>CM018044.1:26149525-26773627 GCA_008638375.1 Nyssa sinensis | reverse complement strand
ACTCCTTCTCTCTATCCAAGTATTCTACTACTCCGTATACTAATGTCTCTCAGTTCCTATATCTATATCTATAAAGCTGCAAAACGCATACCAGTGGATGTGGTGTTGAGTGTCGGCAGTGAGTTGGTGTGTGTGTTTGTGTGTGTGTGTGATATATATTATATAATATATCTAATATCCTAATTGAAACAAGAAGCAGAAAAAAATCGAAAAGAGAAAAAGAATAGTCAAGGAAATTGGCTAAGAAAAGAAAAAAAGAGAGAGAGAGAGAGAGAGAGAAACCAAGAGGGGCGGTTAGAATGTATAGATATAGATATATATATATATATATGAACGTGTGAGTGTTTTGGGAGGAAAACAAAAGAAGCAGTGAGATTAGAGGGATTTAGAAGTTGAAAGAAAGAAATCAATAGTGGAAGGAAACCAGAAGGATAGGAGATTACGGTGAGCAAAAAATGTGAAAAAACAAGGTAAGCAATTTGATTTTGATTTTAATTTTTAACAAGCATGAATGATAGATTAGATAGTATGGTTTTAAAAAGCAGTAAAAATGGTAAATTTAGGAAGAAACCACAGCCCATTTGGTGAAGAATTGATTGAGAAAAACCAATTTAAAGGTTAAAGGAAAATTCTGGGTCATTGGAATTTAGATCGCTTTAGCTCATTTTATGAATGGAGAATTATTACCCATAGGTGCAGGAGCTTGTAGGTAAAATTTGGGCTCAAAACAGTGGCTAAAAAGCCATGAAAAAGGAAAAAATCAGTTCGCCGAAAAATTTGGGCAGCTCACCAGAGTTGGCTGCAATTCCATTTTTCGAGGCCATTCGGTGACTGAAATTGAATTCCGAGGGTAGATATGGAAAGCCCACGAGGAGTAGAAGAGGAACCCATTGGTCGGATGTCAGAAAGTCGCCAAAAATGGCTGTTGTCGCCAGAGAAGGTAACGGTGCACAGGACGGAGGAGCGCTGGTGCACTCGTTATGTTGAAATGGGCCACGGGTTTGGGCGGGTCGACCCGCCCAACCCAATATGGGATTGACCCAATATGGTGCAGCTTTGATAAATTTTAAAAGAGTTTTTAAAATGTCAATTTGGGGCTATTTGGATACAAGTATAAGAAATAGAAATTAAATTGAAATTGGAATAGGGATAGCTTATCCCTGATTGGCTATTCCAATTGGAATAGGACTTCTGAAATTAAAATTTGACCCAGAAATTTATGATAATTATAATTTGACCCAAAGTAATAAAATAATATTTAATTTATATAATTATTAAAAGGAGAAATTACCAAAATGTCCCTAAGTAAAAAATGAGTCAAACGGACTCCGATTAAAGTAAAATAATAGTGAATTTTTATTATTTCGAGCATTTTAGACTCAACGGTGGGGTCTAATTTGTGAAAAGAGGTCTTGAGAAGTAAGAACCTGTAAAAGTGCAAAATGACCGTTTTGCCCTTTTTAGTACAAAAGACCAAATTGAATTCCGCAAAAGCCTAAACTGACTTTGTTCGACATTCTGGATTCAATAGTTGAGTCTATTTAAGTTAAAGAGATACCAACAGTAAAGAGACTTAAAATTTGATGAATAACATAGTTCATATAAACTATAGACTGAGATGCATTTTATGAATCATAAGAACTCCAAGAGAAAAGGAGAAGGCAGTTTGACCTTCTAAACAAATACAGAAAGAGGTAAGTAATATTTGATCTCTGCATGTGATACTTTCCAAGCCAAGTCAATAGTTCTTTTTGTATATAGCTTATTATAATCCATACATGCCAGAAGTTATTGAGGCACATTGATATTGTCCTATCATGTGGAAGTGTTTATTGATTTCTATATATATCTCGATCATGATTGTACATTTGTGCAGAGAGAGTTCTTTTTGTACAATTGTACCTAGGGCCGTGAGGGCCAGACAGTTATATTAGAAGCAGTCTCGTAACTATAGCCCTTAAAAGCTATCGTTATGTCAGGTTGCCTAGAACCAGTTATGATTCCATTATACTCTTCATGGAAGATAGCATAATCTCAATAAATTATTAGTGCTGGATTTGTGCTCAGTCACAACTCCATCTGATGTTATCTATGACCCTCGAGTCAAGGTTCCAAGTGGAACATTTGCTACATTGCTATGTGAGGCATGAGACATAGAGTCACATTGTATACAGAGCAGTATTATTTAGAAAGCCTGTGTGGGACTGAATACGAGCTCAGGGGGAATTCTGGGCCTCGCGAGTGCATCTCTTTTATTGTTATCATTGTCATTATTGATTATCATAGTTTGATCATGTTATATTATTATGAATGATCATGAGTTCACACAACTTTTATTGACTACATACAATTCATACTTGAAACAGCTCATGACTATAGCAGTATGATATTGTTAGCAGAACAAGTTTTATTGCTTTATCATTTGAGTTCCTACCAATTGATATTCCTTGATGAGCTGCCTTATTTCTTAACTGGCTAGCATATTGTATTTATCCTAGCTCTTTTATGGATAATGCTTTCTATATTCACTTGCACACATGGCAAAGCAAAGGAGAATTACTTACTGAGCTTAAGTTAGCTCATCCCAAACTTACTAAAACATTTCAGGAAAGGAAGTTGTAGTAATAACAGTAGCAGTAGCAGTCAGCTAGATAGTAGTGGACATTTTTGAAATAAATGTAGTGTATACTATTCAGTACAGTCTTGTAGCTCTCCTATGTCATCCACGTCTTGGGGATGTAATATATTAGACTTTTTAAAGTCTGTATTTTGAGAACTAGATTTTATATACATGCAACTTTTATTTAGAGACTTCCATCATTTATGTTATGATATTTATTGCATGTTAGCAGCACTGATTGTTTAGAAAGTTTCAATTTCAGTTTCAAATGAGACCCGGTTCGGCAACACTGTCGGGCCGGGGTTCGCGATTTGAGATTCGTAGAGGGTGGGTTTCGAGTCGTGACACTTGGTATCAGAGCATTAGGTTTAAATGATTAGGCTCAGCTAGTATCAAAGACTTGGTATCAGAATAGCCTAGATCATAAGTGGTTCATGGGAGATAAGACTAAGGTACTAGTATTATAAATGTCCAAGTAGAGTCAGTTAGTAGATAGATTATGACATGATAGATAGACTATTATATAAATTTTGACCGTTGATCTTTTACAACGAGTAATTTTGGGAGATGATCAGGCTACTGTACCAGTAGTCGCAGGTATTTTTCTAGTTAGTTCAGGCATACCCGCATGCTAGCTTTATGTATTGATTTTGCTTTCCGCATTCACTACTAGATTGATTTAGAAATTGAAATGCTAATTGAATATAAAAACAGAACTCCTAAGTTATATGTTAACTGTTCAATTTTCACCAAGAGAATGATTGATGAGAGAGATATTATGCCTGAAATAAGTAAAGTACGTAACATAGATATAAGAGTATTAGAACGATATATTGTTATCTCGTAGAAATTTAAAGGCATTGATAAGTTAAAAGATAACGTGATTGATAAACTTCAAAGAGCAATAATAGATATAAATGCTAAAAGTTATAATGTTTAGAATGAACTACATACTGTTATAGATATAAATGCTTACTTGATAAACGAGATAGAATGAATAAGAACTCTTAGAAGAGTCATGATCAATGAATGTTATAAATGGGAGAAATCATTAGGAATGAATGATATACATAGAGTATATGAGGTGCAAATTATAAGGGTACAGTTATTAGTTGATCTAAGAAAGAAATTGATGATTTAAAAACAATTACATGATTTGTGACTACTAGAAGATGGAAGCAAGTTAAGAGACAAAAGGTTAACAAGTTGTGGAAAAGAAACTATATGTTATGATAGAAGTTGATGATTATTGAACAACTAAGATGATCAAGTAAATAATGATCCTTAAGAATAGAAGTATACATAAAGGTAAATGATAAGAATTCTTGAGATTATGACACTGACAATACTGAAGGAGGTTTCGATAAATGATGTAGAGAGATAAACGAGGCTTGAATGGGAGATGGTAGTTATACTTAAGCAAACTTGGAAGGAATCATGGTGATATTGAAATTAGAAATCCTTGATGATTATTCTATCTTATGGAAGCATGTACTTGATATCTATTGGTTTACAGTTTGATGAATTGTTCTATATTAAAGGAACCGTTGAGAATTGAATTACTATATCTAGACTAGGGACTTGATATTTATTGTTAGATGATTGCCCTATATTGTGAGAATTAGTAAAAATTGAGTTACGTTCCATAATGAACGAGGGAAATGGTTAGTTCACATTGAAAGATAAAAGGTAGCATAGAATTGGAAATGTGACAGTTTGAAAAATAGTGAATTTTATAGTGACATCTAGATAGAGCAGTAACACCATGAAAGGCAGTATTTGTGATAGGTAACATGTAAGTAGAATATTTACATTCTGAAAGGCAATGAAGATAGCAATGAATCAAGATAAGAGAGATAGTCTGAAGGAAACTTAAATAGGTAAGTACAGGGGAGTTGATATCCTAAATAAATTGATGACGTACCAGAAATGTGAAATTTTTTGAGTAAGTTATAGATACACCCTGATAAGGTAAAAGACGAATAGAGTTTTGAAAACAAGTATTAAATAAACGAGACTGTTAGAGGTTGACATTTTGAAATGGAAATGATTCTGAGAAAAGGCTGATACATGATGAATAAGCATTAGAAAAGATTTAAGAAATCTTAGAAAATGATCCGAGTAGTAGATTTGATATGAATAAGGATGATACTCTGTCAAGCTAAGTGAAAGTAAGTAATAAACAATCCTGAGTAACTTTTAGAGATTAATGTGATCTAAATAATGGCAAAAAGACTGAAAGTGTAGTAAATCATTTAGAGTGAGTCGTGAAATAAGATAATATATGGAATTGTGGAAATGCTACAAGAATGATTACAATTATAGAAGAAAGTAAATATCCGTAAATAGTAAAGAATTATGAACTGTAGCGATTTTAGAAAGCTTAAACCATTTTAATAAAATCTCAGACAAGATGTAATCATGTGATTATAAGACCCAGAAAAAACACAAAGTATATAAGAACTCCTAATAGTATTAAAAGAAATTCTCTAAAGGAAGGAGTTAGTTAAATAATGATTAGAGAAAAACGTAAGGTATGATAAAGAATAGAGTGAGATGCAAGATACAAAATACCCAAGATCAATGTTAGACTTCATATAGGAATATAAGATAGTATGAAAGAGACTAGGGTACATGACTAAAAGTAGTAATTTTAAAACAAGATTCAAGTGGAATAGTAAAAACTGATGAAAACGAGTGTAGAGTTTCCTAGATTATGAGCATTCAACTTTTGCGGACAAAACTCAGTTTAAGGGGGGTAGAATGTAAGACCCCGACCCGAATAAAATAGAATAAATTCATTTATATCATGAAAGAGTCAAATAATAATACCGAGATTTGACCAAGCCATGAGCATAGTACCAAAAGTAAACCGAGACCAACTCAGATCAAGAATAATAGACCTCAAACTATACCAAACTATCACGAATGAGTAGTATACAGTAAATGGGTATAAATACCGAGGTACATAGTAGAAGTCATGATCTCAGAGAATTACGAGATTAGGACAAGCCAAGTACGAAGAGACCGAACCGATAAATATAATACCAAAAGACACCGAACTAGCGTAGTAAGTTATTTGCAGTAATAGGCATGCAGTTCGAGATGAATAGTGAGATTCACAAATAGAGTAAAATACAATATTTAAATATACGAGAAGTAGTTACAAATAACCCCGAGTACCCCAGGACTACCCATATGAGGAACCGACAGTACGAAGAGTCATGCACGTATATTCGTACATATATCTATGTACGTGCATAGTAGATCATATATATGCACATAAATATATATATATATATATATAGTTACACACATACAATGTGTGACATGTATATGTAAGAGTTCATATAGGTATATATATATATATAATATATATAGTATATATATATACGTATAAAAGTATATATATATATAAAGTATAAATTTTATATATAGTATATGTTATAGTATAAATTTATAATACTTATATATATACAAGTATTATAATACATAAGTATAAATAAATATATGTATATACAAGTTGATATACATATATATATAAAGCATGCAAAAGCATGCAAGTGGGTGTGTGTGAAAAGTGAGTGTCGGTAGTGAGTTGGTGTGTGTGATATATATTATATAATATATACATAATATCCTAATTGAAACAAGAAAGCAGAAAAGAAATCAAAAAGAGAAAAAGAATAGTCAAGGAAATCAGCTAAGAAAAGAGAGAGAAAGAGAGAGAGAGAGGAAGAGAGAAACCAAGAGGGTCGATTGGAGTGTATAGATATATATGTACGTGTGAGTGTTTTGGGAGGAAAACAAAAGAAGCTGTGAGATTAGAGGGATTCAGAAGTTGAAAGAAAGAAATCAAAAGTGGAAGGAAACTAGAAGGAGAGGAGATTACGGTGAGCAAAAAATGTGAAAAAATAAGGTAAGCAACTTGGTTCTGATTTTAATTTTTAACAAGCATGAATGATAGATTGGATAATATGGTTTCAAAGAGCATGAAAAATGGTAAATTTAGGACGAAACCACAGCCCATTTAATGAATAAATAAATGAGAAAAACCAATTTAAAGGTTGAAGGAAAATTTCGGGTCATTGGAATTTAGATCGCTTTAGCTCATTTTATGAACGGGGAATTATTACCCATAGGTGCAGCAGCTTGTAGGTAAAATTTGGGCTCAAAACAGTGGCTAAAAAGCCATGAAAAAGGAAAAATTCAGTTCGCCGAAAAATTTGGGTAGCTCACCGCAGTTGGCTGCAACTCTATTTTTCGAGGCCTTCTGGTGACTAAAATTGAATTTCGAGGCCTTCTGGTGACTAAAATTGAATTTCGAGGGTAGATATGGAAAGGCCACGAGGAGTAAAGGAGGAACCCATTGGTCGGATGTTGAAAAGTCGCAAAAAATGGCTGCCGTCGCCGGAGAAGGCAATGGCTCACGGACGGAGGAGCGTTAGTGCGTTGTTTACGTTGAGATAGGCCACGGGTTTGGGTCGGGTCAACCCGCCCAACCCAATATGGGGTTGACCCAATACGGTGCAACTTTGAGGAATTTTTAAAAAATTTTAAAATGTCAATTTGGGGCTGTTTGATGCAAGTATAAGAAATAGAAATTAAATTGAAATTGGAATAAGGATAGCTTCTCCCTGATGTAAATCTTTATCCGCTGTTTGGCTATTCCAAATTGGAATAGGATTTTATAAAATTAGAATTTGACCAAGAATTTATGATAATTACAATTTGACCCAAAGTAATAAAATAATATTTAATTTAAATAATTATTCAAAGGGGAAATTACCAAAATGTCCCCAAGTCAAAAAAGAGTCAAACGGACTCCGATTAAAGTAAAAGAATAGTGAATTTTTATTATTTCAAGCATTCCAGACTCAACGGTGGAGTCCAATTTGTGAAAAGAGGTCTCAAGAGGAAAGAACTCGTAAAAGTGAAACATGACTGTTTTGCCATTTTTATTACAAAAGTCCGAATTGAATTTTGCAAAAACCTAAACTGACTTTGTTCGACGTTCCAGATTCAATAGTAGAGTCCATTTAAGTTAAAGAGATACCAACAGTAAAGAGACATAAAATTTTATGAATAGCATAGTTCATATAAACTATAGACTAAGATACGTTTTATGAATCATAGGAACGCCACAAGGAATGAAGAAGGCTGTTTGACTTTCTAGACAGATACAGAAAGAGGTAAGTAATATTTGATCTCTGCATGTGATACTTTCCAAGCCAAGTCAATAGTTCTTTTTGTATATTGCTTATTGTGTTCCATATATGCCAGAAGTTATTGAGGCACATTGATATTGTCATATCATGTGGAAGTGTTTATTGATTTCTATATATATCTCGATCATGATTGTACACTTGTGCAGAGAGTTCTTTTTGTACACTTGTACCTAGGGCCGTGAGGCCAGACAATTATATTTGAAGTAGTCTCGTAACCATAGCCCTTGAAAGCTATCATTATGTCAGGTTGCCTAGAACCAATTATGATTCCATTATACTCTTTGTGGAAGATAGCATTATCCCAATATATTATTAGTGCTAGATTTGTGCTCAGTCACAACTCCATCTGATGTTATCTATGACCCTCAGGTCAAGGTTTCGAGTGGAACATTTGCTACGTTGCTATGTGAGGCATGGGACATAGAGTCACATTATATACAAAGCAGTATTGTTCAGAGAGGCTGTGTGGGACTGAATACGAACTTAGGGGGAATTTCGGGCACTGCGAGTGCATCTATTCTATTGTTATCATTGTCATTATTGATTATCATAGTTTGATCATGTTATATTATTATGAATGATCTTGAGTTCACACAGCTTTTATTGAGTACATACAATTCATACTTGAAACAACTTATGACTGTAGCAGTATGATATTGTTAGCAGAATAGATTTCATTGCTTTATCATTTTAGTTCCTACCAATTGATATTCCTTGATGAACTTCATTTTTCTTGACTGTCTAGCATATTGCATTTATCCTAGCTCTTTTATGGATAATGCTTTCTATATTCACTTGTACACATGGCAGAGCAAAGAAAAATTACTTGCTGAGATTAAGTTAGCTCATCCCAAACTTACTAAAACATTTCAGGAAAGGAAGTTGTAGTAATAACAGTAGCAGTAGCAGTCAGCTAGATAGCAGTGGACATTTTTGAAATAAATATAATGTATAATATTCAATACAGTCTTGTGGCTCTTCCATGTCATCCACGTCTTGGGGATGTAATGTATTAAACTTTTTAAAGTCTGTATTTTGAGAACCAGATTTTATATACATGCAACTTTTATTTAGAGACTTCCAGTGTTTATGTTATGATATTTATTACACGTTAGCAGCACTGATTGTGTAGCAAGTTTCAATTTCAGTTTCAGATGAAACCCGATTTGGCAACAGTGTCAGGCCAAGGTTCGTGATTTGAGATCCGTAGAGGGTGAGTTTCGGGTTGTGAAAGTAGTGGCTGTAATACCCTGACCCGATATATAACACGTAAACTGAGGTAGATCGAATCGAGTGGTGTAATACCTATTTTAATCGAACCTAAAGTCTATATGAATGAAGAGTTACAATCACATCCGAGGAACCCAGCAATACGGAGAATCATGCCCATATATCATCATATGTCTTGAAGTATGTGTACAGTACATCCTGTACGTATATGAGTACAAGTATATATATAGTAGTGTATATATATATATATATGTAAATATACAAGTATAAATATAAAATATATACAAGTATATATATATATATACGGTTATGTATGTATATGTATTATATAAGTATAAAGGTATATATGTATAAATATATATAAGCTGATATATGTATATATGTATATATATATATGCCCAATCCATGAAGCATGAGAGTATGTGAGGAGAGTGTCAGCTGGTGTGTGTTGTGTATGTGTCAGTGTATGATATTATATATAATATACATATAATATACATAATATCTTGCAACCTTAAATGCTGCAAGACAGAAAAAGAAAAAAAAAAAGAGAAAAGATTAGGAAGAAGAAGAAGTCAAAATAAGGGGCTCAAAAAGAGAGAAACCGAGAAAGGTGAAAGGAGGGCCAAGGCGGTTGAATTGGCCTATATATATGTGTGTGCGTTAGTTAGAAAACAAAAAAGAAAACATCAAATTGGAGAAGCTGTGACCACTTAGAAGAGATTCAGAAGTTGAATCCAAGGAAGAAGAAGAAGAAAAAGGGGATACTGCGTTAGAAAAACCTCAAAAAATGTATGTAATACTTAGTTTCTGTTTTTCAATTTTAAAGGCGTGATAGTTAATTTGAAATATAGGACCTTGTAGAACATAGAGAGGGGGTTAATTAGCAAGAAAAATCGAAAGGAATTATACAGAACTGAGGTACGAATATGTAGTTACAGGTTCTGACGAATAATTTGGTTTTTATAAATTTAGGATTTAAACTTGATTTAAACTATGAGGAACTGATCCTCAATGGTGTAGAAAAAGATTTGAAAAATGAATGGGGGAAAACAATCAAGAAATGGGCACAAAATTGAAAAAAACCAGTTTGCCGGAGCCACTATTTTTCCCTATTTCGTAAAAACCTAGTGACCTAAACCAAAAATTGAGTATAGGAACCGAAAGCTTATTAAAAATGGAAGAAAATCACTTTGAAAAAAGGTTGAAAATTGATCGAAAAAACTTGGCTGTCGTTGGAGAAGATAATGGAACTCACCAGAACCCTACCAAAAGTCGAGGGAGGAGATGAACAGTGGTTTATCCAAAAACGATGCCATATTGAGTTACTGTGTAGTGATACTGCGTCATTTTAGTTAGGGGTGTTTTAAATTTAAAATCCAATTGGGCCTATTTGGTTATAAGCGTAAGAAATTGAAATTAAATAGGAAATCAAATTGGGATAGCTTATCCCTGAATTGGTGTTCTATCCACTATTCGGATAACTTAATTTAGAATAGTAAATTAGAAATTCTGATTTGGCCCAAATAAATAGGGAAATTGTAAATTGACCCAACTGTTCTATAAATTAGAAAGTTACCCTGAACTTATAGTTATTCTGAAATTGATCCACAAAATAAAATATTAATTTAATTAATTAAATAAAAATTATGAAAATACCCCTAAGTCAAAAAGGAGTGAAACGGACTCCGGTTTAAGTAAAAGAATAATGAATTTTTACTATTTCGAGCATTCCAAATTCAACCCTGAGTCCGATTTGTGAAAAGAGGTCTCAAAAAGTTAGAACCCGTAAAAGTGTAAAATGACCGTTTTGCCCTTTTTAGTACAGATGTCCGAATTGAATTCCGTGAAAGCCTAAACTGACTTTCTTCGACGTTCCAGATTCAATAGTAGAGTTTATTTTAGTAAAAAAGATACTTATAATAAAGAGGCATAAAACTTGATGAGTAGCATAATTCAAGTAACGATAGACTAAGACATATTTTCTGAATCTTAGGAACATCGAAAGGTAAAGAGAAGGCAGTTTGACTTTTATAGAGATACAGTAAGAGGTAAGTGATATTCGATCTCTGTATGTGATACTTCTAGCCATGTCATTAGTTTTTCATATACTACTATTTGTATTCCACACATACCAGAAGTTATTGAATCTACATTGATATTGTCCAATCTTGTGGAAGTACCATTGTTTATATCTCGATCATGATTTTATACACTTGTGCATATATTTCTTTTTGTACACTTGTATCTAAAGCTGAGAAGGCCAGCCAGTTATGTTCGCAGGTAGCCTCGTAACTATAGCCTTCGAAAAGCTATAGTTATATTATGTAGCCAAAAACCAGTTATGATTCCACTATACTCTTCGTGGAAGTAGCATGATCCTGATATATTATTAGTGCCAGATTTGTGCTCAGTCACAAACTCCATCTGATGCTTATTATGACCTTCAGGTTGAGGGAACGCCAGTTACGTTACTATGCGAGGCATGGGATGTAGAGTCACATTGTATAAAAAGTAGTATTATTCAGATATCCTGTTGGAACTGAATACGAGCTTAGGGGGAATTTTGGGCCCCACGAGTGCATCTCTTTTGTTAATATCACTGTCCTTTATCATTGATTGTTATAGCTTGATCATATTATACCATTACAAATGATCATGAGATTTTCACAGCTTTTATTGAGTGCATACAATTTATACTTGAGACAGCTCATGACTGTAGCAGTATGATATTGTTAATAGATTCCTTGTTGAGTTCTATATTCTTTACTAGCTAGCACATTTGCATTTATCCTAGTTCTTTTATGGATTGTGCTTTCTATATACACTTATACACATGACGGAGCAAAGGATATTCACTTACTGAGTTTTCATAACTCATTCAGATATTACTTATATTTT
The DNA here is from genome assembly GCA_008638375.1 of Nyssa sinensis. Lineage (NCBI taxonomy): Eukaryota > Viridiplantae > Streptophyta > Magnoliopsida > Cornales > Nyssaceae > Nyssa > Nyssa sinensis. The sequence continues at coordinate 26,761,648 of CM018044.1, read as the reverse complement.
AGGCACAAATATCGTGGGCAGACGATAGAGCCTGATAGCTAGAGGTGGACATTACTTTTTGAAGTTACAAGTGTAACATTTAGTATAGTCTTATAGTTCTCCTATGTCATCCACGTCTTGGGGATGTACAGTAGTTAAGAAATTTTAAAGTTTGTATTTTGAGAACCACATATATATATGGCATGCAACTTTTTATCTTTAAGTCTTCCGCTATTTATATTTTGATAGTTATTGCATGTTAGTAGCACTGATTGTGTACCAAGTTGAGAGATCCCATTTGGCAACAGTGTCGAATCAGGTTCGCTATACGAGATCCTGCATAGGGTGGGTCTTGAGTCGTGACAGCTTGGTATCAGAGCATCGTAGGTTGTTAAGTGGTTCGTGGGAGATAAGACTAAGGTACTAGTATTACAAATGTCCAAGTAGAGTCCATCAGTAGATAAAATCAAACATAGCGACATTAGACTTTTAAGTATATGGAATGATTTTAACCATTTGCAGAAAATGGTTAACACTTGTACTACACCCTTACAGGACACTACGGTTGACGTAGCACGATTAGAGCAATTGGTGGAGAGGCTCATATAGATTGCGCCTCAAAGCCAGGTAGGTCCTAGTAGTTCAGCTCGACCAGAATGGTAGGTGCCACCAGTAGTACATATAGTTTGGCAAGAGAATGATAGAGACCAGGCCTATCACTATAAACAGTTTCAGGCACTACGGCTGTCACGACCCGAAACCCACCCTATGCGGATCTCATGTCGCGGGGCCGACCCGAAGGCCGTCCCTACTTTTTCCATTCCTGTATCATAGTACTAATATGCAATGTACTAAAAATTTTAAACAATGAACAGCGGAAGTCTTTATCAATTACAGTAATCCAGCGGAAGTCTTTTAAATAATTTAAACAGCGGAAGTCTATTAAATACATGACATAGTTCTACATACGACAAAATGAGAACTAAACGTAACCAGCTCCCGGGGGTGGTGAATCAATGGCAGAACTAACATAGACTGGTACAGTACTTCAAAATGTCCCCCTACGCTCTTAGACTCCTACTGAGGTCTCGTAGCGTCATTACCTGAAATGGGGGGTAAGTGGGGTGGAATGAGCTACAAAGCTCAGTAAGTAAATGCAGATCTCCAACACTGGTATCGATGATCAATAATGAATACAATTCCATATGAGAACATGATAGCCAATCATGAGAATGAGATGTTGTGATAGCCAATGAAAACAATTGCCACGAGGGCCAATGGAAACAATTGCCACGAGGGCCAATGAATAGTAATCACAATACACAATCAGAAGTATTGGGTGTAATAGCAATATGAAGAAATTCAATGATAATATAACAACAATGAAGTACTGCCACAATGAACCGATCACAATGAAACCAATCAATGCAAGTCCCTCGAGACTTGAAGAATCATAAGGGATAATACCATTCAACAATCAAGTTCTGTCAGTCATAAGAGATGCTGTTATTCTGTGTCAGGGCTCGGCAGACCCTCGATCTTTTGGGGCCCGGCATACCCCCCAGTGAATTCCAGTGAATTGCCATTTGTCCGTTCACGGACTTGACCCGTAGGTCCCAGTCAATCAGATAGCATCAGATGGGTGTTGTGACTGAGCACAACTCCCATGTTCATAAACATGTCATGATCATAAGTAATTCCATAGGTTATAAAAATGGAACATCATTCATTCAATAAGGATACAACAGTAGGCCTTTCAAGGCATGGTTCAACATGATAACAATGATATAGCAGTCAATCAATGTCCACAAGATAGAACAATATCACATTGTGGATAGCAATAACATGTGGTACTTTCAAGGCACATTGTAACATGATAACAATGATACATCAGTCAATCAAATGTCCACAAGATAGAAAATATCGAATTGTGGAACACAAGGATATCAATACATTCAAGAGTACGAGTTTGTCAGTAAAAGAATAAACTTGGCTTGTGGAAACACCACATGTAAGAGAAAGTGATCCACTTACCTCTATCTTGATTCTATTTCAGAAATCCGTGAGTGTGCCCTTGCCTTTCGAGTTCCCTATATATCAGTAATTACGTTTCAGAATAAATGCTATTCATCAAATTTTATGCCTTTCTCTCATAAGTATCTCAAATACAAATTTAGAATTTACCATTGAGTCCGGAATGCCGAAGAAAGTCGGTTTAGGCTTTCGCGAAATTCCATTTGGACATTTGTACTTAAAAGGGCAAAATAGTCATTTTGTACTTTTACGTTATTTTATCCTTCAGGGTCCCGTCTCATAAAACAGACCCTACCATTGGACTCAGAATGTCCGAGATAATAAAAATTGACTATTCATTCGCATCGTTTGGACTTCGTTTGACCTATATTTGAAATAGGGGCATTTTTGTAAAAATTAATATTTTATTAATTTTCCTGTTTGGGCCTTAGTGAGATTTCTTAAAACATTTGGGGCCGGTTCATAATTTCCAAAAGCTGCGGTCTGAACCAGTTGGTTCAGAACCAAAAACCCGAAACCGGTCTACCCCCTTACTGAACCAAACGGTTCAGTCAAATCTTGAGAACCGGAACAAGATAACCAGTTCTCCTATGCTATCCATGGTTGGAATAAGCCCAAACCCAATTCCCACATTTCCTATCCATGTAACCAAACAAGCCCAATCCATTTAAATTCAAAACACAAACGACACAGTTTCATTTTCCCATTTCATTTTCGGTCGGGTCCCGACCCGATCCGAACTCGGATCCGGTTTAATTTTAACCCGACAGCCTCACGACATTCCGGTCGTCTTCCCCATTACTCCGGTAGGGTTCCGGTGGTGAACAGTCCTCTTCACCGGCGACTGTCACCGGTTTTCGATGGTTTTTCCTCCCGTTTTGAATGCCGTTTTACACCCCACCACATGGGGATCATGAATCCATCCTCCGTTTTGATCAAGACCTTCTTAATCTTCACGAATAGTGAGTTTATCAACTCCGGCCGACTCTCCGGCCAAGTTATATTTTTCATTTTCGTGGCGTTTTGATCACTATTTTGGTCCTATAATTCTTCTAGTGTGTTTCTGCACCTGAGTAGGTCGTTTTTAGAAACTTAAAACAAGTTTTAAGCCTAGATTTTCATGAACTCGAGATTATTCATAAAACCTGCAACTCCGTTTTCCTACCTAGGTTTCTCAACCATTTAATCTCATTCTTTTTGCAATAAGTTCCATATTTCATGCTGATTTAGACCTTATAAATAGATACAAGCTTCATGCTCTAAATCGTAAAAACAAAACTCAAAACACTCACCTGGGTTTTCGGTTCTTGCTCACTGTGACCCTCCAAACCCTTCTGTTTCTGCTCCTGAGTTCCTTGCCAATGTTCCTCTCAGTCTCAGTTTCCTTTTTGTCTCTCAACTCACGCCCGTATACACTAATCTCATATAGAGAGACATTCCACCACCCTTGTCACTTCCCACCTTTCTCTCTCGGTTACTCCCCCTTCTATGGCCCCTTTTCTTGACCTAGGTTCTGGTATTCCCTCTACCAAATGCAACTTTGCATTTATTGGCTTGGGAGACTTGTGATGTACACATATATACATATATTATATTATACACATCACACACACTTCACCCAACCGAGACACACACTCATACCCATATACATTGCACCTATATACTGCCCTTGGTAGTTTGCCTTTCCCTATTTTCTTTTCCTTTTTATTTCTTATACATATACATATATACATAAATACATTATGTTATACATATATATATATATATACATATAAAATACATATTTTATACATGTATATACATCCATGTGTAGGCGTATAAATCTACTTTTAATCATATATACATACATTCATTTTGAACGGTCTACACACATACGTACGTGTATGCATGCATGGGCAAACGTGCATGCACGCATTACAATGCAATGTTCGGGGGTGCTCGGGTGTTACCCGGCCTTGGTCATTCATTTCCATCATTTACAATTTCCAGTCATTACAATTTCCATTCATTTCCATGAAATACCATGATATACATATCGTATCGTTCAAGTTACATTATTTAACCGACTTACCTCGGTACACGTGCCGTATCCCGGGTTGGGATATTACATTCTTACCCCCTTAAAAATAAGTTTGTCACCAAACTTAGCATATACTACTATGGAAATAAGTGTGGGTACTTGGCGTGCATATCATCTTCTCGCTCCCAAGTAGCCTCTTCCATCCGGTGATTTCTCCACAGAACTTTGACTAATGGAATAGTCTTGTTCCGTAGTACCTGATCTTGACGATCCAAAATCTGAACTAGATGCTCTATGTAACTCAGATTTTCCTGGACGTCTAGCGGTTCGTGCTCAATTACCTGATCTGCACTCTGTATACACTTCGTTAGCATCGAGACATGAAACACATTGTGAACATGTGCTAACTCTGAAGGTAAGGCAAGCTCGTAGGCTATGGGTCCAACCCTCTTCATGATCCTGAATGGCCCAATGTATCTGGGGCCAAGTTTTCCCCTCTTGCCAAACCTGACTACTCCTTTCATGGGTGATACTTTCAAGTATACAAAATCGCCTTTTGCAAACTCTAAGTCTCGTCGGTGAACATTTGCATAGCTTTTCTGTCAACTCTCAGTTGCTAATAAATGTTGTCGGATCAGTTGTATTTTTCCTGTGGTCTGTTCCACTATCTCTGGCCCATAGAGTTTCCTTTCTCCCACCTCTGTCCAACATAGTGGTCATCGGCACTTCCTGCCGTACAATGCCTCATATGGTGCCATGCCAATACTAGCTTGATAGCTATTATTGTACGTGAACTCCACCAATGGCAACTGATCTTCCCAACTCCCTTCAAAGTCTATGACACAGAAACGCAGTAAGTCTTCTAAAGTTTGTATCGTCCTTTCCGACTGGCCTTCGGTCTCAGGGTGATACGCAGTGCTAAGACTTAGTTCCATGCCCATAGCTTGTTGTAGTCCCTTCCAGAATCGTGATACGAACCGGGGGTCCTTATCAGAAACAATTGATACTGGAACTCCGTGAAGTCTAACAATCTCTCTAATGTATAACTCGGCTAGTCGCTGAAGAGATTGTGTCGTCTTGGTTGCTAGGAAGTGAGCTGTCTTAGTTAATCTATCTACGATGACCCAGATAGAATCACTCCCCTTGACTGCCTTTGGCAATCCTGACACAAAGTCCATCGTGATATGTTCCCACTTCCACTCAAGAATGGGCAGTGATTGCAGAAGTCCTCCAGGCTTCTGATGTTCTACCTTAATTTGCTGGCACTTGACACATCGTGCTATGTACTCAGCTATGTGACGTTTCATCCCAGACCACCAATAAGTATCCTTAACATTGTGATACATTTTGGTGCCCCCTGGATGTAAGGCAAATTTCGAACTATGCGCTTCATCGAGAATCTCCTTTCTGATTTGGGGTACATCGGGTACGCAGATCCTACCCTGATACTACAATATTCCATCTTTCACTGAGTACTCGGAGTCTATGCCTGTCTCAATCTCTTGAAGAAGCTTAGCTATTTTTTCATCCTGAGTCTACTGCCCCCTGATCTTGTCCACAATCGACAAACTGACTATGACATTGGCACATAGTGCCTCGGAGCTGGGCAGAACTATCTCTATTTCCATAGACTCCAAGTCTCTCAGTATCTCTGTCTGTGTCGTCAACAGGCAAGCTAAACTCCCTGATGACTTTCTACTAAGAGCGTCAGCTACCACGTTTGCCTTTCCTGGGTGGTACTGTATGCTGACCTCGTAGTCCTTCAACAATTCTAACCAACGGCGTTGTCTCATATCGAGCTCCTTCTATGTAAACAGATACTTGAGGCTCTTATAGTCGGTGAAGATTTCGCACGTGGCTCCATATAAATAATGTCTCAATATCTTCAGGGCGAAGACAATGGCTGCTAGCTCAAGGTCATGTGTCGGATAGTTCCCCTCATGGGGTCTCAACTGTCGTGAAGCATATGCTACCACTTTTCCGTTCTGCATTAACACACACCCTAAGCCCTTGAACGAGGCATCATTGTAAATTACAAAACCGTCAGTTCCTTCTAGTACTGTCAATATAGGAGCTGTAACCAAACGCTCCTTTAACTCTTGGAAACTCTTTTCTTGTTCCTCTGTCCAAACAAAAGGAACACCTTTCCGGGTCAGTTTGGTAATAGGCGTAGCTATTTTGGAGAAGTCCTTGACAAATCTCCTATAGTAGCCTGCTAACCCCATGAAACTTCACACTTCTGTGACACTCGTAGGTTGAGGCCAATTCATGATTGCCTCGATCTTCTGGGAATCAACAGAGATTCCTTCTTTACTGATACGTGTCCCAGAAATGCTATACTAGGAAGCTAGAATTCACATTTCTTCAACTTGGCGTATAACTTTTGCTCCCCTAACTTCTGTAGGACTCTCCTCAGATGTACCTCGTGTTCTTCCTGGTTCTTAGAGTAAACCAAGATGTCGTCTATAAATACAATCACGAAGTCATCCAAGTATGGCTTAAACACACGGTTCATCATGTCCATGAATGCAGCTGGGGCATTGGTCACCCCAAATGGCATAACAAGGAACTCGTAGTGTCCATACCGTGTCCTAAATGCTGTCTTCTGAATGTCATTGGGTCTGACCTTCAACTGGTGATAGCTGTAATACCCCGACCCAAAAATACCGGGTCATATGGCACGCATTTCAAAGTAATGAAAAAATAAGTATAAACATGTCTACACTTAAGGAAGACAATTAATTTAATTTAAAATAATTAATTAATTAAATCTATGAAATTTATTATCAATTAAAACACACACATAAAAGTGTATTGTGTGATCAAACATGTGTAGGTATTTGTATATGAAATTCTTGATTATAGGAAAAATAAAATAAAATAAAATAAATATAATATATATATATATATACATGGTACGGTTGGTAGTGGACATATGTATATATATTGTGTCCATAATGCATAATATATGTATATATATATATATGTGTATATATATATATGGGGACAAAGAGGCATGGTGGGAAGTGAGGAGAGGTGAGGCTTGAAATGAAAGGAAGCATGGCACCAAATCAGAAAGTATGGGGGGTATGGGCTGATTGTGATGGGGTATGGAAGTGAGAGAAAAATACTTATATACAAATCTCATATACACAATCATACACACACCTCCATTCACTCACTCACGTAGAGAGAAAGAGAGAGAGGAAGAGTTCTGGGCACACAGTGATAGAAAGCAAAGAGAATAGAGAGAGAAACCGAGCAAGAAGAAGGTGAAAACAGTGAGGAAAAGGTAAGAATGAGAAATTATCGTTTTATTCTCTCTCTAGAATTTCTCTATGAATAAACTGTTTTAAGCTTTCATATTGTATATATGACATGTAGAGCATGTGTAGACAAGATTAGGAATGAAATTGCGGCTTTAAACCACCCAAAACACATAGACCCAAGAGCTTCGGCCATGGGAGACCTTGCTTGAAGCAGGTCTGAACCAGCCTCTCCAAAACCCAATTTGGTTAGTTGGAACCTCAACTAGACTCCTCAAACATGCCAAAAACCCATATCCGCGATCAAAACTCAAAAGAATCGAAGCCCAAATGTCAAGTTATAGGTGCGGGTTCCAAAAGCAAAACTCAAAAACATGGGATTAAACCTACCTTTAGGAATGAAATATAAAACCCCATGGAAATGGGATCACAACAGTACAAGTCCCATCGAATTTGGCTCAGAAATGAGCGTATACAACCGACTTGCAGGTCGGATTATCAAGGCTTGAACCGAGCTCGTTGGACCAGTTTGATGCCTAAAAAGGATGCCAAAATGATCGTTTATAGTTTAGGAACATTTTAAGATAAAAACAGTGAAGGTTTGGTGAATAAAACTCCACGAAATAGAAGAAGTAACGACTGAAAATAATTAGGGTTTTAAGTGAACAGTGTCGGCTTCAATGGGGAAGACGACACTGTTCGGGTCGGGTCGGTCTATGGGTCGGTTACGGGTCCGGGTCAAATCCGGTTATGGGTTTATTTAAACGGTGACGTTTAGAGGTTTCAAAATTTTTAATTTTAACCATTAGGGCTGACGTCATCCTGACGTCAGCATTACGTGGCAAACCGGTCAAACCGGTTGGTTTGTGAGTGAACCGGACCGGTTTAGTTGGAATTGGACCGAACCTATGGGTTTTCTTATTTATTTAAAACCAAATAAACCAAACCTTTTCTTATTTACGGATTGACCCCAAACCTTCTAAGAAATCACACTGGGGCCCACCTGATGAAAATTTTATACAATTAAGCCCCTGAAAAAATAATTAAATAATTAATTTAATTATTTAATAAATAAAGTAAAATGACTATTTTGCCCCTGAGTCATATATGATGCAAATGAAGTCCAAATTAAACATATGAATAGTGTATCCTTACTATTTCGGATATTCTGAAGCCAATGGTAGGGTCCATTTTATGAGACGGGGCCCGAAAAATAAAGACACGTAAAGGGGTAAATGACCAAAATACCCCTTGCCCAAAATTAACAAATTATTAGTGTAATCTTACTATCTCGGACCTTCTGAGTCCAATGGTGAGGTCCACGACACGAGATGAGGTCCCGAAAAAAATTGAGACCCATAGATATGTCAAAATGACCAAAATACCCCTGCTCCATAAACGAGTCAAACGAAGTCCAAATTAAATAAGTAAATAGTGGATTTTAACTATTTCAAACATTCTGAATCTAATGGTGGGGTCCATTCCACGAGACGGGACTCCGAAAAAAAAAAAATTAGACACGTTAAGGTATAAATTACCAAAATGCCCCTACTATGTCCTAAGCCAAATTAAAACCAAGGAAGGTCTAAATTGACTTTCTTCGACACTCCGGACTCAATGATAGAGTCTATTTAACCAAAAGTAATGTCTAAATAAAAATACATAAAATTTGATGAATAGAATCTGTTAGATGATAATAAATTAATGTAATGCCAAAGTACTAATCTAAGGCGTATACGAGGAAATGAAATACGAAAAGACACGACACGTAAACATGTCAAATAAATAACTTTAATTCAAAGTTAATGGAGCTACCAGAAGAGTATAAATTGAAATAAATTAAATTTCTAACACGTTAAATTGTGTCATAGGTTAAGAATACGAGTTAAGTTAAGTACATATGAATTTATGAAATCATTTTAGGATCTAGTACGATTTAAGCATGCGTTAAGGAATATCGAAATGATATTACAATGGATGTGAAGTTAATGAGGTTATTTATGAATTGTTCTTAGGAACTATAAAGGAAGTGGGAAAGCGCATTAGTAGCACTAACCCTAAAGGACCAAGGTGAGTAATCTTACATTTGAAGTGGAGGCTTTAACTCCACGGATTTCAACGGATGTTTTTAAGTTCAAGATATTTACAGCATTGATATATATCAAATTCAGTATTCATGATTTCTGTTTTCTTAAATATTCTGCCATGACATGCTCCACGATTATTTTCATATTTATATCCATAAATGTTTCCTTTTCAAATAGTTAGCATGTCTTATTTCCTCAAATATTCTGAATTTGATTCCTGCAAGTATTGAAGCATCACTGCAAAAGTTATACGTCACATGTTTAAAAACTCATAAAGGGCTTTTATATAAAAGTCATATGACAAACATTTTGTAAGATAAGTAATAAGCACATAGGTAGTGTTGTGAGTTGTACGGGACTCAATGGGCCTATCATGTGCATCAACACATAGTTAGGATTTTGGGTTGTACGGGACTCAACTGACCTGTCATGTGTAATGTCTGGTAGCAGGATCTAATCCCACAGGCAATGAGATACCTCGAGGAACCCTATCTGTTCTGTTAGGAAATGAGTTTTACCTACCTTTTAGGGACCAGGAAGACGATCTTGATCGGTTCAGTTAGGTCATCTCCACGTATACGTAAAACGGGAGTCTGGTTCGAAACGGATTCCACTAATGAAAGAGATAAGATGACAAACGATTTTAAAGATGGAAGCTAATTTTACCCCCATTTCCTATTATGCTTGTTTATATGCTTTGAAATGCATATGCCCTATTTAAGAAATGTTTGTTTAACTTGAATTATGTGATTTTGAGTTACATGCTCTGAAATGCATATGCTCTTTTATGGAAAGATAAGTTTTAGTTTGAATACCTTGAATGTTTCAAAGCTACATGTTTTAAGAATGCATATCTCCTATGTTCAAGTATACGAACAATTGGTAGTTGAGTATTTTATAAACTCTCATATACGAAACCTCTACCAATTGAAAACCCATGACAAATGTAGGAATTACTCATTGGGCTTTTCGAAGCTCACCCCACTCCCTAACATTTTTCAGGCTACGATGAAGATGATTGGGAGCCCTGCTCCATTTTGGGTTGAAGTTGAAGGATGCCTCCATGATTATGGATTTTTGTAATGCATCAAAAGCAAGTAGTGGTTATATTTTGTAGTAAGGTACTTTTGGGACGAATGTATTAAGCCGCTAAGGCATTTGGGTATGTAATGAAGATAAACTTTAGAAATCTTATTTATGCTCTGAATGTATGTTTACATGCTACCATCGACAAGGGTAACAGTATCGGACGGAGGTGCAAAAGATTTCAAGAAGAAAAAAAAAAAAAAAAGTTATTCACGCTTCCGCAAACTAAGACTGCACCGCTATCCGATACCGTCATCTATGTATGAGCCTTGTCCCGAGGCCTTCGGGTCCCGGGGCGGCGGTCGCAATCCGGTAATCCGCACAGGGTGGGTTTCGGGTCGTGACAATAGCTGGACCTCAGGTCGATCTTTGAGAACACCTGGGCCTCTTTCAATTGGTCGAACAAATCATCTACTATGGGCAGTGGATATCTGTTCCGAATGGTAACTTTGTTCAACTCGCGATAGTCGATACACAGTCTCATAGTTCCATCATTTTTCTTTACGAACAATACAGGCGCACCCCATGGTGACGAGCTGGGTCGTATAAAACCCTTGTCCAATAATTCTTGCAACTGGAGCTTCAGCTCTGCCGGTGCCATCCTATTTAGAGTCTTGATATCGGTGTAGTGCCTGGCAATACGTCGATGCAAAACTCGATCTCTCTGTCTATGGGCATTCCTAGAAGATCATCTAAGAATACTCCGGGAAATTCCCTAGCAATGGGAATCTTCTCTAACTCAGGCTGCTGAGAATCAGTGTCTTGAACACTACATAAGAATTCGTGACATCCCTTGCGAAGCAGACGTCTTGCCTGGATAGAGGAAACGAAGTAGGGTGGGGAAGCCACTCCTGTCCCTTCAAAGTCAACTGTTGGAAACTAGGGGTTCTGTATGAGAACTCGTTTGGCCACACAGTCTATCGTAGCGTGATTAGCGGCCAGCCAATCCATTCCAAGGATAACGTCAAATCCACAAATTTCCAAAGGTATAAGGTTAGCCAATAAGTGTGTATCCCTAATCTGTATCCCACAATTCCTATACATGGTATCCCCCAACAATGATTTCCCCGATGGTATAGAAACATTCAGTAAATACCCTAAGGGTTCCGTCACTAGGTTCAATCTAGTAGCATATGTAGGGGATACAAATGAATGTGTAGATCTAGTGTCAAATAAAACATGAGCAGGCTATGAGCATACTAAAAGAGTACCTGCGACTACAGAGGTTGTAGCCTGCACGTCTCTTGGTAAAAGGGAGAAAACTCGTCCTACCTACTGCTGGACGTTCCCTTGTCCACTTCTTCGGGTCGGAGGTCTAGGTGGTACTATTCCGGTTGTTGGTGCTTTAACCGAAGTAGTGTTGGGCGTGGCCTGATCCTTTTGAGGGCATTCTCTCGCATAATGTCCCTCTTGGCCACAGTAGTAGCAAGCGTTGCTGTCCTTGAGACATTGGCCTTTGTGGATCTTATTGCAACGAGAGTACTTGGCTGCCCCCTTTTTAGTGTTGCTCTGTTTCTTCTGACCGGACCCTGTTGCCTGTGATGCAGCTCCAGGTCTGGTAAATGTAGATCCTTGTCCTGAAGTAGAAGGCCCTTGCCTCTTATTCTGGTTGCCTCCACATTTCTGGTTCCCTCGCCTCTTGGCGAATTCCTCGCCACTCCTTTCTATGATCTGAGTCGTTTCCACGACATCATCGTAAGTAGTCAGTCGATGGGGTACTAATCTATCCTTGATAGACCACCTCAATCCTTCCTCGAATTTACGAGCCTTCAGATCCTCAGTTCTGATAGCATCAGGGGCAAATCTGGCCAATTCAATAAAAATGGCCTCGTATTGCTCCACAGTCATCGACCCCTGTTGCAATACCATGAATTCGGCAACTCTGTGGTTTCGTACTTCTTGGGAAAAGTATTTTTTATTGAAGATCACAGTAAATCGTTGCCAGTTCATGTTTGGCTCCCTCGCCTTCTCATTTATCCACCACTTATGTGCCATTCCTTTAAGCATATACGTGGCATAAGCCACTTTCTGGACGTCAGTACAATTCAGGATATCAAAACCCTGTTCATTTCTAACATCCATTCTTCGGCCGCCGTGGCCCCATTTGTACCATCAAACGTCGGGGGTTTCATTTTCTGGAATCGTTTGTATTGGTATGCAACATCCCGTTCATTCCCTTGACAATTCCCGATGTTACCGCCTGCGTTGACAGGCTGTTCCTGTTGTACTGGCTGTGCTGGTTGGCTAGCACTAGCCTGAATCTGTGGTAAACTTTCAATGACAGTCTGCATCAATCTTTCCAATTGTTCTAAACGATCCATAGGTAACGGACCTTGCCTCGTGTTAACCATGACTGTGAGTAGAACCAATGAAGATAACCAATGAGATAACCAATGAAATAACCAATGAGATGACCAGTCAATGTGTAAGACAATTTGTCCATAATTGTAAATACAAATGTCAGTTATATCTAACAGTCTTAACTCTAGTCCTATCTCCCATGACTCATAATCGAACCTAAAGCTCTAATACCAAGCTGTCACGACCCGAAACCCACCCTATGCGGATCTCGTGTCGCGGGGCCTACCCGAAGGCCGTCCCTACTTTTTCCATTCTTGTATCATAGTACTAATATGCAATGTACTAAAAATTTTAAACAATGAACAGCGGAAGTCTTTATCAATTACAGTAATCTAGCGGAAGTCTTTTAAATAATTTATACAGCGAAAGTCTATTAAATACATGACATAGTTCTACATAAGGCAAAATGAGAACTAAACGTAACCAGCACCCGGGGGTGGTGAATACATGGGAGAACTAACATAGACTGGTACAGTACTTCAAAATGTCCCCCTACTCTCTCAGACTCCTACTGGGGTCTCGCAGCGTCATTACCTGAAATGAGGGGTAAGTGGGCTGGAATGAGCTATAAAGCTCAGTAAGTAAATGCAGATCTCCAACACTGGTATCGATGATCAATAATGAATACAATTCCATATGAGAACATGATAGCCAATCATGAGAATGAGATGCTGTGATAGCTAATGAAAACAATTGCCACGAGGGCCAATGGAAACAATTGCCACGAGGGCCAATGGAAACAATTGCCACGAGGGCCAATGGAAACAATTGCCACGAGGGCCAATGAAAACAATTGCCACGAGGGCCAATGGAAACAATTGCCACGAGGGCCAATGAACAGTAATCACAATACACAATCAGAAGTATTGGGTGTAATAGCAATATGAAGAAATTCAATGATAATATAACAACAATGAAGTACTGCCACAATGAACCGATCACAATGAAACCAATCAATGCAAGTCCCTCGAGACTTGAAGAATCATAAGGGATAATACCATTCAACAATCAAGTTCTGTCAGTCATAAGAGATGCTGTTATTCTGTGTCAGGGCTCGGCAGACCCTCGATCTTTTGGGGCCCGGCATACCCCCCAGTGAATTCCAGTGAATTGCCATTTGTCCGTTCACGGACTTGACCCGTAGGTCCCAGTCAATCAGATAGCATCAGATGGGTGTTGTGACTGAGCACAACTCCCATGTTCATAAACATGTCATGATCATAAGTAATTCCATAGGTTATAAAAATGGAACATCATTCATTCAATAAGGATACAACAGTAAGCCTTTCAAGGCATGGTTCAACATGATAACAATGATATAGTAGTCAATCAATGTCCACAAGATAGAACAATATCACATTGTGGATAGCAATAACATGTGGTACTTTCAAGGCACATTGTAACATGAGAACAATGATACATCAGTCAATCAAATGTCCACAAGATAGAAAATATCGAATTCTGGAACACAAGGATATCAATACATTCAAGAGTACGAGTTTGGCAGTAAAATAATAAACTTGGCTTGTGGAAACACCACATGTAAGAGAAAGTGATCCACTTACCTCTATCTGGATTCTATTTCAGAAATCCGTGAGTGTGCCATTGCCTTTCGAGTTCCCTATATATCAGTAATTACGTTTCAGAATAAATGTTATTCATCAAATTTTATGCCTTTCTATCATAAGTATCTCAAATACAAATTTAGACTTTACCATTGAGTCCGGAATGCCGAAGAAAGTCGGTTTAGGCTTTCGCAGAATTCCATTTGGACATTTGTACTTAAAAGGGCAAATAGTCATTTAGCACTTTTACCTTATTTTATCCTTTGGGGTCCCGTCTCGCAAAACAGACCCCACCATTGGACTCAAAATGTCTGAGATAATAAAAATTGACTATTCATTCGCATCGTTTGGACTTCCTTTGACCTATATTTGAAATAGGGGCATTTTTATAAAAATGAATATTTTATTAATTTTCCTGTTTGGGCCTTAGTGAGATTTCTTAAAACATTTGGGGCCGGTTCATAATTTCCAAAAGCTGCGGTCTGAACCAGTTGGTTCAGAACCAAAAACCCTAAACCGGTCTGCCCCCTTACTGAACCAAACGGTTCAGTCAAATCTTGAGAACCGAAACAAGATAACCAGTTCTCCTATGCTATCCATGTAACCAAACAAGCCCAATCCATTTAAATTCAAAACACAAATGACACAGTTTCATTTTCCCATTTCATTTCCGGTTGGGTCCCTACCCGATCCGAACCCAGATCCGGTTTAATTTTAACCCGACAGCCTCACGACATTCCGGTCGTCTTCCCCATTACTCCGGTAGGGTTCCGGTGGTGAACAGCCGTCTTCTCCGGCGACTGTCACCAGTTTTTGATGGTTTTTCCTCCCGTTTTGATTGCTGTTTTACTCCCCACCACATGGGGATCATGAATCCATCCTCCGTTTTGATCAAGACCTTCTTGATCTTCACGAATAGTGAGTTTATCAACTCCGGCAGACTCTCCGGCCAAGTTATATTTTTCATTTTCGTGGCGTTTTCAAGAAATGAACACTTGATTGAGAAATCACAAATGAAAAATTCGAATAAATTGAGGTCACCCGTATAGGGGATAAATGTTGCAATGCAAAGCGAATACGAGTAAACCGGTTCAACACAAACCAAAAGATGCTCATGAAAACAGGAAGGAATATGATACTCTGTCCTTAGTAAAACTTAACGTACTTGAATGACAAACCCAAGACACTTTAACCATAGAGATGGTTTAGGCTAGTTACAATGTTGACTTCCTATGACCACTATCAAAGAAACAGATTGAAAAGAAAAGATCAAGGTACCAGATACCTTTACCTGGCACATGATGCACCACACGACGTTAACGGAAGTTGATAGACTATGATCAGTAAGATAAACACGACTTAAGTACCAAATGAAATGAATATAACGACTGGACATGGAACTAGTCAAGATACTAGTAACAAGGGAGAATGGTCGAGTAACTGAAAAGACGACTCAAGGTGAGTAATGAAAGTAACAGACCCTTAGCCATAATGTTAATACTAAAATTTGGAGACAATGAGTTAAAAGTCCCGAGAAGTTAAAAATTCAAATCTTTGACTTTCAAATCCACTAATAAATTAAAACAAATAGGAAAATAAAAGAACTCTGAACTCAGTATAAAGAAATTTTCTTCCTTGAAAATATTGTATCTGAATACTAGAGATAAGTCTAAAAGACAGATCAAAAGAGCAATTATGACGATGAAATTGCATGATGAGATAATAGAGTTTCTTAGATTATGAACATTCAAGTTTTGGGGACAAAACTCAATTTAAGGGGGGTAGAATGTAACACCCTGACCCAGTTGTAACCGAACAAGCCATGTAAATCCGAGCCGTTAGGATTTCCTGTTTTAATATTAAATAAAATGGACGGGTTGAAAATGTAAAAGTTCGAAAGTACGGATAATGTTGGGCGGTGCCCGAGCAAACCACGAACGGATACCGAAATAAAAATGAAATTTAAATAAATAAAATAAAATAAGTTATGATAAAAAGGAAGATAAAATTTAATAATAAATAAAGATAAGAAAATAAAATAAAATATAAATATAAATTAACTATTCATATGAGTGTATATATATATATATGTATATGTGTGTGTGTGTGTATATATTGGACGGTATATGTAAGTATGTTATATGTATATAATTTGTGATTAAGGCATACAATGAGATAAGAGGGGCGTGGGCTAAAGGATCACAGATTGGATTCAAAAACAAAAAAATGGGATAAGCTGATAAGTGCGTAACGGAAGGGATTAAGAGAGAGAAGAAAGAAATTGAAAGGGGGGTTATTGCATGCGTTAAAACAAAGAAGAAAAGAAAATGGAGCGACACTGGACGGAAGAAACAGGGAGAAAAAAAAGAAGAAGAGAGAGAGAGGGGTTGGAGAGAGAAGTGGGGCGGGGATTTCGGTAACGCAGACTTATAACGGAAAGAATAGGGAGTGAGAGGAGCGCACGATCTTCATCTTCATCAACTTTTTACGGCTACACAAAACTTCGTGAGAAAAATTAGGCTGAAGCAGTGGAGTTGTTCAACTAAGAAAATGCAGTTTGAAAGGGGATTTTGAATTCATGTGTACTCTGTGCGGACTCCCTCTCTACTCTCGCTTCCAGTCAATCAACAAACCCACGACGAACATGATGATCAGCTCATCCACGGCTCCCCACATCCGTGACTTTCTTTATGAGCTGATCGACTTGTTGTCCAAGTGCCGTGTCTTCGCCTACCATCACAATGCGGCCTCAACAAGGGTCTCTTACGTTTCAACCCTCTAGCCGACCCGCAGTTCACTCAAAAAATGAAAAGGCAGTTTTCTGAGATGGAAGAAAAATTCACAATTTTGGACAACAGGAGAGAATCGAGCCCGAGGTTCTTTCTACTGGAACGGCAATCTTATTCGCCCCCTCGATGCATCAGAAATTAAGTGATTGGATGAGCAGGCGGGCATGATCGAAGAATTGCTCCTTTGAAGAATGAAAGACAATGATAAGTTATTGTAATTGGAATCGTTGGGATGGGTGGGACGAGAAAGACCGTGCTTGCCCAGAAGTGTTTACTAGCCATAGTGAGTAAAAATGATGAACCGGAGATGTGGGTATGATTAAGTGAAACTTTGATGAATAAAACTGTAGATTTGAGGGCAGAGGTTAAGAAGTCTATTTTGGAGAAGGTGGGCGATGAGGTGGACAAGCTCACAGGTGATTAGGTAAGTTCTTTTCGAAAACTCAACCCCCCCACACACACACACACTTGTAGATAGAAAGTTGATAATTGGAAAAGGGTTATGGGTGAAAGCAGAGTCACCACCAGAACTGATGGCCGCCGAACGAGTTTTAAAATGGAGTAATTTTTAATTCTAATTATCATTGTGATTATATTTTCTAATTAGTTGAATGGACTACAGTTACGCTAATTTGTTTGGTAGCTAAATTAGAATGAATAAAGCCATTGAGGAACCTTCTGGACTCAACGGTGAAGTCCAATTTATGAAAACGGAACCCGAGAAATAGAGACGTGTAAATGACCATTTCACCCTTGGATAAATTAGATCAAATTGGAAGTCGTAAAAGTGTAAAGTAATAAAAGAGATATTTAAAGTAGCGAGGCATAAATTTAATAATGTCATTAAAGCTGAAACATGTTTACTGATATATAGGAAACTCGAAAGGAAAAGGGAAGGACACGGAATACTAAGACGCATTGAAAAGGTAAGTGGATTCCTATCTCTTATACGTGGTTTTCCAAGCCACGATCCTTCTATTACTGCCAAGACTTGTACTCATGTATGTATCCACTATTGTTGTTCCCACCATTGATATTGTCCTATCTAGTGGATGCCTATTGATTGATATCCCATGATTCGATTCATTGTACTGATTCCTATCATTGTATGTTTATGTCATGTTATTTCATACATTATATATGATAGAATCTTGATTTAGAATTGAATGACGAGACTGTGAATGGAAAAATGGTGATGGGTATGTTTTACCGATCGACGGGACCTACGGGTCAAATCCGTGATCGAATATATGGTGATGGGGGGTGTTTTTATGGATCGACGGGACCTACGGGTCAAATCCGTGATCGAATATATGGTGATGGGGGGGTGTTTAATGGATCGACGGGACCTACAGGTCAAATCCGTGATCGAATATATAGTGATGGGAGGTGTTTAATGGATCGACGGGACCTACGGGTCAAATCCGTGATCAGGACATATGGTGATGGGAGTGTTCTTACATATGGAGTTATGAGGGTATTTTTTATGCATTGACTATTCTCTCATTAGTTGTACTGGACTGTGACCGTTTTATTGTGGTAGTATTCATGTTGATTGTAATTATTGTGCTTAAACCATATCCATGCTACACCACTACTTACACTTGTTATTGGGCTTCACTATTCATTGGCCTTGTGGCACTTTACTGAAACTGCAATCGTTGTCATGACTGGCTATCATGTTACCTTGACTTGTATTCGTCTTTGTCATCCCCACCCGTATTGGGGATAGGCTTTTACTTACTGAGTTTGTAGATCACCCCTTACTAAATTTTTTTCAGGTGAGAATACTACAGAACCACAGTAGGAAGTCAGGAGCTTAAGGAGACGGTTGTGAAGCATGATAGTAGTGAATAAGTCTCTCCCATGTACTCACCACCTAAGAGTGGTTCATGATCAATTTATTGTTAGTTTAAGTTTACTCTTTGAACAATAATGGTAATAAAGCTTCCGCACTTTAATGTCATGTTTATATTATTTACTATTATCATTGGTAGAAGAATGGAAAAAGTAGGGACGGCCATGGGGTCGGCCCTGTGACACGAGATCCGCATAGGGTGGGTTTCGGGTCGTGACAGCCAGGACCTTCTTTCACTAGGCCAAGAGCAGGATCTAGGAATTCTGGACCCAAACCGACCAGGGTCAATTCCATGGATGAGGGCGTAGCCAACTGCCCCACCTGCCACAAATATCATCGAGGGCCGTGCCAGGTGAACTCCATTGCCTGCTACTCATGCGGACAAGTTGGGCATTACAAGACGTAATGCCCCTAGAGGAGCCATTTAGTTGGGAGTATGGCAAGTACTCCATCTACTCCAATGACTGCACTTGCAGCCAGAGTATAGACTTTTAGTGGTGGGCAGAGGACTGAGCCGCAACACTCAGCATGGATTTTCTCACTAACACCTAGAGATACACAGGCTACGACATCAGTAGTCGCAGGTATTCTTCGGATCTGTTCACATTATGCTAGAGTATTATTCGATACTGGCTCTACACATTCATTTATAACACCAGTATTTGCTGCTAAGCTAAACATAGAAACAGTACCCTTAGGTTATATGTTAACCATTTCTATGCCATCAGGAGAGTCATTATGTGGAAATACTATATATCGAGCATGTAAGGTACAGATCGAAGTCCCACATTTATTAGCTGATCTGATACCATTAGACATTTATGGTTTTGATGTTATACTTGATATGGATTGGTTGGCTGCGAATCATGTATCTATAAATTGTGTGGCCAAGACAGTTAGTGTACAAATACCAGGATGTCCGAGCATCCAGTTTGAGGGGACGGGTTTAGCTACCCCACCTTATTTTGTATCCTCTATCCAGGCCAAACGTCTGTTACGTAAGGGATGCCATGGGTTTTTGTGTAGCGTAATGGACACTCGCTCACAACAACCACCCTTAGAGTAGATTCCCATTGTTAGGGAGTTTCCCGAGGTCTTTTTAGATGATTTGCCAAAAATGCTTGTGGATAGAAAGATAGAGTTTATTATTGATATACAACCAGGTACCTCCTCGATATCCAAGAATCCATATTGTATGGCACCGAAAAAGTTGAAAAAGCTGAAGCTGCAGCTACAAGATTTGTTAGACAAGGGTTTCATCAAACCTAGTTCTTTACCGTGGGGTGCCTCAGTATTGTTCGTGAAGAAGAAGGATGGGACCATGCGGTTATGTGTTGACTACCACGAGCTAAATAAGGTCACCATCAAGAACCGATACCCTCTGCCAAGGGTTGATGATCTCTTCGACCAGCTGAAGGGAGCACAGATCTTCTTTAAGATCGATTTGAGGTCCGGGTACCATCAGTTGAAGGTGCGACCTGCGGATATTGAGAACACGGCTTTCAGAACCCGCTATGGGCATTATGAGTTCCTAATGATACCGTTTGGGGTCACTAATGCCCTTACTGCATTTATGGATCTGATGAATCGAGTTTTTAAGCCACATCTAGATAACTTCGTGATCGTGTTCATAGACAATATCTTGGTTTACTCCAAGAACCAGGAGGAACATGAAGTACATCTACAGAAGGTTCTACTAAAGTTAGGGGAGCAGAAACTGTACGCTAAGCTGAAGAAGTGTGAGTTCTGGATCCCTAGCATAACATTTGTAGGGCATGTGATTAGTAAAGAAGGGATCTCTGTTGATTCTCAGAAGATTGAGGCAATCATGGATTGGCCTCGGCTAACCAGTGTCACAGAAGTGTGAAGTTTTATGGGATTGGCTGGCTATTACAAAAGGTTTGTCAAAAACTTCTCAAAAATAGCTATGCCAATTATATAGTTGACCTGGAAGGATGTTCCACTTGTTTGGACCGAGGAGCAAGAGAAGAGCTTTCAAGAGCTAAAGGACCGACTAGTTGCCACTCCGATCTTGACCGTGCCAGATGGAACCGAAGGATTTGTGATCTATAGTGATGCCTCACTTAAAGGCTTGGGGTGCGTATTGATGTAGAGTGGAAGGGTAGTAGCATATGCTTCACGACAGTTGAGGCCACACGAGAGAAACTACACGACACATGACCTCGAACTGGCAGCCATTGTCTTCGCCTTGAAGATATAGAGGTATTACTTATACGAAACCACGTGTGAGATCTTTTCTGACCATAAGAGTCTCAAGTATCTGTTGACCAAAAGGAGCTCAACATGAGACAGCGCCGTTGGTTAGAATTGATAAAGGACTATGAGCTCAACATACAGTACCACCCAGGGAAGGCTAACGTGGTAGCTGACGCTCTTAGTAGGAAGTCATCAGAAAGCTTAGCTTGCCTGTTAACCCTACAGACAAAGATGCAGAAAGACTTGGAGGATATGGAGATAAAGATAGTTCCGCCCAGCTCTGAGGCAATGTGTGCCAACGTCACAGTCAGCTTATCGATTGTGGACAGGATCAGAGAGCAGCAGACTTAAGATGAGAAGTTGGCTAAGCTTCGTCGGGAGGCTAAGTCAGACATAGACTCCGAGTTTTCAGTGCGAGAAGGGATGTTATGCTATCAGGGCAAAATCTGTGTACCAGATGTGCCAGAGCTTAGGGGGGAGATCCTTCATGAGGTACACAGTTTGAGGTTTGCCTTGCTTCTAGGGAGCACTAAAATGTATCACAACATCAAAAGTACTTATTGGCAGTCCGGGATGAAGCGTGACATAGCTGAGTACATAGCACGTTATGCCAAGTGCCAACAGATCAAGGTAGAGCATCAGAAGCCTAGAGGACTTCTGCAGCCGCTACCTATACCCGAGTGGAAGTGGGAACACATTACGATAGACTTCGTGTCAAGGTTGCCAAAGACATCGCGAGGGAGTGATTCTATCTAGGTCATTGTTCACAGATTGACCAAGACAGCTCATTTCCTAATGACCAAGATGACACAAGTGTGATATCCCGACCCAGGATACGACACGTTTATTGAGGCAAGTCGACTGAATAGCATAACCTGAGCGATTTTAAACTCTATGTTAGGGTATTTCATGAAACCAAATGATTGAGGGATGTGAATGGTTTGCTTAGAATAGCTAGTACCGGGCAACACCCGAGCACCCCAGGAATCCAACATCGTAATGCGTGCCCGCACGCACTTCCATGCCCATGAATATTGCATGCATGCATAGCTTGAACAAAATAAAGGTATGTAAATACCTTTAGAAATACATGTATAGGTGTACATATAAATATATATATATATATATATATATATGAAAGTATACAATAGACGTATATAAGTATGTATGTATACATATTGATATACATGTATAATATATTAAGCTTATATGGATATATATGTATAATAAAATGTATGTGTATCTCATGCAAAACAAGAAAGGAAAGAGAAGAAAAAGAGAAAAGGGGCTGCATGTGGGCTGCTGATCAGTGTGTGCATCACTGTGTATGTGTGTGTGTGCATCACTGTATGTGTATGTGTGTTTGGGAACCACACCAACTGACTTGGTAAAGGTGTGTGTATATATGTAATATATGTATATATATATATGAGGGTACGTGGATGGAAGAGGATAAATGGATGGTTCTCTGCAGTCAAGGATGACTGCAAGAGAGAGAGAGAGAGAGAGTGAGTGATAAGGTAGAGAGAGAAAAAGGCGGTGGGTGATTGCTTATATATATGTATACGGGTTTTGTGAGTTGAGAGGTTAGAAAAGAAAAGGAAGGGTCAGGAACTGAAGGGGAGAAGAAGAGAGAGAGACTGATTCAGAAACAGAGAGATTCGGAAGGGGCATAGAGAGCAAACAAGAAAACCCAGGTGAGTGGCCAAGTTCTGTTTTTGATTTTTAGTTCATGAAACTTAAATATGATTGTAGGGTTGTATAGATGAATTAAAAAGGAATTTAATGAAAGAAAAATGAAGGAAAACGGTTGAAAGATGAAGGAGAAAGGTTGAGTTACAGGCCTTAGGATAATTTCGGTTTTTACGAAAATCATGCATGAAACCTTGTTATTATGAGGAGGAATTAATCCTCTTAAGTGCAGAAAGAAAATGGAATGAAATTTGAGTTAAAATGATAAAGAAACCATAGGGAAAATCGAGAAGTTCAGTCGTTGGAATTTCGGGCTCACCGAAAAACCGCGACTGTATTGGTCTGTTTCGACGACCAAGAGAGACCCAAATTTAATTTAGAGGTTAGAAATATAACCCTTATGTCTAATGGATTCTAATCGCATTGAAAAAGGTTTAAAATAAGGTCGGAATGAGGTCACCGTCACCGGAGAAGGTGACGAAACCCTAATGCAGGCTCACCGGAGCTTCGGGAAGACGACCGTGAAGTCGTGGGGCTATCGGGTTAAGACGAACCGGGTTTGGGTTCAGGTCGGGTCGGTACCCGACCGAAAATGAAATGGGCATGAAACTGTGCATATGAAACTGTGGAGCAAGAAAATGGCATGCGAGCCAAGTATCCTCAGTTATTTTTATCCTAGTATGCATATGTTCTTTTCCCTAGTATGTACTAAGTTTGGGGACAAACTTATTTTTAAGGGGAGAAAAATGTAATACCCTGACCCGGGATATGGCATGTAAATCGAGGTAGACCGGGTCGAGTAGTGTAATACCAGTTTTAACTGAACATGAATTCTATATGAATGAAGTATAGTTCGTAGTATCAAATGAGTTTTAAACACACGAGTAGAGTTACTATCACATCTGAGGAACTCGGGCAGTAAGGAGAATCGTGCCCATATATTGGTATATGTCTCAAAGTATATATACAGTACATCCTGTACGTATATGAGTACAAGTATATATATATATATAGTAGTATATATATATAAGTATAAATATAAAATATATATATATATGTATGTATATATATGCAGTTATGTATGTATATATATTATATAAGTATAAAGGTATATATGTATAAATATATATAAGCTGATTTATGTATATATATATATATATATATGCTGAATGCATGAAGCATGCAAGTGTGTGAGGTGAGTGTCGGCTGGTGTGGGTTGTGTGTGTGTTTATGTGTGATATTATATATAATATACATAATATCTTGCAACCTTAAATGCTACAAAATAGAAAAGGAACAAAAAAAGAGAAAAGATTAGAAAGAAGAAGAAGTCAAAATAATGGATTCAAAAAGACAGAAACCGAAAGAGGAGAGAGAATGTCCAAGGCGGTAAATTGGCCTATATGTGTGTGTGTGTGTGTGTGTGTGTTAGTTAGAAAACAGAAAAGAAAACATCAAACTGGAGAAACTGTGACCACTTAGAAGGGATTCAGAACTTGAAACCAAGGAAGAGGAAGAAGAAAGGGGGGGATACTGTGTTAGAAAAAACTCAGAAAAGGTATGTAATGCTTGGTTTCTGTTTTTAATTTTTAAAGGCATGATAGTTAGTTTGAAATATAGGACCTTGTAGAACATAGAGAACGGGTTAATTAGTAAGAAAAATTAGAAGGAATGATACATAACTGAGGTAGGAATATGTAGTTACAGGTTCTGATGAATAATTCAGTTTTTGTAAATTTAGGATTTAAACTTGATTTAAACTGTGAGGAACTGATCCTCAATGGTGTAGAAAAAGATTTGAAAAAGGAATGGGGGGAAACAATCAAGAAATGGGCATGAAATTGAGAAAAACTAGTTGGCCGAAGCCACTATTTTTTTCTATTTTGTAAAGACCTAGTGACCTAAACCAAAAAAACTGAGTATATGAATGGAAAGCTTATGAAAAATGGAAGAAAATCACATTGGAAAAAGGTTGAAAATTGATCGGAGAAACTTGGCCGTCGCTGGAGAAGACGACAGAACTCACTAGAACCTTACCAGAAAACCGAGGCAGGAGATGAATAGTGGTTTATCCAAAAACGGTGCTGTGTTAAGTTACTATGTAATGATACTGTGTCGTTTTAGTTAGGGGTGTTTTAAATTTAAAATCTAATTGGGCCTATTTGGTTATAAGCGTAAGAAATTGAAGTTAAATAGGAAATCAAATTGGGATAGCTTATCATTGAATTGGTGTCCTATCCACTGTTCGGATAACCTAATTTAGAATACTAAATTAGAAATTCTGATTTGGCCCAAATAAATAAAGATTGTAAATTGACCCAACTGTTCTATAAATTAAAAAGTTACCCTGAACTTATTGTTATTATGAAATTGACCCACTGAATAAAATATTAATTTAATTAATTAAATTAAAATAAATTAAAATTATGAAAATATCCTTAAGTCAAAAAGGAGTCAAACGGACTCCGATTTAAGTAAAAGATTAGTGAATTTTTATTATTTTGAGCATTTCAGACTCCACCATGGAGTTTGATTTGCGAAAAGAGGTCTCGAGAAGTAAGAACTCGTAAAAGTGCAAAATGATTGTTTTGTCCTTTTTAGTACAGATGTCCGAATTGAATTCCACGAAAGCTTAAACCGACTTTCTTCGACGTTCCGAATTTAATAGTAGAGTTTATTTTAGTAAAATAAATACTTATAGTAAAGAGACATAAAATTTGATGAATAGCATAATTCAAGTAACGATAGACTGAGACACATTTTCTGACTCTTAGGAACATCAAAAGGCAAAGAGAAGGCGGTTTGACTTTTATAGAGATACAGTAAGAGGTAAGTGATATTCGATCTCTACATGTGATACTTTCAGCCATGTCATTAGTTTTTCATATAATACTATTTGTATTCCACAGATACCATAAGTTATTGAATCTACATTAATATTGTCCGATATTGTGGAAGTACCATTGTTTATATCTCGATCATGATTTTATACACTTGTGCGTATATTCCTTTTTGTACACTTGTATCTAGGGCCGAGAGGGCCAGCCAGTTATGTTCGCGGCAGCCTCATAACCATAACCTTCGAAAAGTTATAGTTATATTGTGTAGCCAATAACCAGTTATGATTCCACTATACTCTTCGTGGAAGTAGCATGATCTTGATATATTATTAGTGTCGGATTTATGCTCAGTCACAAACTCCATCTGATGCTTATTATGACCTTCGAGTCGAGGGAATACCAATTACGTTGATATGCGAGGCATAGGACGTAAAGTCATATTGTCTACAGAGCAGTATTATTCAAATATCCTGTTGGAACTGAATTTCGGGCCCCATGAGTGCATTTTTTTTGTTGATATCACTATCATTTATCATTGATTATTATAGCTTGATCATATTATACCATTATAAATGATCACGAGATTTTCATAGCTTTTATTGAATGTATACAATTTATACTTGAGACAGCTCATGACTGTAGCAGTATGATATTGTTAGTAGATTCCTTGTTGAGTTCTATATTCGTGACTGGCTAGCACATTTTCATTTATCCTAGTTCTTTTATGGATTATGCTTTCTATATACACTTGTACACATCATAGAGCAGTGGATATTCACTTACTGAGTTTTCATAACTCATTCAGATACGATTTATATTTTCAGGCATAGATATTGAGGGCAGACGATAGAGCCTGATAGCTAGAGGTGGACATTACTTTTTAAAGTTGCAAGTGTAATATTTAGTACAGTCTTATAGTTCTTCTATATCATCTATGTCTTGGGGATATACAATAGTTAAGAAATTTTAAAGTCTGTATTTTGAGAACCACATATATATATATATATGACATGCAACTTTTTATCATTAAGTCTTCCACTGTTTATATTTTGATAGTTATTGCATGTTAGTAGCACTGATTGTGTAGCAAGTTGAGAGATCCGATTTGGCAACAGTGTCAGATCGGGTTCGTAATACGAGATCCGCATAGGGTGGGTCTCTGGTTGTGACAATGCCCACCCTACAGTAGCTCTAAAAGGCTGCATATAGTGGCAGACAAACAGAGAGAGATACGAGAATCAAAAGGAGTAGGAGGTTTATAAGAAAACCTGTCCAAACTCTTGCGAGAGAAATATAGGGAGAAGCGGAGAAATTAAGGGGAAATTAAAACTAAAAGCAAAAGAGAGAAAGTAAAGGAAAAAATTGAGAAACTGTGGCTAAGCTCCAACAGGTAAGATTGACATTCTAGACCTAACGGTGATGTCTGTTTAAGAAAAAAAAACACTGAAACAAACTAAAAAATTAATGAATACGTCCCTAAGGCTTAATGAAGCCGCCAGAAGAGTATAGAAAGTAAAGAGAAAACTATACCAATGTTTATAGGAGCCTCTCAGCCTAAAAATGAACTCCGTTTAAGATACTTGGGTCCCTAAGACATAGGATATGGACGATAAATGTCACATCCCCATGACCCACCCTGCGCAGATCGGGGGAGGCAACCTTGGCCCAAGGCCGGTTAAAACAGAATTCAAAGTCGGGCGGTAATGCAAACATAACATAAGTAAATGAAAAGGTTGCAGAAGCGTGAAGACAAATGCACAACCGTCCGACCAAAGCTTATTTTAAACTTGCTAATTATTTATTTTTTGAAACTTAAACTTAAGATAACTTAAGTATATTACATAATCATTGTTCCTATAGAATTTAATTACATGCTTTGTTCCAAAAAATTACTACAAAAGATGTGGACGATCTACTCATCTTGGCATTCCAAAATCCTCCTTGCTGAAGATCGAACCCCAATTAATTATCTTACAACGAAAATGCTTCCAAAAGAGTGAAGTTCTCGATGCCCTTCACCAGTACAAGTAAAGCTCTCATTCGTCATCATTGCCTGAAAAAAGACATGGGTAACAATCCATGTGAGCTTCATGAGTAATTCTGATACCTTGTCATGGTTTTTCAACTGATAGTGGTCTAAGTATAAGTGAGTTTATGAAAGTGACTACTACCAATTGTTCACACAATTCAAAATATAGAATACAGAATCTTCGAAACAAAAAACATGAAGCATTATGGGCATTTAAACAAAGCATTAATTTCTCAAATACAAAACAAGTGGATTCAGGTTTGATTAAAATTGGAAACATAAATCTTTAAATCATGAGATATGAGGATATAAATCATGTTCAGAGTGAAAGGGGATAAATCTTCTACCATCCTACAATGTTATATCTTTTCACCTTCTAAGGGAGTCCGTATCGATCCGGGCTCGTAATTTTTATCGCATGGATCTATATTTTTATCTATAGACCAATTCTCGTGGGAGTTTTCCATGCCTTCTAATGGACAATTCTCGTGTGTGAGTCCCGAAGGATCTCATAATCACATAGTGCTTATGCATAATTATCTTGCGTTATTGGTTTACAATCAAAAGCATTTAAAACCTAGTTTTACAATTAGATGCTTTTCAAGAGCAGATTAAACATAGTTGGAATGAGAAACATTCATTTCAAAAGAAGGCATTTAACACAATTTTGCAATTAAAGATATGCATGCTTGAAGTAAAAATTGCATAACCAACTGGCATTTAAATGAACACATTTGCAAATTATAATAAGAGTTTGAAAATAGATCAAGTAGCATGTTTGAAAAATAAGTTATGTAAATACAGGAATTTGAATTTAAAACACTTCAGAAATCATGGAGTTAAAATCTCCACTTCAAAGTCTAAGATTACTTACCTAAGATTTCGAGGTGTTACTGGTGCGCCTTTCCTTTTCCCTTGTAGCTCCTAAAAATATAATTCCTGAAAAGCCAATTAATTTCATATTTAACTTAGGTTACTTCCTAATTGGTGTTCTTAATTTATTCTTAGACCCGGTGATGGCTAATTTCTTAGAATAAATCTTGTTTCTTTTAATCAGGTTCATTCATAGTTAAGTATGACTCTTGGGGGTAGTTTAATAAACTTATATTTTCTTGTGTCTTATTTTTTAGTACCTAATTTGACAATATAGATTTCACCATTGGGTTTGAAACGTCGAAAAAAGTTAAAATAGACTCCCTCAGACTTTCAATCAGCTTCGGGTGTCATTAAGGGTAAAATGGTAATTATTTTATTTTACGTGTCCTAACTTTTAGGATTTCATCTCATAAAATGGATCTCGACATTGGGTCTAGAATGTCGAAGAAAGTCAAAATACATAGTCTCTGTTTGTTTACATTTTCAAAAATAGTTTTTTAATTTTAAAATGCGGGATATTTATTTTAAAATAGATTTTTTTAAATTTTTTAAAATTTAGATTATCATATCTAAATACATTTTCATAATTTTTAAAAAATTAATTACAAAATTTTGAAATATATTTTAGAAATTTTTTCAAAAAATTGTATCTGAATCATTATCCAAATGAAGCTATAATTTTTTTATTTTATTCGGGCACGAGAAGCCTTTATTTTAATTAAATTAATTTAATTTAATATAAATTTTATTTAACATCTTATTTTTACATATATATATATATATATATATATATTCTGTTAATAAATCTACATATGTACGAAGTTGGCACAGTGGCCGCACGCATAACGGTTAAGTCTCTCACGTGTGAGAGGTGGGGGGCTCGAACTTGGGGAGCTACGACTCCCCTTATTTTTTTGATTTTCTCATGGCCAAACAGAAGACAGTGTATAGGACCAAAGATAAGATATCCCAAGTCCGAATAGGGTTATCACATTGGACCTTATCTTTGTTGCCAAACAGAACATTTCTTTTAAAACAAAAGTAAAAATGACATAGTTTTAACTAATCATTACTGCGCTTGGGTGGGATCCGACCCTAACACAAAACCGACCTGAATGACCCAACCCATTACTATTCTTCTTCCTCATCGCGATTGTCACTTTAGCCCTAATTTCTAAAAATCTTTAACCTCTATTTCATGAGTTTTCGAGCGTCAATTTTCCCTATTTTTGAGAGCTTTGGATTTCTAAAAGGTTAATGAATGATTTGGCATTGGTTTAGAAGATTAAAATGAGCTTAAATGCTCGGTTGAAACTCAATAACAATGGTTGTTCAAAGCCATTTTAAGGCCTGTTTCTAACTTGGGGAGCTACGGCTCCCCTTATTTTTTTTATTTTCTCATGGCCAAACAATAGACAGTGTATAGGACCAGAGATAAGATATCCCAAGTCCGAATTGGGTTATCAAATTGGGCCTTATCTTTGTTTCCAAACAAAATATTTCTTTTAAAACAAAACTAAAAATGACATAGTTTTAACTAATCATTATTGCGCGTGGGCGAGTTCCGACCCGAACACGCAATCTCTCCGAATGACCCAACCCGTTAGTATTCTTCTTCCCCATCAGCGATTGTCACTTTAGCCCTAATTTTTGAAAATCTTTAGATTCTATTTCATGAGTTTTCAAGCGTCGATGTTCCTTGTTTATGAGAGCTTTGGATTTTTGAAAGGTTAATGAAGGATTTAGCGTTGGTTTGGAGGATTAAAATGAGCTTAAAAGCTCGGTTGAAACTCAATAACAATGGTTGTTCGAAGCCGGTTTTAGGCCTGTTTCTCCACCAAATCAATGGTGGTTTGGCTTGCTGTGATCCTAATGTCAAGGGGATTTAATTTTCATTCGTAAAACTGAGCTTGGGGCTTGATTTGAGGCACTCAAAATCAAACTTGTGACCTACAACTCCCTATAACTCTCTCATATTTAGCCCTTTTTTAATGAGGTTTGGTGTTTTGAGATCCTTAGGACACCTTGTTTCAAACCCGAGTGACAGGAACAGGTTTTATTTTTGCCGATTCAGACCCACCTTTATGGTGGACGTCAATGGTGGTTCTTTTTTGCTTTATTATTTTAGGGCTCTACTAGGTCCCATTTTTACTTCTGAACCATAGTAGATCATCATTAAGGATCATATATGAATTCTAATTCCATTAAACTACAAGTTGATAGAAAACATTCTTAGAGAAAGAAAGTTGTGTTTACCTTCTAAGTAGTAGTGTTTCTTCTTCTCAAACTCGATTCTAGACCTTCTAAGCTTCTAATTGAATCGTCAAGCTTAGGTTTATGGTGCATGCAACTCATTTCCCTCTTCTTTCCCTTCTTCTTCTTCTTCTTCTCTCTATCTTTCTCTCTCTCTAGCTGAATACACACAAGGTTTGAATACACAGAACAATACGCAATGTCTAAGTTTCCTCTCCTTTTAGGCATGTCCTCTATCATGAGCTGATATGCATTATGAGGTTTGGGTGTATGAATTTCTATTGGCTATAGTGGTGGTGCAATAGGGTGATGACACATCACTTTTTTCTAGAATTTTCCTACCTAGTTCCATTTTATGCACATATCTTTTGGCCATCATAGCACATAAGTGTTGGTAGCCTAGTGGGTTTACACTTTAGGTAAGTATCTTTATGGTTCAAGGCATTGGGTTCAAATCCTTTGGCCAACATGTTTGGCCTATTTTTCCTCTTTTTCTTTTTAATAACCTTGAATTAAGTTTTCTTGTCCTTTATGTATTAAATTTCTATTTACTAACTTGCCAGCATTATTCGGATTACATGTGTCGGTGTCACTAGTAGGTGAAGTTGTAATTTCACTAATTTTAGTAGTCTTTATTTTTTTATTTTAGCTAGGGCTTAATTATTCCTTAACTATTATTTTACTTATTAAAGTCTCTAATATCTAATTAGCGACCCTAATTACCTGACAGTAAAATTATCAAACTACCCTTGAGACTCAATTAAGTAATCAAATAAACTCAAAAACTAAAAGAAAGACTACCTCACAGTTAAAAGACTATTTGGACTAAAAAATGAAGTATGTTATGGTAAATAAAGTACCAAACAATATAAGACATGTAAAGGAAAAATGACCAAAAAGCCCCTAAAGGCTATAGTAAACCACTAAAGAACTACAAAACATTAGGAACCCTAATTAAAGACAGGGAGAATCTTAAATAGTAAAATTAAGTCTAGAAGAAGCTAAAAACATTAAGTAAGTGAAGATTTAAGTTGAGATATGTACTAATATAGTATTAATGTATTCTAATCCATGATCTAAGATCACTAGCAAGAAAATAGAGATAAGGCGAATGCCAAGGTAAATCAAGTAAGTAAGTAAGCAAGTGACTGTAGACTCTAGACCACAGGTGAGTAACCATGAAGCTTGAAGTAGAGACTTTTTCATGAAATGCAGTTCCTTACAGCTTTATAAATTACATGGAGCTCTTTTCGTCTTTTTGATATGTTTCAAACTATTATGCTAAATATTTCAACTGCATGACTGTTTTCAGAATACTAAGATCAATATTTGAATTGCATGGTTTTAAATGCATCTCTTTAAATATTTTATAGCATGGATAGCTTAAATAATGTTTTGCAAGCAAGTTTTCATTTTTTATGTGCCCTATAGGCCCTGTTAAGGGTTAAGATCCAGTAGACTTTACAATAGTCTATATAAGTGACTCGGCCAGAAGTTTAAATCCAGTAAGTGACTCGGCCACCAATCTGAATATGGTAGGCCATGTAAGCCTAGACCTCTAGATTATATACAGTCGCCTAGGTGACTATCACAGGTCCGCAAAGACATAGTTTATAGTTGTTTAGCACAAAAATTTTTATAGCTTCAGTTTACATGTCACCATGTGACAACCTATGGTCCTAAGGGACAAAGTTTCAAGAAAGTGTGGTATGTTTTATTTGCTTACAAGTATCAAATTTTATGATATGATATTTTATCTTACAAAACTATTTGGTATAAACTCTTGCATGATTTTAAGTAAATATCTTGCAATTTTTAGCTATATGTTTATGCTTTAAGAATGCCAATAGCTTTCAGTATAGATACTTTCAATTTTTATCCAAGAAAGTTTACAAAAATGAGTTTTTTCAGAAAATCCCGTGATAGGCATCTACTTGGATATGTAAAGAGGCTTAGGTTGGACATGTCATCAATAAACTAAATAGAGTTAGTGTATTGATAAAGTGCCTAACTGACTGGTCATTATCCCTAATCCGTATAAGGTGGGGTTTGGGATGTGACAATGTAGCCACACATAATCAATTTAATCGAGCCGAACAAAATGGGTCTCAAACTTAAATCAAACCTCAAGAGAATCCCAACACCAATGAAGAGGCCCTTCTCAAAAGACTTAAAAAGATGGAAACCCTTATATGAAAATCCAACCGTGGAGATGACATGATTGATATCCACAAACTCTCCCTATATCTAGAGGTTTGTTTTCCTTACAAGTTCAAAATGGAAAACTTAGATAAATTCGATGGGACCATATGTCCAAAGACCCATCTCAAGCACTATGTTCAGGTTATACAACTACTAGGGGCTATAACTGAAATGATGGCTCAAATGTCGCTACGAAAAAACATAGTTTTTGTGACGCGTGTTATTAGCGACGCATGAAAAGCTTCGCTAAAAGTCACTTTTTATGACGCTCAGTACTGTGTCGCGAATA
This sequence comes from Nyssa sinensis, assembly GCA_008638375.1. NCBI lineage: Eukaryota > Viridiplantae > Streptophyta > Magnoliopsida > Cornales > Nyssaceae > Nyssa > Nyssa sinensis. The sequence goes on along the minus strand of CM018044.1, from coordinate 26,728,205 downwards.
GTAGGGAAAAAGTAAAAAAAAAAAAAAAACGTGAGTTTGGCACGAAAAATTAGTTGCGAAACTATTAGCGATGCCCACCTGACCATTGGCGACGCACATGGGTGTCACTAATAGGTAAAGATATTGGTGACGCCCATATGGGCGTCACAAATAGCATTCATTTAGGAAAATGGTGGCATTTTACAAACATTTAGCGACGCATGGTGTGCGTCGCTAATGAGTCCCCCATATGTTATACCCTCTGTTTTTCAAATCGATCTACGCTCTCTCATCAGTTTCGCATTTGATCTCTCTCTCTCTCCAACATGATCTCCGATTTCCATATCTCATCTCTCAGACGCTCGGTTCGGATCGGTCGATCATCTCCGATCTCTCGCTCTTTCTCCGTCGCTCGATTTCTCTCTCAGGATCGATCTTCGATCTCTCTCTCTCTCTTACCACTTCACCGAGTTTGAGACAATCAGGTTTGGGTTTGTTTTAAAGTTGTTTATTTTTTTTCTTCTTGTAATATATGATTTTTGTATGTGTGTGTGTATAAGATCAAGGGAGCATGTGACCGTGTGTGTGTGGGTAACTCCATCGCAAGACCCAGATTGGGTCTCTCATTTCCTCATATCCTAGATTTATTCATGCATGTTATTTTATGTTGTCTTGACTCTCATAATCTATAAATTAACTAGGTGTGATATATATATATATATATATATGGGCGTGTATGTATTTAATTGTGTGTGTACGGTTTGGCTTGACAATGAAATTCCCTGACAAGTATTAAATCAATCAACTACAGAATATCCTAGATGGGTTGCAAATAAATTGGGTATTTTGAAATAAGAATGAATGAAAATTAATTTTTCAAAAGGATCTTAAGCTATTGTCGGGAAAATTTCTAGGGAATGTTTTGCAGGATTCTAAGCTTTTGTTAGGCAAGCTTTTAGGGACTGTCTTGAGGGATAGGCTACTACTTGGTGAAGTTTTATGTTGCTCTATGGCTGATTTTTTTTAAGGGCTATTTGGTGAAGTTAGAGGCTGCTCTATGGCTCATTTTGAAGGGCTGTTTAGCCAAAATTTAATGTATTGTTTGGTGTTAAGTTAAGGGTTGTTTAGCCCAGATTTAATGTGTTATTCGGTGCTCATTTAAAGGCTGTTAAGCCCAAGATTGAGGTATTGTTTAGTGCCAATTAAAAAGTTGTTAATCCCATATTTAAAGTGCTGTTTGGCACAATTTTAAAGGTTGTCCAGGGCATTTTTCCGAAGTTGTTTGGTACACTTTCGTGGAGCTATTTGGTGCTATTTTACTAGTTGTTTGGTGCTGTTTTGTGGGATTGTTTGGCTCAAGTTGGCAGGTCTTAAGGTTCTGTCTAAGTAGGTTTTTAGGTGCAGTCTAATAGGCTTTGAGTTGCTATTTCCTAATTGGTGGATTTTAAGGTGCTGTTTGGTGGGCTTTTAAGGTGCTGTTTGGTTAATTCTTAAGGGCTATTTGGCATATTTTTAAGGTGTTGTTTGGTCAACTCTTGGGGGCTTTTTGGCCATTTTAATACTAAAGGACACAAGTTTCAGATCATCCAATAATTTTTTTGAACATACTTTTTTGGTCTCGATATTATTAACAGATTGGATTATGGAACATATATACTTCAAACTCGATAGCTCGTAACTTTCCATCATCTTAAACCCAATAGTTTGGGATCAGATTTAAGACATTGAATAATTCTTATCTCATAGAACAATTGTCTCTTGATATTTAACATTTTGGCTCTCTACACTCCAGAATGGGAAGTTACCTGTATATTTACAATGTGGTTTTGTTGTGGAGATTTCAACAAGCTGGTCTTCGGAAGAATGATTTCTAAATGTCATTTAAGTTCTCTTCACACCTTTTGAACCAGTCGATAAGGTAATGCATGCCCCCCACCATTGCCGGCAATTGGCGTATGATCTAATGGCATTCATGGTGGCAGGATTTTAGCATGTAATCTGCTCGAAGATCATTGCAGCCATGACAAGCCTTCACGTACCATAAGTGTCTGAAGAATTATTTCACCCAATAAAAAAAAAGTCTAATTTTGAAATTGAAATATTATTAAATAATAATGACTAAATACATCATATTTATAAGACTAAAAACTACTAATTTCTTCTACTTATAAAACAAGAAACTATTAATACTCATCTGAACAAAATTAAGAAATCCAAAACATTCCTAAAAACAGGTCAATAATTACAAATTCGAGATTGATAGAAGTATTAAAATGGTTTTAAATAATAATGACTAAATACATCATATTTAAGGTGTTGTTTGGTCAATTTTAAGGGTTGTCCAGGCCATTTTTCTGAAGTAATCCCCTGACCCTTGTTTAGTACTGTGAAATAGGGGTATTAAAATGGTTTTTTTGTATTTGATATGCAATTCAAGATGGTTTTTTTTTTCTCTCTCTGTCTTCTTTTTAATGTATTTGATATGGATAGTCTACTACCTCGTCAAAGAAAAATATCACATAAAACCTCCTTTTTTTTGTTTTTTTATTTGTTGTCAATTTCATCTGGAAGCATGTTACCTTGCTAGTCAGTCTGACAACTCAAGCATTTGATTGTATTAGATCAGATGAGTTTTGGCTAGAAGAGCATCCAGTTCTCTTTTCTCCTATATTGCGTGCTGATGCTCCTTTTTAGCAGGGCCACTGTGAGCGTGGCCTAAGTTTTTTTTTTTTTAGGGATTACTTCGTGAAAAAAAATTATGGTGATTGTTTTGTAAGTTAACAATTGCATGCATGTAAGCCTAGCCCCGTTCGGGAGTCATTTTCATCACATGTGAATCTTGTAGTGAAATTTATTCACGATAGGGCTCGTGTGTATGAAAATTGATTCTTGAATTGTCTAGAGAGGACAGTTTGAGAATGCATAAATCTGCATTGCAATGAATAGCTTCTTATGCTTGAATATTTCAATATGACAAAATTTCAGCACGGTCTCCTATTGTTCTCTAGGTATATATTTAGGCGTGCTAACATCTATCTCGTATACTTGGAGAACCGTGGGGAGATGCTGCCAAAATTTTGTCCGAGTGGAATCAAGCATTTGATTTACTGTTGATTGCAATGTAGATTGTGCATTCACGAATGGGATAGGACCACCTTACCCTTTAGAGAGAAGTTGGAGGTGACAGGATTCATGTTTCATATTTATAATGAGTACCATTTTTTACTTGTATTAGGTAGACAAAAATGGATAAGAGTTGGATGGACTTGAGGGGCAGGCATTTGCCAGGGTATGTGAAGGGGATCAAAGATTTTATTGAGTTTGCTCGTGCATCTGCAGATGGGAGAAATAGGATAAGATGTCCATATAGGAGGTGCAATAATAGGGATTATATGCACATAGATGAGGTCAAAGAGCACCTACTCCAACACAGGATGGACAAGAGGTATACGTGTTGGGAATTTCACGGGGAACGCCGTGACGTATGAGTGGTATTTGAGGATGAAGAAAAAGACGACGACGATGACTTTGGTGATAATGTTGGGGTTAGTTACGAAGGCTTGCCACAAATGCTAGCAGACTTGCAAGAGGCTACAACTAGGGCGAGTAGTCACAGGAGTGACACCGGACAATCGAAAGCGTTTGAGTCCTTGTTGAGGGAAGCAAGGCAGTCGTTATATCCGGGTTGTGATAAGTTTTCGAAACTAGACTTTCTTGTGAAACTCCTTCATATTAAAACCATCAACCGATGGAGTAACAAATCATTTAATATGGTCATTGAATTGATTAAAGTAGCGCTTCCTACTGGGGAGACCCTTCCGAAATCATATTACGAGGCGAAAAGAATATTAAGAGATTTGGGCCTCGGGTATATTCTCATACATGCTTGCAAAAATGATTGCATGTTATTTTGGAAGGAGACTGAACAATGTAAGGAGTGTACGGTGTGCCACGAACCCAGGTACAAGCTGAATGAAGGAAAAAGCAAGACAATTCTGCATAAGGTGTTGAGATATTTTCCCTTAAAACCTATACTACAAAGGTTGTACATGTCTCAGAAAACGGCAGAAGATATGCGGTGGCATAAGGAGAAGCGTGTTGCTAAGGAAAATGTCACGACCAGAAACCCACCCTATGCGGATCTCGCGTCGCGAGGCCGACCCGAAGGCCGTCCCTACTTTTTCCATTCCTGTATCATAGTACTAATATGCAATGTACTAAAAACTTTATACATTGAACAACGGAAGTCTTTATCAATTACAGTAATCCAGCGGAAGTCTTTTTAAATAATTTAACAATGGAAGTCTATTAAATACATGACATAGTTCTACATAAGACAAAATGAGAAATAAATGTAACCAGCACCCGGGGGTGGTGAATACATGGGAGAACTAACATAAACTAATACCGTACTTCAAAATGTCCCCCTACGTTCTCAGACTCCTACTGGGGTCTCGCAGCGTCATCACCTGAAATGGGGGGTAAGTGGGGTGGAATGAGCTACAAAGCTCAGTAAGTAAATGCAAGTCTCCAACACTGGTATTGATGATCAATGAATCCATGAATAAGATTATGATAGCCAATCATAAGAATAAGATGCTGTGATAGCCAATCGAAACAATTGCCACGGGGGCCAATGGAAACTATTGCCACGAGGGCCAATGAACAGTAATCACAATACACAATCAGAAGTATTGGTGTAATAGCGATATGAAGAAATCCAATGATAATATAACAACAATGAAGTACTGCCACAATGAACCGATCACAATCAAATCAATCAATGCAAGTCCTTCGGGACTTGAAGAATCATAAGGAATAATACCATTCAACAATCAAGTTCTGTCAGTCATAAGAGATGCTTTTACTCTGGAACATGCCAGTGAATTTGCAATGCAATGCCAGTGAAAATGCAATGAGATGCCAATGAACATGCCAGTCAATTGCCGATGGAAAGCCTTCGAGGAATTCATTCCTGCCACCTGTCCATTCATGGACTTGACCCTTAGGTCTCCAGTCAATACAGAAGCATCGGATGGATGTTGTGACTGAGCACAAATCCGGTATTCATAACACATCATGATCATTCGTGATTCCATAGAAGTATAAAATGGAATATCATGGATCCAATGAAAACATAACAGTACGCCTTTCAAGGCATGGTTCAACATGATAACAATGATACAACAGTCAATCAATGTCCACAAGATAGAACGATATCACATTGTGGATAGCAATAACATGAGGTGCTTTCAAAGCACAGTGAAACATGATAACAATGATACATCAGTCAATCAAATGTCCACAAGATAGAAAATATCGAATTGTGGAACACAAGGATATCAATACATTCAAGAGTACGAGTTTGGCAGTAAAAGAATAAACTTGGCTTGTGGAAACACCACATGTAAGAGAGAGTGATCCACTTACCTCTATCGTGATAAGAAATCAGGAATCCGTGAGTGTACCCTTGCCTTTCGAGTTCCTTATATATCAGTGAATACGTTTTAGAATAAATGCTATTCATCAAATTTTATGCCTTTCTATGATAAGTATTTCAAATACTAATTTAGACTTTACCATTGTGTCTGGAATGCCGAAGAAAGTCGGTTTAGGCTTTCGCGGAATTCCATTTGGACTTTTGTACTAAAAAGGGCAAAATGGTCATTTTGCACTTTTACGGTATTTTATCCTTCGGGGTCCCGTCTCATAAAATGGACCCCACCATTGGACTCAGAATGTCCGAGATAATAAGTTTTGACTATTCATTTGTATCGTTTGGACTTCGTTTGACCTATATTTAGAATAGGGGCATTTTTGTAAAAATTAATATTTTATTAATTTTCCTGTTTGGGCCTTAGTGAAATTTCTTAAAACATTTGGGGCCGGTTCATAAATTCCAAAACCTGCGGTCTGAACCAGTTGGTTCAGACCCAAAAACCCTAAACCGGTCTGCCCTTCCCCTGAACCAAACGGTTCAGTTTAATTCAAGAACCGGATTCCAATATCCTGGTTCCTATCCTATCCCAGTTTCGGTTAGCCTCAAAACCCAATTTCAATTTACTATCTGTGTAACCAAACAAGCCCAAATCCATTTAAATTAAAACCCAAACGACACAGTTTCACTTACCCATTTCATATCCGGTCGGGTACCGACCCGATCCGAACCCGGATCCGGTCTAGATCTAACCCGATAGTCCCACGACTTTTCGGTCGTCTCCCCCAGAACTCCGGTAGGGTTCCGGCGGTGCACAGTTACCTTCTCCGACGACGGTCACTTAATTTCGGTCAGGTTTTAAGCCGTTTTAAATGCCATTTTATCCCATTTTTTCCAAGGATTTCAAATCCACTCTCGATTTCCATCGAATCCCTCCCCATCTTCACGAATAGGGGTTTAAACATCTCCGGCCGATTCTCCGGCCAACTAGTTTCTTTTTATTTCACGACTGTTTCTCAACTGTTTTGGACCCATTTTGTTCCTAAAGTGTTTCTGCACTTTATAGCAACATTTTTACAAACTAAATGCAAGGTTTTAAACATAAAATCAATGAAACCTAGATTATCCTCCGAATCCTGCAACTCGGATTTTCTCCCTCATTTGTGAACCAAATGAGGTGCGGTTTGTTCCTATTAACGCCATTTTTCATGCTTGTTTAAACCCTACATTCAAAATAATTCGAATCATGCTAAAACGTTTCAAAACAGAAACAGTGGCTTACCTCCAAGTTCGGATTCTCTTGGTGTTGAGCCCCTCTTCCTCGCGCCTCTACTCCAGATTTGTTCCCCATTCCTTCTCACTCCAAAACTGTCTTTTCCTTTGATTTCTTTTTCTCCCGAGAGTGAGAGTGCACAAGCATATAATGAGTTTTTCCTTTTCTCTCTCTCTCTCTCTCTCTCTCTCTCTCTCTCTCTCTCTCTCTAGTCAGACCTCACCATGCCCTGTGACCTTCTTACACACTCCAACACCTACTTCTGTTACCACCACTCCCTATTGAGTGTTTCACACTCAAGTTATGACATACATACATACAACCGTCCACACACACCTTTTGACACATATATATATATATATATATATTCACCCACTCACACACACTTGCACGGCTGATAACAGCCCTTCTTCCCTTTTTGTTTTCTTTTTCCTTTTTGTTTTCATTTAATGTACACATATATATATAATACATTTTATAATATATATATATACATGTATAACTCATAGTTATACATATTTTATACGTACCTATACGCCCATACATATACATATATACTTAAATTCTGGGCACGTACGCATACACTAATTTTCAGCATACTACGTGTCTGTTAAAACATGGGCATGCATGGAAATACATGCGTGCACGCTTTACGATGCGATGTCCCGGGGTGCTCAGGTGTTACCCAGCACCTGTTATACATTTCAATCATTTACCATTTCCAGTCATTCATTTCCATGAAATACCTATGATATACCTTTCTTACCGTTCAAGTTACATATTTTAACCGACCTACCTCGGTATCCGTGACGTATCCCGGGTCGGGATATTACATTCTTACCCCCTTAAAAATACGTTTGTCCTCAAACTTAGCATATACTACTATGAAAATAAGTGTGGGTACTTGGCGCGCATATCATCTTCTCGCTCCCAAGTAGCCTCTTCCATCCGGTGATTTCTCCACAGAACTTTGACTAATGGAATAGTCTTGTTCCGTAGTACCTGATCTCGACGATCCAAAATCTGAACTGGATGCTCTATGTAACTCAGATTTTCTTGGACGTCTAACGGTTTGTGCTCGATCACTTGATCTGCACTCTGTATACATTTCTTTAGCATCGAGACATGAAACACATTGTGAACATGTGCTAACTCTGAAGGTAAGGCAAGCTCGTAAGCTACGGGTCCAACCCTCTTCGTGATCCTGAATGGCCCAATGTATCTGGAGCCAAGCTTTCCCCTCTTGCCAAACCTGACTATTCCTTTCATGGGTGATACTTTCAGGTACACAAAATCGTCTTTCGCAAACTCTAAATCTCGTCGGTGAACATTCGCATAACTTTTCTGTAGACTTTGAGTTGCTAATAAATGCTGTCGGATCAGTTGTATTTTTCCTGCGGTCTGTTCCACTATCTCTGGCCCATAGAGTTTCCTTTCTCCCACCTCTGTCCAACACAGTGGTGATCTGCACTTTCTGCCGTACAATGCCTCATATGGCGCCATACCAATACTAGCTTGATAGCTATTATTGTACGTGAACTCCACTAATGGCAACTGATCTTCCCAACTCCCCTCAAAGTCTATGACACAGAAACGCGGTAAGTCTTCTAAAGTTTGTATCGTCCTTTCCGACTGGCCGTCGGTCTCGGGGTGATATGCAGTGCTAAGACTTAGTTCCGTGCCCATAGCTTGTTGTAGTCCTTTCCAGAATCGTGATACGAACCGGGGGTCCCTATCAGAAACAATTGATACTGGAACTCTGTGAAGCCTAACAATCTTTCTGATGTATAGCTCAGCTAGTCGCTGAAGAGATTGTGTCGTCTTGGTTGCCAAGAAGTGAGCTGTCTTAGTTAATCTGTCTACGATGACCCAGATAGAATCACTCCCCTTGACTGTCTTTGGCAATCCTGACACAAAGTCCATCAGTGATGTGTTCCCACTTCCACTCAGGAATGGGCAGTGATTGCAGAAGTCCTCCAGGCTTCTGATGTTCTACCTTAATTTGCTAGCACTTGACACATCGTGCTATGTACTCAGCTATGTGACGTTTCATCCCAGACCACCAATAAGTATCCTTAACATTGTGATACATTTTGGTGCCCCCTGGATATAAGGCAAACTTCGAACTGTATGCCTCATCAAGAATCTCCTTCCTGATTTCGGGCACGTCGGGTACGCAGATTCTACCCTGATAATATAATATTCCATTTTTCACCGTGTACTCGAAATCTATGTCTGTCTCTATTCCTTGAAGAACCTTAGCCAGTTTCTCATCCTGAGTCTGCTGCCCCCTGATCTTGTCCACAATCGACAAACCGACTGTGACGTTCGCACATAGTGCCTCGGAACTGGGCAGAACTATCTCAATTTCCATGTCCTCCAAATCTTTCAGTATCTCCTTCTGTGTCGTCAACAGGCAAGCTAAACTCCCTGATGACTTTCTACTAAGAGCGTCAGCTACCACATTTGCCTTTCCCGGGTGGTACTGTATGTTGACCTCGTAGTCCTTCAATAACTCTAACCAACGGCGTTGTCTCATATTGAGCTCCTTCTGTGTAAGCAGATACTTGAGGCTCTTATGGTCGGTGAAGATTTTGCACGTGGTCCCGTATAAATAATGCCTCCATATCTTCAAGGCGAAGACAATGGCGGCTAGCTCGAGATCGTGTGTCGGGTAGTTCCCTTCATGGGGTCTCAACTGTCGTGAAGCATATGCTACCACTTTTTCGTTCTGCATTAACACACACCCCAAGCCTTTAAGTGAAGCATCACTATAAATCACAAACCCTTCGGTTCCATTTGGTACTGTCAATATAGGAGCTGCAACCAAACGCTCCTTTAATTCTTGGAAACTCTTCTCTTGTTCCTCTGTCCAAACAAAAGGAACACCTTTCCGGGTCAGTTTGGTGATAGGCGTAGCTATTTTGGAGAAGTCCTTGACAAATCTCCTATAGTAGCCTGCTAACCCCATGAAACTTCGCACTTCCGTGACACTCGTAGGTTGAGGCCAATTCATGATTGCCTCGATCTTCTGGGAATCAACAGAGATTCCCTCCTTACTGATCACGTGTCCCAGAAATGCTATACTAGGAAGCCAGAATTCGCATTTCTTCAACTTGGCGTATAACTTCTGCTCCCCTAACTTCTGTAGGACTCTCCTCAGATGTACCTTGTGTTCTTCCTGGTTCTTAGAGTAAACCAAGATGTCGTCTATGAATACGACTACGAAGTCATCTAAGTATGGCTTGAACACACGGTTCATCATATCCATGAATGCAGCTGGGGCATTGGTCACCCCAAATGGCATAACAAGGAACTCGTAGTGTCCATACCGTGTCCTAAATGCTATTTTCTGGATATTAGTGGGTCTGACCTTCAACTGGTGATAGCCGGACCTCAAGTCGATCTTTGAGAACACCTGGGCCCCTTTCAATTGGTCGAACAAATCATCTACTCTGGGTAGTGGATATATGTTCTTGATGGTAACCTTGTTCAGCTCTCTATAGTCGATACACAACCTCATGGTTCCATCATTTTTCTTTACGAACAATACAGGTGCACCCCATGGTGACGAGCTGGGTCGTATAAAACCCTTGTCCAATAATTCCTGTAACTGGAGCTTCAGCTCCTTCAGCTCTGCCGGTGCCATCCTATATGGAGTCTTGGATATCGGTGTAGTGCCTGGCAATACGTCGATGCAAAACTCGATCTCCCTATCTATGGGCATTCCTGGAAGATCATCCAAGAATACTCTGGGAAATTCCCTAGTAATGGGAATCTTCTCTAACTCAGGCTGTTGGGAATCAGTGTCTTGAACACTACACAAGAATCCGTGACATCCCTTACGAAGCAGACGCCTTGCCTGGATAGAGGAAACGAAGTAGGGTGGGGAAGCTGTCACGACCCGAAACCCACCCTATGCGGATTTCGTGTCGCGGGGCTGACCCTAAGGCCGTCCCTACTTTTTCCATTCCTGTATCATAGTACTAATATGCAAAGTACCAAATTCTTAAAACAATAACAGCGAAAGTTTATCACTACAATAGTCAGCGGAAGTCTTAACATACATCATATGGTTTTACAGTACCAAGTCAAAACTAAACATAACCAGCACCCGTGGGTGGTGAATACATGGGAGAATTAAAACATAGTCTGATACAATTCTTCAAAATATCCTCCTATGCTTCCAGACTCCTATTGGGGTCTTGCGGTGTCATTACCTGAAAAGGGGTAAGTAGGGTGGAATGAGTTACAAGAGCCCAGCAAGTAAATACAGATCTCCGACACTGGTATCGAGGATCATAAAAGAATATGAATCCAAGAATAAGAATATGATAGCCAATCATAAAAATAAAATGCTATAATAGCCAATGGAAACAATTTTCATGATGGCAAATGAACAGTGAGATTACAATGTGTAATCTGTCGGAATGGCATAACAATGTCCTGGAATTCTCGACGATAATACAATAACAAGAAGGTACTGCCATTATAATTGATCACAATAAATCAATAAAGGAATATCTCGCAATACAAGATAATCACAAGAATAATGTAATTCAACATTTACAGTGGAGCAATCGTGTAAGAGATGCTTTTATTCTATGTCAGGGCTTAGCACGCCCTCGGTCCTTGGGGGCCCGGTTTACCCCCTTCAGTGCATTCTAGTGTATGGCCACATGTCCATTCACGGACTCGACCCGAAGGTCTTCAGTGTATTTAAAAGCATCGGATGGATATTGTGGCTAAGCACAAATCCAGTATACATAAACATTTCATGATCATAAATGATTCCATAGAAGTATATAAAAATGGAATATCATCAATTCAATGGAAATATAACAATAGGCATTTCAAAGCACGGTTCAACATGATAACAATAGTACAACAATAAATCAATGTCCACCAGATAGAACAATATCACATTGTGGAGACAATAACATCAGATACGCTCAGGAGTACAAGTTTGGCAGTAAAAGAATGAACTTGGCTTGATAACACCACATGGAAGAGAAAGGGTATCTACTTACCTCTAATGAAATCTTAGCTTAGAAATTCGTGAGTGGGCCTTTCCCCTTCAAGTTCCCTATATATCAATAAACGTGTTTCAGAATAAATGTTTATTCATCAATCTTACGTCTCGTCATCTTAAGTATCTCTAATGCCAATTTAGACTTCACCATTGAGTCCATAGGGTTCGGAATAATAAAAATTCACTAGTTCTTTAATTTAATCGGAGTCCATTTGACTCACCTATGAAGCAGGGGTATTTTGGTCATTTTTACAAGTCGTAACTTTTCGGGACTCCGTCTCGTGAAACGGACCTCACCATTGGACTCAGAGCATCCGAGATAATAAAAATTGACTAATCATTTACCTTATTTGGACCTCGTTTGACTCGTAATTAAGGTAGGGTTATTATTGTAAAATTAACATTTTCTTGTTGGGCCTTAGTAGAATTACCTATAACTTTCAGGGTCAAAGTGTAATTATGCAAAGTTGCGGTCTGAACCAGTTGGTTCATGACCAGAAACCCTAAACCGGTCGGCCTATTTCCTGAACCAACCGGTTCAGTTCAAATCAGAGAACCGGATTGAGATATTCTCTCATCTACCTTATCCACGTTTTAGATAACCCCAAAAACCCAATTTGATTTACTATGTCCGTGTCCAAACAAGCCCAATCCCTTTTAATTTTTAAACAAAACGACACAGTGTTGGTACCCGTATTACAGTCGGTCGGATCTCAACCCGACCCGACCCAGACCCGGTCTCATCCTGACCCGAAGAAGCCCCCGTTAATCCGGTCGTCTTCTCCGGTGGGTTTTCCGGCCATTATCGCCAGAATAGCTAAATTCTCTACGGATCTCACTGATTTCACGTTCGTTTTCTACTGTTTTCGTTCCAAATGAAATCTAGGATTTAAAGAAACGTTTGAGGACTAAATTTGGCCCTCCTTGTGATCGGTTTTCCAACACCCATTCCCAGTTTCCGGCGTTGCACCGGTGAGGGAATAACCGGCCATAGAATGGCCATTTCTTGACCATTTAAACTGATTCAAAGTGTTTTGAGATCCTGGGGTAATTTCCTATGCATATTATGGTTCAATTTTCCATTTAGGTTCACCTATTTTAAATCACCATTTCAACCGAAACCCAGTTCTTTTTTTTTCTTTTGTTTTTCCTTCTTTGTTTCAGGTCCTACTGTTCCAGTAATCAATTCTATAATTATACAAAGTAAATTTAAAGAACAAAGGCGCAGTGGTTTACCTGTTCTCAGGCAACTGCTGTACCTCAAATTTCAGCTTTCTCTCTCTATCTCTAAGTCTGATTCTATTTTCTCTCTCTTCAAATTCCTTCTTTATTCCCTTAACCGACCCTCAGTCGGTGGCCCTTGCCACCTGCAGCTGCGGTGGCAGCATACCCGAGCACCCAAGACACCTCACCTATTCCTTATATATATATTATTCAATCTACCATATATATGTTTATATGGCCATATACATATTTATATATATATATATATATTCATGAGATCACTTTAATACATTATTATGCATTTATACTCATATATACATATCCATTTAATTATGCAACATAAACTTAAAACAGTTCGGGTTTTATTATTGTATCGACTTACCTCGATATTTGTGTTGTATCCCGGGTCGGGGTATTACAGAAGCCACCCCTGTCCCTTCAAAGTTAACTGTTGGAAACTGGGGATTCTGTATGAGAACTCGTTTGGCCACACAGTCTATCGTGGCGTGATTGGCAGCCAGCCAATCCATTCCAAGGATAACGTCGAATCCACAAATTTCCAAGGGTATAAGGTTAGCCAATAATGTGTGTATCCCCAATCTGTATCCCACAATTCCTATACATGGTATCCCCCAACAATGATTTCCCCGATGGTATAGAAACATTCAGTAAATACCCTAAGGGTTCCGTTACTAGGTTCAATCTAGCAGCATATGTAGGGGATACAAATGAATGTGTAGATCCAGTGTCAAATAAAACATGAGCAGGCTGTGAGCATACTAAAAGAGTACCTGCGATTACAGAGGTTGTAGCCTGCACGTCTCCTAGTAAAAGGGAGAAAAACTCGTCCTGCCTGCTGCTGGACGTTCCCCTGTCCACTTCTTTGGGTTGGAGGTCTAGGTGGTGCTACTCCAGTTGTTGGTGCTCTAACCGAAGCAGTGTTGGGCGTGGCCTGATCCTTCTGAGGGCATTCTCTTGCAAAATGTCCCTCTTGGCCACAGTAGTAGCAAGCGTTGCTGTCCTTGAGACATTGGCCCTTATGGATCTTATTGCAACGAGAGCACTTAGCTGCCCCCTTTTTAGTGTTGCCTTGTTTCTTTTGACCAGACCCTGTCGCCTGTGATGTGGCTCCAGGTCTGGTAAATGTAGACCCATGTTCTGAAGTAGAAGGCCCTTGCCTCTTTTTCTGATTGCCTCCATGCTTCAAGTTCCCTTTCCTCTTGGCGAATTCCTCGCCACTCCTTTCTATGACTCGAGCTGTCTCCACTACATCATCATAGGTAGCCAGTCGATGAGGTACCAGTCTATCCTTGATAGCCCACCTCAATCCTTCCTCGAACTTGTGAGCTTTCAGATCCTCGGTATTGACGGCACTTGGAGCAAACCTGGCCAACTCAGTAAATTTGGCCTCGTATTGCTCTACCGTCATTGCTCCCTGTTGCAGTACCATAAACTCTGCAACTCTTCGGTTTCGTACTTCTTAGGAGAAGTACTTCTTGTTGAAGATATCGGTAAATCGTTGCCAGTTCATGCCTGGCTCTTTATCTTCCTCTATCATCCACCATTTATGTGCCATCCCTTTGAGCATATAAGTGGCGTATGCCACTTTTTGGACTTCAGTGCATATCAGGATTTTGAAGATCCTGTTCATCTCTAATAACCACTCCTCAGCTATAGTGGCCCCTCCCGTACCGTCGAATGTCGGGGGTTTCATTTTCTAGAACCGCTCATACAAGTATGCAGCGTCTCGCTCGTTTCCTTGACGATTTCCTACATTGTCGCCTGGGTTGACAGGCTGTTCCTGTTGTACTGGCTGTGCTGGTTGGCTAGCACTAGCCTGAATCCGTGGTAGACTTTCAATGACAGTCTGCATCAATCTTTCCAATTGTTCTAAACGATCCATGGGTAACGGACCTTGCCTCGTGTTAACCATGACTGTGAATGGAACCAATGAAGATAACCAATGAGGTAACTAGTGAGATAACCAATGAGATAACCAGTGAGATAACCAATGAGATAACCAGTGAGATAACCAGTGAGACAACCAATGAAGTAACCAATGAGATGACCAGTCAATGTGTAAGACAATTCGTCTATGATTGTAAAATATAAAATGTCAGTCATATCTAACAGTCTTAACTCTAGTCCTATCTCCCATGACTCACAATCGAACCAAAAGCTCTGATACCAAGCTGTCACGACCCGAAACCCACCCTATGCGGATCTCGCGTCGCGGGGCCGATCCGAAGGCCGTCCCTACTTTTTCCATTCCTGTATCATAGTACTAATATGTAATGTACTAAAAACTTTATACATTGAACAGCGAAAGTCTTTATCAATTACAGTAATCCAGCGGAAGTCTTTTTAAATAATTTAACAATGGAAGTCTATTAAATACATGACATAGTTCTACATAAGACAAAATGAGAACTAAACGTAACCAGCACCCGAGGGTGGTGAATACATGGGAGAACTAACATAGACTGATACCGTACTTCAAAATGTCCCCCTACGCTCTCAGACTCCTACTGGGGTCTCGCAGCGTCATCACCTGAAATGGGGGGTAAGTGGGGTGGAATGAGCTACAAAGCTCAGTAAGTAAATGCAAGTCTCCAACACTGGTATCGATGATCAATGAATCCATGAATAAGATTATGATAGCCAATCATAAGAATAAGATGCTGTGATAGCCAATCGAAACAATTGCCACGGGGGCCAATGGAAACTATTGCCACGAGGGCCAATAAACAGTAATCACAATACACAATCAGAAGTATTGGTGCAATAGCGATATGAAGAAATCCAATGATAATATAACAACAATGAAGTACTGCCACAATGAACCGATCACAATCAAATCAATCAATGCAAGTCCTTCGGGACTTGAAGAATCATAAGGAATAATACCATTCAACAATCAAGTTCTGTCAGTCAGAAGAGATGCTTTTATTCTGTAACATGCCAGTGAATTTGCAATGCAATGCCAGTGAAAATGCAATGAGATGCCAATGAACATGCCAGTCAATTGCCGGTGGAAAGCCTTCGAGGAATTCATTCCTGTCACCTGTCCATTCATGGACTTGACCCTTAGGTCTCCAGTCAATACAGAAGCATCGGATGGATGTTGTGACTGAGCACAAATCCGGTATTCATAACACATCATGATCATTCGTGATTCCATAGAAGTATAAAATGGAATATCATGGATCCAATGAAAACATAACAGTACGCCTTTCAAGGCATGGTTCAACATGATAACAATGATACAACAGTCAATCAATGTCCACAAGATAGAACGATATCACATTGTGGATAGCAATAACATGAGGTGCTTTCAAAGCACAGTGAAACATGATAACAATGATACATCATGTCAATCAAATGTCCACAAGATAGAAAATATCGAATTGTGGAACACAAGGATATCAATACATTCAAGAGTACGAGTTTGGCAGTAAAAGAATAAACTTGGCTTGTGGAAACACCACATGTAAGAGAGAGTGATCCACTTACCTCTATCGTGATCAGAAATCAGGAATCCGTGAGTGTACCCTTGCCTTTTGAGTTCCCTATATATCAGTGAATACGTTTTAGAATAAATGCTATTCATCAAATTTTATACCTTTCTATGATAAGTATTTCAAATACTAATTTATACTTTACCATTGTGTCTGGAATGCCGAAGAAAGTCGGTTTAGGCTTTCGCGGAATTCCATTTGGACTTTTGTACTAAAAAGGGCAAAATGGTCATTTTGCACTTTTACGGTATTTTATCCTTCGGGGTCCCGTCTCATTAAAATGGACCCCACCATTGGACTCAGAATGTCCGAGATAATAAGTTTTGACTATTCATTTGTATCGTTTGGACTTCGTTTGACCTATATTTGGAATAGGGGCATTTTTGTAAAAATTAATATTTTACTAATTTTCCTGTTTGGGCCTTAGTGAAATTTCTTAAAACATTTGGGGCCGGTTCATAAATTCCAAAACCTGCGGTCTGAACTAGTTGGTTCAGACCCAAAAACCCTAAACCGGTCTGCCCTTCCCCTGAACCAAACGGTTCAGTTTAATTCAAGAACCGGATTCCAATATCCTGGTTCCTATCCTATCCCAGTTTCGGTTAGCCTCAAAACCCAATTTCGATTTACTATCCGTGTAACCAAACAAGCCCAAATCCATTTAAATTAAAACCCAAACGACACAGTTTCACTTACCCATTTCATATCCGGTCGGGTACCGACCCGATCCGAACCCGGATCCGGTCTAGATCTAACCCGATAGTCCCACGACTTTCCGGTCGTCTCCCCTAGAACTCCGGTAGGGTTCCGGTGGTGCACAGTTACCTTCTCCGACGACAGTCACTTAATTTCGGTCAGTTTTTAAGCCGTTTTAAATGCCATTTTATCCCATTTTTTCCAAGGATTTCAAATCCACTCTCGGTTTCCATCGAATCCCTCCCCATCTTCACGAATAGGGGTTTAAACATCTTCGGCCGATTCTCCGGCCAACTGGTTTCTTTTTATTTCACGACTGTTTCTCAACTGTTTTGGACCCATTTTGTTCCTAAAGTGTTTCTGCACTTTATAGCAACATTTTTACAAACTAAATGCAAGGTTTTAAACATAAAATCAATGAAACCCAGATTATCCTCCGAATCCTGCAACTCGGATTTTCTCCCTCATTTGTGAACCAAATGAGGTGCGTTTTGTTCCTATCAACGCCATTTTTCATGCTTGTTTAGACCCTACATTCAAAATAATTCGAATCATGCTAAAACGTTTCAAAACAGAAACAGTGGCTTTCCTCCAAGTTTGGATTCTCTTGGTGTTGAGCCCCTCTTCCTCGCGCCTCTACTCCAGATTTGTTCCCCCTTCCTTCTCACTCCAAAACTCTCTTTTCCTTTGATTTCTTTTTCTTCCGAGAGTGAGAGAGCACAAGCATATAATGAGTTTTTCCTTTTCTCTCTCTCTCTCTCTCTCTCTCTCTAGTCAGACCTCACCATGCCCTGTGACCTTCTTACACACTCCAACACCTACTTCTGTCACCACCACTCTCTATTGAGTGTTAGACACTCAAGTTATGACATACACACATACAACCGTCCACACACACCTTTTGACATATATATATATATATATATATTCACCCACTCACACACACTTGCACGGCTGATAACAGCCCTTCTTCCCTTTTTATTTTCTTTTTCCTTTTTGTTTTCATTTAATGTACACATATATATATAATACATTTTATAATATATATATATATATATACATGTATAACTCATAGTGATACCTATTTTATACGTACCTATACGCCCATACATATACGTATATACTTAAATTCTGGGCACGTACGCATACACTAATTTTCAGCATACTACGTGTCTGTGAAACATGGGCATGCATGGAAATACGTGTGTACACGCTTTACGATACGATGTCCTGGGGTGCTCGGGTGTTACCCAGCACTTGTTATACATTTCAATCATTTACCATTTTCAGTCATTCATTTCCATGAAATACTATGATATACCTTTCTTACCGTTCAAGTTACATATTTTAACCGACCTACCTCGGTATCCGTGACGTATCCCGGGTCGGGATATTACAGAAAATGTATGTAGGCATCCGACAGATTCTCAAACTTGGGCTGAGTTTGATACAAATCACGAATGGTTTGCAAATAAGGCGCGTTACGTATGACTTGGGCTAGCTAGCAACGGTTTCAATCCATTCGGTGACATGAGTAATGCCTACAGCATGTGGCCGGTGTTGCTTGTGCCGTATGACTTGCCACCATGGAAATGTATGAAAGAATCATTTATCTTCATGTCGTTGCTTATTCCAGGCCCGAAGTCTCCTGGTAATGAAATTGATGTGTACTTGCGTCCTTTAGTGGATGAGTTAAAGGAATTGTGGGAGGTAGGAGTGGAGGCATATGACGTCTCTAAGAACGAGACAGTTCAATTGCATGCAGCATTACTGTGGACCATAAATGACTTTCCAACATACAGGAACTTGTCTGGGTGGAGCACTAAGGGGTATCTGGCATGTCCGGTTTGCAATAAAGATGCATGTTCCCTACATTTGTTCAATGGAAAGAAGATATGCTACATGTGCCATCGTCGTTTTCTATCGCCATCGCATGGCTGGCGAAATTGGCAGGAGCATCTGTTTGATGGAACAATGGAGCTGCAGATTGTCACCTTCATTGTTGTCTGGCAAAGACGTGTTGGCGTAATTGGCACTCATCCAACCAGTGAGGTTTGGGAAGATACCAGGGTACTAAGAAGAGAAAGTGTACTAATGTGGAGTTAAATTGGACGAAGAAGAGCATATTTTTTGATTTGCCGTACTAGGGAGACCCTTAAGTTGAGGCACAATTTGGATGTTATGCACATCGAGAAGAGCATCTGTGATAATGTGCTGAGAACTTTAATGAACATTGAAGGGAAGACGAAGGATACTGTTAAAGCTAGATTGGACTTGCAGGAGCTGGGATACGGAAAGAGCTACACCTAATACGTAGCAGTGATAAATATATCGTGCCTCCTGTACAATATACGTTATCATCTGTAGAGCGAATGAGGATTTGCGAGTGGTTTAAATCGGTGAAGTTTTCAGATGGATACGCATCGAATATATCTCAGTGTGTAAATGTTATAGATGGAAAAATATTCAGATTGAGGAGTCATGATTGTCATGTCCTTTTACAACGACTTCTTCTGGTTGCACTACGTGGATATCTTACCGATGACATATCAACTACATTGACTGAGCTAGGCTGCTTCTTTAAAGAATTATGTGCAAAGACGTTGAATTTGGAAGTACTGGAAAAACTTGAAAGGGATGTTGTCGTGATCTTCTACAAGTTAGAAAATATTTTCCCTCCAACTTTCTTTGATGTAATGGTCCACCTAGCTGTGCCTTTGCCTCATGAGGCAAAAATTGGCAGACCTGTCTAGTACCGTTGGATGTATCCAATAGAAAGGTACATTTAATTTTATGAATTTTGTTATCTATCCATCCTAACTATTTTAATGTATAACTGATTAATTATTAAAACAGATATTTGCACACATTGAAGCAATATGTGCGTAACAAAGCAAGACCGGAATGGTCAATTGTTAAGGTTTACGTTGATGCTGAATGTCTCACCTTCTGCTCTATGCATCTTGAAGATATTGAGACAAGGTTTAATCGTCAAGAGCGAAATTCTGATAGTGGTCCATGGTAGCAACGAACTGGCCTTACGATACTTAATCAGAATGTGCGGCCAATAGGTGCCCATATATATAAATGGTGTCATCCTCAAGAGTTGGAAAAAGCCCACTACACCGTGCTCAACAACTATGATGAGACATTGCCATATTTTAAATAAGTTTATCGAAATCATTGCAATACTACATTAGTACACAACTGTAAGTTACATATAACATATCTCATCTTATGCAGTGAGCATACGATCGAGCTTCAGAAAGAACATGTATCAAGTTCTGATCTAGAGCAAAGACAACAAAATTTGTTTCCAAAGTGGTTCAGAGAATGTGTTAAGACAAGGTTTCAATTAATTGTAATTGTATTACTTTATGCATTTGTATTCAATTAATTTTGTACTTGTATTGAATTAATAGATGAAGCTATTACGCCACCAACAATCTTCTGAAGCGTACGATCAATTATATTCCTTGGCATGTGGCCCTGATCAAAGGATATCCTACTACACCAGTTTAATTGTTGATGGCGTTCGATTTCACACAAGGGAATGTGAGGTCAGTCGGTGAACACAAAATAGTGGGGTCCTTGTTCAGAGAGATGATGACACAGGACAAACTGTAGAGTACTATGGTGTTTTACAAGACATCATCCAGTTACATTATTGCTACGGTCATTCTGTGTATATTTTTAAATGTGATTGGTGGGATGTAAGTAATAAGAAGACTGGAATGTAAATCGATAAGCACTTCATAAGTGTTAATACATCACGTACGGCATTTAAGATGATCCGTATGTTTTGGCATCGGTTGCAAAACAAGTTTTCTATTTGAAGGACACAAAATTAAGAGGTGATTGGCATGTTGTCCAAAAAATAAAAACTAGAAATGTTTATGATGTCCTAGAAGTTGGCGAGGGAGATGAAGAGTTGGAGATGATTGAGGAGGCACTATAGGAAGAGTCTCAAACTGCCCATGATGGTGTTGTCCGGCATGATCAGGAAGATGTTACTTCATATCGGTTGAATAGAACTGATGTAGAACCAGATCATGTTGTAGCTTCCGACGTCACCAATACCACACAATTAGATCCGAAGGATGCAACGTTCATTAATGATGATGATGACGAGGAAAATGATTTTGATGATGAGACATTATTAGAGTATTGTACCGAGAATGAAGAAAATTCAAGTTCAGATGATGATACAGACTTAAATGAATAATTGTAATAGGTGTTACATGTGTTAGGATCAAGTGTAATGGATTGTCAATTTTATGATGTAATGGATTTTAATTTTTATGATGTAATGGAATTTACTTTTAAACTTTCTTTTTAGATATGGTTGGACCAGGCTCACGCAGACGCACAGCCCCGGCGGACCCATTGACCCCTTCCCCTTCCTCTGTAGGGTCGACCGATCCTGCCATTGATGGTATGCATAGTTCCACTTTGTATTAATGATAATATAAATATGGTAATAATTTTTTCTATTTTATTTTTTCTAAAGCTTCAGCCACCGCCTCTAGACGAGGGCGCGATAGGTCGAAGAATCGGAGTTTGCAGACACAGATAGAGGCAGCAGGGGGCTCGTGACTTTGGATTGAGCTACCTGAGGGCTTGCTGAAGCCCGTTAGTGGGTGGGCACAGTAGTTCACCACAGAGGTCGGCATCATTTGTCGATTACGCACCCCACTCCATATTAGTAACTGGAGTCTCATCACTAAGGAGGAGCGATGGGATATTCATGCATATATCCTGGTATGTCTTTTACTATTGTGTTGAACTAAATTTTAACATATCTAATTCCGTAATGTTTCGACAATAACATGCTTTACAGAAGAAGTTTAACATCGATCTCCACCTACCTCACGTAGCGAAGGCAGTGGACCGGTATCTGGGAGTCCGTTTCAGGGACTATCGACACCGGCTCCACATGCATTACAAGGCGGAGGTGGCAGCCGGTAGAGAGCCCCGTGACAGACCCTACAGGGGGGTCATAGTGGAGGATTGGATGTTACTTTGCGACCAATTAGCTAGTGACGCATTCCAGGTAAAAATTGTCAAAATTACTTTTGTTGTATGAAAAATCATTATTATTTATACTAACCTTCTTTGTTTTGGCCAAGTGTAGGAACTGAGCAGGAAAAATAGCGAGAGTAGAAACAAGCAAAAGGTGACCCACTGTGATGGATCACGTTCTTTTGTACAGTATAGGCATGATATGGTAAGTTAATAACCATATCAAGTTCTTACTGTGTAATCTATTCATGAAATCAATCTTCACAAGCTACTATTTTTTTGCTTTAGCAAGACCAGGAGACCGGTGCACCACCTATCAGCATTGATTTGTGGCACAGGACGCACTACAACCCCGAGAAGGGTTGGACTGGGCCTGAAGCACAGCGGATTTATGTAAGTTTTTATATAACTTGCCACAGTATTACTAATTTAATATTAATCTAAAGTTATAAAACTAATAACATATATTTTTGTTTTTATAGGAGGAGATGGTCCACCTGCGTGCTCAACCGACAGTTGAGAGTCAAGATCCGCTGACCGATGACCAGATACGGGAGACTGTTCTGGGCAAGAAGTGCGGCTATGTGTGTGGCTTAGGGACTGGGATGGCGTCAACGCCATCATCCTCTACCTTTGAGAGTGATGCTAGGGTACACGGAGCTACTAAGGCAGTTCAACGAGAGAATTCAGAGCTGCGACAGCAAGTAAATAGCCTCGAGGAGCGATATTCCCAACTAGAGGCTCTTGTACAAATGATGCTCAGCTAGCAGGGTGGCTCGTCACAACCTTAGTAAGTTTTTAAAATTATATACTTTGGTGGATTTATTATTTATAGAAAATGTTATGTAAAAATAAAAATAAAAAATATAGTTGCACGAACTTATTTAATTTCATCTGTTCGAATGACCGTTAAAAACTTATGCAAGTTTCAACTCGAAAAATGCCCATTTTTGGGTTTTGACGGACCAAAACATCAGATATCAGCCTAACTACCACGAAACCCCATCACACACCTCGTAAATGATAAAATAGACTTGCACGAACTTATAAAACTCGGTTCGGATCACCGGTTTGAAACTTATACAAGTTTTAACTCGAAAGAGGCCCATTTTTGGGTTTTGACGGACCAAAATATCGGATATCAGCCTAACTACCACGAAACCCCATCATATACCTCGTAAATGATAAAATAGACTTGCACGAAACTTACGGCACTCGGTTCGGATCACCGGTTTGAAACTTATACAAGTTTCAGCTCGAAAAAGGACCATTTTCGGGTTTTGACGAACCAAAACACCGGATATCAGCCTAACTACCAAAAAATCCTATCACACACCTCAAAAATTATAAAATAGATTTGCATGAACTTACGGCACTCGGTTCGGATCACCGGTTTGAAACTTATGCAAGTTTCAGCTCGAAAAAGGCCCATTTTCAGGTTTTGATGGACCAAAACACCGGATATTGGCCTAACTACCATGAAACCCTATCGCACACCTCACAAATGATAAAATAGACTTGCACGAACTTACGGAACTCGGTTCGGATCACCGGTTTGAAACTTATACAAGTTTCAGCTCGAAAAAGGACCCATTTTCGGGTTTTGACGAACCAAAACATCCGAATATCAGCCTAACTACCAAAAAACCCTATCACACACCTCAAAAATTATAAAATATACTTGCACGAACTTACGACACTCGGTTCGGATCACCGGTTTGAATCTTATACAAGTTTCAGCTCGAAAAAGGCCCATTTTCGGGTTTTGATGGACCAAAACACCGGATATCGGCCTAACTACCATGAAACCCTATCGCACACCTCACAAATGATAAAATATTCTTGCACAAACTTACGGAACTCGGTTCGGATCACCGGTTTGAAACTTATGCAAGTTTCAGCTCGAAAAAGGCCCATTTTTGGGTTTTGATGGACCAAAACATTGGATATCAGCCTAACTACCACAAAACCCCATCACACACCTCAAAAATTATAAAATAGACTTGCACGAACTTACGGACACTTGGTTCGGATCACCGGTATGAAACTTATGCAAGTTTCAACTTGAAAAAGGCCTATTTTTGGGTTTTGACAGACCAAAACACCAGATATTGGCCTACTGACCGCAAAACCCCATCACACACCTCACAAATGATAAAATAGACTTGCACGAACTTATGGCACTCGATTCGGATCAACGGTTTGAAACTTATGCAAGTTTTTGCTCCGAAAAGGCGGGTTTTGGAGTTTTCACGAACCAAAATATCGGATATCTGCCTAACTATCTCGATCCCCTATCACACACCTCACAAGTGACAAAATAGACTACCAAAAACTTAGGGCAATACGTTCGGATTAGTGGTTTACAACTTATGCTACTTTATGTCGTTCTTACTATTTATGCATGAAAAAATATATATATATATATATATATATATATATATTCACTTTCATGTATATTTAATAAGTGTTGTACTATATATCATTTGATATTTATTTCAAATTGATCAGGGATTATTGCGCCGGGGTCTTTAGGTCTTGCATCGGGATTTTTATCTGTTATTTTTTTCATCAACATCTGTAGTTACATTTTTTGAGACAATTTTTTATTTTTGTATTTATTCTTAAATTGTACTTTTACAAATGTAACTAATTAATTAATTACTATAATATATATCTGAATGTATTTTTCTTTTTCAATATATATTTATTTTAGAATGTTTGGATTTTACTGTATATCAGGATGATTGATACAGGTTTAAACAGAAATAAAACAACAAATAAAAGAAATATTGTAAGGAAAAAAAATGAAATAAACTTTTAGCGTCGCACAAAATGCGTCGCTAAAAACTGAGTACTCATTTATAACGGCGCTTCAAATTCGTCACTAAAGATTAGCATTTGCTGACGCACAAAGTGAGCGTCGCTAAAAGGAACCATTTGCGACGCACAGGTTGGGTGTCGCTAAAAGGAATCATTTGCGACGTACAAATTAAGCGTCGCTAATTAGATACCATTAGCGACGCTCAAAGTCCGTCGTTTATAGATACCATTACCGATGCACATTGCGATCATGGATAGTATTTACGACGCAGCATCAAAATTCTTAGTGACGTACACTGCACGTCGCTAATAGTTCCATTTAGCGACACAAAGGGATGTGGGCATCGCTAATACTATTAGCGACGCAGATTTTAGCGACGTTTTTATCGACGCACTTTGTGCATCGCCAAAACTATTTAGCGACATATTTTCCCACTATTAGCAACGCATTCGTGCGTTGCTAATAGTGCTTTTTCCTGTAGTGTGTTACACCAAACCCTCACTAGTGCAGCTTTTTTTTGGCTTTTAAACTTGGAAGATCCCATATCCAAAGACTCGGAACAATTATGTAATGCCTTTGTCAAGCAATATAAGTACAACACGTTCTGGACTTAGTGGTGGAGTCTGTTTTGTCAAACGAGGTATTAAAAATACAAGTACGTGAAAATAGGTAATTCTTGTATTATCCTTAGTGATATTAGGTTTACCAGATAGATTAAAAATTAATAGAAACGGGCATACCCAACATTTTTGGATGCTCTAACCTAATGGTGATGTCCAATTGAGCATCCGGGAACCCGAAGATGGTCCCACATGGAAATACAAAATTACAAAAACCCTTGAACCTAAAGTGAGACACATGAAGGCTAATTACGATATGGAAGAGTCTAAGTTTAGTGTTTTCAACGTTCTAGACTCGACATTGATACCCATTTAGGAAAAGGTAAATTGTAATATAAATTATAAAATGATCAAAATGCCCCTAAAGGCTAAAGTAAGTCCAAAGATAAACTTAGAAGTATTAGAAACCCTAAGTAGAGAACCTAGGAGAATCCTAAATAGTAAGACTATGTTCATGAAGGAACTAAGCATTAAGTTAAGATATTTTGAGCTATGATGAGTGCTAATAAAGTATCAATGTGTGTTAACCCATGACTTAGGATCACTAGGAAGGAAATGGAGATAGGATGATTGGTAAAGCAAATCTGTAAGGATATAATGGTGGACTCAGGACCACATGTCAGTAATCTAGGACTTTGAATTGCGAGTTTTCGCAATCTGTGTTCTAAAACTATGTTTTCTATCACATTATTGTTTATCGATCAACTGCTATCGTTTTATAAAACCAATTGCCATTGTTTTAAAGAACCAATTGTTTTCACTTTATTGATCAAATTATCATCAATTATTGATCAAATTTTCATCATTTCATTGATCAAATTGCTATCATTATTAATCGAACTGTTTTTTGAACTTGTTTTAAAATGTGAAGCATAATTGATTGTTTATTGTTTTAATTGAATCAATTCAATTCTTCTGAATCGTTTATTGAATTGTCTCAAATTGTTTCACTCCTTGCCATTACATAATATTGATGTGTTACCGCTCACTAAAATCGAATTAATGTGTTAGTCGCTTACCAAAAGTGATTTGTATGTACACCTTTTGTATAGGATTGCACAATGATTGTGTCATAACTTGTCATGTATTGTTAGCAATGTCAGCTGCATTGATTGAGTGGTTTAGGCCGCATTGTTAACTATCGTAATGTGCATATTGAATTATATTGATCATCATTGATTGAATTGAATTGTATTGATTGTCATTGATCGAATTAAATTGAATTGAATGTCATTGATTGAATTTAATCGTGTTCATTACCGTCGATCGAATTGAATCGTAGTGATTGTTATTGAATGAATTGAATCTCATTGGTTATTTTATTGTCAATGAATCATATTGATCGTATTGTTGATTGTATCGTATTGAGAATTATTTTCAAACTCTTCTGGTGTTTTAAAATTGTCATGCTTCAATTCCTCTATTGATTGATTCAAAAACCTAGATCGGTAGAGAATTAATTTAACCTTCCTTTAATCTCAAAACTTCATCGGTCAAAACCCATTATAGCGAACCATGATTACTCACAAGCTTTTCATAAAGCTTACACGGATTTATCCATACACATTTTAGGTTTATACTATAGAGAAAGAATAGACAGTAAGCAATTATTAAGGAATCTTTAAGCATAGAGCAAATCTACAAGAGTTGTAGCATAGGATGTTCCAGTTGCCCTGACGATGTCACACCAAGATTAGGGGATAATTTAGAGCAAGAAGTAAGATAGACTAGCAGACTTGTAGTAGTTATTAGTCATTGATTGTATATGTAATGGGCTCATATATAGTATTGTAAACTTACTACACTTGTATAATGTATAGATATAAAATAGTATTGGTTTTTCAAGTGTGATTGCATTCATATTCAATATATATATATATATATGAAATTCTGTTTCCAACTATTGTTCTAAAGAATGCAATTAACTTGGGACCAAATTGGAGGCCTTCCGATCGGTAGCATTCTACAATCCGCATAGGATGGGTTTCGAAATGTGACAAAAACCATTAACTAAGTCATATATCCCTCATGAATATCAAAAAGGCTGATGCGGTTGAAAACTGCATTGAAACTTGAATCCTCTTGATATAGTCATGAGGCTTGAGAGACACGTAATCCTAGGACTAAGTTACAATAACAAACAAATCAGTTTGGTCAATATAAATTGGCCAATACAATAATCGACTCAAGGTCCTAACATGTATACTATAACCATGTGGTATAATTGTATCTTATGGATGGACTCTTATAGAACAAACAAATCTGATGATAGTTAATTTTAATAAATTTAGTTACGAGACTCGAATAAGTATAAGCATGATAAAACATAAATAACTCAAAAAAGTATCTATTTGATGATTATTCAATTTTATTTCCTGTTATAATTCAAATGACCCTAGTATCATGGCTTTCAATTTAGGATCATGAAAGTATATTTTCAATTCCTCGCTTAGAGGTCAATCAAGTGCCAAACCATAAGGGCAAATGGAAAGGTCATGTTTGTCATTTCACAAAAACATAAAGAGTATCATTTATGTTTATTTCTATTTGTTTTTCAAATTGACAAGCATGCACTTGCATGAGTAAAGTTTATTAAGATAGAGTTAGAGGAACAAATTTTCAGTACTGGTATACCACAAACAGACACACCAGTCACCGTGAGACACGTGTGCTTACAGAGCTGATATTCTCGATCATACAAAGCAGCCATAAGCCTTCAGGGCATCCTTATATATATACATCATACAGAGCTGATATTCTCGATCATACAGAGCAGCCATAAGCCTTCAGGGCATCCTCATATATATATCCTACAGAACCGACAAACTCGGTCATACAGTGCAGGCGGAGCCTCCAAGGCATTCTCATTGCGCATATCTTCCAGACCTTATGCTCTGGGCAATATTCATTCAACATCTCATATGGTTCCGACCTTATGGCTTCCTTAATAACTGCCAAGCAGAGAATAAGGAAGCAACATTCAACACAGAAACTACTATCTATGATTATCTCCATCTACGACACAATACTCCATAAGGTAACTGCAATCTCCGATGATCAAATCCCTATATTCATGACATCGAATCCTAATCAACTTAGGAAGGCCACGACCTATAAATTAAACCCTAAAGGTACGCTTTATTTTTATGCTCATTCTTTGGCTTTCAATACAGTTTTTCAATTCCTTTTACTTACTTAAACATCGGAGCGGTTACCTGCCGGAGCCAATCCAGTGGTCCTCTGATCATCTTTCTGAGTGTTTTACAGGTCACGGAACCCACACTTATTGCGAGTCGAAAAGTGCAACATCAAGTACAATATATAATAATCACAAAACTAGTGTCGCTGAGATTGCAAATTATAAATAAGAGGTCAAAAATTTACTAAAATAAAACTACTAATGATAATAATACTGAAAAACTAAAAGAGTACTATCTGACGGGACTTTTTTTGGGGGCTGGAGATAAGCAAGAACCCTAACTCGGAGAGAGAGAGAGAGAGAGAGTTTTTAAAAAACTTAATCTTAAAGAAGAATTTTTTGGGTAGAAAGATATCCCATCAAAACTCCACAACTTTCATGCTTTTATTCCAAGTTTAAGTCATTCCTTGGCCATCCACTGTCACCAAAGCCCACGCCTTTGATGTCATGCTGCCCCTTTATTTAGAAGCTCATCATAAATACTTCTTTATTTCTTTTACTTGGAAACAAGTTTGCATATTCAGAAAGTTAAATTTACAAAGAATCCCATCACCAACCAGCAAGGAAGAAAAAAGAAAAAAAAGCTACTGGCTGTTAACAAATAATTTGATCAAAAGACTTTCGCTAGTAAGGAAAATTTTACATTTAATCTTACATTCAAATAAAAGTTATTGATTATATTCTTATTTAAAATATTTTATTTTAAGTAAAATAAAAAAAATGAAACCCCTTAATCAAATGTGGAGTGTCAATAACATTTGGAAAAAAAAAACAGAAAAAGCAAATGAGCCCCACTTTCAGTCTCTCTCTTAAACATGTGGCAGCTTACTCGTTAGCCAATAGCAGCCCTTCCAGCGAGCGCTATGATCAGTTTAGAGAACCAGCTGGTTGACCCCCTCTTTAAAGGTCCCCCTTGTTTATATCGGAATAAAGGCACATGTATATTATATATCTCCACACAGAGAGAGACCATGCTTGATGGGCTGGAAAGAAGGCCAACAGCTTTTCAGGAAGAGAGGCAGCCATTGTTCCTCATTTTATATATCAGGTCTTAGAAGTTTGAGCACTAAGTTTTACTATAAATGATGGATGGATGAGAGAGAGAGAGAGAAGGGGGTAGAGGGAGGGAGGGTGGGAGGCACATGCTTAGCTAAAGAATGTCTTACAAGGCCACGTTAAGGGGAAACAACATCATGCACAACAAAGTCAATTGAATTTATTTCTTTATAATAATTAGCTATTAGCGATTAATAACATGACGCAGTCTTTTGTACTATTTAGTACATGTTGAAGTGCTATACAAACAGGTAAGGCCATTATGGCATTCCCTTGATTTGCGCACTATAATTTTTCTTTTAAATTAATGGCATGAAAAATGATGAATTACTTTTCAAAACTTTAGTTTATGAAAAATAGTTTCAGAAAAATGTATTTTGAGTGTTTAATGAAATTATTTTATCATGGTATAATAATTTATTGAGTATTTGATTAAAATTATTAAAAATAATTTTAAAATATGAAAGTTAATTTTATTTTTCATATATTATTAGATGATATTGAGTTTTGTTTGGTAATATGTTATAAAATTTAATTTTATAATCACATATAATAATATTAAATAACTTATTTTAGTACTATAAGTTAATATTATTTATTATTTTATTTATTTGAGTTAAAATGAATATTTTATTTTAAAAACTTGAATATTTTCATTTCGAAAACCAATTATATTTTAATTGATTAATTTAGTGTCATGTACATACTATATTACTAGTATAAATATAATAAACAATTAAATAGACACAATATTGTACACAAGCCTTTTTAAACAACATTAATTATATTATATAGTTATTACACACCTATTTAATTAAAAAGAATAATATCTCAAAATATAGTCTTTTCAATTTTCTGTCCAAGCTCATTTTCGAACGTCTGCTTAAATTTATTATCATTACTGTCACGAAATTTTTTTTCATATTTGACATTTGAACTAGTTAATAGTATGAATTTTGAATTTGAATCATATTCTTAAAATTGAATATCATGACATGTCTATCTTCGAATAAAATTATGAATTATTATTAATGTTGCTAGAAACTTCACTTGAAAGTGGATGTCCTATGGCAGCAAATTAGCCAATAGCCACCATCTATATTTTCAAACTACAAAAGTTCTTTTAATTATAGATCACAAGGATGAAAGTGCCTGATTAAGAATCTATTGCATATTCCTTAGATCCAACACACGTAGAAACTCTGGTAATGGAGATTCGAACAATGAAAGGAAAAATTAAAAATATAGTGCTCTTGTTTTCTGACTGGGGTAATGAAAGGAAGGAAGAAGAGGAGAGAGAGAGAGAAGAGAGAAGAAGATTGACACGATTTTTGTCTTATTAGAACATGGAGGTCATTAAAAAAATGAAGCGGCCATCAGCTTAAATCGATTTTTTGGTAATTAAGTTAAAACTTTGGAGTCAAATTCCAATGGGAAAATGTGTTCAGCGTTATTCTAACTAGTGTCTCGTGGACCTTCCCGCTCATTATCAAGCCTCCGATGCCCACCCAAACATCACAGATGCCCCAAGCAAGCCGGGTCACGATTCCCTGGCCCAGACGCCCATCTAAATGGCCTCTATGTCCTAATTGAAACTCTTTTAATTACAGCAAAGTACATTATTTTGTTTCCATTTAGGGTATTATTATTGTAAATTACAATTGATTTAACTCAAAGACATAGTTAATATGATTGTGAATTAAGAAATAAGTATTTAAAATATATCAAATTCTTATTTAAAATTAAACAGATTACAACTTTTCTTAGAAACTAATTTTTTGCAAATACAAATCTGTACACGATTAATTGAATGTTGCGATAGATAAGATTCAAATTGGATTAGAAAAAAAAAAAAACATGATAATGATTAGAACAAATAAAAATTTAATTTCAAAATTTTTTAATGATTAAAAAGCTTTATCCCCCATGTAAGATTACAGGAAAAATTAAAAATCAGACCAGGAAGGAAAGTGGGTCTAAATTCTTGTAAAAATCATTTGACAATGCCAAAAAGACTGTTATGAGTCGCGCGTAATGTTTAAGCTAATGAAGACAATATTTCTAATCAAGATCAACTTATTGTTGTCTAACATGCGCATTCCATGTGTAGGTTAGATATCCTGAACCCCTAATAAAGCTAAAAAGGACCTTTTAGAGATATCGGAAAAAGGGTGAAAGTTTCTGGTAATTTCGGTCCTCGGAACATGCCCTAAAGCTGTTAGCTGGAGGACCCCAACATTTTTGCCATTTTAAAACGGGTGGAACATATATTTCGTCGTAATAAAGTCAGGAAAATATTACTGTTCGACCTCGATAATTTATTATATTTGTATATGAATATAGCAATATAAAATTTAGCATAACTGACTGACCACCATTTCTCTATCTTCCTCGATCTGCAACTATTTCATCCCCCACAAGCGTCCAAACAAAAAGAATTAATGGAAAGTGAGATTTGCAAGGTTTATTCTGCTGTCGTCCTCTGATATATGTATGATAAAACAGCAAACAACTCTTTATCTGGTCAATGGGTATCCCCACCTTGGTTGATTCCATAATTCCACAACATGCTGCTCGCAGTAACAGATCTCTCTTTCGAATTTGAAGGGCTGCAGATTGAAGATATTTCAATCCATGGCTCACGCTGAGATCAAGGATAAGCCGACGCACTCGAATATTACTCATCAAAACTGGCGGTTTGGGTTTATGGGCTTTTCAATATGACCATGATTCCTCCTCAAAACATCTCTAAACAGGATCGTTACGGCGGTTATGGTGGTGGTTGCGGTGACAGTTATTCGGAGAGTTGTGGTCTTATGAGCCGATTAGAAGCGTATGACACTTGTAGTGCGACTTGTTTAGGATCTGATCTAGTGGTTGGTCCCATGGCTGAAGAAGAATCAAGAACTGAAAGTGTGAATGAAGCAGGGTCAAGCTCAAAGGACGTTCAAGATGAGAGGGATGAAGGGTGGCTCCAACTGGGTATTGGTGGTCACATGACAAACCATGACAACAAAGTCGATCATGATCAGGCGGATCCAGCCTCTGGAAGAGGCGGGTTGATCGAGTTAGATCTGCTACCCGGTGGTAGTACGCAACAACTGAAGTCGTTATCGTTAGCCCCCATCTTTCATGTGCCTGGTTTTCGAGCTCCAATTCCAAGTATTGCAGCTGCCAATAGTTATAGTTCTTTGTTCCTGCAACACCCAGGAACTAGCTCACCTAATTATGCTCATCATCAGGAGATTAACTGGGCATTTAGGCCTCTCCCACCAACCATGACAGCAGATTCATCTTCATCTTCTTTAATGCCGCAAGGATCCTACTTCAGCCACCCATTTCAACACCATGCTGGAGTAGATGTAGCCGGCCCAAGTTTAGATTTCCGAGTGGTCGATCCTCCACGGAGACCCCATTCCGGCATATGGTTTATGTTACAAGCATCACAAAATCAGTAAGTTAGAGAACCATTAAAACATAGATATGCAACTCCAATCATATAATTTTTTTTTTCTTCTCGAAACCTTTTCCTTATGTTTTTTCCCCCCTCTTATTTTCGAAATAATAAAAATATCATGCATAATGAATTGCACTTGGTTTCTCATTGCAGAGCTAGAGAACCCTTTTTGCCTCAAATATCCAAAAGCTACCTGAGGATTAAGTAATTATTTTTTCCATTTTATGTCCTTGTTTTCCTCTATATCTATATATCCATTTCTTCTTTAGATGTAATGAAAGGCATTGTTTTATGTTTATTCAGTCTTTTTAATTCGATTTTCGTTTTCTCTAGGGATGGAAGAATGACGGTTCGACTGTTAATGAAGTATCTGGTTAACAAGCTGAGGCTGGATAGTGAATCAGAGGTAGGTAAAACTTTACATTTCAAGTCGATTGGTTCTATGTGGTACTGCTTCTTTATTTCGCATCATTAATCAATTAAAGATTGAAAAAATAAAACTATGTGGAAGAACCCTAAAGCGAAAAGCCTACCTACATATGTTTTGTTTTCAACCAGTAAATTAATTGCATTTAGATGGTCATATATGGTTGGTGTGAGAAACATGACAGAAGCAGCAGAACTAAATGGGTTTCTCTCGGTGTTATAACATCATATTTAGGTGCCAAGCATATTTCTAGGTAATCGTCTTCTCTTTTAGTATTATTAGCTTTTTTCAGCTCAGAATCCCTTGTTGTAAGGTGGCCTCGTAACCAAGATTTTGCCATGTTAAGGAAATGGCTTCGTGTTTAGTTAGTTATTGATCTTTAAGTAAATTATGGGATTAAGGATTGGGGCTTAAGTGAAGAAATCCATAGGGATAATTGAGAAAACTACCTCCCACCCTCTTTCCCCCAACCCCAAATAAATGGAAGCTGACTGGCCTTCGAATGTTGTAGATTTGAATTTTAATGTTCTCTTCTGTCCAATATATTCACGAAAGTAACGTTTCAATGATCGATCTGGCGTGCTTGCTTTAATATAGGAGAAAACACCACTAAATTAAATATCTATTCCTAAAATTTTATTAATCTGGAAAAAAAGTGAGAAGTAAAATAGAAATCGAAAATTAAGAGTTGATGGTGCTATTGGAAAATCTTGGCGCACACGATATCTAAAAACATTTTAGATAATTAAAGGTTTGCTAGGCATTCTCAAGTATACTCTTACAAATACAATGAACTAATTCCTGTACAGTTAAGTGTTTCCACCACAACTTGCCATGTCTGTGATATATACAAAGAGTCCTGATAGTCATGTGATTTTATAAATTAACGTGGCAATTGGTGTCAAAAACATTATGTTTGGGTTCGAAGTGATTCCTTCAATCTGATTTTAAACTAATTATTATCCTTATATAATAATAAAAGACGACATAACATCAAAAATAATGAAAAATCTAGAAAAAAAAGAGTAAATTAAAAATTGAAAAAGAGAGGGTTGAACTTGCTATTGGGAAATCTTGGTGTGCAAGATATCTGAAAGAAATACAGATAATGAAGGTCTGCTAACCATTCTCAAGGATATATTCATATAAGAAGGCGGCATTGTAAAATAAAAACACTTGCATATTCACTATTTCTACTGAAAAGAAAAGTTTTACTGTATTAGAGTGGGTGTTAAGCATACCTTTCCCCACCGCGCACAAAGGGAGTGGGGACGATAATATTTTATAAGAGTAGAATTTGAGTTGGAGTTTGGCTTTTGATGTTGCGAAGAAGTTTTAAACTATTTTTAGATTATGTTTAGCTGTTAGGCACCTAAGAAAATTGTGTACCTTTTTGGGTAAAGGAAAATTAATCTTTGTTTGTTAAGCAGTTCCGAAGTTAGAAAAAGTTTGGATGTAGTTTCTCCATGCAACCATTGTCAAGGTCTACCTGCTTACAAGTTTCCTCTTCTAATATGAGATAATTACAATGATCTTTCGGTATTATATGATAATTACATAAATGTTTTTTATAATTTTTGGTATTATATTAGCAATAAACATAAATTTATTATTTTACACTTAAAAATAATTACGCTAACCTTCCTCATAATCCTTGAAAAAACAAAGAAGATCTATGTAATATTATTATTTTTCTATCAATAAAAAAGGAAAAATCTATTGATGTAACTAAGATTGGATTACAATCAAAATACATCAACAAACTAAGAAAGAAAGGCATTGACACTAAGAAGCCTCATCGATCCAAACTAGGTCGGCACCAGGTTATAGCATATCATATGCCAACAAGAGACCGGATCAAAGAAGAAGCTGGCAAGATACCGATACAAAATTCCAAGCACAGGACTAGAGAAACCCAAAAACGTAAAAAATAAACTTGCTCATACTACACTTGAAAACACATGAATGAATAATCTTAGCAGGACCAAGAGAATGCCCACGAGTCCAACATTGATACAAAAGTGAACCCAAAAGTGAACCCAAGAATGTAGATACAACCAAAATTCTCAATACCAGCAAAGCTCTACATAACAAATCTATCATCAAACCAAAGCACCTAGCCAACAAGTCCAAAATAAAACAATACCTCATAAGGACTAGCCAAAACAGACCTAAATGTTGACAAGATTCCAAAACTGAAAACCAAGCAGTAGAATACTAGCAAAGAAGATAGAGCAGTAACAGATAATTATGGAAAGAGACAAGGACCAAAACATATAAGCGAAGATGAATATCATCAAAACGATACAACCTCCTCAGTAAGGTGAAGCAACAAAAATATATTTGATAAAGAAACAACTGAACTAAAACCAGATGGCACCACAAGAACAAAATAAAGCATCCAAAGTATAGAAGAGTAGATCACCAAATCAAGATTTCAGAAGTCGCACAACAACAAAAAAAACAACAAAAACACTAGAAATGATTTGAAACAAAGAGACAAAAACCAAGAAAGCCAGAGAACCGTAAGCGACAGAAAGAAAAAAAAAGAAAACAAAGAACAAGGAAAAAGACAAGAAAGAACCCCCCAACCCCACCACAACAAATTAAAGAAGAGGCAATGAATAAGAGAAGAACAGAAGAAACAGTAGCAAGAGAGAAGCAGAAGAAGAAACAAAGAAAGAGAAAAAGAAAAGAAGGAAGAAAGAGAAGAAACAAACTAAAAAGGGAAACGAAAAAAAAAATCAAAAAAAAAAAAGAAGGAAGAAAGAAAGAAAAAGAAGAGGGGAAGAATAGAGAGAAAGGAAAACACCTTAAGCTTTTGGACCTTTTCTTAAAATATTTTGCAGATTCCATACAACATCTTGGATGGAATAATCCGAGAAAATTCCTTTAGATTTTTCCTAGAAAACAGCTCTAAACTTTATTAAATCTGCCTCCACATCCGAGTTAATTACTTTGCCTTCAAATATCAATCTTTTCTTAGAAGCCTTAAGGACTAATAGATAGCCAAAGGAATCACTCTCCAAACCATTTTATCTTTTTTTATCCAATTTGCAGTTTTGCCACTAGTCCTAGACCTCTAAAATAGATTTTGATGATACCCACTTAAGCCCCCACCATTTAATTATAATTGACCATAGCTTCTAAGATTTAAAGCATAGTAAAAAGATAGGATCAGAAAATTTAGTTGCCTCTCCACAAAAACAACAATTGGTTCTATCATTTTCTTCTAACACTCCAAGGCTTATAAGCCTCTTGGCTGAGAGGACTCGATCCCAACTTATGATGCAACAGAAATATTACAACTTAGGAGGCGCAATGTTTTTCCATAGGAAAATAGAATAATTAAACTGCCTACCAAGAGAAGCTTCTAGCAGACCATTTTCAAAGAAGACGGAGCAACTACCACTTTTCCAACATGCAATATCAACTTTTCTCTCATCAAGCCGAGGCAGTCCCTTAAGCATTCTAGCAAGTTACTAAGCTCTTCAGATTTCCAAACAAAAATAGATCTCCTGAATTGAATATTCCAGACATTCGTTCCATATATTCTAGATATGTATTCAAATAAGCAACCCCTTTAGTTTACAGCAATAGAGAACAACCTTGAGAACTTCTTGCTTAGGGGTTGATCCACAATCAAATTATCTAACCAGAAACAAATCCTTTAGTGCATGAGTTGGATAGGAATATAAAAGATGATAAATCAGGTTTAGTTCATCAACTTGACTGATGATTAATAGAAGTGAAAATATAAATATAAATCATTAATTATCTTATTTCCTTGAAAGAAAGGAAACATGAAAATTTATGTTTCAACGAATCCCATATTTTAGTGCATGAGTTTCTCATCATTGAATGATCCAAGAAGGATTAGACATATGTAACTTTACTACCACAAGTGAAAAGTCTGTTGGGAGTGTTGATTTGCTTTGATGCTTTTGTATCCTCTTCTTGTTTTTTTATTGATGTGTATCATGTTCTCCTTGTGCCTTTTATTCATCAATATAGTTTTCTTTGCTACTTTCAAAAAAAACACTCAAACCCATGAATTCCGCATTATCAATGTGCCAAGGCTGCCCTAAGATTAGGGTTTCTTTTATCATTTTTCTTCTAAAATTTTTTAAATGAGGAGCTAAATTTGTTGGTCAATAGCCAAGCGATTTTAGTTTTCTTATTAAAAAAAGAAAAATACACAAAGAGAGAGCGAGAGAGAGAGAGAGAGAGAGAGGAGAATGTCACATAAAATGAAGTGATAAGTGGCTTTATGCTATACTTAGTATGCTGTTACTATCTAATGGTTTCACATTTTATCAGATGAATGAGTTGAACATTATCTTCATTTTTTAGAAATATAGAATTTGTTTAATCTTCCATCTTTAGCTTTCTCTAAGAATCATACCAAAAGGAGCTTCTTTTAGAGTGGATAGAGGGAAGTATGCACCAAAGATAGCCTTAATGCTCAATCTCTATAAAAGAACTTCAAAAATTAATAATCCCTTAATAAGTAAAAAAGTCCTAAAAAAGAGTAAAAAAATGTTTCTATGTATATATATACAACTTCAAACTAATATTACTGATGTGAAATGTCACGATATGTGCACGTAAAAATTGGGATGAATTATGGATAATAACCAAATCCATCTTTGTATAATTTTCTCTATCCTAAGTATCATGTCCTTATATGATTGATGAACTGTAGATGAAGAATCGCTAAAAATTTAGGAAAGCATGTTGATTTTTGTAGTATATATTACAGTTTAACTTTCTTATAATTAATAGACATGAGGGGATCGAAAATTTATTAATTATTTGAATTATTAATTATTACATTTTTTCATACCTTTGTTAACTAGTACATAGTTTTCATGATGTGAAATGTCACGATATGTGCATGTAAAAATTGGGATGAATTATGGATAATTACCAAATCCATCTTTGTATAATTTTCTATATCCTAAGTATCATGTCCTTATATAATTGATGAACTGTAGATGAAGAATCACTAAAAATTTAGGAAAGCATGTTTTTTTTTGCAGTATATATTTAAGTTTAACTTTCTTATAAGTCATAGACATGGGAGATCAAAAATTTATTAATTATTTGAATTATTAATTATTACATTTTTTCATACCTTTGTTAACTAGTACATAGTTTTTATATGCAAATGATTTTCGATACAAAAATAATATTTTATATTGAACTTTTTAACAATATTTTAATTTTTTATAAAACAATACATATAATGCTCAATTTAAGAAAGGCATAAAAAACTTCTAATAAGTCGTGTTTATTGATGTCATAATTTTTCACACTTATAATATTTTTTATTTCAACTATATTGAATTAATAATATAATTATCAAGACGTGTCATAAATATAAATGCATATATAACCATTTTATCTCTCTGATAATTAATATTATAAATTTTTTTATAAAAAATATTAATTATTAAGTATTTATCATAGAATCAACTTAGTTTCTAAAAAAAGTATTAATTCTTAGAGATTATTAGCTAATTAAATATTAATTATAAGAGGATCAACTGTATAGTTTTCTAAATTTTAATGTGATGTTATATTAAGTAGCAACAATGGGACAATGTTTCTCCTTAGTACTTTTGTCCACGATGCTACTCAAGGCACCCGCATGCATCCAAGACTATATTGAAGAGCGTTGAGTGAAAAGTGTAAAGGAGAATATCCTGGTCAATAACAATGCATAGAACATGCTAATTTTGTGATCTAGGTTAAGCAATATTATTGAAAATACATTGATTGTAAGCTATACCATATAAATTGTGTGTGGGATTGCGTTGCCCTTTTTAGTGTTAAATGTTATATATATTATATATATAATGTCCCTCGGACTCCTTCAAGTTCCACCTACAATGCTAAGTCAGCTTGGGATCACAATAGAGGGAAGTTAACCAATGTCCCTTGGTATAATAAAATTTGGTTTAATGGTCACCATCTTCGCAATGCTTTTATTCTATGGCTCCTCTCGAAAGGAAGAATTACCACTAGAGACAAACTCTTTTCATGGGACTCGATCAATCTCAACTCCTGTCCCTTATGCAATAGCCACCCTCAATATGAGAACGATCTCTTCTTCCTCTACCCCTTCTCTTATTAGATTTGACAGATTGTTATCGTCAGGAAAAACATAGATAGATTACCCTTTCTCTGACTCGTATCAAGTCTTGTTTTCTCTCCATTTGCATTAATGGGAATTCATTCTATGCCTCCATTTTTAAATGGTCCGTTATTGCTACAATTTATTGGATATGGTAGGAAAGAAATGCCAGAGCCTTGGGGCAAGATAGTAGGCCCCTATGGTGGTTGTCTATGAGATCTCCCTAATTGTTAGAACCAAGATTAGGTAGTCTCGTTGTAACAGGAACTCTTCTTTCATCAACCAATTACGTAATGCTTGTAATGTCTAGCTAGCTAGGTCATGCTCTTTGATTTTTGCCCTTGTTGATTGAGCCCCTTTGGAGTTTGTTCTTACTTTGTGGCTTTTGTTTTGCTGAGGTTTTTCCCCATTAACAAAGTTTTACTTACCCAAAAATAAAAATAAAAAAAAGAAGTCAAGCAAGCCCTAATTAAATAGTGAAACGATCAATGCTAGGTTGAGTCTTTTGGTCTAATAATTTTCAAGGCAGAAATTTTCACTAATTCTAGTTCATGAATCCCCATATGCCTTCATCTTTTTTTGGACAATATACAGACAAAATTTTCCTAATTTTCTTGAGAGGTTTCTATGCATTGGCAATTGAAAAAAACAAAATCTTGCAATTATTGAAAAATAGACGAAATATCAAGGATAACAAACGAAGCTAATATTCCATCTCCAAAATTAGATGTCTACTTTGGTTCCTCTTTATTTTATGGAGAGATAAGTTAATTTTCAGGGACTATGTGAATTATAAAATAAAACATAGAATCAAACAGCGGTGTATGTATGTATATATAATATGTGTGTGTGTGTGTGTATGTGTGTGTATATATATATATATAAACCATAATTCGGTAGTTGAATTTTTTTTATTCCTGTTTTCTAAACGTGTTGGAAATATTTATATATATGAAGACGTTGTCTTCCCAACCTAAAACACATATAATAAATATATAACAAGAATATATTACAGTTATTTTGTTTCATATAATAGGAATTCTTATATATTGTAGAATTGATGTCAACCCTTTACGCCATTTGGATGCATACACTTGTTTCCTTGCACTTCATGCCATGAAGTAAGGAGATGAGATCAAAACAGTATCTTATTCTGAAAATCATGCTCAAGCAAATCACCCGTATGCAACTATACCAAGAATCTCCCTCTCTCTCTCTCTCTCTCTCTGACCGTTAATTTAGAAATCAATGCTACTTGTTAGGTTCTTCACCAAAACTATATATATAGCTGTATCCACCTATTCCATAAAATACTCACTCTATATAGTATGCATGACTCGTTATTTATTTATTTTATTTTTTATCAGCAAGAAATTCCGTCCTATATATCCTTGGATCTGCCGCCCAGGTCGTTTGAGTCACTTGTTACATGGATTGCCAAATCTCGCTTTTATCACATGCAAGCACTCACTTTTCACACATGCATGCAACAAAAGTACTACCAAATGATTAGGCTTTTAAGAGGCTGTGAAAGGTGAGGTGAAACTTGAAATTCTTAAAGTAAATAAAAGCCTAGTGCCTTTTTTTCGGTAAATATATTAAAAACTTAGTGTTATTTATTTTTAGTAGTAGATTATGCACACGGAGAAATAAAAAAAAAAAATTAGTGCCTGCTTAGTTGATTAGTTGAGTGAATTAAGTAGTTAAATAAAAGATAGAATCTTAATATCTATTTGGATCAGCGATGTAAAAGTTTTATTTGAATTAACTAATTGAAAAAATTAAGTAGGTGTGTAAAAGTATTACTTGAGTTAAACAGTTGAATGTTTAGATAAATTGTTAAAAGATGTTTTACAACTCTGGCATTTATTAAACTTTGTAAGGAATTTGAGAGTTTAATAAAAAAAATGCTAAGCTTACTTGTTTAACTAAAATCACAACTTAATAGAAAGGTTATAATTAATAAATGTGGTTTGAATTTTACTCAAATAATTTAAAAATTAATTAAGTGTGGTTAAATCTCTAAAAATCCATTAAATTGTGACAAACTGTTGAACTAAAAAATCCTTTAGGAAGTTGGGTTCATTAATTTCTGTCCATACTAGCTAGGCGCACAACAAGAGATGAGTAGCCACAAACTGTGAGGAGCGTTGAGAAATTCTTTATGAAGACACGAATAAGAGTGTAGGGAAGTCATCAATGCAGGAAGGCAATTAGAGATGTCTTTAAAGGTGGACAAGTTTCCTTCTCTCTTTTTATAAAATTTATGGAGTGCATTGACTTTAAGATGTAAAAACATGTTCAACTTGGATTATCTTGGCCAAGTTGACACTCTTTTAACATATAAAAAGTCGATACTAACACATCATAATCATATCGTAGGGACACGAAACTCACACGTGGACCCAGTAATTCTCGACAGCCAGCTGCATGCGTTATCGCTCGTTTTCGTCACGCTTTCGCCTTGTTTCAACTCAGTTGATGTAGGCCCTTCACCCTATATATTTTTCCATATCATATAGATTGTGCCACGAAAAACCTCAAGTGCTGCACTTTGACGGCAATAAAAAGACCCTATAATCCGATCATCATCCACAACCAACCAAAAAAATACATATTTTACGTCAGAGGAAAGCAATGCATGAGGGATAAATCTACAACAGAATCATTCCAAGTAGTTGAAAAGACACCAAAGTAAAAGCATTATATATACAAATATTTGTCTCTCTGCCTCTCTCTCTCTCTCTCTCTCTCTCTATATATATATATATATATATATATAGACAGATAAGAGTTTTTTTTTCTTTTCTTTTCAATTTTTTTTTTTTTTTTTGGCAGAAGAACTCCTACTATGAAAATGAATATATTCTCGATCTAATGCGTGTGAATGGAATGCATGAACAATAAAATAAAAAGATATTATTCCTCAGTTGATAGTAACAGCGACACTTAAATACAGAAGGTCTGGACAGGTCTTATTTAGCATTTTTTTTTTATGGATTACTAAATTAGAAGAGACTTTTGTTTGAAAAAAATAAATAAATGAGACACCGGTAGTTCATGAAGAAAGATTGAGCTTCTTATTAGGGCACTTTCTTTTCTTTTTTGTGTATATATAAAAAAAGATATAGAAAGCAAA
The DNA here is from genome assembly GCA_008638375.1 of Nyssa sinensis. Lineage (NCBI taxonomy): Eukaryota > Viridiplantae > Streptophyta > Magnoliopsida > Cornales > Nyssaceae > Nyssa > Nyssa sinensis. The sequence goes on along the minus strand of CM018044.1, from coordinate 26,685,163 downwards.
GTGAAGGAGACGTGCATGAGATTGGTATTTATGGGACAGTCTGAACATGTAGTTAGGTTTTTGAAACCAAAAATAAATGAAAGATAGTGCCGATTCCTCGCCGTGCTTTATGGATCCGTCACCCTTTTCGCTCCTTCATCATAATCTGCATATATTAAAGTCTATGGTATCATGATTTTGGCTTACGATTAAAGTCTGGGTGGGTCCCGAAATGATTAAACTTGGGCAAGTTTTAGTGGTGGGGTGGGCGGGCAGCCCTAATCGTTGTCCGTGTGGCTGATCGCTGACCGGAGTATTGGAGTAAAGTAAAAAGTGAGGGAGGCAGAGAAGGGAAAGAGAAACGAGAAATGTGATGATGGGTAAAGGAGACGTTATATAGCGATAGAATTGGGGAAGACGTAAGCTTGTGACAAAGCATGACTTCAATACTACATCTGTTTCACCATTAAAAATAAATTAATAAAAACAAACTAAACGACTGTATAAACAGTCACAACTTTAAGGTAACCCAAACTATTCACCACCGGCAGGAAACAAGAAAGAAGTTGCAGGTATTACCTATTATATTTCACTCTTTACAATTGATAGAATTGGTTCAGAATTGTATTGAATATGATGTGTGAACTCTTTGTATGGGGAGAAATGTTTTGCCTAGATAGCTGATTGTGTTTTATAACTCCTAATTTTTGTTTTGTAACACCTAATTTTTTTAAAAAAATTTACATAAAAAACTTCCTTATATAAGAGAATCAAACAGCAGTAACACATAACGGTACTAATATACTAACAACAAGTAATTGAAAGCCAACAGCTAGATGTATTCACTCTTTAACTTTAAGAATAACAAATCCTCACACAAAGCGTGATTAGATATATATCCCAAAGTCATCTGCGTGATTATCTAGTTAGATTTATAAGATTTGACAGGGGCCGTAAGGGATCGTCTGTTTACAACATGCATGATGATGACTAGCTATCCTTCTAATTTTCAACTTTTTTCATTTTCTACTTGTGAATTGATAACATATAATTGTAGTTGTTCTTTTGCTCTGCCCTTGGGCAGCTGTGTGTTTCTTTTGGTATTCAACACTTTCATTTACCAAAAATATATATATATATATATATATATATATATATAATTGTAGTTATTTGATTGCCCATCACGAGGAAAGAAAATATTCTGGTTAGGCTGCTAGTAATTTTAAATTTGATTTCCCATCAATTGTCTGTTAAGGGACTCACGTAGTATCGTACAAATATTAAATTGAAGAGTCAATTACTAAATTCTTTTCCACGTAATAATAAATTGTGGGGATTAACATGATATTTGAATATGCAATACAAATGTCAGTCTATCATATCTAGCTTCTTTCCATTATTATCTTGTCATCTCTTTGTCTATATGTTTAGCTCAAAATGACATACTCGTTAATTATGGTGCATGCATGTGCACGTGTGTTCGATGGAAGCAGATAGAGATAAGATGTAGAGGGCAACAGCTTCTACCTTTCTTGACTTTGCAGCATGTAAGAGATAACATTTGGAGTCCAAGGGAAGCAGTCACTTTACTTCCAAACTCTTCAACCACTGATCATGTCATGGTGCTGCACTATGCTAGGACTGCTTAATAATGGAAATTTTATTTCCATTTATTTAATTGTCTCCCACATGCTGTATCATTGTTAAATTATGGAAACCCTTTTCTTTTTGTTTTTTAGGCAGTGGGTTTTATTATTTATTTTCGTTTTTTTTTTTTTTTCATTTCTCTAATTGATGGAGAAAATAGTTGAACATACCCCAAAATGATATCTGTATGTTTTGGGGTTCATGAAATAATCTACAATTTATTACAAAGCATAGAAGCTTCAGTATTTTATTATTTTCTTTCAGTTAATTGACCGCTTCAAAATTCATTAACTCTGATTTACAGATTAATACTCTTTTCTTTCTCTCTCTCGAATTCATGTTATGATGACTAATTTATGATTTGAATTTGTTCAAAATCTTTGAACAACAAAAATATTTTCTGAGATTGATTTAAAAGAAGAGTATGAAAATGTAATTCTGATAAAAAAATAATTTGTTTGATTCAAGATTGTGTAATCCCTAATTTTGACGGTTGGAATAACATAATTAAAAATTAGTGTAAATGTAGTTACCTCGTCCAGTTTGATTTTGAGCAAGCATGCATAAGGAAACTATAACTTGTGTCGCAAGTTTTGTGGTTGCAAATGTTTTAGATAAATTTACAAGTACTGAATATCTACGATATATTCTCGTAACAACACATATTGGGGATATATAATAGTAGAGATAAAATACTAAAGTGAATCTCTCTTATCAAGGTATGCGTACAGGTCTTTTCTAAACTCTCCAACAATTTTAGGTTCGAGTCTAACTCAACCCAAATTTAATATCTCCCACTCATCAAAACAGGCTAAGTGCTAAATTTTCTAAATCTCTTCTTTATATATAAGAAATGAATCATGTGATTGGATAAGAAAGATCAAAGTAAGAGTACTACATTAAGCTACCATCACACTAATATAGTACCTCACTACAAACAAATAATCTCTGCTATGTCTCAGACTATTCTACTATAGCTGATTTAGCATTCCTGATCCCTCTCAAAAACTAATCTCAGTGTGATATTTAAACCCTCAAATCTGTCTTGTACTCAGTGATTATATCGATAAACACAAAAAATGGTAGATTGCCCAAGCTATGAGCCATAATACAATAGTATATTACGAAATCATATTCCTTAGCTACTCATGTTAATCCATTTAGACTTAACTTGTAACACTCCTAACCTAATTACTAAGTAATTAGTGTCAACTTAAAAATGTCGGTGAAATTAGTGTATAATTATAATGTGTTAAGTATTAGAAAATATTACTTTCTAAAATGTCAATAAATGACACAAGTTATGATAAGATGACAAAATCAAGAAAACTACTACTAGCGACAAAAATAATGTTAGCTAGTTACCAAAAATTAATAAATAAAGAACAAATGAGACTTAATGCATGATAAATAAAAGAAAAGAAGAAAAAAGATACCAAAGAGATTGACCTAAAGACTTGAACCCAACACCTTGCACCATAAAGAGCCTTACATAAAGTACAAACTCACTAGGCTATCAACACTTGTGTGCTAGGATAGCCAAAAGATATGCACATAAAGTGAAACTAGGTCGAGAAAATTCTGAAAGAAGTGATGTGTCACCACCTTAATGCACCAAGCTCTTAGCCAATAAGGAGACATGCAGCCAACACCCTAGAGATATGTGTGTTGCATGTAGGAGTGCTGAGTATTACAATTAGAGAAGTTTTCAGCTAAAGGGAGAAAGGGACCGTAGAGAGAGAGAAAGAAAAAGAAAAAGAAGGAGTTGTGCATGTGTGTGTGATGCACCAAACTTGCAAATGGAGTCTGCTGGAGTCTTAGAGGCAACATGGTGAGGCCAGAAAGGAGTCATGCAAGGACTAGAAGAGAGAAAGAGAGAAAACAACCATGGAATGGTAAGTTTCTATGACTAGAAAACTTAAATACATTCCATTTTTGTGAGTTTTAGATGGCATGCATATGATTAGCAATGAAGAGGAATAAAATGGTGGGAAAAAGGCCTTATTTAAGCTAGGAAAGCCATAGAAACCAAGAGACTCAAAAATGAGAAATTTGGGTTTTGAACCCATGATGAACTAAGTTTTAAACAAAGTACATAACTCAAAAAAGCATAAAAATTAGAACGCAATATGAGTTGATTCAACAAAAATGGTGGAAAAACCATAGAGAAACCGAAACTCACAGTCTAGCTAGAGAGAAGAAATCTAATAAATGTATTTTATCGATCATGATTTCCTTGTTTTTGAAAATGGGAAACTGATCTCTAGAGTCTTAGGATGAAAATAGAAGTAAAATGGGATCAAAACAACGCCTAAAACATTGCGAAATAGGAGAGGAAACTCCTCATCGAAAAATCGTGGCTCGCTAGAGAGCCACCTGCAAGTCTTGTTTTGACAACCCTAAACTAATTCAAATAAGAAACCAACCTTATAAATGGAATCTAGGTTAAACAATAATCTAGAAAGATGTGGGTCGACGGTCGGAAAATGATCGCTGCGACCATCATCACCGGAGAAGGCGATCAGTGTCGGCGAGTCTTCTATTGACCAGTTAACAGATTAGATCGGGTCGAGCCATAGATCGTGTAGAGGCTTGAAAATTGAGAGTAAATTTTTTTTTCCAGTAGAACACTATTTGTAATACCCTAACCCGAGATAACACGTAGACCAAGGTAGACCGGTTGAATAGTGTAGTACCCGTTGTAACCGAACATGAATTTCGAATAAAATAGAATAATTCAATTAAGTCCAGAAAGTCAAATAATAATACCGAGCTTTGACCAAGCAATGAACATAGTATAAAAAATAAACTGAGACCGATTCAGACCGATAATAGTAGACCCCAAAATATACCGAACTATTTTAATGAGTAATATACAGTACGGGTACGATTACCGAGGAAATTAGTATAAGCTATAATCTCAAAAAATTACAACATTAAGAAAAGCCAAGTACGAACAGACCGAGTCGATAAATGTAATACCAAAAGGGACCGAGCCATCATAATAAATTATGTACAGAAATAGGCACGCAGTTCAAGATGAATAGCAAGAATCAAAAATAAGAATAAAATACGATATTTAAATATACGAGAAGTGAATTACAAGCAATCCTGAGTACCTAGTAGTACTATATGATAAAACTCGAGCGGTACGAAGAATTCTACACGTAGGCCAGTACATGCCTTGATATACGTGCATAGTGTATTTCAATACATACAAGAATATATATATATATATGAGATAATATATATGTATTTATATAAAAAATAAATAAATATAAAATAAATACAAGTAAATATATATATATATATATACAATTATGTATGCATAAGTATTTTATAAATATATGTGTTAGTATAAATGTATGTATATATATATATAATGCAATTTATATATATAAGCATGCAAAAGGCATGCAAGTGGAAGAAAAAAATAAAAGAAGAAAAGAAAACCGAAATGAAAAAGGAAAAGAAAAAAAGTGTGTCGGCAGAAGTGGGTGTAGTGTGTGTTGAAACATGTAATATATATATATATATATATGTATGTATAAAATATACCAAGTGAAGCAGGAAACAAGGAACAGGAAAAAGAAAACAAAAAAAGGAGAAAAAGAAATGAAAATTGAAAAAGGAGGGGCTGTTTAGGAGTGGCGTACAGCAAGGGAGAAAAGCGAGAGATTGTACAGCAGGCCTGGGCAGATAGGCGCAGTGCAGGAAGTGCAGAAACAGTGTAGAAAAATTTATGTATATATGTCTACGTGTTGTGGCAGTGCAAGATTAGCGTACAGGAAGAGAAAAGAGAAAATTAAGGAAAGAGAAGAGAAAAGAGAGCAGCCGAGTGAGGGAGAAAGAAAGTATAGCAGCAGGAGCTGCTGTTGGAAGACCTGATGGTTTCCTATGATAGATTGGAGCAGGAGGATGGAAGAGCAACAAGAAGAGATGGTGGCCATTGATTACGCCCAAAGAATAACGCGGTAGTTGTAGTGTAGCTTTGGGGTGTCGATTCCACAGGGAGACTAAATTAAAAGAATAATAAACAGAATTTCTGAAACTACAGAAGTATTAGACGGTTAACGAGAAAATAGAAATATAGAAAGTGATTTTGAATGCAACTAAAAATTAAACAAATTGATTAATAGAAGAAAATACTCAAATTTAACGAATAGTAGAGTTTCGGGAATCCCTTGCACATAGCTGGTATTTTAATTATTTTTAATATACTGTTAACTCAATTGAGAATTTAAATTCCAAATATCTCAATCGGAAGATATAAAATTATGAACCAAAATTAAACTAAATATAACCCTTTGAAAAATCATTCAACACTTTTAAATCACTTAAATTATTATTGACATTGAGAAAATCCAACGACGACAATATACCCAACGAACAATATTGCAGCAGAGAATTGAATCAATATAAATAAGTAATTGTTCCAAAAAAATCAAAACATGAATCCATTCGATAGAAAAAGCATGACTGAATCTATAAACGGACTAAACCCTTTAATTATTCGGAGAATAAAATCCAACAATTAATTATGAATGATAATCAAAGAATTTAACAAGTGAAAACTACGTACAGGAATCAAAAATAAATTAAAACAACCATCTATGGTGCAAGTTCATCCCTAACTCTACTTGAAAATTTAGTTACCCATGTACAAGACGTGTAACATAAACCTCACGAAGAAAAGCTGAGTCATGAAGCAGCTGCGATGTTTCCTGTCGCCTCTGCGCCAGCCGCACCTTTGTTCCTCTTCTCGGTATCGCGCCGCAGCAATGATCTCTCTTGCGCACGGACTCTCTTCAAAACAGCCTCTTTTTTTCCTTTTAAATCTCCCAATGCCGCATAAGCCCTAATGGCTTTCTTTCACTCGCGCCAGGGCCCCACGCCAAGCCGCAAGCCTCACGCACGCTTCTGGGCCTTCCGTCTTCACTCCAGTGCCTGGGCCCCGCACCCTTTGATCGGTGCCCTAGCGCACTACCCAGCTTCTTTGTTTTTTTTATTTTTTATTTTCCAACTGCTCATCCTGGGACCCACTTGCTTTCTTCAAATCAGCCGTAAGCCACTCCAGCGCCTCACCAAACCTGCTGGCTTTTTTCCTTTGTTTTGTCTTGCCTCTCTTGACTTCTTTTCTTTGTTTCAAGCCAAGCCACCTCCTGCCCTTTTCTCTTTTGATGTTGACTTTTTAAACCTTGCACTGTCCAGCCGCACACAGCCAGCAGAGCGCATCTTTACATTCTGTTTTCTATGAGATAACAACTGAATCTTAACTCGGGCTCTTCACGAACGTTGTAGCCCCAAATGAGTAGATAATTTTAGGCTCAAAAATCACCTGATTTGGACTTCAGAAGCTCAAGTTATGACTCATTAAAGTTGACTGGTCGGACAGAATTTGAAGCAGTTTTCCAGACCTGATTTCGAAACAATGTTTGGAGGCCCAAACGAACTCCGATTTTTGTAAACCATACCTTTCTGAAAATCTCAAGACGTCCTCTAAAACTTTCATGAAGATCACTTTCTCATTTTGAAAATCTAACGCCATCCAAATCTCAATTGAAACTCAATGGTCAAATCTGCCAAAAAGCCAAAAATAGTTCCAAAAATATTAAGTATAAAGCGCAATTGAAAACTATCTCTCGCCAACATAAAATGCTGTATTTGAGATTTAAAATATTATAAAATGATGCTCAAATATATCTCACTGTAAGTAGAAATTAAATTTAAAAAAATCAATTGAAACTCAACATTCTATTCACATTCTAGCAATTTAATATAATAATAGGGTATTTTAGAGTGCACTTTTGCGCACTCATCACACCCCCCAACTTACTCATTACTAGTCCCTAGCAATTTCCATGCATTAATGGCAAAAGAGATCAAGGAAGACCACACGCAGAAAACATTTAAGCACACTTTTTTTTCAGGTTCACAAATCAAAGCAATTTTAGGAATTCAAAAGTCCTATAACAATCAATCCACTTATAGCGATTCACAGAATGTGGGTGTGTGCACCAAACTATATCCATCTAACCACAAACTATGACACATGCAACATAAAGAACATTTCAAGCAAAAGGTTCAACTCCATATCTCACGGGTATAAAAGTGTTTCATGTAGGGGTTCTCTCTATGGAATTGACAAGGGGTGTACACGCTCAATGAAGAATTAGGCAACTATGAACAAGCAACAAGCAAACATCGATCTTATGATAGGTGCACTAACAATTGAGACTTCTACCACTCTTTCCACAGGCTTGCTTGGGATCAGAACGATCAATCATAAAAAGGTTGCAACGTGGCTCGGGTTAGGGTTATATGAAAAAAAAAAGATAAAATTGATTCAAAAATTTCTAAGTACATACTAAGAGAATTTCATTAAGAATCATAGCAAACCAAACTTCTCACTCAATGCACTCTTCAGCTTTTCAAATCACTGAACAACAGAACATCTCATTCTTCTTCCGCTTCTTTCTCTCTCTTTTTCTTTACCTTTTTCAAATTTTTTCAACTTTTTTCCTTCTTTTTTTTTTTTTTTTTCAATAGAATAAACTTTGATGCTCATTGACTTTAATGCTCACCCAATTGAACACTTTTGCAATTTCTTCCTTTTTTTCTTTTTCTGTTTTTTTTTTTTTTTTCAATGCAACACAAAAGACAAGTAACGCAAATTTCACACCTAGTACACACTTGGAAGCAACAAGGGTAGGATAAATAATGTATAAGCTATGCTCTAATGTGAAGAGGTATGGATGATATAGGCACATGAAAAAAACTATCTGCGTTTGTTGGCTCAAAGTGGCTACTACGGGTCTATGATGAGAATGGTTAGCTTGAAAGGCTCAAACGTTAATCCTAAATTGACCTTCGTCATATCCCAAGTATATCCGTCGTCAAACCACCAACCATGTAATGATATTCTCAAAAGAAGTGCCCAATTCAACAGATCAATGAATGCTTATCACAAACTGAATTTGAAGGCTCTCAATTCTCTCCAAAACACACATGAATACTTAAGCAAAAGAGTTTTCTAGCTACATGTGTCAAACTACCATCTTACCACAAAGTTTGGATAAGTGCATTAAAAGTTCTGTGAATGCCTCAGTAGAATGATTATAGTGGATTCGGTGAACTCACAAAAATAGCTATGAATGATAATGAGTACTCATGTGAAAAGATGCACTTGTGATGCAAAATTTTTTTTAAAAAAAATTTGGAAAAAATTTGGACACATGAAAATATGCCACAACAGTTTAAATGCTGAATTTGCAACCACCACCACCCCCCAACTTAAATGAAACATTGTCCTCAATGTTTAACAATCAAAATCGAATGGAGGGTACTAAAAAGGAGAGAAAACACCTGATTGTGACGTGGGCAGCTCGCTAAGCACCAAAGATGGAAACCTAAATTGACAAATGAAATTAACCTGCAAAATAAAAACAAAGAAAACAGCAGCAAACAAAAAGAAAAAGAACGAAAATAAAATAAAATAAAAAACATATCTGTATGGTGCGATCAAGGTGGATAGACCGGATCCTCAAGTGGAATGTCTTCCACTTCAAGAACTTGCCTATCAACTAAAACTTTAAGGCGCTGACCATTCACTTTAAAAACTCGCCTATCCTTGGGATCCTCTATGTCTACTGCCCTATTTTCAAAAATATTCTTCACTATAAAAGGGCCTGTCCACCTAAACCTTAGTTTTCTTGGGTGCTTCGGGAGTCTAGAATCATATAAGAGCACTCGATCATTAAGCTTAAACATTTTTCTCAATATATTTTTATCATGGAACGCTTTCATTTTCACTCGATCAGCAATGCTCCATCCTATGGCTGACCCATTCTTACTTAGGATCTGACTTGATTTCTCACCTTGAGACTTAGACAATTTAGATGAGATAGTAACAGGACGAGTGTCACCTGGATCATGGAAGGCATGCTGTAAACCTTTCGGCAAAGATCTCAATTCAACTTTGGGTGCGACCATACTTGAAGGAATTTACTCTTCCCTTTTTGTAGGCAACTCCTCAAACTTCGGTTTCCATCCTCGTGCTCCATAATCCTGAGTTTTGTCAAAAATAGCACAAAGATCAACCACATCAGATGGATGCGAAATAAAATCAAACTCAGAATTAACAAGAAAATGCTCAGAGGGATCAGGATCAAGAGTTGGAGGAACTCCCCTATCAACGAGTGAATCAATCATGTATGTCTGGTGGCACTCGTCCTCCTCTTCTGGCTGTTTTGCAACATGAAAGATATTCACCTCGAGGGTCATGTTTCCAAAAGACAGCTTCATGAGCCCATTCCTGCAATTAATCAAAGCATTAGCAGTGGCAAGGAAAGGCCTACCTAAAATCAAAGGAATCTTAGAGGTAGAATCAACAACAGAGTTAGTGTCAAGGATTATGAAATCAACAGGATAATAAAATTTATCAACTTAAATTAAAACATCCTCTACCACACCCCGTGGTGCTCTGACTGAACGGTCAGCCAATTGCAATACCACAGAGGTTGGTTTGATCTCTCCCAACCCCAACTGCAAGTAAATAGAATAAGGCATTAGATTCACACTTGTTCCTAAATCAAGTAAAGCTTGTCCAAACTCATGATTTCCAATGCTGCATGCAATGGTTGGACAACCAGGATCCTTGTACTTGGGGGGAATCCTCTGCTCAATGAGAGCACTAACTTGCTCTGTCAGGAATGCTATCTTCTTCACATGGTGCTTGCTCTTAACTGTACATAAATCTTTAAGAACCTTTGCATAAGTAGGAATTTGTTTAATCACATGCAAAAGAGGAAAATTGATCTTTACCTGCTTGAGATTTTCTAAGATTTCATTGTTAGGATCCAAAGTTAGCTTGGTTGATTTTAAAGCCTGAGGGAATGGTACCTTAACATAACTCTTCGCCACCTCTGGTTCCTTGGGCAGTTCAGCATTGTTACCATCTTGTTCCTTTTCCACATCCTCTGATTTGTCTATGATTGGGATGTGTAAGGACTTACCACTTCGAATCAAAATGGCGTTCACATCCTTCAAATTCTTTTGTGCCATTTGTTGACCATGGGGTATGGATTGAGCTTGGGAAGGGAATCTGCCTCGCTCATTCACACTCAAAGAGCTCATCAATTTGGACACTTGGCTCTTTATCTCCTTATTTTCTTTAACAACCTGCATGATCAAAGATTCAAATTTTTGGTTAGTCTTACCCTGTGCTTCAATAAATGCACGCAAAGTGTCTTCTAAAAAATTCCTAGAAGATGAAGATGCATGATCTGGTGTATGATATGGTGCAGGGTATGATCTAAGAGGCTGTGCAAGTGGTGGTGCATGTGGCTGGTTTTCAAACTTCCAGCTAAAATTGGGGTGATTGTGCCACCCTGGATTGTAAGTCTCAGAGTAGGATGTGAAAGGCTTCTTGTACATACCTAGGGTATTACATTGGTCCTCATACATCCCTCTTATCTCAGCTGATGTGGGATGTAATATCCCGACCCGGGATACCAGGTCATATGACACGTATTTCGAGATTAAAGAAAATTTGTGTAAAAATATTTACACCAAAGGAAATAATTAATTAAATAATTAATTATTTATTTATATGAAATTATTAACTCTAATTATGATTAAATAAATTTGAATACACAAACACACACTTTATGGTGTATTGTGTGTATGATATAAAGTGTATAAAAGTATATATATACACATGTCCATGTATAAGTATGTATATATAAATAGTTAAAATAATTATTTCATACACAATTCATGAAGGCATGTATATGTATAATTATGTATGCATGTATGTACATAGATACATTATATATGTATTTATATATAATTAATTGTTCATATATATATATATATTTATATACATTTATATAGATATACATGTGTAAAGTGTGAACAGTATGTGCAAGTGGGTATGTGTGTGTCGGCTGTGTGTGTGAGTGTGTATAGGTGAGTTTGTGTGTGTATATATAATATACATATAACACAAAAAATATCAAGATCCATTTAATGTAAGCTGCCAAAATGAAAAAGCAGAATTGATGGAGTGTAAGATGGGTTGATAAGGTCAAGAATAGAGGCTGCAAACGTGTAGAGAGAGAGGAAGAGAATAGAGGAGAGAGAAGGGTCGGTCACCTTCTCTTTAAAAAGCCAAGCATGCAAACCATGCTTTCTTCTTGCAAAAGAAACCAAAGGAAGAAGAAGTGAGGAGAATAGAGAGAGAATTGGAAGTAGAACAAGATAGAAATCAGGCATAACAGGTAAAGTTTCCAAACTTTTACATTTTTCCCTCTCTAAAATTTTGATTGATAGGAACTGTTTTAAGTTGTTTATATACGTATGATATGATATATATATATATATGTTTAGAAGTGTTTTTAACATAAGAAGAAGCCTTGAAAACGACTGAAAATACCTAACCCACGAAAATCTCCATTGAAGACCTTGCCCATGGCAGGTCTGAACCGAGTTTCTTTAAGCTTGATTTGGCTTATCAAGACTTAAAGTATATGCTATGAACATGCTAAAAACATGTGACCGCGACCATAAAGCACAAACAATGGCCCCCAAACACAAGTTGCAGGTTACGGGTTTTGCAATCCAACCCTTTAAAACTTAGTTTTAATCAACACCAAGGAATGAAAACTGGATCCCCATGAAGAGGGGATCATAACAAGCCAAATATCAAGAAAAACCATCAAGAAATGAACCTTTACGACCGAAAGAACAGTTCGGATTATCCGTCCTAAACCGAACATATGACGAGGTTTTAAACTCCAAAATGAATGCCAATCTATTTGTATATACCTTAGGAATAAATTGGGACCAAAACAGTGGAGATTGGTTGTGTAGAAATGCACGAAATAGGAAGAAATGAATTCGGGAACTAGGGTTTTCAGAGGGGGTCACGTGGGGAAGACGAAGACGAGTTAACTCGGTTTTAAAAATAGGGCTGGGTCGACTCGGATAGGTGGCAGCCTCTGGGCTTGCCACCGATTAATTGGAACGGCGTCGCTTTGAATGTCAGTTAACTTAAATGAGATCTAGGGCTGACGTCATCATCATGACGTCAGCCACATGTAAATAAACCGGCTAAACCGGTTGGTTTATGACTGGACCGGACCGGTTCACTTGATCCCTAACCAAACCCTTTGGTTTTCAAGTTTATTTAAAAATAAATAAACCATGACTTTCTATAATTACGGATTGGCCCCAACTGTTTTAAGAAATTCTACTGTGGCCCAGATTTTGAAAATTTTGTTCAAATACACCCCTGGGAAAATATTTAAATAATTAAATAATTATTTAATTATTTTATAATTAAGATAAAATTACTATTTTACCCTTGGAGTCATAAATATAGCAAACGAAGTCCAAATTAAGCTTATGAATAGTGTATTTTTACTATTTTGGACATTCTGAGATCAATGGTAGGGTCCGTTTTACGAGACGAGGCTCGAAAAATAAAAACACGTAAGGGGTAAATGACCAAAATACCCCTTGACCAAATTTGACAAGTTATTAATGTATTCTTACTATTTTGGACCTTCTGAGTCCAATGGTGAGGTCCACAACACGAAATGGGGTCCCGAAAAATAAGACACGTAAAGGGGTGAAATGACCAAAATACCCCTGGTACCCCTAAAGGCCAAAATGAAATCAGAGAAGGTCTAAATTAACTTTCTTTGACATCCCGGACTCAAAAATGGAGTCCAAATTACGAAACGAAGTATAGAAAAATATGACACGTAAAACGATAAATGACCATTTTGCCCTTTTACATATAACAGTCTGAATTAAATGTTAGGAAAGCCTAAACTGAATTTCTTGGACACTCCGGACTCAATGGTAGAGTCTATTCGACATAAAGAAATGTCTAAAATAAAAAGACATAAAATTTGATGAATAGCATCTGTCAGATGACTATAAATTAGGGTAATGCCAAAGTACTAATACTAAGGCATGTACGAGAAACGAAATACGAAAAGACACGACACGTAAACATGTCAAATAAATAACTTTAATTCAAAGTTAATGGAGCTCCCAGAAGAGTATAAATTGAAATAAATTCAATTACTAACACATTAAATTGTGTCATAGGTTAAGAATACGAGTTACGTTAAGTACATATGAATTTATGAAATCGTTTTAGGATCTAATACGATTTAAGCATAAGTTAAGGAATATCGAGATGATATTACAATGAATGTGAAGTTGATGAGGTGTTTATGAATTGTTCTTAGGAACTACAAGGAAAGTGGGAAAGCGCATTTTTAGCACTAATCCTAAAGAATCAAGGTGAGTAACCCTGTATTTGAAGTGGAGATTTAACTCCATGGATTTGAAAAGGTTTTAAATGCAAAGATATGAAGTGTTTGAAATTTCGAATTCAGTATTTACATGATTCAGTTAAATTGTTCTGTTTTTATAAACTCTATTATGACATGCTTAGTGAATGGTTTCTGTCATGGTTTTCTTAAAACATATTTCAGCATGTCTAAAGTTTTAAATGCCAAATTATGTAAAGTGTTCTGAATTTGTTTATATCAAGCATTTAAAGGATTTATTATGAAATTATGTACATGATGTTTTAAATGTTTATGAGAAACATCTATTTGAAGAAATCATGTATTAAATGTATTTGAATGTAAGAAAAGCTGTGCCTAAGCACTATGGTTTTTGGTTGGGTTGTACGAAACTCAGCCGACTTTCTAAATAACAGATTTTTGGGTTGTACGGAACTCAATTAATCTGTAAACATATGATGGGATTTTGGGTTGCACGTAACTCAATTGACTGTCAAAATGCCAGGTAGCAGGATCTAATCCCCCAGGCATGAGATATCTCCATTTATAAGTAAGATGGGAGTCCGGTTCGAAACGGATTCCACTAATGAAAGTGATAAGATGACAAATGATTTGAAAATGGAAGCAGGTTTTACCCTCATTTTCAATATGCATATGTTTTGAGTTTTTATACTCCATTTAAGAAATACGTGTTATGTTATATGGTTCGAAGTTCATGATTATAAGTTTAGCTTGAATACTTTAAATGTTTCAAAGCTATTGTTTTACGAAATGCATATGTTTTGAGTTATATACTCTATTTGACGAAGTATAAGTATAGCTTGAATACTTTAAATGTTTCAAGCTATTGTTTTACGAAATGCATATGTTTTGAGTTATATACTCTATTTGACAAAGTATGAGTTTAGCTTGAATACTTTAAATGTTTCAAAGCTACATGATTTAAGGAATGCATATATTCTGTATTCAAGTATACGAACAATTGGCGGTGATTATTTTACAAACTCTTATGTACTAAACCACTGCTAATTGAAAACCCCATGACGAATACTGGAATTGCTCACAAGCTTAGATTAGCTTACCCGGACTTTGTTCGGACCCCCCTTTCAGGTAATTAGCAGTAGTCTTGACTTAAGGACGACGATGATGAATCTGCTGATTTTGGGAAGATATGATTAAATAGTTTCTTTGAAGAACTTATGAACACTAATAGTATGTTTTGTATTAATAGACAATGTAAGAATATGTAATAAGCCCTCAGGGCAATCGAATATGTATTGTATGAATGTATGAAGTCGTTAAGTTTTCGTTATACTCTGAATGTGTAACCATGTATGCTATGTATGGAGCGACAAGTACCGAACGGATGTGCATAATTTAAAAATGAGAAAAGAAAAGAAAAAGTTTTTCACGCTTCCGTAAAACGTATGTTGCACATCTATTCGGATACCGCTGCATATGCGAGCCTTGTCTCGGGGCCCTCGGGTCTCTGGGCGGCGATCGCGAT
The DNA here is from genome assembly GCA_008638375.1 of Nyssa sinensis. Classification (NCBI taxonomy): domain Eukaryota; kingdom Viridiplantae; phylum Streptophyta; class Magnoliopsida; order Cornales; family Nyssaceae; genus Nyssa; species Nyssa sinensis. The sequence goes on along the minus strand of CM018044.1, from coordinate 26,669,704 downwards.
CCGGTAATCCGCAGAGGGTGGGTTTCGGGTCGTGACATGGGACACTCTTGGGCAAGGTGATCTACCCCGCCACATACAGAACATGGTCTAAAAGACTCTGCATGATTAGCCAAGTGTGTTGGCTTCAAGTCTCTAGCCTTTAGCACCTCTAACTCCCTAGAGAGTGTCTCAACCTTAGCTTTCAAGTTATCCTCCTCCCTAAGATGGTAAATTCCCCCACTATGTTGGTTCCCTATAGGTCGTGACCTATTTGTGCTCTTAGTGGTACTAGGTCCTGTCCATGTGTGAGCTTTTTCAGCAAGCTCATTAAGGTATTCTATGGCCTCATCAGGATCTTTCTGTAAGAACTCACCATTACACATCATTTCTACAAATTGGCGCTCTCTAGGTGTAAGTCCCTCATAAAAATAGCTCACGACACGCCAACTCTCATACCCATGGTGGGGCACATACTCAATAACTCCTTAAATCTCTCCCAAGACTGATACAAAGTCTCACTGTCCTTTTGTGCAAAGGTGGAAATCTGTCTTTTCAAGGCATTGGTCTTGTGTTGGGGAAAGTATTTAGTGAAGAAAATCTGGGTCATCTCATTCCACGATCCAATTGATCGTGGTCTCAGTGAGTATAGCCAACTCTTAGCTCGATCCTTCAAAGAGAAAGGAAAGAACTTAAGTCTCACAATGTCTTCTGTTGCATTCTGACTATGAAAAGTCGCAACTACCTCTTCAAACTCCCTAATATGCACATATGGATTCTCATTTTCTAAACCATGAAATGTAGGGAGTAATTGTATCACCTCTGTTTTAACATCAATTGGACGAGCATTAGGTGGAAACATGATGCATGATGGTGTAGCTGTGCGTGTAGGGTGAAGGTAATCCTGAAGGGTCCTAGTAGGTTGATCCTCGTATTCACTCATATTTTTAGAATTGGAAGAATTATCAAACAAAGAATTAGAAAAACATGAAAAATTAGACTCTAAATCTGACTCTAGCACAGGCCTATAAGCAAATCGGTCTAATGCGTCCCTATACCTATTATGCATGCAAGATGACAATAATAAATAAATAAATAAATGAAATAAAATAAATAAAAGAAAATAAATAAAATAAATAAATAAATAGAAATAATAATAATAATAATAATAATAATAATAATAATAATAATAATAATAATAATAATAATAATAATAATAATAATAATAATAATAATAATAATAATGCAGCAAGTAAAAAGAAGGGAACGAAGTTACCGCCTTTACAAACTGCTGAAAAGAAAAACTATCTACTGATTCTTCTACCGTCTCCCCGGCAACGGCGCCAAAATTTGATTACGCCCAAAGAATAACGCGGTAGTTGTAGTGTAGCTTTAGGGTGTCGATTCCACAGGGAGACTAAATTAAAAAAATAATAAACAGAATTTCTGAAACTACAGAAGTATTAGACGGTTAACGAGAAAATAGAAATATAGAAAGTGATTTTGAATGCAACTAAAAATTAAACAAATTGATTAATAGAAGAAAATACTCAAATTTAACGAACAGTAGAGTTTCGGGAATCCCTTGCACATAGCTGGTATTTTAATTATTTTTAATTCACTGTTAACTTAATTGAGAATTTAAATTCCAAATATCTCAATCGGAAGATATAAAATTATGAACCAAAATTAAACTAAATATAACCCTTTGAAAAATCATTCAACACTTTTAAATCACTTAAATTATTATTGACATTGAGAAAACCCAACGACGACAATATACCCAACGAGCAATATTGCAGCAGAGAATTGAATCAATATAAATAAGTAATTGTTCCAAAAAAATCAAAACATGAATCCATTCGATAGAAAAAGCATGACTGAATCTATAAACGGACTAAACCCTTTAATTATTCGGAGAATAAAATCCAACAATTAACTTTGAATGATAATCAAAGAATTTAACAAGTGAAAACTACGTACAGGAATCAAAAATAAATTAAAACAACCATCTATGGTGCAAGTTCATCCCTAACTCTACTTGAAAATTTAGTTACCCATGTACAAGACGGGTAACATAAACCTCACGAAGAAAAGCTGAGTCATGAAGCAGCTGCGATGTTTCCTGTCGCCTCTGCGCCAGCCGCACCTCTGTTCCTCTTCTCGGTATTGCGCCGCAGCAATGATCTCTCCTGCGCACGGACTCTCTTCAAAACAGCCTCTTTTTTTCCTTTTAAATCTCCCAGTGCCGCATAAGCCCTAATGGCTTTCTTTCACTCGCGCCAGGGCCCCACGCCAAGCCGCAAGCCTCACACACGCTTCTGGGCCTTCCGTCTTCACTCCAGCGCCCAGGGCCCCGCACCCTTTGATCGGCGCCCTAGCGCACTACCCAGCTTCTTTGTTTTTTTTATTTTTTATTTTCCAACTGCTCAGCCGGGACCCACTGCTTTCTTCAAATCAGCCGTAAGCCACTCCAGCGCCTCACCAAACCTGCTGGCTTTTTTCCTTTGTTTTGTCTTGCGCTATGTAGCGCCTGGTAACTCCAGCACATGGGCCCGCCTCTCTTGCACTTCTTTTCTTTGTTTCAAGCCAAGCCACCTCCTGCCCTTTTCTCTTTTGATGTTGACTTTTCAAACCTTGCACTGTCCAGCCGCACACAGCCAGCAGAGCGCATCTTTACATTCCGTTTTCTATGAGATAACAACTGAATCTTAACTCGGGCTCTTCACGAACGTTGTAGCCCCAAATGAGTAGATAATTTTAGGTGCAAAAATCACCTGATTTGGACTTCGAAAGCTCAAGTTATGACTCATTAAAGTTGGCTGGTCGGACAAAATTTGAAGCAGTTTTCCAGACCTGATTTTGAAACAATGTTTGGAGGCCCAAACGAACTCCGATTTTTGTAAACCATACCTTTCTGAAAATCCCAAGACTGTCCTCTAAAACTTTCATGAAGATCACTTCCTCATTCTGAAATTCTAACACCATCCAAATCTCAATTGAAACTCAATGGTCAAATCTGCCAAAAAGCCAAAAATAGTTCCAAAAATATTAAGTATAAAACGCAATTGAAAACTATCTCTCGCCAACAAAAAATGCAGTATTTGAGATTTAAAATATTATAAAATGATGCTCAAATATATCTCACTGTAAGTAGAAATTAAATTTAATAAAATCAATTGAAACTCAACATTCTATTCACATTCTAGCAATTTAATATAATAATAGGGTATTTTAGAGTGCACTTTTGCGCACTCATCAGCCATCGAGCGTCCAGTGGTGGTGAGTGGCTGCAGCTATTGTGCGATGGAGTGCAGAGAAGATGATAGTGAAGATGGCATTGAGTTAGAGGATTTTGTAAGGGATGTTGATGATTAGGGGCTGCTGCAAAACCTGATGTAGCCATTGCAGCGCTCCAGCAGTGGGTGAGCTTCATGTTACGGGCTGATGTTTCAAATACAACTTATGACAAAGTTGCTGCTATATCAGAATTATACTGGTGATCGGCTAAACTGTCACGCCCCGAATTCCAGCGAACCCGAGGCGCGAGTAACAAGATAAAGGAAAATAAAATAATAAAGAAATAAAGTACAATCAAAGACATTCCAAACACTAACCAAACTCCCTACTCTGTACAATCCATAGGGCCTTGCCCCTTGTTTTCATAATAAACCAGGTGTTTTACACACTTGACAATTCTTTAATTTTTCAGAAAATTTTGACAGAACCTCCTTTGTTTTTCGAGCCTTTTTCCCTTGATAATCACAATACATCATATGTATATACAAACACGTCACAATCTATCCTCACTCGATGGCCACAATTCATGAAAATTAAACACACATTCTTTTCCTTTAACATATATACATATAAGATATACTCAATAGTTATCTTCTACATACTGTTTAGGCTTAAGCCCTTATATTACAAAAGTATACCCCAAAGGCCAAATACTTTTCCAAATTCATTTCCTCTCCTTTCTCCAAGACTTCATCAAGTCCCACGTACTAAGAGCTTTATCTGAAACCTGTGCCCACAAATGGATCAGCGCCAACATGCTGATATGATATAATACTAATGCAAGAAGCAAAATTAAGGAAGTGGCATGTGTAAATGTACATTTATCTCTACATGTCATGCAGTGTCATCCATGCAATACATGATCAATATGTATGACGCACCCATGCAAATTCCATATCACACCCATGTCTCACTTTACGGTCCTTTCCCGAAGGCCTGAGTAACCTTGTTCTCACTTTACGGTCCTTTCCCGAAGGCCTGAGTAACCTTGTTCTCACTTTACGGTCCGTCCCCGCTGGCATGAGTATCATGGCCGATTTTGGGTTTTTCACCACAAGATCTACACCCTCATAATGCACAGCACTACGTGCTCAACTCACACTATGCTTTTAAGGAATCACACTATGCCAATATGCCCTGATTCCACCATGCAATGATGTGATCTTAACAAAACAATTTATCAATACATGAAGCATGCTTTAAGTTATGTATATTCTACTTAAAGCAATAATCAAATCACACAACTCAATCCACAAGTCTACATATCATGAACAATCCATTTGATCACATGCTCGGTCTTCACATTCATCATCTTAACAATTCCATAAATCACACACAATGATAACACATGGAATACATATATAGTCATGGCCCACGTCTATCGTTCAATCAAATATTCAGGAAAATAATAAGAAACACATAGGCATAGAACCAATCAAACAATGTAGCAGTTACCCCTAAACTAAATTTTATTTCCTACTTAGCAAAATACCATACTTCTCATTCAAATAAATTTCCTAACAATTCAAAGAAATACATAAGTGCACAAACAACCAATCTAGGGCTATCAAGACAATCAAATTCTAAGTGATTTCCTAATAGCACTTAAGCACAGAGAACATTCAATCATCTTACCAAATACTCCTAAGCTTAACCCTATTTCTCACATTAGTAAAATATCATACCTGAAGGGTCTGTCTCAACCCTAAGAAGTCGTACTCGTAATGTAGCGGATCTATCAGTGAGAATGCAGAAGGTCAGACCATCTTCTCTTTACCTTTCCGTGTCCCTGAATAGTCCAAGTTAATCCACCAAAACCCAAGTCTCCATAGATCAATGCCATCAGATCCGTACTTGGCATACCTCTCATCCTACTAGTATTATATCCTGGTGTCTTCTAATCCAATGGAGATAAGTCCTGAATATTACGCTTATCTCCACTCAGCCAATCTTTGGAGAATTTGCAGTCAAGAGTGAACCAAACTCTCATGCATCTCGAGTTTGAGGTTGATCTCCAGTCCATGGTTCAGCAGTTGAAGAAAACACACCGATAGGTTGATCGAGTCGGCCAGCCATTTTAAATCCAGTTTCATCAGCTTCTTCAACCTTTTTCCCCCAAGCAGATGATGATCCTGACAGAGTCCGTCCCTTTATCATCCTATCCATCAGATATTGAAGAACTTTCCCTTTCCTCTCATCAGATTACTGTGCAGAGTCTCCCCAATCAGTAGCTTCAATTTCTACAAGCAAGGTTAAAACCCGTAGTCTCCAACAATTACACCACCGCAAGGCTGAAGCTTCAACTAATACTGTATTACTTCCCTTTTACCTTTTTTTGAACCTCTGGAGTTCCTACCTTGTTTTGCACCATCATAAGCACATGACCTGATGAAACACAACTCCAAGCTTCCATCCAAACGACCACTATAATTCTTTCCTTTTTGTCCCTTCACACGGCTAACTAATATTGCTATCATTGCCATTTGGCTGGCAGCTACAGTTGTTTCATCTTCAAGGAGTTGCCACTGCTAAGTCAAACACTGATTTAGACCTTGAACCCTCTGTAGCAACTGTAGCTACGGCCACAGCTACTGCTATCAACAAAATCCATAGCCTTTTGTTCGTTGACCATCAAATGAGGGTTGTCTTAAACTGAACATATATTCATTAGGAGTGCCTCCGAATGATACAAAGATAGATATCCACAAGACTCCTCTAAAACATCCAACAAAGTCCATTAAAAACTAGGGCAGTCGACCCTCAATGTTCATAACAGCCGAATCAAGTCTCCCAATAGCAAATTCCAATTGCTATAGGTAATTCAGAACCCATAACCCCAATCTACCCAGGTAAATATAACCTGTTGCAGAAGCTTCTCCATATTCTCAACATATCAGACTGTATCAATCCCTAGTCCAGTGTCTCAAATGTAACCTTTTTGTAGAAAGAACCCCATTTCTATCATTTCCACAAAATACTGGCAGCTCTCTCCACTTTTGTTTCTCACATAACCCATGAAGCAACAGTATATATGAATCCACCACCTAAACAAGAGATTCCAACAATTGGCACTACTACACTCCGTTGTTACTGCACTCTCTGCCATTTCTCCAACAAAATCGCAACAACCACAATTTGCACCGCTACTCTTTGCTGCATAATGCCCTTAATATCAAGTTATATCAACCTCTGAACAGTCGTAATGGGGATACATCCATCCCTCAATCATCCATCCAACAATCAATACAAATTCATCAACTATTTTTATTTTACAAAAAAAAAAATCAATACACCTGGACTGCTTCGGAATGCTGGTCTCAATGATAACACCCATGAGGTTCACTCTTTGGTTCATTGAAGCCATCATACCTACTATTGCAACCCCTGTTTGAATCAAATTACGGTGCAACGTCTTCCCAAATCAGCAGCTCTGATTACTGCTCAATTTCAATGCCATTTCCATTCCCCTTTTGCACCGCTACCCCAACACAATCAAATATATATATATATATATATATATATATCTCTGCAAATTCCCCCTGCAACGCTAGACATACACACACAAAATTCCAAACCACAACAAACACCGTTCACCAACTACACACATCGATCACCTCCCAAACTCGGATACGACCAAATCAGAAAATCTAACCCGCTCAATCTCAACCCGACTGAACGATTTAGTCGCAGAGGCCCTCCTCTCTCTTTCTCAAGTTCTAGCAGCTTCGGCTACTTCTCCTTTCTCCCTCTCTCTCGGTTGCCTGAGCGTCACCGCCGCCGCTAGTTTGTTTCCCTGTTGTGCCCCCTTCTTTCTTTCTCTCTTTTCTTTTTATCCTTTAGAAACCAAGACCCCTTAAGCCTTCCTCTAGCCCTAACGCTGGACACAGCCCCTTTTCTAACGTTTTTTTTTTTTTTTTTTTGCGTTAGTATTTATCATTTATATATATATATATATATATTTTTTTTTTCAGGTCTCCACAGATGATCGGCTAAACCTTAGCTTAGCAAGCAAACAAGAGTTTGTTGCTCCAGTGGCTATTAAATTCGAATGCGCAGGATATATCACAAGTGGGTGTTAGCTGCAATAGTTATAGCTCCAACTAGCTGATGCCAAATTCTGAAGCAACTAGCTTGATTACATTATATTTGCCACTGCCAGGTGAAAAATCCTGTTGGCTGTTTGAGGATGATGAAGGGCAGGATCAGTTTAGGCCGTTAACAAGGTTCAATATCGGTGAAGATTGCCCTATTGGATGGTCTTTACTCTTTTTGATAGACTTATGCCGGAGGCCCAGTCGGTGGAGCTGCGAAGTTAAACCATGGACATTGTGATATTGAAAAAATTAGACCAATGGGCAATGTACATGGTCAAGTTGAAGGGATAAATGCAAGTGTTAAGGCCCTGTTAATTGGTTCTCAATTTGATATTGTCATTCATGCTAACATTAAGAAAGCTATCCAGTTGGAGGCCGGAGCAACACATGATTGGGGACTTGTGACACTCGACTGTAGCCAGATAACAGTTAGATTTAATTATTTTTTAACTAATTTAAATTTAAAATAGAAATTTATGAAATTAGAAATTGTACCTAGAATTTATGGTTAATTTCAAATTAACCGAAGAATAAATTAATTAAATATTAACTAAATTAATTAGAAAAAGAAAAATTACCAAAATGACCCTGAGTCGAAAAGTAGTCCAACGAACTTTGATTAAAATAAAAGAATAGTGAATTTTTATTATTTTGAGTATTTAAAACTCAATCGTGGAGTCCGATTTATGAAAAGAGGTCCCAAAAAATTAAAGACCCGTAAAAGTGTAAAATGACCATTTTACTCTTTTTAGTATAGATGTCCGAATTGAATTCTGCCAAAGCCTAAATCGACTTTGTTTGGCGTTCCAGATTCAATGGTAGGGTCTATTCAAGTAAAAGAGATACCAATAGTAAAGAGACATAAAATTTGATGAATAGCATAAATTTATGTAACGATACACTGAGACATAATTTGTAAATCTTAGGAACATCGAAAGTAAATGAGAGGACGGTTTGACCTTCTAGACAGATACAGTAAAGTGGAATGCTCTCTCACTGGTTGGTTGGGCTACATAGAGAACACAACTCCCCTAGGGTTGAGAAAAACCCTTTCGGGTATGATATTTTGCTAAGGAATAGGGTTAAGTTTAGGAGTAAGTTCCATGTTGATTATTTATGTGCTTATGTGTTCCTTGTTACTCTTTGGGAGTTTGGTAAAGTGATAAACGTGAACCATGACTATGTGTATATTCCATGTGTTGGTACAGTATGTGATTTATGTTCTTCGAGAATTGATAAGATTGTAAATGTATAACTTGAGCATGTGCTAAATTGACTGTGTATAACATGCACGCATGTGGAAGGAGTTGTGTGATTCAAATGTCATTGTTGTTTTAAGTATAATACATTATTTAAAGCATGCTTCATGTGTTGGTAAGATGCTTCATTGAGATTGCATTATGGCATGGTGGAATCAAAGCATATTGGCATGGTGAAATTCCTTGAAACATAGTGTGGGTTGAGCACTTGGTGCTGTGCATTATGAGGGTGTAGATCCTATGGTGAAAAACCCATACTCATGCCAACGGGGACGTACCGTGAAGTGAGACATACGTTTGTTACTCATGCCAACGGGGACGTACCGTGAAGTGAGACATACGTTTGTTAGGAAGGACCGTAAAGTGAGACATTGGTGTGGCATAGAGTTTGCATGGGTGCGTCACACATATTGATAATGCATTCTATTGATGTATGGGTAATTTGAATGACATGTAGATATAAATGTACACTTGCACTTGCCACGCCTTAATTTTCTTCCTTGCATTAGCATTGTGTCATAACAATAGTTGAGTTGACCATTCGTGGGATATCATATTACAGATGACGCTCCTGGTACTTGAGACTTGATGAAGTCTTAAAGGAAGGAAGGAAAAAGAACCTTGAAGTATATTTGGCCCTTGGGCATATTTTTTGTTGTAAGGGCTTAAGCCCAAATGATATGTAAGATATATTTATAGAATGTGCCTTACGTGTATATATGTTGAAGGGAATGAATGTATGTTTAATTGAACCAATTAAAAATTATCTTTTATTCTCTTTTCTGGATTAATTTCACTCATTCCCCGGGTTTTGTGGAAATTCGGGGCGTGACAACGTGGTATCAGAGCATAGGTTCGAATACCTAGGGACAGTGGGAGAAGTTTAGACCTTAAGTTAGTTGGGGCTAGTTTGGGTGGTATGTTTTATGTGCACGTATTGCATTGGTATGCATGGGTTTGTACTATACTTGATTTCCCGATTGACTAAAAGTACGTGACTGTTTGATATAATTGTTGACTAAGATTAGGAACTCATGTGTATGTGATAAATCATATATTTTGTGAGATAGGCCGTATGCCTAGTTATTTGAGACATAGGTTGTACACTTAGTTATCTATACGGTAGACGGTATGTCTAGTTATTTATGAGATAGACTGTGGACCTAATTATCTACCTAGTCGATTGTGTTCTCATATATATATATATATGTGTTTGTTAGGTTAGTACTCAATATTCATGGATTATAGTACCATGACTATGATATTTATACAGACTGGATTGGTCTCAAGTCTTGCATTATAGTTGATGGATGGCGCCCCATCAGCCAATAACAAAAGGAGTTGTGATCCATGAAGGGTTATTACCTACCTATAAAAGTAAGGAATGATGAAAGAATTATAAAAACCTTAAATGAACAATTGCCAATGAGGTAAAAAACCATAAATAAGAAGACACATAAGACTTGGAATGCTAAATAAGAATTTAGACTTGTGGAGATTTTGTGTATGGACTGGATAGTGGATACTCAAAGTATTTGTACCTAAAATTTTAAAGATATCCTTGTGTTAAACTGTTTTATGGAGAGATGTATTATTTCTGATAGCATTCACTTAGGGTTGAGTATTAGTAGGCTAGTTGAACACTAACATGACTTGAGTATGCGTATATGGTATTGTTTAAATGAATTCCTTCCTTGCGAAAGGCTGTGTTAGAACTCGGTGTTAATTGTTTAGTGTAACCAACGGGTGGGGATGGTTGACTTGAGTTATATAAGTGTTAATTAAGCAAGTGTGTCTATAAGATGTGTTAGATTCTCAAGCGATGATTGATGATCTTTTGTTTAAGGAAAATTGAATAAATGAATAGTTTGAAAAAAAAAATATTGTTGTGGATTAATCCAGATTATGTCACGACCCGAAACCCACCCTAAGCGGATCACCGGATCGCGACCGCCGCCCCGAGACCCGAGGGCCCCGAGACAAGGCTCGTATAGGCAACGGTATCGAATAGATGTGCAACATACGTTTTGCAGAAGCGTGAAAAAAACTTTTTCTTTTCTTTTCTTATTTTTAAATTATGCACATCCGTCCGATACTGCCGCTACATACATAGCATACATGGTTACACATTCAGAGTATAACGAAACTTAAAGACTTCATACATTAATACAATACATATTCAGTTGCCCTGAGGCTTAATACATATTCTTACATTGTCTACTAATACAAAAATGTACTGCTAGAAGTTCATAGGTTTCTCAAGAGAAACTACTTAACATATCTTCCCAAAATCAGCTAGTCTCATCATCAACGTCCTCAAGTCAAGACTGCTGCTAATTACCTGAAAGGGGGGTCCGAACAAAGTCCGGGTAAGCTAATCTAAGCTTGTGAGCAATTCCAGTATTCGTCATGGGGTTTTCAATTAGCAGTGGTTTAGTACATAAGAGTTTGTAAAATAATCACCGCCAATTGTTCGTATACTTGAATACAGAATATATGCATTCCTTAAATCATGTAGCTTTGAAACATTTAAAGTATTCAAGCTAAACTCATACTTTGTCAAATAGAGTATATAACTCAAAACATATGCATTTCGTAAAACAATAGCTTGAAACATTTAAAGTATTCAAGCTATACTTATACTTCGTCAAATAGAGTATATAACTCAAAACATATGCATTTCGTAAAACAATAGCTTTGAAACATTTAAAGTATTCAAGCTAAACTTATAATCATGAACTTCGAACCATATAACATAACACGTATTTCTTAAATGGAGTATAAAAACTCAAAACATATGCATATTGAAAATGAGGGTAAAACCTGCTTCCATTTTCAAATCATTTGTCATCTTATCACTTTCATTAGTGGAATCCGTTTCGAACCGGACTCCCATATTACTTATAAATGGAGATATCTCATGCCTGGGGGATTAGATCCTGCTACCTGGCATTTTGACAGTCAATTGAGTTCCGTGCAACCCAAAATCCCATCATGTTTTTATAGATTAATTGAGTTCCGTACAACCCAAAAATCTGTTATTTAGAAAGTCGGCTGAGTTCCGTACAACCCAACCAAAAACCATAGTGCTTAGGCACAGCTTTTCTTACATTCAAATACATTTAATACATGATTTCTTCAAATAGGTGTTTCTCATAAACATTTAAAACATCATGTACATAATTTCATAACAAATCCTTTAAATGCTTGATATAAACAAATTCAGAACACTTTACATAATTTGGCATTTAAAACTTTAGACATGCTGAAATATGTTTTAAGAAAACCATGACAGAAACCATTCACTAAGCATATCATAATAGAGTTTATAAAAACAGAACAATTTAACCTGAATCATGTAAATACTGAATTCGAAATTTCAAACACTTCATATCTTTGCATTTAAAATCTTTTCAAATCCATGGAGTTAAATCTCCACTTCAAATACAGGGTTACTCACCTTGGTTCTTTACGGTTAGTGCTAATAATGCGCTTTCCCACTTTCCTGGTAGTTCCTAAGAACAATTCATAAACATTTCATCAACTTCACATTCATTGTAATATCATCTCGATATTCCTTAACTTATGCTTAAATCGTATTAGATCCTAAAACGATTTCATAATTTCATAGGTACTTAATTTAACTCGTACATGTAACCTATGACATAATTTAATGTGTTAGAAATTGAATTTATTTCAATTTATACTCTTCTGGGAGTTCCATTAACTTTGAATTAAAGTTATTTACTTGACATGTTTACGTGTCGTGTCTTTTCGTATTTCATTTTCTCGTATACGCCTTAGTATTAATACTTCGGCATCACTTTAATTTATAGTCATCTAACAGATGCTATTCATCAAATTTTATGTCTTTTTATTTTAGACATTTCTTTTGGTCGAATAGACTCTACCATTGAGTCCGGAGTGTCGAAAAAAGTCGGTTTAGGCTTTCCTAACATTTAATTCGGACTGTTATATGTAAAAGGGCAAAATGGTCATTTTATCGTTTTACGTGTCATATTTTTCTGTACTTCGTTTCGTAATTTGGACTCCATTTTTGAGTCCGGGATGTCAAAGAAAGTCAATTTAGGCCTTCTCTGATTTCATTTTGGCTTTAGGGGCACCAGGGGTATTTTGGTCTTTTTACCCCTTTACGTGTCTTTATTTTTTTGGGACCCCGTTTCGTGTCATGGACCTCACCATTGGACTCAGAAGGTCCGAGATAGTAAGAATACACTAATAACTTGTTAATTTTGGTCAAGGGGCATTTTGGTCATTTACCCCTTACGTGTTTTTATTTTTTTCAGGCTCCTTCTCATAAAACAGACCCTACCATTAGTCTCAGAATATCCAAAATAGTAAGAATACACTATTCATATGTTTAATTTGGACTTCATTTGCTCTATTTATTATCCAAGGGTATAATAGTAATTTTACTTTATTTATTAAATAATTAAATTTATTATTTAATTATTTAATTATTCTTCCAGGGGTCTAAATGCATAAATTCTTCATCAGTTGGGCCATAGTAGGATTGTCCAGAAATTCTGGGGTCAATCCGTAAATACAAAGAGTGTTGGTTTATTTATTTTTAAAATAATTTAGAAACCAAAGGGTTCGGTCCAGTTTTAAATGAACCAGTCCGGTTCAGTCGTAAACCAACCGGTCTATCCGGTTTATTTACATGTGGCTGACGTCATCATGACGTCAGCCCTAGATCTCATTTAAATCAACCGACATTCAAAACGACGCCGTTCCAATTAATCGGTGGCAAGCCCAGAGGCTGCCACCTGTCTGAGTCAACTCGGCCACATTTTAAAACGAGTCAACCCGTCATCATCTTCCCCACTTCGACCGACTGAGAAACCCTAATTCCTGAAATCCTTTTCTTCCTATTTCGTGCAGTTTGGATCCATGGATCCTTACTGTTTTGATTAAAAAATATTCCTAATGTACAAACGACCAACTTGGCATTAATTTGGGAGTTCAAAGTGAACTCGTTGGTTCGGTTTAAGAGGTGATAATCCGAACTGCAACTCCATGGTTAACCCTTATTTCTTGATGGTTTTTCATGGAATTTGGCTTGTTTTGTTCCTTAGTTAAAGGGGTTTCATTCCCCATTCTCAATGTCACTTTTGACGCGAGATTAGAAGGTTGGTTTTAAAAACCGAAACCTGCAACTGATTATTTGAGGGGCTTTTGTTGAAATTTTTGATCACGTACATAGGTTTTTATAACCCTCATGACTTCATCTTGGGGTCTTGGTAGGTTAGAACCCATTTAATTTCACTCATTTTAGACCTGTTATTTTGAAGGTCATCCATGGCAGTCGTTCCTGGGTTGGTCATTTTTCAGTGTTTTTGAAGCCTAAAATCATGCTTGACATGCTTATAAACATATATCTATCATCATATGTGTGTATATAATTGAAAAACAGTTCCTAATACATCATAATTCTAGAGAGAGAAACATGGAAACTTTCCAAAATTCTCACCTTTTAGGTTGCTGTTCCTTCCCCTTTTTCCTCTCTGGTTCTTCCTCTATTCTCTTTCTCTGCTTCCTTAGGGTGTAAGCATGAAATGCATGCTTGGCTTTTTAAAGAAGGCAACCGACCCTTCTCTCTCTCTCTCTCTCTCTCTCTCTCTCTCTCTCTCTCTTCACGTCCCAGCCCCTATTCTTGACTTCTCATAATTTCTCTTACACCTAATCAATTTAACTTTATAATTTCTCAGCTTTTCCTTCAATCCATGCTTGATATTTTGCATATTATATATATATATATATATATATATATATATATATAACACCTCACACACACACATGCACATGGGAACACACACACACTGCCGACACACACTGCACTGTTCACACATACTTTTAGATATTTTCACTTATACATTTTTAATTTAATCATATACATACATGCATACTTACATGCTTCCATATACATACATGCATACATACATATATATATACTTGATAACATACACACACAATACATCATAAATGTGTGTATATGTGTGTTTATTTGAAATTAATTTAAATAATTAATTATACTCTCATTTTTGAAATTAATTGATAATTTAATTAATTAATTTTTCTCTTAAGTGTAAAAATCTTACACAACTTTTCTTAACCTCGTAACTCGTGCCATGTGACCCGGTATCCCGGGTTGGGATATTACAGATTATGATGTAAATGGATTTTGATTTCGTACTTAGGATGAATATTGAATTGGAATGCGAAAACGAATTTGAAAGTTAGGGGTTGTAATGATTTCTTTATTGAATTGGAATCAGTTATATTGTGGTGGACTATGGAGGTAACCTAGTAATGAATGCTATTGTCTTCCCTAGTTCTATAAGATGATCGATACTAGATGTGATAAGAATAGTGGGTTGATAATGAACTTATGAATATAGGCTTTGTGAAAATAATGAGTTGTATGAATTGAGCCAAATTGAGGTGTGAATTATGAACCTAGTGCTAGCTCAGTTTACAAGATTGATTACAGAATTATGATTGAATAAAATGTAAGCATCGATTATTGCTTAGGAGGAAATTTTATATCAAGTTAAGAGTTGGATGATACGAATTTCTTGAATTTGAGTCTTGTGTTTAAGATGCAAATTGAGTGAATGTACTTGGAGTGAAAGTATGGTGGTTGAGGCACTAGAACTTGAGAGCTGGGATTGTTATACAACTTATAAGTGAATGGTGGTTTTCCCTTGTCGTCTAGAAATACGTGGGTAAAAGTTATGAATGAGTCTGATTGGTTTGGATAAAGTTATAAATGATTGTGTTATCTAGATCTAGATAGTAAATATTACACTCAGGAGATTTATTTTATTTTATTCGGGAGCTTGTGATGATTGCCTTGTTCCACTATCATATGGTTCACCAGTTGGGGGTAGTGTGATATTGACGAGGATCTGTAGAGATTGCTCGATAGAGATAGCTGATCGTATCCTTTATTTTGACTTCATTCTGCTTGACATGTCTGGTTTTGATGTTATTTTAGGGATGGATTAGTTGTTTGCTTTCCGGACGAGTATAGATTGCTACAAGGGGAGTGTGACAGTGTGTGCTCCTGAGGGAGATAGTTTTTATTTCATGTGAGATTGTGAGGATTTCTTAGTTCTACCCTTGTATGACTCAAGGAGTTGGGGAGGTTATAGTTACATGTTGGCTAGTTTGGTAGCAGATGGGAGTAGGATTACAGAGAGTGTGTTACCACTTGTAGTGGATGAGTTTCCAGATGTCTTCCCAGATGACTTGACTAGTCTACTACCGAGATGAAAGATAGAGTTCACGATAGAGCTTATCCCAGGCATTGTGCCTATTTCCATTCCACCTTACCGTATGGCTCCAGCCGAGTTGAGAGGGCTGAAGGGGTAGTTGACTGATTTACAGGGTAAGGGTTTTATTCATCCTAGTACTTCTCCGTGGGGTGTTTCGGCACTATTTGCGAAGAAGAAAGATGAGACATTGCGTTCGTGTGTGGACTATAGGAGGTTAAACCGGGTCACTATTAAGAACAAGTACACGTTGCTGAGGATAGATGACTTGTTTGATCAGCTTAGGGGTTCGAGATGTTTCTCGAAGATTAATTTTAGACCAGGGTATCATCAGTTGAGAGTAAGGGAGGAGGATGTGACAAAGACTACTTTTCGTACTCGTTATGGCCATTATGAGTTAGTGGTTATGCCATTCGGTGTGACGAATGCCCCAACGGCATTCATGAACTTGAGGCATCGCATTTTTAGTCCTTATTTAGGTCAGTTTGTCGTAGTGTTTGTTGATGACATTTTAATTTATTCACCTTCCGAGGATGAGCATGCCTTTCACCTATGGACTGTGTTACAGATTTTGAGGGAGCACTGTTAATTTGCTAAGTTCTCGAAGTGTGAGTTTTGGCTTCAGAAAGTGCAGTCCCTAGGCCATGTGGCATCAGGTAGTGGAGTATCTGTAGATCCTTCTAAGATTGACTTCATTATGAGTTAGGAAGGGTTAGACTTTAAGTTGATTGGATTATATGATTAAGTGAGTGCTTGTTGCTTTAGTGTGTAAAATTGTACAATATGTGGTATGCTTGGTTATTGATGAACTGGGATTAGATGCTTATATATATGTAGTGGACCAAGTGATTTATGAGATAGACCGTATACCTAGTTACCTATATGGTAAGTTGTATGCCCATTTATGTATATGAATATTCTTAGGACGGATCTTATATCTGGGTGTTTATATTGTAGGCTACGTGTTAACTATTAAATGCTGCTTGTTGATTCTATATATGCATGCTAGTTTAGTACCCATTATAGCACTACGACTATGATTTTTATACAGACTAATTGGGTATTAATACATGTATAAGAGTATGTTTAAATGTGTTTATATATATGTGTGTTTCGATACATATGTGTAAGGATTGATGAATATTCATGATTTAAATTGGTGAAGAGTTTCACTAAGAATCTCAATTGTTATGAGACTTTATTTAATGTACTGACTAGAATGATGATGAGTTAGCGTAACCTTAGAAAAAAAATTTGGGATATTTCTTTTTACCTTCTCTAATGTTTTGTTTTCCTGAACCTTGATATATTACATTAAGTTTCATGATTAGAGTGCATAAACTACATTGCCCTACATTCGAATATTCAGTAAATATATGTATGCTTGAAATAAATAGGCTAATCTTTAGTAATGCATGACACTTAGTCTCGGTTATATATAGACTAAGGTGGGTGATGATAACTTTACTTTAGGATTATGTTGTTGATGTCCTTGTGGATGATTATAGTGCTTGGAGAATATTAGCTTATTGAGTTACATTAAAGTGCATGTAATATATTGATGACATTGTGATGGATTACTAGATGATTGCATAGTGTGATTTGAGATTAGTTAGATGGTCATCACATGTGTGAGAGACTTTGAGGTATCCTTGTGAGCATTGAGTATTTTTATTGTATTTTGAATTATTAAGGTGGGTCATAATATTTGAATGGATTTGAAAAATTGGCATTGATAAGCCAACATGTTTGAGGATTTCATTATACGTTGTGCCATGTAGAGTGGGCCGTTACAGATGGGATCTAAACTAGACCCTAGCAAGGAGTGTGGAGATGTCTGTACACCGTTGCACGCCCGCCCAAGAGGACGAGGTTCCTTCGGGTGGAGAGGATAATGGGAGAGGGTAATGCATTTCATATCGCCTAGCGAAGGGAGAGGTGAATGATCCATAGGTAAGGTTGCACGTCTCCATGTTACGATGCATTTTGTATTGATCTTTTAAATTTTGTCGAAGAGGTACATTTTAAATTTTGGGACGAAATTTCTTTAAGGTGGGAATGACGTAGAGACTTGAAAATTAAGAGTAAATTTTTCTTTTTGCTAGTGGAGCACTATTTGTAATACTAGACTAGGGATAGCACGTAGACCGAGGTAGACCGGTTGAACAGTGTAGTACCCGTTGTAACCGAACATGAGTTCCGAATAAAATAGAATAATTCAATTAAGTCCAGAGAGTCAAATAATAATACCGAGCTTCGACCAAGCAATGAACATAGTATCAAAAATAAACTGAGACCGATTCAGACTGAGAATAGTAGACCCCAAAATATACCGAACTATTTTAACGAGTAATATATAGTGACGGGTACGATTACCGAAAAAATTAGTAGAAGTTATAACCTCAGAAAATTACAAGATTAAGAAAATCCAAGTACGAACAGATCGAGTCGATAAATGTAATACCAAAAGAGACCGAGCCATCATAATAAATTATGTACAAAAATAGGCACGCAGTTCGAGAAATAGCGAGAATCATAAATAAGAATAAAATACTGATATTTAAATATACGAGAAGTGAATTACAACCAATCTCGAGTACCCAGTAGTACCGTACGATAAAACTCGAGCGGTATGGAGAATCGTGCATGTAGGTCAGTCCATGCCTCGAATACGTGCACAGTGTATTTCAATAAATACAAGAATATATATATGAGATAATATATATATATATATGTATTTATATAAAAAAATAAAAAAATATAAAAAAAAATACAAGTAAATATATATATGTATATACAGTTATGTATGCATATGTATTTTATAAATATATGTGTTAGTATAAATGTATGTATATATATAATGCAATATATATATATATATATATATATAAGCATGCAAAAGGCATGCAAGTGGAAGAAAAAAATAAAAGAAAAAAAGAAAACCGAAATGGAAAAGGAAAAGAAAAAAGGTGTGTGTCGGTAGAAGTGGGTGTAGTGTGTGTTGCAACATGTAATATATATATATATATATATGTATAAAATATACCAAGCGAAGTAGGAAACAAGGAACGAGAAAAAGAAAACAAAAAAAAGGAGAAAAAGAAATGAAAAGTAAAAAAGGAGGGGCTATTTAGGAGTGGCATACAGCAAGGGAGAAAATAGAGAGATTGTATAGTAGGCCTGGGCGGATAGGCACAGTGCAGGAAGTGCAGAAATAGTGCAGGAAAACTTATATATATATATATATATGTATGTATACGTGTTGTGGCAGTGTAGGATTAGCGTACAGGAAGAGAAAAGAGAAAATTGAGAAAATAGAAAGAGAGAAAAGAGAGCAGCCGAGTGAGGGAGAAAGAAAGTAGAGCAACAGGAGCTGTTGTTGAAGGACTTGATGGTGTTCCTGTGATAGATTAGAGCAGGGGGATGGAAGAGCAACAGGAAGAGATGGTGGCCATGGAGCGTCCAGTGGTGGTGAGTGGCTACAATTGTTGTGTGGTGGTGTGCAGAGAAGATGACAGTGGAGATGGCATTGAATTGGAGGATTTTGTGAGGGATGTTGATGATTGGGGGCTGCTGCAAAACCTAATGTAGCCATTGCAGCGCTCCAGCAGTGGGTGAGCTTCATGTTACGGGCTGATGTTTCAAATACAACTTATGACAAAGTTGCTGCTATATTAGAATTATACTGGTGATTAGCTAAACCTTGGCTTAGCAAGCAAACAAGAGTTTGTTGCTCCAGTGGCTATTAAATTCGGATGCACAGGATGTATCATAAGTGGGTTTTAGCTGCAATAGTTATAGCTCCAAGTAGCTGATGCCAAATTCTGAAGCAGCTAGCTTGATTACATTATATTTGCCGCTGCCAGGTGAAAAATCCTGTTGGTTGTTTGAGGATGATGAAGGGCAGGATCAGTTTAGGCCGTTGACAAGGTTCAATATTGGTAAAGACTGCCCTGTTTGATGGTCTTTACTCTTTTTGATAGACTTATGTCGAAGGCCCATTCGATGGAGCTGCGAAGTTAAACCATGGACATTGTGATATTGTAATAAATTGGACCAATGGGCAATGTACATGGTCAAGTTGAGGGATGAATGCAAATGTTAAGGCCCTGTTAATTGGTTCTCAATTTGATATTATCATTAATGCTGACATTAAGAAAGCTATCCAGTTGGAGGCTGGAGCAACACATGATTGAGGACTTATGGCATTCGACTGTAGCCATACAAAGGTTAGATTTAATTATTGTTTAACTAATTTAAATTTAAAATAGAACTTTATGAAATTAAAAATTGTACCTTGAATTTATGGTTAATTTCGAATTAACCGAAGAATAAATTAATTAAATATTAACTAAATTAATTAGAAAAAGAAAAATTACCAAAATGACCTGAGTCGAAAAATAGTCCAACAAACTTCGATTAAAATAAAAGAATAGTGAATTTTTATTATTTCGAGCATTTAAGACTCAACCGTGGAGTCTGATTTGCAAAAAGAGGTCCCAAAAAATAAAAGACCCGTAAAAGTGTAAAATGACCATTTTACTCTTTTTAGTACAGATGTCCGAATCGAATTCCGCAAAAGCCTAAATTGACTTTGTTCGACGTTCTGAATTCGATGGTAGGGTCTATTCAAGTAAAAGAGATACCAATAGTAAAGAGACATAAAATTTGATGAATAGCATAAATTTATGTAACGATACACTGAGACATAATTTGTGAATCTTAGGAACACCGAAAGGAAATGAGAGGGCGGTTTGACCCTCTAGACAGATACAGTAAAGTGGACTGCTTTCTCACCGGTTGGTTCGGCTACACAGTGAACACAACTCCCTAGGGTTGAGAAAAACCCTTTCGGGTATGATATTTTGCTAAGGAATAGGGTTAAGTTTAGGAGTAAGTTCCATGTTGATTATTTATGTGCTTATGTGTTCCTTGTTACTCTTTGGGAGTTTGGTAAAGTGATAAACGTGAACCATGACTATGTGTATATTCCATGTGTTGGTACAGTATGTGATTTATGTTCTTTGAGAGTTGATAAGATTGTGAATGTATAACTTGAGCATGTGTTAAATTGATTGTGAATAACATGCACGCATGTGGAAGGAGTTGTGTGATTCAAATGTCATTGTTGTTTTAAGTATAATACATTATTTAAAGCATGCTTCATGTGTTGGTAAGATGCTTCATTGAGATTGCATTATGGCATGGTGGAATCAAAGCATATTGGCATGGTGAAATTCCTTGAAACATAGTGTGGGTTGAGCACTTGGTGCTGTGCATTATGAGGGTGTAGATCCTGTGGTGAAAAACCTAAAATCGGCCATTGGTACTCATGCCAACGGGGATGTACCGTGAAGTGAGACATACGTTTGTACTCATGCTAGCGAGGAAGGATCGTAAAGTGAGACATCGGTGTGGCATAGAGTTTGCATGGGTGCGTCACACATATTGATAATGCATTGTGTTGATGTATGGATGATTTGAATGACATGTAGATATAAATATACACTTGCACATGCCACGCCTTAATTTTGTTCCTTGTATTAGCATTGTGTCATAACAACAGTTGAGTTGACCATTTGTGGGATATCATATTACAGATGACGCTCTTGGTACTTGAGACTTGATGAAGTCTTGAAGGAAGGAAGGGAAAAGAACCTTAAAGTATATTTGGCTCTTGGGGCGTATTTTGTGATGTAAGGGCTTAAGCCCAAATGATATGTAAGATATATTTATAGAATGTGCCTTACGTGTACATATGTTGAAGGGAATGAATGTATGTTTAATTGAACCCATTAAAAATTATATTTTATTCTCTTTTCTTGATTAATTTCACTCACTCCCCAGGTTCGTGGAAATTCGGGGCGTGACAGATCGAGTCTCGGTTCGATCCTAACCGCATTGTTAAATGGGTTTAAGTTTAAAACCCAAACGACGTCGTTTAAAAAAAAAAAAAAAAAGTGGATTGAGGGGGGGCAGTAGCGTCCAAGGGGGTTCGAACCCAAGACCTTTGAGCTGCAAGAACCTATGGGTTCAATGGGTATCAATGTGCCATTGACCATCCTGTGTATTTTTATAACATAATAAATATATATTATCTAATTAATTAATTAAATACTATGTATGTCCAAATAAACTAAATAAGGTGTCTACCTTAGCATTTTTTTACGTTCCAGACCCAAGGATAGGGTCTGTTTTATGAAACAAAGTCTTAAAAATCTAAATGCATGAAATGTTATAATTACCATTATGCCCTTAGTGACGCCCAAAGGCAATTGAATGTCAGTGAGCGTCTATTCTGACTTTCTTTAATAGTTCAAACTCAACGGTAGAGTCCATTTTAGCAAACAAAGCACCAAAAAATATAATACGTGAAAGTTTAAAATTATAAAAATGACCTCAGGCTTAATATAAGTTATAGATATACAAATTAAGATCCGAAAAAGCCTCAATTGATTATCTTCGACATTCTAAACTTAACGATGACGTCCTATTAAGGAAAATAATACCCGGTAACAAACTAATAAATGATGAATACGTCCTTAAGACTAAATGAAGCTACCAGACGAGTATAAATGAAATTAAAAGACATATATTAATGTTTTAAATACTGCTTGGACTAAAAAATGAAGTCTGTTTAGGAAAATAATGAACCAAATAAAATAAGATGTGAGAGACAAGATTACCGAAATACCTTTAATGGGGGAGTAAGCTTCTAATAGGACCCAGGGAATAGTATGAGACCTACTTGAGGGATTGGAGAGCCATCGAATCCAAAAATGGAACCAGTCAAGCCTAATAATATAAAAAAGATAATGATTAAATAAAATCATATATGTTTACTCAGATATTAAGTTCAGTTTAATATGTGATCTAGGATCACTAGATGAAGGAATGACATATGATAAAGAAGTCAATATGGGAAATGAAATGAGAAACAAGAACTAAGGACTTGAGGTGAGTAATCTTGGACTTTGAAGTGGAGAATTTAACTCCATGAATTTTGAAGTGTTTTAATAAATTATTGTATTTTCATAACTTCTGTTTTGAACATGCTATCGTGAATTGTAACTATGCTTATTTTAAATGTCAATTGTTTATACGACTCTCATTTCAAGCATGCCTATCTCTGTTTATAAAGTTATGATAAATATCTTCTTTTAAAAATGAATGTTTCTAAGTTAAGCTATGTTTAAGTGTTCTTGAAAAACATCTATTTGAAAAATAATATTTTGAATACTTTCTTTTTGCTAACTGGTAATGTAAGATAACCGTGCATAAGCACTACATGATCGTGAGATCCTTTGGGACTCACTACTTGAATTGTCCACAATAAGGCATGGAGATCTCCTACGTGAATCAGTTTATAGATAAAACTATAGATCTACATGATCAAACTTAAAGTCTGGATCGATACGGACCCTCTTATAATGTTAAAAGACATAACATTGTAGAATGGTTGAAGTTTTTCAAACCTTCATTGTAATATCCCGACCCGGGATACGTCACGTATACCGAGGTAGGTCGGTTAAAACATGTAACTTGAACGGTAAGATATGTATATCTTTGTATTTTCATGGAAATGAATGACTGGAATGATGGGAATAAATGATCAAGGCTGGGTCACACCCGAGCATCACAGGGCATTGCATCGAAATGCGTGCATGCACGTACTTCCATGCATGCATACGTGAACATGGATACATAGCTTAATTAAAATTAGTGTATGTGTATACGATTAAAAATGGGATTGTACCCCTACATACACCTGTATATCTATGTATAAAAAGGGGTATTTTATGTGTATATATTTATGTATATAATATAATGTATTATACATGCATTATGTATATATGTATACATGAACATGTATAAGGAATAAAAGAAAAAGAAAAAGAAAAAAGGGAACTGCCCTTGGGCAGTATACAGGTGTGATGCATGTGGGGAGTGTGTGTGTCGGCTAGGTGTGAAGTGTGTGTGTGTTATATATATATAATATGATATATATATATATATATATATATATATATATATATACATGAGTGCACAACAAGTCTCCCCAACCATTAAATGCAAAGGTTGCATTTGGCAGAGGGAGCACAGGTCCTAGGTCAAGGAAAGAGGCCATAGAAGGGGGAGAAACCGAGAGAGAGAGAGAGAGAGAGAGAAAGGGAGAGAGGCGGTGGAAACTTTTCTCCCTATATATGTCCATACGGGTGTGGGTTTTAAAAGCAAAAAGAAAACTGAGATTGAGAGAAGGTCGGCAAAGAGCTCAGGAGCAGAAATAAGGAAGTTTGGAGGGTCACACAGGGCAAAAACCCGAACACCCAGGTAAGCCATTTAGTTCTGTTTTTGGGATTTGAAGCATGAACGTTTGATCTAAGTCTAGGGTCTAAATGAGCATGATATTAGCTTTTAAATGCAAAAAGAATTAGGTTAAATGGTTTAGAAACCATAGAGATATCCCAAGTTGCAGGTTATAGGGAATAATCGACCGTGGGTCATTTCATGCGTTAAACCTTGCTTTTAGTTTGTAGAAATATCTCTATAAAGTGCAGAAACACTCTAGGAACGAAATGGGTTTAAAACCTAGAAGAAACAGCCACGGAAATGAGAAAAATCATTTGGCCGGAGATTCGGCCGGAGATGTTTAAGCTCTATTTTGTGAGGAATTGGAAGGTTAAATGGAAAACTAAAGCTAGAAATATAATCTACATAAAAAGGGGAATGAAATGGCATTCAAAATGGGGGGAAAAACCACCGGAAACCGGTGACCGTCGACGGAGAAGATCACTGTGCACGCCGGAACCCTACCGGAGACGTGGGGAAGACGACCGGAAAAGCGTGGGTCTATTCGGGTTAAGTCTAGACCGGATCCGGGTTCGGATCGGGTCGGTAACCGACCGGAAATAAACGGGGCCAAAGCTGTGTCGTTTTGGGTTTTAATTTAAATGGGATTGGGCTTGTTTGGTTACATGGATAGTAAATTGGGAATTGGGTTTGGGGTTATCCAAACCAAGGATAGGATAGAAAATCAGGGTTATTGAAATCCGGTTTTTCAAATGAACTGAACCGTTTGGTTCAAGGGAAGAATGGACCGGTTTAGGGTTTTTTAGGTCTGAACCAACTAGTTCAGACCGCAGCTTTTAGAAATTGTGAACCAGCCCCAAATGTTTTGAAAAATTACACTGTTGCCCAAACAGAAAATTAATTAAATATTAATTTTTACAATAATGCCCCTATTTCAAAATTGGGTCAAACGAAGTCCAAACGATACGAATGAATAGTCAAAACCTATTATCTCGGACGTTCTGAGTCCAATGGTGGGGTCCGTTTTACGAGATGAGACCCCGAAGGATAAAATACCGCAAAAGTGTAAAATGACTATTTTGCCCTTTTTAGTACAAAAGTCCAAATGGAATTCCGCGAAAGCCTAAACCGACTTTCTTCGGCGTTCTGGACTCAATGGTAAAGTCTAAAATAGTATTTGAAATACTTATGATAGAAAGGCATAAAATTTGATGAATAGCATTTATTCTGAAACGTATTCACTGATATATAGGAAACTCGAAGGGCAAGGGTACACTCAGGGATTTCTGAGATAGAAGCACGATAGAGGTAAGTGGATCACTCTCTCTTACATGTGGTGTTTCCACAAGCCAAGTTTATTCTTTTACTGCCAAACTTGTACTCTTGAAAGTATTGAAATCTTTGTGTTCCACATTTCGATATTTGCTATCTTGTGGACGTATCATTGACTGATGTATCACTGTTATCATGTTTCACTGTGCTTTGAAAGCACATATGTTATTGCTATCCACTTGTGATATTTTTCTACCTGGTGGATGTCTATTGGTTGATGGTTCATGGCTTGATTCATTGTGTTGATGTTATTCACTGTATGCTTATGTTATGATGTTCCATGTTTTGCACACCTCATATGGAATACGATATAATCCCGAGTTATGTTAAATGCCGGGTCTTGTGCTCAGACACATTATCCTTCTGATGCTATCTGATTGAATGGGACCTACGAGTCAAGTCCGTGAACAGACAAATGGCAATTTACTGGAAATTGATTGGGGGGTATGTCGGGCCTGTAATATCCCTGACCCGGGATACGTCACGTATACCGAGGTAGGTCGGTTAACACATGTAACTTGAATGGTAAAGATATGTATATCATAGTATTTTCATGGAAATGAATGAATGGAATGATGGGAACGAATAACCAAGGCTAGGTAACACCCGAGCATCACAGGGCATTGCATCGAAATGCGTGCATGCACGCATTCCCATGTGTGCATACGTGAACGTAGATACATAGCTTGATTAAAATCAGTGTATGCAAATATGATTTAAAATGGAATTAGACCCCTACATATACATGTATATACATGTATAAAAGAGGTGTATTTCATGTGTATATATGTATAAGATATAATGTATTATACATGTATGACGTATTTATGTATATATGTATATCTACATAAGAAACAAAAGAAAGGAAAAAAGGGAACTGCCCTTGGGCAGTATGCAGGCACCAAAAGAGAGTGTGTGTGTGGCGGTTGAGTGAAGTGTGTGTGTGTCATATATATATATATATAATATGATATATGTATATATGAGTGCAACACAAGTCTCCCAACCATTTAATGCAAAGGTTGCATTTGGCAGAGGGAGCACAGGTCCTAGGTCAAAGAAAGGGGCCATAGAAGGGGGAGGAACCGAGAGAGAGAGAGAGAAAGAGAGAGAGAGGCGGTGGAAACTTCTCTCTACAAATATGAACCTACGGGTGTGGGTTTAAAGGCACAAAGGAGACCAAAGTTGGGAGAACATCTTGGCAAAGAATTCAGGAGCATAAACAGGAAAGTTTGGAGGGTCAAAGTGGGCTAAATCCGAACACCCAAGTAAGCAAATTAAGTTCTGTTTTTGAGATTCTAAGCATGTATGTTTGATCTAAATTCAGGGTCTTAATAAGCATGCTTCTAGCTTTTAAATGCAAGAAAAATGATAGAAAAAGGTTTAGAAACCATGGAGATATCCCAAGTTGCAGGTTTCATGGATAATTTCGGTTCCCATGAATATCATGCTTAAAACTTTGATGTTTATTTATGAAAATGGTCCTTAGAGGTGCAGAAAACCATTTGAAATGGATTAGGGTCAAAACAGTGTTCAAAGAGTCACGAAATGGGAAAAATACAGGTCACCGGAAAATCGGGCCGACCCCTTTAGGCTCTATTTCATGAAGATAGGGAAGGATCCAAGGGAAAACAAAGGTGGATTTGAAATCCTTGGGAAAAAGGGGAAAGAATGGCATTTAAAATGGGCCGGAATCTCACCGGAAAATGCGTGACAGTCACCGGAGAAGAAGACTATTCACGCCGGAACCCTACCAGAGATGGGGGGAAGATGACCGGAAAAGCGTGGGGGGTTATCGGGTTAAGTCTAGACGGATCCGGGTTCGGATCGGGTCGGTACCCGACCGGAAATAAATAGGACCGAAGCTGTGTCATTTTGGGTTTTAATTTAAATGAGATTGGGCTGTTTGGTTGCAAGAATAATAAATTGGGAATTGGGTTTGGGGTTATCCAGACCAAGGATAAGGATAGGGACTGGATTATTGAAATCCGGTTCTTGAATGAAACTGAACCGTTTGGTTCAAGGGAAGAATGGACCGGTTTAGGATTTTTAGGTCTGAACCAACTGGTTCAGACCGCAGCTTTTAGAAATTGTGAACCGGCCCCAAATGTTTTGAAAAATTGCACTGTTGCCCAAACATAAAAAAATTAATTAAATATTAATTTTACAATAATGCCCCTATTTCAAAATTGGGTCAAACGAAGTCCAAACGATACAAATGAATAGTCAAAACCTATTATCTCGGACGTTCTAAGTCCAATGGTGGGGTCCGTTTTATGAGACGGAACCCCGAAGGATAAAATACCGTAAAAGTACAAAATGACTATTTTGCCCTTTTTAGTACGAAAGTCCAAATGGAATTCCGCGAAAGCCTAAACCGACTTTCTTCGGCGTTCCGGACTCAATGGTAAAGTCTAAAATAGTATTTGAAATACTTATGATAGAAAGGCATAAAATTTGATGAATAGCATTTATTCTGAAACGTATTCACTGATATATAGGAAACTCGAAAGGCAAGGGTTTACTCACGGATTCCTGATCTAAAATCACGATAGAGGTAAGTGGATCACTCTCTCTTACATGTGGTGTTTCCACAAGCCAAGTTTATTCTTTTACTGCCAAACTTGTACTCTTGAAAGTATTGATATCTTTGTGTTCCACATTTCGATATTTGCTATCTTGTGGACGTATCATTGACTGATGTATCACTGTTATCATGTTTCACTGTGCTTTGAAAGCACATGTTATTGCTATCCACTTGTGATATTGTTCTATCTCGTGGACATTGCTTGACTGTTATATCATTGTTATCATGTTGAACCATGCCTTGAAAGGCCTATTGTTGTATCCTTATTGAATGAATGATATTCCATTTTTATACTCTATGGAATTACTATGATCATGACATGTTTATGGATACGGGAGTTGTGCTCAAACACAACACCCATCTGATGCTATCTGATTGAATGGGACCTACGGGTCAAGTCCGTGAACGGACAAATGGCAATTTACTGGAATTGACTGGGGGGTATGCCGGGCCCCAAAAGATCGAGGGTTTGCCGAGCCCTGAAACAGAATAACAGCATCTCTTATGATTAACAGAACTTGATTGTTGAATGGCACTATTCCTTATAATTCTTCAAGTCTCGAAAGACTTGCATTGATTGATTTGATTGTGATCGGTTCATTGTGGCAGTACTTCATTGTTGTTATATTTTCATTTTACACTATTACTTCTGATTGTGTATTGTGATCACTTTCCATTGGCCCTCGTGGCAATTATGTTCATTGGCTATCACAGCATCTCCTTCCTTATGATTGGCTATCATTATCTTATTCATGGATTCGCATTGATCATCGATACCAGTGTTGGAGATCTGTTTTACTTACTGAGCTTTGTAGCTCATTCCACCCCATTTACCCCCATTTCAGGTGATGACACTGCGAGACCCCAGTAGGAGTCTGAGAGCGTAGGGGGACATTTTGAAGTATTGTATCAGTCTATGTTAGTTCTCCCATGTATTCACCACCCCCGGGTGCTGGTTACGTTTTAGTTCTCATTTTGAATTATGTAGAACTATGTCATGTAATTAATAGACTTCCGCTGTTAAATTTATTTTAAAGACTTCCGCTGGATTACTGTAATTGATAAAGACTTCCGCTGTTTATTGTTTTAAATTTTTAGTACATAGCATATTAGTACTATGATACAGGAATGGAAAAAGTAGGGACGGCCTTCGGGTCGGCCCCGCGACACGAGATCCGCATAGGGTGGGTTTCGGGTCGTGACAGCTTGGTATCAGAGCTATAGGTTCGATAGTGAGTCATGGGAGATAGGACTAGAGTTAAGACTGCTAGATATGACTGACATTTATTTTTGTCTTACACATTGACTGGTTACTTCATTGGTTCTTTCACTGGTTATTTCATTGGTTATCTCACTGGTTATCTCATTGGTTAGCTTCATTGATTCTATTCACAGTCATGGTAAACACGAGGCAAGGTCCGTTGCCTATGGATCGTTTAGAACAACTGGAAAGAATGATGCGGACTATCATTGAAAGTCTACCACAGATTCAGGCTGGTGCTAACCAACCAGCACAGCCAGTACAACAGGAGCAGCCTGTCAATGCAGGCGACAATGCAGGGAATCGTCAAGGAAACGAACGAGACACTGCATACTTATATGAGCGGTTTCAGAAAATGAAACCCCCGACTTTCGACGGTAGAGGAGGAGCCACTATAGCTGAGGGAGTGGTTACTAGAGATGAACAGGATCTTCAAAATCCTGATATGCACTGAAGTCCAAAAAGTGGCATACGCCACTTATATGCTCAAAGGAATGGCACATAAATGGTGGATGATAGAGGAAGATAAAGAGCCAGGCATGAACTGGCAACGATTCACTGATATCTTCAACAAGAAGTACTTCTCCCAAGAAGTACGAAACCGAAGAGTTGCAGAGTTTATGGTACTGCAACAAGGGGGAATGACAATAGAGCAATACGAGGCCAAATTTACTGAATTGGCCAGGTTTGCTCCAAGTGCTGTCAATACCGAGGATCTGAAAGCTCGCAAGTTCGAGGAAGGATTGAAGTGGGCTATCAAGGATAGATTGGTACCTCATCGACTGGCCACTTATGATGATGTAGTGGAGACAGCTCGAGTCATAGAAAGGAGTGGCGAGGAATTCGCCAAGAGGAAAGGAAACCTGAAGCAGGGCGGCAATTCAGAAAAAGAGGCAAGGGCCTTCTACTTCAGAACATGGATCTACATTTACCAGACCTGGAGCCACATCACAAGCGACAGGGTCCGGTCAGAAGAAACAAGGCAACAAAAAGGGGGCAACCAAGTGCTCTCGTTGCAATAAGATCCATAAGGGCCAGTGTCTCAAGGACAGCAATGCTTGCTACTATTGTGGCCAGGAGGGACATTTTGCAAGAGAATGCCCTCAGAAGGATCAGGCCACGCCCAGTACTGCTTCGGTAAAAGCACCAACCACTGGAGTAGCACCACCTAGACCTCCAGCCCAAAGGAGTGGACAGGGGAACGTCCAGCAGCAGGCAGGACGAGTTTTCTCCCTTTTACCAGGAGATGTGCAGGCTACAACCTCTGTAGTCGCAGGTACTCTTTTAGTATGCTCACAGCCTGCTCATGTTTTATTTGACACTGGATCTACACATTCATTTATATCCCCTACATATGCTGCTAGATTGAACCTAGTGACGGAACCCTTAGGATATTTACTGAATGTTTCTATACCATCGGGGAAATCATTGTTGGGGGATACCATGTATAGGAATTGTGGGATACAGATTGGGGATACACACTTATTGGCTGACCTTATACCTTTGGAAATTTGTGGATTCGATGTTATCCTTGGAATGGATTGGCTGGCTGCCAATTATGCTACGATAAACTGTATGGCCAAACGAGTTCTCATACAGAATCCACAGTTTCCGACAGTTGACTTTGAGGGGACAGGAGTGGCTTCCCCACCCTACTTTGTTTCCTTTATCCAGGCAAGGCGTCTGCTTCGAAAGGGATGCCACGGATTCTTATGTAGTGTTCAAGACACTGACTCTCAGCAGCCTGAGTTAGAAAAGATTCCCATTGCTAGGGAATTTCTCGGAGTGTTCTTGGATGATCTTCCAGGAATGCCCATAGACAGAGAGATCGAGTTTTGTATCGACGTATTGCCAGGCACTACACCGATATCCAAGACTCCATACAAGATGGCACCGGCAGAGCTGAAGGAGCTGAAGCTCCAGTTGCAGGAATTATTGGACAAGGGTTTTATACGACCCAGCTCGTCACCATGGGGTGCACCTGTGTTATTCGTGAAGAAAAAGGATGGAACTATGAGACTGTGTATCGACTATCGTGAGTTGAACAAAGTTACCATCTGGAACAGATATCCACTGCCCAGAGTGGATGATTTGTTCGACCAGTTGAAAGGGGCCCAGGTGTTCTCGAAGATCGATCTGAGGTCCGGTTATCATCAACTGAAGGTCAGGCCCACTGACATTCAGAAGACAGCATTTAGAACACGGTATGGACACTACGAGTTCCTTGTTATGCCATTTGGGGTGACCAATGCCCCAGCTGCATTCATGGATATGATGAACCGTGTGTTCAAGCCGTACTTGGATGACTTCGTGATTGTGTTTATAGACGACATCTTGGTTTACTCTAAGAACCAGGAAGAACACGAGGTACATCTGAGGAGAGTGCTACAGAAGTTAGGGGAGCAGAAGTTGTATGCTAAGCTGAAGAAATGCGAATTCTGGCTTCCTAGTATAGCATTTCTAGGACACGTGATCAGTAAAGAAGGAATCTCTGTTGATTCCCAGAAGATCGAGGCAATCATGAATTGGCCTCAACCTACGAGTGTCACGGAGGTGCGAAGTTTCATGGGGTTAGCAGGCTACTATAGGAGATTTGTCCAAGACTTCTCCAAAATAGCTACGCCTATTACCAAACTGACCCGGAAGGGTGTTCCTTTTGTTTGGACAGAGGAACAAGAAAAGAGTTTCCAAGAGTTGAAGGAGCGTCTGGTTACAGCTCCTATATTGACAGTGCCAGAAGGAACTGATGGTTTTGTGATTTACAGTGATGCTTCATACAAGGGCTTAGGGTGTGTGTTAATGCAGAACGGAAAAGTGGTAGCTTATGCTTCCCGACAGTTGAGACCCCACGAGGGGAACTATCCGACACATGACCTTGAGCTAGCAGCCATTGTCTTCGCTTTGAAGATATGGAGGCACTATTTATACGGAACCACGTGCGAAATCTTCACCGATCATAAGAGCCTCAAATATCTGTTTACACAGAAGGAGCTCAATATGAGACAACGCCGTTGGTTAGAGTTATTGAAAGACTACGAGGTCAACATCCAGTACCACCCAGGAAAGGCAAATGTGGTAGCTGACGCTCTTAGTCGAAAGTCATCAGGAAGTTTAGCTTGCCTGTTGACAACACAGACAGGAAATACTGATAGATTTGGAGGACATGGAAATAGAGATAGTTCTGCCCAGTTCCAAGGCACTATGTGCCAACGTCACAGTCGGGTTGTCGATTGTGGACAAGATTCAGGGGACAGCAGACTCAGGATGAGAAGTTGGCTAAGCTTCTTCAAGGAATCGAGACAGGCATAGATTCTGAGTACACAGTGAGAGATGGGATATTGTATTATCAGGATAGGATCTGCGTACCCGACGTGCCTGAAATTAGGAAAGAGATTCTTGATGAGGCACACAGTTCGAAGTTCACCTTACATCCAAGAGGCACCAAAATGTATCACAATGTTAAGGATACTTATTGGTGGTCCGGGATGAAACGGCATATAGCTGAGTACATAGCACGATGTGCCAAGTGCCAGCAAATTAAGGTGGAACATCAGAAGCCGGGAGGACTTCTGCAGTCACTGCCCATTCTTGAGTGGAAGTGGGAACACATCACGATGGACTTTGTGTCAGGATTGCCAAAGACAGTCAGGGGAAGTGACTCTATCTGGGTTATCGTAGACAGATTAACTAAGACAGCTCACTTCCTGGCAACCAAGACGACACAATCTCTTCAGCGACTAGCCGAGTTATACATCAGAGAGATTGTTAGACTTCACAGAGTTCCAGTATCGATTGTTTCTGATAGGGACCCCCGGTTCGTATCACGATTCTGGAAGGGACTACAACAAGCTATGGGCACGGAACTGAGTCTTAGCACTGCGTATCATCCCGAGACCGACGGCCAGTCGGAAAGGACGATACAGACTTTAGAAGACTTACTGCGTTTCTGTGTCATAGACTTTGAAGGAAGTTGGGAAGATCAGTTGCCATTGGTCGAGTTCACGTACAATAATAGCTATCAAGCTAGTATTGGTATGGCGCCATATGAGGCATTATACGGCAGGAAGTGCCGATCACCACTGTGTTGGACAGAGGTGGGAGAAAGGAAACTCTATGGGCCAGAGATAGTGGAACAGACCGCACAAAAGATACAACTGATCCGACAGCAGTTTATTAGCAACTCAAAGTCGACAGAAAAGCTATGCGAATGTTCATCGACGAGACTTAGAGTTTGCGAAAGACGATTTTGTATACTTGAAAGTGTCACCCATGAAAGGGGTGGTCAGGTTTGGCAAGAGGGGAAAGCTTGGCCCCAGATACATTGGGCCATTCAGGATCACGAAGAGGGTTGGACCCGTAGCTTACGAGCTTGCCTTACCATCGGAGTTAGCACATGTTCACAATGTGTTTCATGTCTCGATGCTAAGGAAGTGTATACAGAGTGCAGATCAAGTGATCGAGCACGAACCATTAGACGTCCAGGAAAATCTGAGTTACATAGAGCATCCAGTTCAGATTTTGGATCGTCGAGATCAGGTGCTACGGAACAAGACTATTCCATTAGTCAAAGTTCTGTGGAGGAATCACCGGATGGAAGAGGCTACTTGGGAGCGAGAAGATGATATGCGCGCCAAGTACCCGCATTTATTTTCATAGTAGTATATGCTAAGTTTGGGGACAAACTTATTTTTAAGGAGGTAAGAATGTAATATCCCGACCCGGGATACGTCACGTATACCGAGGTAGGTCGGTTAAAACATGTAACTTGAACGGTAAGATATGTATATCTTAGTATTTTCATGGAAATGAATGACTGGAATGATGGGAATAAATGATCAAGGCTGGGTCACACCCGAGCATCATAGGGCATTGCATCGAAATACGTGCATGCACGTACTTCCATGCATGCATACGTGAACATAGATACGTAGCTTAATTAAAATCAGTGTATGTGTATACGATTAAAAATGGGATTGTACCCCTACATACACCTGTATATCTATGTATAAAAAGGGGTATTTTATGTGTATATATTTATGTATATAATATAATGTATTATACATGCATTATGTATATATGTATACATGAACATGTATAAGGAATAAAAGAAAAAGAAAAAGAAAAAGGGGAACTGCCCTTGGGCAGTATATAGGTGTGATGCATGTGGGGAGTGTGTGTGTCGGCTAGGTGTGAAGTGTGTGTGTGTTATATATATATAATATGATATATATATATATACATGAGTGCACAACAAGTCTCCCAAACCATTAAATGCAAAGGTTGCATTTGGCAGAGGGAGCACAGGTCCTAGGTCAAGGAAAGAGGCCATAGAAAGGGGAGAAACCGAGAGAGAGAGAGAGAGAGAGAGAAAGGGAGAGAGGTGGTGGAAACTTTTCTCCCTATATATGTCCATACGGGTGTGGGTTTTAAAAGCAAAAAGAAAACTGAGATTGAGAGAAGGTCGGCAAAGAGCTCAGGAGCAGAAATAAGGAAGTTTGGAGGGTCACACAGGGCAAAAACCCGAACACCCAGGTAAGCCATTTAGTTCTGTTTTTGGGATTTGAAGCATGAACGTTTGATCTAAGTCTAGGGTCTAAATGAGCATGATATTAGCTTTTAAATGCAAAAAGAATTAGGTTAAATGGTTTAGAAACCATAGAGATATCCCAAGTTGCAGGTTATAGGGAATAATCGGCCGTGGGTCATTTCATGCGTTAAACCTTGCTTTTAGTTTGTAGAAATATCTCTATAAAGTGCAGAAACACTCTAGGAACGAAATGGGTTTAAAACCTAGAAGAAACAGCCACGAAAATGAGAAAAATCATTTGGCCGGAGATTCGGCCGGAGATGTTTAAGCTCTATTTCGTGAGGAATTGGAAGGTTAAATGGAAAACTAAAGCTAGAAATATAATCTACATAAAAAGGGGAATGAAATGGCATTCAAAATGGGGGGGAAAAACCACCGAAAATCGGTGACCGTCGCCGGAGAAGATCACTGTGCACGCCAGAACCCTACCGGAGACGTGGGGAAGACGACCGGAAAAGCATGGGTCTATTCGGGTTAAGTCTAGACCGGATCCGGGTTCGGATCGGGTCGGTAACCGACCGGAAATAAACG
Source organism: Nyssa sinensis (assembly GCA_008638375.1). Lineage (NCBI taxonomy): Eukaryota > Viridiplantae > Streptophyta > Magnoliopsida > Cornales > Nyssaceae > Nyssa > Nyssa sinensis. The sequence goes on along the minus strand of CM018044.1, from coordinate 26,634,169 downwards.
GGGCCAAAGCTGTGTCGTTTTGGGTTTTAATTTAAATGGGATTGGGCTTGTTTGGTTACATGGATAGTAAATTGGGAATTGGGTTTGGGGTTATCCAAACCAAGGATAGGATAGAAAATCAGGGTTATTGAAATCCGGTTTTTCAAATGAACTGAACCGTTTGGTTCAAGGGAAGAATGGACCGGTTTAGGGTTTTTTAGGTCTGAACCAACTAGTTCAGACCGCAGCTTTTAGAAATTGTGAACCGGCCCCAAATGTTTTGAAAAATTACACTGTTGCCCAAACAGAAAATTAATTAAATATTAATTTTTACAATAATGCCCCTATTTCAAAATTGGGTCAAATGAAGTCCAAACGATACGAATGAATAGTCAAAACCTATTATCTCGGACGTTCTGAGTCCAATGGTGGGGTCCATTTTACGAGATGAGACCCCGAAGGATAAAATACCACAAAAGTGCAAAATGACTATTTTGCCCTTTTTAGTACAAAAGTCCAAACGGAATTCCGCGAAAGCCTAAACCGACTTTCTTCGGCGTTCCGGACTCAATGGTAAAGTCTAAAATAGTATTTGAAATACTTGTGATAGAAAGGCATAAAATTTGATGAATAGCATTTATTCTGAAACGTATTCACTGATATATAGGAAACTCGAAGGGCAAGTGTACACTCAGGGATTTCTGAGATAGAAGCACGATAGAGGTAAGTGGATCACTCTCTCTTACATGTGGTGTTTCCACAAGCCAAGTTTATTCTTTTACTGCCAAACTTGTACTCTTGAAAGTATTGATATCTTTGTGTTCCACATTTCGATATTTGCTATCTTGTGGACGTATCATTGACTGATGTATCACTGTTATCATGTTTCACTGTGCTTTGAAAGCACATATGTTATTGCTATCCACTTGTGATATTGTTCTACCTGGTGGATGTCTATTAGTTGATGGTTCATGGCTTGATTCATTGTGTTGATGTTATTCACTGTATGCTTATGTTATGATGTTCCATGTTTTGCACACCTCATATGGAATACGATATAATCCCGAGTTATGTTAAATGCCGGGTCTTGTGCTCAGACACATTACCCTTCTGATGCTATCTGATTGAATGGGACCTACGGGTCAAGTCCGTGAACGGACAAATGGCAATTTACTGGAAATTGATTGGGGGGTATGCCGGGCCCCAAAAGATCGAGGGTCTGCCGAGCCCTGAAACAAAATAACAGGATCTCTTATGATTAACAGAACTTGATTGTTGAATGGCACTATTCCTTATAATTCTTCAAGTCTCGAAAGACTTGTATTGATTGATTTGATTGTGATCGGTTCATTGTGGCAGTACTTCATTGTTGTTATATTTTCATTTTATACTATTACTTCTGATTGTGTATTGTGATCACTTTCCATTGGCCCTCGTGGCAATTATGTTCATTGGCTATCACAGCATCTCCTTCCTTATGATTGGCTATCATTATCTTATTCATGGATTCGCATTGATCATCGATACCAGTGTTGGAGATCTGTTTTACTTACTGAGCTTTGTAGCTCATTCCACCCCATTTACCCCCATTTCAGGTGATGACGCTGCGAGACCCCAGTAGGAGTCTGAGAGCGTAGGGGGACATTTTGAAGTATTGTATCAGTCTATGTTAGTTCTCCCATGTATTCACCACCCCCGGGTGCTGGTTACGTTTTAGTTCTCATTTTGAATTATGTAGAACTATGTCATGTAATTAATAGACTTCCGCTGTTAAATTTATTTTAAAGACTTCCGCTGGATTACTGTAATTGATAAAGACTTCCGCTGTTTATTGTTTTAAATTTTTAGTACATAGCATATTAGTACTATGATACAGGAATGGAAAAAGTAGGGACGGCCTTCGGGTCGGCCCCGCGACACGAGATCCGCATAGGGTGGGTTTCGGGTCATGACATTCATTTACGTGAAAAAGATTTTAATAGTCCTACTCTTTATGATAAATGGTTTTACCCTCTTATTTACAAGAAATGAGTTTATCATCTTGTTTAAGAAGTGGAGGATTTAAATTACCCATCTCTTATATGAACAAACATTTGAAGCTCGCCACTAAATGACAAATCATGTATTGTTTACAAGCTTTTTACTATGTAAATTATTGTTGCAAAAACTTCTTGTACAAGACTACGTGTTAAATACTAGTTTTAAATGCTTTGTTTTAAGTGTCTTGTTCTATGTGCTACGAAATGTGATCAGTCGATAGTGTACTTTTTGTTGGGTTCGTAACCACAGTGGAAGCGATTTCAATAATCTATTTGGGTCTTTTTCTTTACATGAATCATACAATCTTGAACAAAGAGATTAGAATTACCTTGTTCTTGATAATCTTGATAATCTTGATTGTTGAAGAAGACTTCTTGAAAAGATTGATGCAATCTTCTTTCTCTTTATCCTCTAGGTCTTCTCCTCTTTTTTCTTAGGCAAATCATATCGCAAGAGAGTGGGCTACCTCTTATTTTTTGTCTAGCACAAAAACATAACTTATGATAAACGATTCCCTACATATCATATATTATAGGGCTTAGCCTAATTAAAGCAAGAGAAGGGGTCTAGTGGGTCCTACTAAATTAGCTTCCAATTAATCAATTAAATCTTAATTATCTCATAATTAAATTAATTGACTAATTAATTTCAATTAACTCCACTAGATAATTGAAATTGCACTCCAATTTAGTAGAATAGAGTAAACCCATATACACTATACATTTGTAGTTGGCCTCTCTACATGGATATTAATAATCATGATTATAATGTTAAATTAACTCTCTAATTATTTTAAGAACCTAATTCAATAATTATTAATCACTTGCAATTGGTCATTATTTCAATAAATAATTTACTGAAAAGACCGGATCCAGATTTCAGTGATTAACCCATTGAATTAGCACAAAGGTGATAACATCTCTCTAATATATAGAGTGTAGATTCTATCTTGAGAATATGTGTTCCCACAATCTAAATAATGACTTCCCAAGATACCGAGGTGTTGATCTAAAAGACCTCACTCATTGGTAACTCAAAGTCATCATTATTCAAAACTTGAGTTCACTATCCTCTCAAGATTAAGAGCTTACTGCGAATAGTGAATAAGAAACTTATTAAAAGTGACAGTTCCAAATAATACGTTTCTTATAGTGATCAAGTTTAGTATATTCCCAATACACCAATACAATAACCTAAAGTCCACTACTCTAATGGTTAAGATAAACCACCTTATCACATAAAGGTTAACTGTATTACAACTTTACAGATAAGATGTCCAGTCTTATCAATAGTCGCGAACAATTCTAGAATTGCCTATATAAATAGTTCATATCTCCTATGTATAAATCTCATTTATACACATGATTACGCCCAAAGAATAACACGGTAGTTGTAGTATAGCTTTGGGGTGTCGATTCCATAGGGAGACAAAATTAAAAGAATAACAGACAAAATAAAAAAGCTGAAGAAAATATTAAATGATTAACGAGAAAATAAAAATATAAAAAGTGATTCAAAAAGAAAATTAAAATTAAACAAAGTGAATAACGGAAGAAAATACTCAAATTAACGAACAGTAAAGTGTCGGGAATCCCTTGCACATATCCGGTATTTTAATTATTTTTAATTCACTAATAACTCAATTGAAGATTTAATTCAAAAAATGTCAATCGGAAGATATAGAATTATAAACCAAAATTAAACCAAATGTAACCTTTTGAAAAATCATTCATCATTTTTAAATCACGCAAATTGTTATCCACATTGAGAAAACTCAACGACGACAATATACCTAGGGAGCAATATTGCAGTAAAGAATTAAATCAATATAAATAATTAATTGATCCAAAAATAATCAAAGAACCAATCCATTCAATAGAAAAAGCATGACTGAATCTATAAACGGAATAAACTCTTTAATTATTCGGCAACAATAAATTGAGAATGATAAAACAAAGAGTTTTAATAAATAAAAACCAAATACATGAATCAAAAATAAATTAAAAATACCATCTATGGTGCAAGTTCATCCCTAACCCTACTTGAAAATTTAGTTACCCGTAAATATGTTGGAAAAATGGGTTTGAGCATATTAAATTAGCTATCTTTTAGCTAAAATTCAAGTGGGTTCCATAAATTAATTTTGGTGGGTCCACATGAGAATATGTTCTCCTCCATGAGGAGATAAAGATTATATATTGGGTTGCTCAAAACCATTAAGGAGTGAATGAGAAATTGCCTCCAAACATCACCACTTGAAAATGGTAACAAAAGCTTTAAGCTTGAGAAAAAGATTGTGTCCCACATAGGATGGGAACAAGGCTTTTAAAGAGTATATATACACCTACCTTGGAGTGGGGTTTGGGCCCCAAGGGACACCCCAATTTTGTGGAATGGGGAGGACCTAGCACATGCTTGGTTCACCACACACGCGCGCACGCCGCCGCCCTGGGCCGGGCTTGGGCTTGGGCTTGGGCTTGCTGTGTATATATCTTTTTTAGAAAAAATTTATTTAAAATTTTCCAATTTTGAAACGTTGTAGTTTTGTGACGTGCATATGATTACCATTGGGAGTCCAAAACGCTGTCATTTTGGAAGCGCTGTTTGACTGAATGGGCGTCTTCTCCATAGACGCGACTGTGTTTGTTCGCCATGAATAGACACGACCCAAGCTTCATGTCTGTACCAAACAGGCATGAGTAAGTCTATAAATAGGACACGATCACAAGCATTCTGCATTAATTCAATCAATCAAATACATTCATTTTGCATATCATATTCGTCTTCATTTTTGAGAGAGAGTTCTACATAGTTCTGGTTCGACAGAATACATAGGAAGTGTTTGCCTTTGTGTTGAAGATCATTTTATCCTCGGAGACATATTGCCAAGAACTCGAAGCACCACTGCGAGGGCAATAAATTGTCTTAAGGAAATTGTGTCCAACACAAGACTTGATTAATTTCTGATTTCTGCAATTCCGTATTCTGCAAACAGGTTCTATTTTTATTGCGTTTCATTTTCAGTTTCTTCAATTTAAATTTTATTCTCACAGTAATACTAATATATATTACTAACAATCTTAAGACAATTTATTCATATATATATATATATATAAATCAGTTTTATTTTCTCAGTTCTACCTACCTGTTCTGAAATTCAGAACTAGAAGACCAGAAACTACAGATCTGAAGTTCAGAACTGGAAGATCAGAAACTACAGATCTGAAGTTCAGAACTAGAAGACCAGAAACTACAGATCTGAAGTTCAGAACTGGAAGACTAGAAACTTGATTACGCCCAAAGAATAACGCGGTAGTTGTAGTGTAGCTTTGGGGTGTCGATTCCACAGGGAGACTAAATTAAAAGAATAATAAACAGAATTTCTGAACTACAGAAATATTAGACGGTTAACGAAAAAAAATAAAAATATAAAAAGTGATTTTGAATACAATTAAAAATTAAACAAGCTGAATAACAGATGAAACTATTCAAATTTAACGAACAGTAGAGCTTCGGGAATCCCTCGCACATAGCTGGTATTTTAATTATTTTTAATTCATCGTTAACTCAATTGAGAATTTAAATTCCAAATATCTCAATCGGAAGATATAAAATTATGAACCAAAATTAAACTGAAAGTAACTCTTTGAAAAATCATTCAACACTTTTAAATCACTCAAATTATTATTCACATTGAGAAAACCCAACGACGACAATATACCCAACGAGCAATATTGCAGCAGAGAATTGAATCAATATAAATATTTAATTGTTCCAAAAATAATCAAAACATTAATCCATTCAATAGAAAAAGCATGACTGAATCTATAAACAGACTAAACCCTTTAATTATTTGGAGAATAAAATCTAACAATTAATTATGAATGATCATCAAAGAATTTAACAAGTGAAAACCACGTACAGGAATCAAAAATAAATTAAAACAACCATCTATGGTGCAAGTTCATCCCTAACTCTACTTAAAAATTTAGTTACTCATGTACAGGATGGACAACGTAAATTTCATGAAGAAGAATTGAGCCATAGAACTGCTGCGCAGCCGCACCACTCTGTCCTCTGCACAGTAGCCGCCGCCAATCTCTCCGTTTGTATATATTTTTTTCTTTTTATATCTATCCCCAGGTGCCTGCCGCAACAACTCCCTTTTGTTTTAATTTTCCTGCGGCCTAATCCTCGCGCCAGGCCCCACATTGCGTCAATTGATCAGCCCCTAGCCGTTGCTGCGCCTGGCCAAGCCAAAGCCAAGCCCAAATTAGCCGCACCATACAGCCGCCCAACATGCTAGAGCCAGCCCAGTCGTGCTAACAAAGCCCGGCAGCTGCACGCCCCACATGGCCCGTTCAGCACCTACCAATTTTGATTTTGCTTTTTTTTTTCTCTTGTTCTTTGAACAACCGAGCCCCACTCTCTTCTATCACCTCACTACTCTTTTATTTCTTTGACTTTTCAATTAGCTTTCTGTATCTCTCTTTGGTCATGGCTTAAACGTTGGCCACAGCTTTATTATTTTTTTTTCTTTTGCTTTTCTTTCTTCACGCGCACAGTCAGCTGCCATCAACTTTACGCCCCATTTTATATTGGATAATGACTGAATCTTGACTCGGTTTCTTCACAAAAGTTTTAGCTCCGGATGAGTAGATAATTTTAGGCTCAAAAATCACCTGATTTGGACTTCAGAAGCTCAAGTTATAGCCCCTTGAAGTTGGCTGGACGGACAGGTTCATAGCAGCTTTCCAAGCCTGTCTTTGAAATAATATTTGGAGGCCCAAACGAATTCCGATTTTTGCAAATCAGACCTTTTTGAAAATTCCAAGACGTCCTCTAAATATTTCATGAAGACCGGTTTCTCATTCTGAAACTCTAGCACCATCCAAATCTCAATTGAAACTCAATAGTCGAATTTGTCAAAAAACTAAAAATTATTCCAAAAATATTAAGTGTAAAGCGCAATTGCAAACTATCTCTCGCTAACAAATAATGCAATATTTGAGATATAAAATCTTATAAATTAATGTTCAAATACCACTTATTGTAAATAGAAATTAAATAAAATAATATCAATTATATTCTCACATTTCTATCCACTTTCTAGCATTTTAATCAAATAATAGGGCATTTAGAGTGCACTTTTGGGCACTCATCACACCCCCCAACTTGCTCATTGCTAGTCCCTAGCAATTTCCATGGAAATACGGCAAAAGAGACAAAAGATTATCACACACAGAAGACATCTAATCACACTTTTTAAATTCGCAAATCAATGCAATTTAAGGAATTCAAAAACCCTATAACAATCAATCCACTTAGAGCAATTCACAAAGTGTGTGTGTGCGTTCCAAACCATATCCATCTAACCACAAACTATGACACATGTAACATCAACAACATCTCAAGCAAAAGGTTCAACTTCATATCTCACGGGTATAAAAGTGTTTCATGTAGGGGTTCTCTCTATGGAGTTGACAAGGGGTGTATACACTCAATCAAGAATCAGGCAACGATGTACAAGCAATAAGCAAACATTGATCTCATGATAGGCGCACTAACAAATAAGACTTCCACCACTCTTTCCATAGGCTTACTTAGGATCAGAACGATCAACATAAAAGGGTTGTAACGTGGCTCGGGTTAGGGCTATATGAAGAAAAGGGATAAAGGGGATTCAAAAACTTTCAAGTACATAGTAAGAGAATTTCATTACGAACCATAGCAAACCAAACTTTCCACTTGATGTACTCTTCAACTTTTCAAATCTCTGAATAACAAAATGTCTCCTTCTTCTTCTTCTTTCTCTTTTTCTTTTTCTTCACTTTTTTTTTCTTTTTCAAATACTTTTTTTTTTTTTGAATCTAATAAACTTTGATGCTCATTGGCTTTGATGCTCACCCAACTGAACACTTTTGCACTTGGACTATTTCTTTTTCTTTTTCTATTTTTTTCAATGTAACACAAAAGACACGAACTGCAAATTCTACACCTAGTACACACTTGGAAACAAAAAGGGTAGAAAAATCAATGTATAGGCTATACTCCAATGTGGAGAGGTATGGATGATGTGGGCACATGAAAAAGAACTGTATGTGTTTGTTGGCTCAAAGTTGGCTACTAAGGGTCTATGATGAGAATGGTTAGCTTGAAAGGCTCAAATGTTATTCCTAAATTGACCTTCGTCATATCCCAAGTATATCCGTCGTCCTACCACCAACCATGTTATGATATTCTCAAAAGAAGTGCCCAATTCAACAGATCAATGAACGCTTATCACAAACTGAATTTGAAGGCTCTCAATTCTCTCCAACACTCACATGAATACTTAAGCAAAAGAGTTCTCTAGCTACATGTGTCGAACCACCATCTTACCACAAAGTTTGGATAAGTGCATTAAAAGTTCTGTGAATGCCTCAGTAGAATAATTATGGTGGATTCATTTAATTCACAAAAATAGCTATGAATGAAAATGAGCACTCATGTGAAAAAGATGTACGTGTGATGCAAATTTCAAAAAAAAATTTGGACACATGAAAATATGCCACAGCATTTCAAATGTTAAATTTGCAACCACCACCCCCCAACTTAAATGAAACATTGTCCTCAATGTTTAACAATCAAAATTGAATGGAGAGTACTAAAAAGGAGAGAATACACCTGATTGTGACGTGGGCAGCTCGCTAAGCACCAAAGATGGCAACCTAAACCGACAAAATGAAATTAACCTGCAAAATAAAAAGAAAAAAGAAAACAGCAGCAAACAAAAAAAAAATAACGAAAATAAAAGAAAACAAAAAAAAATAAAACAAAAAAAATAAATAAATAAATAAATACTAAAAAAATAAAAAATAAAAAAATAAAACATACCTGCATGGCGTGATCAAGGTGGATAGTCCAAGTCTATAAATGGAATGTCTTCCGCTTTCTGAACTTGTCTATTAATTAAAACTTTAAGGTGCTGGCCATTGTCTTTAAAAATCCGACTATCCTTGGGATCCTCTATTTCGACTACCCCATTTTCAAAAATATTCTTCACTATAAAGGGGCTTGTCCCAGCAACGGAACCTCTTGGGTCCCAATAGAAATTATGTACCTCAGTCAAGAACTTCCTCTTATCCTGAGCGCTCCAATCTACCAGTATCTCACCTGCAACCAAATAATTCACAATATGAGCAAACCATGGTAGAGAAGTAATAGAAAGTAAATGCTCATCGAAAAAATCATCCCTGATTGGTAGGTGGGCAGAGGTGTCCTCAAATGTGAGCCTCAAGAGATGGTTAGCCACTACATTCTCCACTCCTTTCTTGTCTTTGATGGCGATGTCAAATTCCTTAACAGGGCTCTTTGTCACTTCTAGTTCCTTGGGCAGCTCGGCATTACTACCATCTTGTTCATTTCTCACATCCTCTGATTTATCCACTATTGGGATGTGTAAGGACTTATCACTTCGAATCACAATGGCGTTCACCTCCTTCAAATTCCCTTACGCTATGTGTTGACCATGGGGTGTGGACTGAGCTTGAGAAGGGAGTTTACCTCGCTCCGTCACACTCAAAGAGCTCATCAATTTGGACACTTGACTCTTTATCTCCTTGCTCTCTTCCATAACCTACGTAATCAACGATTCAAACTTTTGGTTAGTCTTGCCCTGTGCTTCAATAAATGCATGCAAAGTGTCTTCTAAAGAATTCCTAGAAGATGAAGATGCATGATATGGTGCATGATATGGTGCAGGGTATGATCTAGGAGGCTGTGCAAGTGGTGGTGTATGTGGCTGGTTTTCAGACTTCCAGCTAAAATTGGGGTGATTGTGCCACCCTGGATTGTAAGTCTCAGAGTAGGGTGTGAAAGGCTTTTTGTACATACCTAAGGTATTACACTGGTCCTCATACATCCCTCTCATCTCAGCTGATGTGGGACGCTCTTGGGCAAGGTGGTCTACTCCGTCACACACAGAACATGGTCTAAAAGAATCTGCATGATTAGCTAAGTGTGTTGGCTTTAAATCTCTAGCCTTTAGCACCTCTAACTCCCTAGTGAGTGTCTCAATCTTAGCTTTCAAGTTATCATCCTCCCTAAGATGGTAAATTCTCCCACTCTGTTGGTTCCCTATGGGTCGTGACCTATTTGTGCTCTCAATAGCACTAGGTCCTGTCCATGTGTGAGCTTTTTCAGCAAGCTCATTAAGATACTCTATGGCCTCATCAGGATCTTTTTGTAAGAACTCACCATTACACATCATCTCTACAAATTGGCGCTCTCTAGGTGTAAGTCCCTCATAGAAATAACTCACTACACGCCTAACTCTCATACCCATGGTGAGGGCACATACTCAATAACTCCTTAAATCTCTCCCAAGACTGATAAAAAGTCTCACTGTCCTTTTGTGCAAAGATGGAAATTTGTCTTTTTAAAGCATTGGTCTTATGATGGGGAAAGTATTTAGTGAAGAAAACCTGAGTCATTTCATTCCACGATCCAATTGACCGTGGTCTCAGTGAGTATAGCCAACTTTTAGCTCTATCCTTCAAAGAGAAATGAAAGAGCTTAAGTCTTACAATGTCTTGTGTTGCATTTTGATTATGGAAAGTCGCAACTACATCTTCAAACTCCCTAATGTGCATATATGAATTTTCATTTTCCAAACCAAGAAATGTAGGGAGTAATTGTATCACCCCCGTTTTAACATCAATTGGACGAGCATTGGGTGGAAACATGATGCATGATGGTGTGGCTGTGCGTATAGGGTGAAGGTAATCCTGAAGGGTCCTAGTGGGTTGATCCTCGTATTCAATCATATTTGCAGAATTGGAAGAATTATCAAACAAAGAATTATCAAACACGAAAAACTTGACTCTAAATCTGACTCTAACACAGGCCTACAAGCAAATCGGCCTAATGCGTCCCTATACATATTATGCATGCAAGATGACAATAATAAAATAAAATAAAAGGAATAAAATAAAATTAAATAAAATGAATAAATAAAAAACAAATAATAATAATAATAATAATAATAATAATAATAATAATAATAATAATAATAATAATAAAGCAACTAAAAAGAAGGGAACGAAGTTACCGCCTTTACAAACTGCTGAAAAGAAAAACTATCTACTGATTCTTCTACCGTCTCCCCGGCAACGGCGCCAAAATTTGATTACGCCCAAAGAATAACGCGGTAGTTGTAGTGTAGCTTTGGGGTGTCGATTCCACAGGGAGACTAAATTAAAAGAATAATAAATAGAATTTCTGAACTACAGAAATATTAGACGGTTAACGAAAAAAAATAAAAATATAGAAAGTAATTTTGAATACAACTAAAAATTAAACAAGCTGAATAACGGATGAAAATATTTAAATTTAACGAACTAGTAGAGCTTCAGGAATCCCTCGCACATAGTTGGTATTTTAATTATTTTTAATTCACCGTTAACTCAATTGAGAATTTAAATTCCAAATATCTCAATCGGAAGATATAAAATTATGAACCAAAATTAAACAGAAAGTAACTCTTTGAAAAATCATTCAACACTTTTAAATCACTCAAATTATTATTCACATTGAGAAAACCCAACGACGACAATATACCCAACGAGCAATATTGCAGCAGAGAATTGAATCAATATAAATATTTAATTGTTCCAAAAATAATCAAAACATTAATCCATTCAATAGAAAAAGCATGACTGAATCTATAAACAGACTAAACTCTTTAATTATTCGGAGAATAAAATCCAACAATTAATTATGAATGATCATCAAAGAATTTAACAAGTGAAAACCACGTACAGGAATCAAAAATAAATTAAAACAACCATCTATGGTGCAAATTCATCCCTAACTCTACTTGAAAATTTAGTTACCCATGTACAAAATGGACAACGTAAATTTCATGAAGAAGAATTGAGCCATAGAACTGCTGCACAGCCGCACCACTCTGTCTTCTGCACAGTAGCCGCCGCCCAATCTCTCCGTTTGTATATATTTTTTTCTTTTTATATCTATCCCCAGGTGCCTGCCGCAACAACTCCCTTTTGTTTTAATTTTCCTGCGGCCTAATCCTCGCGCCAGGCCCCACATTGCGTCAATTGATCAGCCCCTAGCCGTCGCTGCGCCTGGCCAAGCCAAAGCCAAGCCCAAATTAGCCGCACCATACAGCCGCCCAACACGCTAGAGCCAGCCCAGTCGTGCTAACAAAGCCCGGCAGCTGCACGCCCCACATGGCCCGTTCAGCACCTACCAATTTTGATTTTGCTTTTTTTTTTCTCTTGTTCTTTGAACAACCGAGCCCCACTCTCTTCTATCACCTCACTACTCTTTCATTTCTTTGACTTTTCAATTAGCTTTCTGTATCTCTCTTTGGTCATGGCTTAAACGTTGGCCACAGCTTTATTATTTTTTTTCTCTTGCTTTTCTTTCTGCATGCGCACAGCCAGCTGCCATCAACTTTACGCCCCATTTTCTATTGGATAATGACTGAATCTTGACTCAGTTTCTTCACAAAAGTTTTAGCTCCGGATGGGTAGATAATTTTAGGCTAAGAAATCACCTGATTTGGACTTCAGAAGCTCAAGTTATAGCCCCTTGAAGTTGGCTAGACGGACAGGTTCATAGCAGCTTTCCAAGCCTGTCTTTGAAATAATATTTGGAGGCTCAAACGAACTCCGATTTTTGCAAATCAGACCTTTTTGAAAATCCCAAGACGTCCTCTAAATATTTCATGAAGACCGGTTTCTCATTCTGAAACTCTAGCACCATCCAAATCTCAATTGCAAACTCAATAGTCGAATCTGCCAAAAAACTAAAAATTATTCCAAAAATATTAAGTGTAAAGCGCAATTGCAAACTATCTCTCGCTAACAAATAACGCAATATTTGAGATATAAAATCTTATAAATTAATGTTCAAATACCACTTATTGTAAATAGAAATTAAATAAATAATATCAATTATATTCTCACATTTCTATCCACTTTCTAGCATTCTAATCAAATAATAGAGCATTTAGAGTGCACTTTTGGGCACTCATCAAAACTACAGATCTGAAGTTCAAAACTGGAAGACCAGAAACTATAGATCTAAAGTTCAGAACTGGAAAATCAGAAACTACAGATCTGAAGTTCAGAACTGCAAACTACAGATATGAAATTTAGAACTGGAAAATTAGAAACTACAAACCTGAATTACAAACCTTAAACTTCAGTTCTGAAATTCAGAACTTGAAATACAGAAATTTACAGACCTTCAAATTCAGTTCTAAAAATCAGAACTTGAAATACAGATCTGAAATACAGAACTTAAAATTCAGTTATGAAATTTATAACTTGAAATTCAGAAACTACAGTTTTGTTTTACTATTCTGAAATTCAGAACTTGAAACTACAGAACTTAAGATTCAATTCAGATCTGAAATTCAAAACTTGAAATTCAAAAAATACAAAACTTAAAATTCAGTTTGTATATGTCAGTTCTGTTTTATTATTCTGGTTTATGCAGAAATATATTACAGAATTTTCTTACATTTACTGAATTTGATTCTGAAATTTTTTACTAAATTTAAATATCCTGAATTGAAACAGTAATGGCTACTGACAACACTCCTCCTCCTACTCGTACTGTGGTGCCTCCTTCAACGCTTGTTATGGCACCAATGATTGTGAGTCATGGAAAGAAGCCGAAAAAATTCAATGAGACAGATTTCAAAATGTGGCACCAAAAGATGCTGTTCTACTTGACCACTTTGAATTTGGCCCGTTTCCTTCGAGAGGATGCTCCCGCATTGAAGGAAAATGAAACTGATAGGCAAGTGGTTGCCGCTGTGGAAGCATGCTGATTTCTTGTGCCGCAACTACATTCTAAATGGCTTGTAGAACACATTTTATAATGTGTATTGTGCCTTTAATACTGCAAGAGAATTGTGGGAATCCTTGGACAAGAAGTACAAGACTGAGGATGCAGGGCTCAAGAAGTTTGTAGTGGGAAAATTCCTAGACTACAAGATGCTTGATTCCAAGACTGTTATCAGCCAAGTTCAAGATCTACAAGTGATTTTGCATGACATACATGCAGAAGGGATGTCTCTTAGTGAATTCTTCCAAGTTGCTGCAATTATTAAAAAATTGCCACCCCTATGGAAAGAATTCAAGAATTACCTAAAACACAAGCGAAAGGAAATAAGGCTTGAAAAATTGATAATGAGGCTGAGAATAGAGAAAGATAACTGTGCATCTGAAAAGAAGGCAGGCAAGGCCATCATGGAATCCAAGGCCAATGTTGTGGAACAAGGACAGAGCTCTTGCAATAACAAGAAGAGGAAGCACAATGGGAATGGTCCCAAACAAGGTCTTGCTAAAAAGTTCCAAGGCAAGTTCTATGTTTGCAACAAGCAAGGGCACTGTGCTAAGGATTACCGTAGTCGTAAGGACTAAGGAAATCCAACCAAGAAACGCCCTCAAGCCAATGTGACTGAAGTGGACGGCCTTTAAGACGATGTCTCAAACATGAACCTCTCAACCGTAGTCTCCGAGGTGAACTTCATTGACAGCAATACCAAGGAATGGTGGGTGGACACAGGGGCCACTCGTCACGTTTGCTCAGATAGGAAGATGTTCTCATCATATCATAGCATAGATAATAGAGAACTCTTGTCACAACCTGAAATCTGCCCTGCGTAGATCCCGAATCAGGACTGCTGCCCTTCGGCCCGGGGGCCTCAGGACAAGGCTCGCATCTGCAGCGGTATCGAATAGATGTGCATCATGTGGTTGCGGAAGCGTGAAAAATTTTTCTTTTCTTTTCTCATTTTAAAATTTGCACATTCGTCCGATACTGCCGCTTTTCATATTGCGGTACACATGAATATACAAACAGAGCATAACTAAAAACTTATAGAACTTATAATATTACATGTCCACTGCCTCGTGGGCTTAATACATATTCTTGTACTGTTCACTAATACAGAAACTCGTACTTAAAATTCACATGATTTCATAAGGAAACTACATAAACACAACTTCCCAAAATGGCTGATCCTTCGTCATCGTCTTCTAATCAAAACTGCCTTTATCATTTACCTGAAAGGGGGATATAAACAAAGTCCGAGTAAGCTAATCTAAGCTTGTGAGTAATTCCTGCATTCGTCATGGGGTTTTCAACTGGTAGTGGTTTAACACATGAGAGTTTATAAAAATACTCACTACCAATTGCTCGTACATTTTAGAACACAGAGTATATGCATTCTTCGAAACAAATAGCTTTGAAACATTTAAAGTATTCAAGCTAAACTCGTACTTCGTCAAATTGAGTATATAACTCGAAACATATGCATTTCATAAAACAAATAGCTTTGAAACATTTAAAGTATTCAAGCTAAACTCGTACTTCGTCAAATAGAGTATATAACTCGAAACATATGCATTTCATAAAACAGATAGCTTTGAAACATTTAAAGTATTCAAGCTAAACTCGTACTTCGTCAAATAGAGTATATAACTCGAAACATATGCAATTTAAAAGCATATAATTACGTACATTAAAATGGGGGTAAAAACCTGCTTCCATTTTTGAAATCATTTGTCATCTTTTCTCTTCGATTAGGTGGAATCTGTTTCGAACCAGACTCCCTATTTTACTGCCAATACTGTCCATAATGTTTGCCTGGGGGATTAGATCCTGTTACCGGGCATTTCACATGACAGAATACTTGAGTTCCGGAGTAACCCAAAATCCTGACTATGTGACATTACTATTAACTCCCGAAGGATTTCAACTATGTTATCTTATAAAACATTTATCACATGGCTACGTCAATAGATACTTTTCATGAGTATTTAAAAGATGAAACATCTGATTTCTGCAATATGACTTCAAATACTTGTAACAATCAAATTCAGAATATTTAAAGAAAATACATTTTAACCCGACCATGCTAAACATCTCCAAGAAAGAAATTAAATATAAAACATTTAATCAGCATGTCGTAACAGCATATTTTTAAAAACAAGAATTGTGTAAACTGAATTTGATATTCAAATGCTTCATATAACTTGAACTTAAAACTTCATCAAATATTTGGAGTTAAATCTCCAATTCAAACACAGGGTTACTCACCTTGGTCCTTTAGGGTTAGTGTTAATAATGTGCTTTCCCACTTTCCTTGTAATTCCTAAGAACAATTCATAAACATCTCATCAACTTCACATTCATTGTAATATCATCTCGATATTCCTTAACTTATGCTTAAATCGTATTAGATCCTAAAACGATTTCATAATTTCGTATGTACTTAACTTAACTCAACTCGTACTCTCAACCTATGACACAATTTAATGTGTTAGAAATTAAATTCATTTTAATTTATACTCTTCTGGTAGCTCCATTAACTTTAATTTAAATTTATTTACTTCACATATTTACGTGTCGTGTCTTTTCGTAATTCACTTGCCTTAGTTTAGCACTTCAGCAATATTTCAGTTTATAGTCATCTGACAGATGCTATTCATCAAATTTTATGTCTTTTTATCTTGGACACTTCTTTTGGTCAAATAGACTCTACCATTGAGTCCGGAGCGTCGAAGAAAGTCAAATTAGGCTTTCCTAGAATTTAATTTGGGCTTTTATATGTAAAAGGGTAAAATGGTCATTTACCCATTTATGTGTCACATTTTTCGTACTTCGTTTCATAATTTGGACTCCATTACTGAGCCGGAATGTCAAAGAAAGTCAATTTAGACCTTCCCTGGTTTTAATTTAACTTTAGAGGTACCAGGGGTAATTTGGTCATTTCACCCCCTTATGTGTCTTTATTTTTTGGGCCCCGTCTCGTAAAATGGGCCCTCCCATTGGCTTCAGAATATCCAAAATAGTAAGGATACACTATTCATATGTCACGACCCGAAATCCACCCTATGCGGATCGTGTGTCGCGAGGCCGACCCGAAGGCCGTCCCTACTTTTTCCATTCCTGTATCATAGTACTAATATGCAATGTACTAAAAATTTTAAACAATGAACATCAGAAGTCTTTATCAATTACAGTAATCCAGCGGAAGTCTTTTAATAATTTAAACAGCGAAGTCTATTAAATACATGACATAGTTCTACATAAGACAAAATGAGAACTAAACATAACCAGCACCCGGGGGTGGTGAATACATGAGAGAACTAACATAGACTGGTACAATACTTCAAAATGTCCCCCTACGCTCTCAGACTCCTACTGGGGTCTCGCAGCGTCATTACCTGAAATAGGGGGTAAGTGGGGTGGAATGAGCTACAAAGCTCAGTAAGTAAATGCAGATCTCCAACACTGGTATCGATGATCAATAAAGAATACGAATTCATATGAGGACATGACAGCCAATCATGAGAATAAAATGCTGTGATAGCCAATGAAAACAATTGCCATGAGGGCCAATGGAAACAATTGCCACGAGGGCCAATGAACAGTAATCACAATACATAATCAGAAGTATTGGGTGTAACATCAATATAAAGAATTTCAATGATAATATAACAACAATGAAGTACTGCCACAATGAACCGATCACAATCAAATCAATAATACAAGTCCCTCGAGACTCGAAGAATCATAAGGGATGATGTCATTCAATAATCAAGTTCTATCAGTCATAAGAGATGCTGTTATTCTATGTCAGGGTTCGGCAGACCCTCGATCTTTTGGGGCCCGGCATACCCCCCTAGTGAATTTCAGTGAATTTCCATTTGTCCGTTCACGGACTTGACCCGTAGGTCCCAGTTAGGGGTGTCAATTTTTAACACGACACGACAACACGACTCGAACACGAAACGAAGTTAACAGGTTTGGGTTTAGCATAAATGGGTTTGGGTCATAAACGGGTTGACACGTATAACACGATGAATAAACAGGTCAAGTTTGGGTTTTACTAGTGTCAACCCATTTAACACGACTTAACACGTTTAATTATAAAATATATTATGAGTTAAGGTAATTCATCTCACATCAAATATTTATCAAGGTTTTGAGATTTTTTATTTATAAAAGAGGTTTCTACTTTGGTTTGGCCCATATTCAAAGTTACTAAACTTGAAAATTATCTATAGATATTAAAAGATAGGTAAATTTTTTATTTAAAAAATAAAAAAATTAAAATAAACGAGTTAAGTGGGTCGACACGTGTAACCTGTTTAATAAATGGGTTGGGTTTGGGTTTTAAAACTTGACACGATTAGTTAATAGTGTCGAGTTAGGGTTTACACATATTTTCGAATATGTATGCCTTGACATGACCCGAACACGACATGATAACACGAATTGACACCCCTAGTCCCAGTCAATCAAATAGCATCAGATGGGTGTTGTGACTGAGCACAACTCCCGTGTTTATAAACATATCATGATCATAAGTAATTCCATAGAATATAAAAATGGAATATCATTCATTCAATAAGGATACAACAGTAGGCCTTTCAAGGCACAGTGAAACATGATAACAATGATACATCAGTCAATCAAATGTCCACAAGATAGAAAATATCGAATTGTGGAACACAAGGATATCAATACATTCAAGAGTACGAGTTTGGCAGTAAAAGAATAAACTTGGCTTGTGGAAACACCACATGTAAGAGAGAGTAATCCACTTACCTCTAAATGTGCATTCTTAAATCAGTATCCCGTGAGTTTGCCCCTTCTTGTCGAGTCTCCTATATATCAGTAGATACGTCTCAGAATTAATGCTATTCAACAAATTTTATGCCTTGTTATCTTAAGTATTTTTAACATTAATTGAGACTTTACCATTGAGTTCAGAATACCGAAGAAAGTCGGTTTAGGCTTTCGCGGAATTCCATTTGGACTTTTGTACTAAAAAGGGCAAAATGGTCATTTTGTACTTTTACGATATTTATCCTTCAGGACCCCATCTCGTGAAACGTACCTCACCATTGGACTCAGAATGTCTGAGATAATAAATTTTGACTATTCATTTGCCTCGTTTGGACTTCGTTTGACCCTTATTTGAATTAGGGGTATTTTTATAAAAATTAATATTTTATTAATTTTTCTGTTTGGGCCATAGTGGAATTTCCTAAAACTTCTGGGGTCGGTTCATAATTCTTTAGAGTTACGGTCTGAACCAGTTGGTTCACAACCAGTAACCCTAAACCGACCTGACTTGTCACTGAACCAACCGGTTCAGTCAATTTCAGAGAACCGGATTAAAATAATCCAATTCTCCTATCCTATCCACGGTTTGGATAAGCCCAAACCCAATTTCCACATTTCCTATCCATGTAACCAAACAATCGAATTTCATTTAAAATTAAATTGTAAAACGACACAGTATAGCCTGCCCCTTTAGTTCCGGTCGGGTCCCGACCCGATCCGACTCAAACCCGATTCCGTCTTAACCCGAGACAACAGTGTTGTCTTCCTCGTTTTCCCGGTCAGTGAACATTAGGGTTTCGTCACCTTTTCCGGTGACGGTGACCCAGTTTCGGTGATATCTTGGTTCAAATCCAATGCAGCTCTCTCCCTCTTCCCTCAAGGATCTCAACCCTAACCTTAGTTTTCATCAAGACCCTCCCCATCTTCACGAATATAGGGATCCATAGCTCCGGCCGATTTTTCGGCCGAACCTTCCCTCTCATTTTCGTGACTTTTAGGTCACGGTTTTCACTCAAATTTCATCCTAAATGTTTTTTGCACCATTAGGGTTTATTTCTATAAACTTAGACTAAGCTTTTAAGCATAAAATCATAGGGTAACCGAGACCTGCAACTAAGTTTTTTTCCTTCATTTCAACATCTTTTAAACTCAGTTCTTTTTGCAAAATAACCTAGATCTCATGCTGATTTAGACCTTATAGATAGATATAAGTTTCATGCTCTAAATCATAAAAACAGAACTCAAATCACTAACCTAGGTTTTCAGTTTTTGCTCACTATGACTCTCTCTCTGAACCTCTACACTTCCTTCAACTTCTATCTCTTCTTCTCCCCTTCAGTTCTTGATACTTCCCTTTCTTTTCTAACCTCTCAACTCACAAACCCGTATACATATATATAATACCCACACGGACTCATTTCTCTCTCCTCTCTCTCTCTCTCTCTCTCTTGCAGTCAGTCTTGACTGTAGAGAACCGTCCATTAAATCTCCTCCATCCACGTACCAGCCTATATATATATATGTATACATATATATATATATAAGATATTCTTACACCAAGGTTGGTTGCCTTGGTGTTGTTTCCCACACACTCGAGCACACACACATACACAATGATGTATACACAAGTCATGGTGCACATGCAGCCCCCCTTCTTTTTGGCCTTTTCATTTTCCTTGATATTTCCATTTAGATATATATGTATATATACATGTATCTTGTATACGTATACATATATATATATATATACACTATACATTATACTATATGTATTTATTTATACACATATAAAATACATATCTTATACATGAGAGTATATCCATATACGTGCATATATATCCATTTATAACAGTGCATGCATACACTGATTTTGAACGTACTACATGTATGCGAAATATGGTTGTGCATGGAAATGCGTGCGTGCACGCATTACGATGCGATGTCTTGGGGTGCTCTGGTGTTGTCCGACACTGGTTATACATTTCAATCATTTACAGTTTCTAGTCATTCGCTTCTATGAAATACCATAATATATACATTTTAACAGTTCGAGTTACACTACTTGACCGACTTACCTCGATACACGTGCCGTATCCTGGGTCGGGATATTACATCATATGTTTAATTTGGACTTTATTTGCTCCATATATGGTTCAGGGGCAAAATAGTAATTTTACCTCATTTATTAAATAATGAAATTAATTATTCAATTATTTAATTAATTTTCTAAGGGTGAGATTGAATAAATTTTTCCCCAGTAGGGCCACAGTACAAATCAATAAAATAGTTGGGGTCAAACTGTAAATACCAAAAGGTTTTGTTTATTTAATTGAATTAAAACTAGAAAACCAGTGGGTTCGGTCAAGTTTTAAGTGAATCAGTCCGGTTCACTTGCAAACCAACTGGTCTGGTCGGTTCTTGACATAATGCGGATGTCATGATGACGTCAGCCCTAATGTTTTAAAAATTAAAAACAAAACGTCACCGTTTCCATAACCTGTGACCCGTTGGATCCGGTTTTGACCCAAACCCGTAACCGACCCGTAATCCGACCCGACCCGAACAGTGTCGTCTTCCCCATTGAAGCCGACACTGTTCGTACAAAACCCTAATTTTTTTTCAGTTCCAATTTCTTTAATTTCGTGGATGTTTATTCACTGTTTTCTCACTTGTTATAACATGAAAAAAAAAAAAAAAATTTTTATTATTATTATTTATTCTTGCAATTATTATTATTATTATTATTATTATTGGATATATGTGTATGGAAAATTAAATTTTTTTTTTTTTTTTATTATTTGTATGTATGTATAAAATGTGTAAAAATTATATGAGTGTATATAAATAAATGTGTAATTATATGTGTGTAAATGTATATATATATGGGTGTAGAACAGTGTGTGTATGTGTGTGTAACCGTGTGTGTGTGTGTGTGTGACTTTGAGTGTTACACACTCAAAGAGGTATGGGTGGGGTTGAGTGTGTGAGTAGGATTCAGGGAGTGGGGGAGTGCAGAAGTGGGCAGAGAGTGGTTGGTCTTGGGGAGAGAGAGAGAGAGAGAGAGAGATATAGAGAGAGAGAGTGAAGGAAAAAGCGGAGTGTCTCGGGTGGAAAAGAAGAGAAGGAAAGAAGCAGAAAAGAGGGAGAGAAACAGAGCTCTGAAGGAGAGTTAGAGACCTGGTTCGAGCTCGGAGCAAGAGGGAGAAGGAGGACACGGCTAGAGAGAGAAACGGCCGAAAAATTTGTAAGTGGGTCACTTCTGTTTCGATTTATTTTAGAGCATTTCAATTGATTTAAATTATAGAACCTTGTAGAGCATAATGTGAGGATTAAAACGCAACAAAAATGATAGAAAACGGTTGAGAAATGAGGGAGAAAAATGGAGGTGCAGGTCACGGCCGTGGGGGAAAAATCTGGGTTTTCATCATGATTGGAAGCTTCAAAACGATATTAAAAGACTCCAAAAACGTTTTAGAATAGTTTGGGATTGAAAGGGGCTTCGAAAACGCCATAAAAATCAAGTTTAAAAACTTGATTTTTCTGAAATTCCGGTCACCGGCGCCGGAGAAGACGCCGGAACCCTACCGGAGGTTCGCCGGAAAATCGGGGGAAGAAGGGGGGTCTGTCCGGGTCGGGTCGGGTCGGGTCGGGTCCGGTTCGGGTCGGGCGTGGACCGCCCCTGCCACGTGTCGCGTGGTTGTTTTAAATTAAAAGGGGACTTGGCCCGTTTGGTTGCAAGGGTAAGAAATCAAAAAATTGAAATTGAATAGAGACAGGGATATCCTATCCCGGTTTTGGCCCTATCCCCTGTTTGGTTAACCTGAATTAGAATAACAAATTAAACTAGTTTGAATTTGAACCTTTTAGAATTTGAACCCCTTGAATTTGAACCTTTTGAATTTGAACCTTAACCTGAACTTTCAGAAATTACGAATTGACCCCCCCAACTGTTAGAAATTACACTTTGACCCACCTGATTAAATTATTAATAAAATATTAATTAAATTAATTAATTAATTATTTAATTTAATTAATTTAATTAATTAAATATTCAAAAATATCCCGGAGTCCAAATGGGACAAGTCATAGGTGTATTTTGACTATCTCGACCATTCTGAGATCAATGGTGAGGTCCGTTTTACGAGACGGGGTCCCGAAAAATAAAAGACCCGTAGTAACCCTTAAAATTACCAAAATGCCCCTAGATTAAAACACAGTCAAACGAACTCCGAATTAGGTAAACAAATAGTGGAATTTTATTATCTCGAACATTTCGGACTCAACCGTGGAGTCCGATTTGTGAAAAGAGGTCACGAAATGTAAGGACACGCGTAAAGTGCAAAATGACTGTTTTGCCCTTTTGGACCCCGGTGTCCGAATTGAGTTCTACGAAAACCTAGACTTACTTTCTTAAACGTTCTAAAACCAATAGTAGAGTTTAATTTAGCAGAATAGAAACCTATGAATTTAAAGACATAAAATTTGATGAATAGCATACATTCAAACAACAATGGACTGAGTTGTAATTTCTACTTTTAGGGACACTGACAGGACAGGAGGAGGCGATCTGATCTCCTAAATTTTCATCCACCGGTTCAGTTACATATAGTTCACGATCTTCTAGGGTTGATACCAACCCATCAGGTATGGTGTTTTGCTAGTGTTAGAAATGAAGTTAAGTTAGGAATATTCGTGAATGACTGAATGCTGTATGTGTTTATCTGTAATGTGTTTACCGTTTATTTGGAATTGGTTGTTCACATGCTTACATGTTACTTGTACCTTATGAATATTTAGTGAATGATGAATGTGACTCACGACATGTGTATATGTTGATTTTACGAGATATGATTGCATGTGGGATCAGTTAGGTGATTTATATATTATTGTCTCGAGCATGCTATATTGTGGAAACCATGTATCATTGAGATTGCATTGGCATATTGGCATATGATGAATCCTTTGAGAACATGGCGTGGGTAAGCACGTGGTGCTTTGCATTATGAGGGTGTAGATCCTGTGGTGAAAAACCCAAAATTGGCCATTGCATTGGTACTTCATGCCATCGGGGAGTACCCGTAAATGAGACATGGGTGTGGCATAGAGTTGTGCATGGGTGTGTCATGCATACCATTCATATATATTACTGCGATGTTTGAATGTCATTTAGAAATAAATGTACACTTTGCACATGTCACGCCTTAGCTTTATTTCTGGCATTAGCATTTCATCATACCAGCAGTTGTGCTGACCCATTCGTGGGCAACATTTTCAGATGAGGATCCTCCAGCCACATGAGATTTAGTGATGCCCTGAGAGGGCGAAGCACGTGATGTATTTGTGATCCATGAGACTTGTATTTTGTTATGTAAGGGCTTAAGCCCGAATGACTGATGAACAATGTATTCGATATTACTTTATGTATGGATGATGATGGACGCATGTTTGTTGAATTTAATTACTTCTGTCCTTTTATTTATTTTACTTTCTGTCTCGTTACTCGCACCCGGGTTCGTGGGAAATTCGGGGCGTGACAACGTGGTATCAGAGCATAGGTTCGAATACCTAGAGACTGTGGGGTGTTGTTTAACACCATGAGACCCTAGGGAAGAGGATGAGACTTAGTGTGAACTGTTAGCAGCATGTGATAGGATCTTATGTGCTACGTGATTGTGTGTCCTAATGCATGCCTTATTGTGATTACGTGAAGAAGTGATACTAAAATTTTCTTTTGAACTTGTAGATATGCCTCCTAGACGAGCTCCTACGAGAGGCAGACCACCCAGAGGGGGTAGGGGTAGGGGTGCGCCTCGAGGTGCCGCCCAGCCTCGTCATGGCAGACCCAGAGCTGCTGCCCCTATTCCTGACGTGGTTGAGGAGGTAGTTGCCCCAGCTGACGTTCCTGAGCATAGTACAGCTGAGGAGGATGTTGCTCCAGCCCCTGTGGAGGAGGTGGGGCAGACTATTGGCGCCAGGGATTTGGCGACCATTATACAGGAGTGCTTCCGTGCTATGCAGGAGGCCAGGACCACTGAGGCTGAGGCCAGAGCTACTGAGGCCGAGGCCAGGGCTGCCAGTGCCGCGGCCAGAGCGACCGGTGGGGAGACCAGAGACACCTTCGTCATGAAGGCGTTTCAGCGTATGAGGCCACCGTCATTTGCAGGACAGCCTGATCCTTTGGTGGCCGAGGAGTGGTTGGACCAGATTGTGAGGATCCTGGACTCACTAGGGATTGATGAGCCACACCTAAGGATACGATGTGCCACCTTCCAGTTTACAGGGCTAGCGAGCCAGTGGTGGAAGGTATCTGCCGGCAGGATTAGCAGGTTCGGAGAGGGGTGGGATGCATTTGTGGCCATGTTCAATGACCACTACTTTCCAGCGACTGCTAGGGTCGGGTTCAGGAGAGAGTTTGAGACCTTACTACAGAGGGACATGACCGTGACGCAGTATGAGTCCCAGTTTACCGCATTGGGCAGATTTGCCCCGCACATTGTTAGGGTGGAGGAGCTGAGAGTTTATCATTTTCTAGAGGGGCTGAAGACCTCTATCAGGGATAGACTGGCGAGTCACATCATTGACACTTACGAGGAGGCTGTGATCAGGGCCACGAGGGTAGAGAGGGAGTTGACAGCTCTCAGAGGGATTAGGGAGTCCCGGACTCAGACCAGGCCAGCCACAGCACTAGCACTTACACCAGCTCAGCCTACCGTGACCGTCCCAGCTCATTCTGGTAGGAGACCGCCGAAGAGGTTCCGAGGCGGTACCTCTTCTCCATCTACATCCCAGAGACCTATGCAGCTTTTAGCACCCCAGCCCACTATGTCTACTACTCCTCGAGGAGGGGCACCACAGCTGACTCTCACATGCTATCAGTGTGGACAGCCTGGCCACAGGATGGCTGATTGCCCACAGAGAGATCCTAGTCAGGGATCAGGGACAGGACCGAGCCAGCTACCACTCCCATCCCAGTCTCAGAGTCAGGCCTAGAGGGCCACACCAGTGTGCTATACATGTCATCAGCCGGGCCATGTCAAGGCCCACTGTCCTCAGGGGCAGACTTCCCAGAGTGCACCGAGGTCCCACTATTTCCAGCCCGCCCAGGTACCTTTACCCCAGACGCAGTCAGGCTATAGACCCCCGGCACCTTACTATCAGCCAGCATCCTCAGCCTTGAGTGTTAGGGCCCCAGCCCCGAGAGGGGGAGGACAGCAGGGGCAGAGAGTGGGAGGCAGACAGGGTCAGACTGTACAGGGCAGGGTATACGCAGTCACTACCCCAGAGGCTTCTACTGCTGGGCCATCAGTAGTGCGAGGTATCTTTCTTATGTTCAGTTCATGGGCTAGCGTGTTGATAGATTCTGGTGCATCGCATTCTTTCATATCCACTGCATTTTCCATGACATTGGGGTTGACTATAGACCGGTTAGATCCACCGCTACGTGTTGATACTCCTGTTGGGGGTAGTGTGACACTGACCAGGATTTGTAGGGGTTGTTCACTTGAGATAGCTGACCGTACTCTCTGCTTTGATTTTATTGTGCTTGATATGACTAGCTTCGACATTATCTTGGGTATGGATTGGCTGTTTACCTTCCGGGCTAGCATCGATTGTTTCAGCGGGAGAGTTACAGTGTGTACCCCTGAGGGGGATTGTTTTTATTTCACGGGGGACCGTGGGGACTTCCTGGTACCACCCTTGTACGACTCTAGGAGTTGGGGAGCCCATAGCTATATGTTGGCCAGTATGATTGCAGGGGATAGTGAGGCTACAGGGGTTGTGTTACCACCAGTGGTAGAGGAGTTTCCTGACGTGTTTCCTGACAGTTTGACTAGTTTACCCCCGAGGCGGGAGGTGGAGTTTACCATTGAGCTTATCCCCGGTACTGTACCCATATCTATTCCACCATACCGCATGGCTCCAGCAGAGCTGAGAGAGCTGAGAGAGCAGCTGACTGACCTTCAGGGTAAGGGGTTCATCCGTCCTAGCACTTCTCCTTGGGGTGCCTCAGCACTCTTTGCGAAGAAGAAGGACGGGACGTTGCGGTTATGTGTGGACTACCGGAGGCTGAACCGGGTGACTATCAAGAACAAGTACCCGTTACCCAGGATCGATGACTTGTTTGATCAGTTGAGAGGTTCGAGATGTTTCTCGAAGATTGATCTTCGGTCTGGGTACCATCAGTTGAGGGTGCGAGAGGAGGACATAGCGAAGACAGCCTTCCGCACTCGCTATGGTCACTTTGAGTTCGTGGTGATGCCATTTGGTGTGACGAATGCCCCCGCGGCATTCATGGATCTGATGCACCGTGTCTTCGGTCAGTACATAGATCAGTTCGTGGTGGTGTTTGTGGACGATATCTTGATTTACTCACCCTCTGAGGATGAGCATGCTTTCCACCTACGGACTGTGTTACAGATCTTGAGAGAGCATAGGCTGTTTGCCAAGCTCTCCAAGTGCGAGTTCTGGCTCCACGAGGTGCAGTTTTTGGGCCACGTAGTATCTGGAAGTGGAGTATCTGTTGACCCTTCGAAGGTCGACTCTGTTATGAGCTGGGAGAGGCCGAGGAACGTATTTGAGATACGGAGTTTCTTGGGGTTAGCAGGGTACTACCGCCGTTTTGTAGAGGGATTTTCCCGACTTGCCGCACCGATGACCCGACTGACGCGCAAGGGCGTCAGATTTCAGTGGACTGACAACTGTGAGCAGTCATTTCAGGAGCTGAAGAGGAGATTGACTTCAGCTCCCGTCCTGATTATCCCCGAGGGAGGCCTGGGCTATACAGTGTACTGTGATGCTTCCCGAGAGGGACTGGGATGTGTATTGATGCAGGAAGGCCGGGTAGTAGCTTATGGTTCTCGCCAGCTGAAGAGCCATGAGAAGAACTACCCCACCCACGATCTAGAGTTGGCTGCCGTCATCTTTGCTCTTAAGAGCTGGCGACACTATTTATATGGGGTGAGATTTGAGGTGTTCTCGGACCACAAGAGCCTCAGGTATATCTTTACACAGAAGGATCTGAACCTTCGACAGAGGAGATGGATGGAGTACCTAGAGGACTACGACTTTGACCTTCAGTACCATCCTGGGAAGGCCAACGTCGTAGCTGATGCACTCAGTCGGAGACCGAGCAGCACCTTAGCCAGCCTAGCCATCAGAGAGTGGGAGATGATGGGAGTTATTGGGGAGTTTGACTTAGAGCTTACCGAGTCTGAGGGACACGCCACCCTATTCAGCCTGTGTGTACAGCCTACCCTTCTGACCAGAGTTATAGAGGCACAGTTGCTGGATACCGAGGCTGAGCAGATCAGGGCACGGATTTCTAGCCCCGAGGGATTTGAGGGATGGACAGTCCATTCTGATCTTGGCTTGAGGTACAGGGGTAGAGTCTTCGTTCCTGAGTCTCTTAGGACTGATGTCCTTAGGGATTTCCACCATTCACGCTTGGCGGTGCACCCAGGGGGCACCAAGATGTATCATGATCTGCGCCGTCAGTATTGGTGGACTGGGATGAAGGCAGATGTGGCACAGTTTGTGGCTAGGTGTCTCACGTGCCAGCAGGTGAAGGCTGAGCACCAGAGGCCTGGAGGTTTGCTACAGCCACTACCGGTAGCCGAGTGGAAGTGGGAGCACGTTACCATGGATTTCGTGATGGGTCTTCCGAGGTCACCTAGGGGCCATGATGCGATTTGGGTTATTGTGGACAGACTGACGAAGTCCGCCCATTTCTTACCGATCAGAGTGACTGACTCATCAGACGCCCTCAGTAGGTTGTACATTCGAGAGATAGTACGACTACATGGGGTACCGGTATCCATAGTTTCTGACAGGGACCCACGTTTCACTGCACGGTTCTGGCAGAGTTTTCAGACAGCCTTAGGGACCCAGCTGCAGTTTAGTACTGCCTTCCACCCACAGACAGATGGCCAGTCAGAGCGCACTATACAGATCTTGGAGGATGTGCTCAGGGCCTGCGTCATGGACTTTAGAGGTAGCTGGGAGGACCACCTTGCCTTAGTTGAGTTTG
Organism: Nyssa sinensis; assembly: GCA_008638375.1. Lineage (NCBI taxonomy): Eukaryota > Viridiplantae > Streptophyta > Magnoliopsida > Cornales > Nyssaceae > Nyssa > Nyssa sinensis. Next base: position 26,605,464 of record CM018044.1, on the reverse strand, counting down.
CCTACAACAACAGCTACCAGTCCAGCATTGAGATGGCACCATTTGAGGCATTATATGGTAGGCCGTGCCGTTCCCCGGTATGTTGGACCGAGGTGGGAGAGACAGCTGCCTTAGGACCTGATATTGTTCGTGAGACCACGGACAAGATACAGGTGATCAGACAGCGGTTGTTGACAGCTCAGAGCCGCCAGAGGAGTTACGCAGATAGGAGGCGGCGACCCTTGGCATTTGAGGTGGGGGACCATGTGTTCCTCAAGGTATCTCCCAGACGAGGTTTGAGGAGATTTGGACGCGGTGGGAAGCTATCGCCACGATTCATAGGTCCTTTTGAGATACTTGGGAGAGTTGGTGAGGTGGCTTATAAGCTAGCCTTACCACCACAATTATCAGGGGTTCATGACGTCTTCCATGTATCTATGCTGAGGAAATACCATCCCGACCCCTCACATGTACTTGACTGGGTAGATCTTCAGTTAGAGGGGGACGCTTCCTATGACCAGAGACCCGTAGAGATATTGGACTCGAGGGACCAGGTTTTGCGAGGCAGGACCATCCCTTTGGTCAAGGTTCGTTGGAACCACCATGGGGTTGAGGAGGCTACGTGGGAGCGTGAGGCCGAGGTTCGAGTTAGGTACCCTGAGTTGTTTGATCAGTGATGTATTTTCTTTTGGTTCTATGTTATTTTAAATTTCGGGACGAAATTTTCGTAAGGAGGGAAGGATGTTATAACATGAAAAAAAAAAAAAAATTTTTATTATTATTATTTATTCTTGCAATTATTATTATTATTATTATTATCATTATTATTATTATTATTATTGGATATATGTGTATGGAAAATTAAAATTTTTTTTTTTTTATTATTTGTATGTATGTATAAAATGTGTAAAAATTATATGAGTGTATATAAATAAATGTGTAATTATATGTGTGTATATATATATATATGGGTGTAGAACAGTGTGTGTATGTGTGTGTAACCGTGTGTGTGTGTGTGTGTGACTTTGAGTGTTACACACTCAAAGAGGTATGGGTGGGGTTGAGTGTGTGAGTAGGATTCAGGGAGTGGGGGAGTGCAGAAGTGGGCAGAGAGTGGTTGGTCTTGGGGAGAGAGAGAGAGAGAGAGAGAGAGAGAGATATAGAGAGAGAGAGTGAAGGAAAAAGGGGAGTGTCTCGGGTGGAAAAGAAGAGAAGGAAAGAAGCAGAAAAGAGGGAGAGAAACAGAGCTCTGAAGGAGAGTTAGAGACCTGGTTCGAGCTCGGAGCAAGAGGGAGAAGGAGGACACGGCTAGAGAGAGAAACGGCCGAAAAATTTGTAAGTGGGTCACTTCTGTTTCGATTTATTTTAGAGCATTTCAATTGATTTAAATTATAGAACCTTGTAGAGCATAATGTGAGGATTAAAACGTAACAAAAATGATAGAAAACGGTTGAGAAATGAGGGAGAAAAATGGAGGTGCAGGTCACGGCCGTGGGGGAAAAATCTGGGTTTTCATCGTGATTGGAAGCTTCAAAACGATATTAAAAGACTCCAAAAACGTTTTAGAATAGTTTGGGATTGAAAGGGGCTTCGAAAACGCCATAAAAATCAAGTTTAAAAACTTGATTTTTCTGAAATTCCGGTCACCGGCGCCGGAGAAGACGCCGGAACCCTACCGGAGGTTCGCCGGAAAATCGGGGGAAGAAGGGGGGTCTGTCCGGGTCGGGTCGGGTCGGGTCCGGTTCGGGTCGGGCGTGGACCGCCCCTGCCACGTGTCGCGTGGTTGTTTTAAATTAAAAGGGGACTTGGCCCGTTTGGTTGCAAGGGTAAGAAATCAAAAAATTGAAATTGAATAGAGACAGGGATATCCTATCCCGGTTTTGGCCCTATCCCCTGTTTGGTTAACCTGAATTAGAATAACAAATTAAACTAGTTTTAATTTGAACCTTTTAGAATTTGAACCCCTTGAATTTGAACCTTTTGAATTTGAACCTTAACCTGAACTTTCAGAAATTACGAATTGACCCCCCAACTGTTAGAAATTACACTTTGACCCACCTGATTAAATTATTAATAAAATATTAATTAAATTAATTAATTAATTATTTAATTTAATTAATTTAATTAATTAAATATTCAAAAATATCCCGGAGTCCAAATGGGACAAGTCATAGGTGTATTTTGACTATCTCGACCATTCTGAGATCAATGGTGAGGTCCGTTTTACGAGACGGGGTCCCGAAAAATAAAAGACCCGTAGTAACCCTTAAAATTACCAAAATGCCCCTAGATTAAAACACAGTCAAACGAACTCCGAATTAGGTAAACAAATAGTGGAATTTTATTATCTCGAACATTTCGGACTCAACCGTGGAGTCCGATTTGTGAAAAGAGGTCACGAAATGTAAGGACACGCGTAAAGTGCAAAATGACTGTTTTGCCCTTTTGGACCCCGGTGTCCGAATTGAGTTCTACGAAAACCTAGACTTACTTTCTTAAACGTTCTAAAACCAATAGTAGAGTTTAATTTAGCAGAATAGAAACCTATGAATTTAAAGACATAAAATTTGATGAATAGCATACATTCAAACAACAATGGACTGAGTTGTAATTTCTACTTTTAGGGACACTGACAGGACAGGAGGAGGCGATCTGATCTCCTAAATTTTCATCCACCGGTTCAGTTACATATAGTTCACGATCTTCTAGGGTTGATACCAACCCATCAGGTATGGTGTTTTGCTAGTGTTAGAAATGAAGTTAAGTTAGGAATATTCGTGAATGACTGAATGCTGTATGTGTTTATCTGTAATGTGTTTACCGTTTATTTGGAATTGGTTGTTCACATGCTTACATGTTACTTGTACCTTATGAATATTTAGTGAATGGTGAATGTGACTCACGACATGTGTATATGTTGATTTTACGAGATATGATTGCATGTGGGATCAGTTAGGTGATTTATATATTATTGTCTCGAGCATGCTATATTGTGGAAACCATGTATCATTGAGATTGCATTGGCATATTGGCATATGATGAATCCTTTGAGAACATGGCGTGGGTAAGCACGTGGTGCTTTGCATTATGAGGGTGTAGATCCTGTGGTGAAAAACCCAAAATTGGCCATTGCATTGGTACTTCGTGCCATCGGGGAGTACCCGTAAATGAGACATGGGTGTGGCATAGAGTTGTGCATGGGTGTGTCATGCATACCATTCATATATATTACTGCGATGTTTGAATGTCATTTAGAAATAAATGTACACTTTGCACATGTCACGCCTTAGCTTTATTTCTGGCATTAGCATTTCATCATACCAGCAGTTGTGCTGACCCATTCGTGGGCAACATTTTCAGATGAGGATCCTCCAGCCACATGAGATTTAGTGATGCCCTGAGAGGGCGAAGCACGTGATGTATTTGTGATCCATGAGACTTGTATTTTGTTATGTAAGGGCTTAAGCCCGAATGACTGATGAACAATGTATTCGATATTACTTTATGTATGGATGATGATGGACGCATGTTTGTTGAATTTAATTACTTCTGTCCTTTTATTTATTTTACTTTCTGTCTCGTTACTCGCGCCCGGGTTCGTGGGAAATTCGGGGCGTGACATCACTGCTTTCAACCCGATCCACTCTTAGAACATTTTAGAAGAGTTTGACATTCGTTTTGGAGTTCAAAACTCCTTCTTGAGTTCGATTTTGGGTTTGATAATTCAAACCAATAATTCGGCCGTTCATGCTCATTTTTGAGCCAAATTCAATGAGACTTGTACTGTTGTGATCCCCTTTCCATGGGGTTTTATATTTCATTCCTAAAGGTAGGTTTAATCTCATGTTTTTGAGATTTGTTTTGAAAACCCGAAACTGAAATTTGATTTTTGGAGGGCTTCCTTTAGGATTCTTGATCGCGGTTAAGTGTTTTTGGCATATTTGTGGAGTCTAGTTGAAGTTTTGAGGATCAAAACCTAATTTGGTTTTGATCATTTCAGGTCTGTCTCATCTAAGGTCCATCCATGGTAGCCATGTACGAACTTAGTGTTTTAAACTGTTGAGAGGCTAATTTTTCCATGCTTGTTCAAGATCAATACACCCTAGTCTTCATACATGCATAACAAAGCTAAATAATTTGCATATAAGCTTAACTTTTTAGAAAGAGAAACATGTGAGGTTTTATGGGTTTACCTCAAAAGACGATCCTCTTTCCTTTTTCTCCTTATTTTCCTCCCTCTCCTATCTCTTGAACTTCACCTTTGCACATCAAGATTTCTTTCAGTTTATGTTTCTTCCTTAACCGTATGCTTAAGGCATGATATACATATATATATATACCAACACTTGGCCCCTCATTTCTCTCTCCATAACTCACCCTCTGCTCCTTTCCCATCTCATAAATTTCTCTTTTCCTCTTGTTGCTTTACATTTAATTCTCCTTTGGCTTTTGTAGGATATTTTGTATATAATATATATATATATAACACACACACATGCACATGGAAACACACACACACTGCCGACACACACACCCACTTGTCCATTGTTCACACCTTTTTATATCTATACATATATAATATTTTAATTATCTCATATACATATCCATGTACATATACACATACACATACTTGTTTGGTCCCATATTACCATACATAACACATATTTTATGTGTATAATTGTGTACCAATAATTAATTATAATTACAAATAATTATCTTAATCAATTAATTTAAATAATTAATCAATTATTCTTTTGAGTGTAAATATCTTTACACAATTTTTTCATAGCCTCGTAGTACGTGTCATATGACCCGGTATATTAGGTCGGGATATTACAACTCTTTATGGGCAACTCCTCTTCTTCCAAGGTTGAAGGCTAAGAGAAGGTTGTATTGAAGATGACATCGGGTAAGGAACTTACTCTCAATGATGTGCTGCATGTGCTAGAGATTCGAAAGAATCTAGTCTCTGGATCGTTGTTGAGTAACAAGGGTTTCAAATTGGTGATTGTTGCAGACAAGTTTATCCTCACCAAAAACGGGACGTATGTGGAGAAGGGGTATATGAGCAATGGGCTCTTCAAGATGAATGTAATGACCATTGTACCTCCTACTAAAAATATTAATAATAAGAAAACATCTTCTGCTTATATGCTTGAGTCTTCAAATGTGTGGCATGGTAGACTAGGACATGTGAATTATGATACATTGCGTAGATTAATTAATATGGAATTTTTGCCTAAATTTGAAATAGATCCAAATCATAAATGTGAGATTTGTGTGGAATCTAAACTTACAAGAACTTCTTTTCAATCAATTGAAAGAAGTAGTGAACCTCTAGAATTAATATATTCAGATATTTGTGATCTGAAATTTATTCAAAGTAGAGGTGGTAAGAAATATTTTCTTACATTTATTGATGATTGCACAAGATACTGTTATGTTTACTTATTGAGAAGTAAAGATGAGGCATTGGAAATGTTTAAACATTTCAAGAATGAGGTTAAAAACCAACTTGATAGAAAAATCAAGGTGATAAGAAGTGATAGAGGTGGTGAATATGAATGGTGAGTTTTGTTCACAACATGGTATTATACACCAAACAACTGCACCCTATTCACCTCAACAAAATGGGATTGCTGAACGTAAGAACAGAACTTTAAAAGAAATGATTAATGCATTACTATTAAGTTCTAGACTACTTCAGAATTTGTAGGGGGAAGCAATCCTCTCCGCAAATTATATTCTCAACCGAATACCTCAGAAGAAAACCAATAAATTCCCTTACGAGTTGTAGAAAGGTCGAAGACCTTCTTACAAATACTTAAAAGTGTGGGGGTGTTTGGCTAAAGTGGTGGTACCTATACCTAAAAAGGTTAAAATAGTACCAAAAATAGTTGATTGTGTTTTCATTGGGTATGCTCATGATAGTAGTGCATATCGCTTTCTGATTCATAAATCAGAAATTCTCGATATGCATGTCAATACTATTATCGAGTCAAGGAATGCATCTTTCTTTGAAAATGTATTTCCTTACAAATCCACACAAGAGTCGAACTCAAGTAAAAGAACTTATGATATTGCAATAAACAGTAGTCAAAGCCAACAAGATGATGATGAACCTAGATGTACCAAAAGAGTTAGAACATCAAAATCTTTTGGTCCAGATTTTCTAACATATTTGTTAGAAGATGAGCCTCAAAGCTTTAAAGAAGCAATATCGAGCCCTGAAGCTCCATATTGGAAAGAGGCTATAAATGATGAAGTAGAATCCATTCTGCAAAATCATACGTGGGAACTAGTGGATCTTCCACCAGGTTCAAAACCTCTTAGATATAAGTGGATATTCAAAAAGAAAATGAAGGCAGATGGATCTATTGACAAATACAAAGCTAGGCTGGTTATCAAAGGTTACAAGCAAAGGGAAGGCTTGGACTATTTTGATACATATTCACCAGTCACAAGAATATCACCCATTCAATCGTTAATAGCTATTGCAGCTATACACAATCTTGAGATATATCAAATGGATGGAAAGACAGCTTTCTTAAATGGTGACTTGGATAAAGAAATAAACATGGAACAACCCGAAGGGTTTATTGTTCCAAGTCAAGAAAAGAAAGTTTGTCGGCTTGTTAAATCCCTTTATGGATTAAAGCAAGCACCAAAGCAATGGCATGAGAAATTTGACAGTGTAATGATGTCAAATGGGTTCAAAATCAACGAGTGTGACAAATGTGTATATGTTAAGAACACCAAACATGGGTTTGTCATTATTTGTCTCTATGTTGATGATATGCTAATTATGGGTAGTAATAATGAAGTCATTAACGCTACCAAGAAAATATTGAATAACAAATTTGACATGAAAGACTTAGGTGTTGCCGATGTTATACTTGGGATAAAAATCTCTAGAACATCAGATGGACTAATATTATCTCAATCACATTACATTGAAAAAATTCTTAAGAAATTTAAACAAGATGATAGCAGTCCAACGAGAATACCTGTAGATGTAAATCTACATTTATCCAAGAATAATGCCAAAAGCATATCACAACTAGAATATGCCCAAATAATTGGTAGCCTAATGTATGTGATGAATTGTACCCGTCAAGACATAGCTTATGCTGTCAGCAAATTGAGTAGATACACAAGTAATCCAGGTCCTGACCATTGGAAAGCAATAGTTAGGGTTTTGAGGTATCTCAAATACACCCAAAACTTTGGAATACACTATTCGAAATATCCAGCAGTACTTGAAGGATACTGTGATGCAAATTGGATATCCGACACCAAAGACTTGAAGTTCCCAAGTGGCTATCTATTTATATTTGGTAGTGGAGCGGTGTCTTGGAAATCTTCTAAGCAAACATGCATTGCCAGAACCACGATGGAATTTGAGTTTATTGCACTTGATAAAGCTGGTGAAGAAGTAGAGTGGCTTCGTCACCTCTTAGAAGATATTCTAATGTGGCCAAAACCTGTGCCCGCTATCTGTATTCATTACGATAGTCAATCAGGGATTGGTAGGGCATAGAGTCATATGTATAACGGTAAGTCTCGACGTATTCATCGAAGACATAATACCGTGAAACAACTTCTCTCGAATGGTATTATGACCATTGAATACATAAGGTTAAAAGATAACATTGCGGATCTGTTAACTAAAGGTTTGACCAAAGAGCAAGTAAGTAAATCATCGAGGGGAATGGGTTTAAAGCCTATACACTAAAGAGTCGCCATAATGGCAACCCAACCTAGTTGACTAGAGATCCCAAGATCTAGGTTCAAAAGGACAACCGAATTGTGAGTGACTCATTAAGATCACTATGGAGATCAAACTCTTACTCATTCCTATGATTAGAATAGTGATGCCTGCAACGTTAAACAAGGTAAGCTAAGCTTTTACTGATTCTTATATCTTGTTAAAGACAAGTGAGGTATAGCAAAATACTCTTCATAAGAAGTCACCTATGTGAGTGTGAATTGGGCCGGTTCTATGAGAATAATAAAGGCTAAATTCTCTAGGAGCACTCATGAAACCAGGAATTGTTCAGGGCCGAAATGAACACAATCGTGAGAACCAATTGTGTTAGGAAAGATTCTGTGTGAATGTTGTTATCTTGGTTTACACAAATAATTGAACAGTTCAAGATATCATGTTCACTGATCAATCAGTAACCCTGATAGCATTTCACAAGGGAAAGTTCAAGGCCACAAGCTACCTTTCTCTATACAGGAAATTTCCAAATGAACTCTGTTTTAGTGTCTGCATGTCATTTGCATTACTTTCAGTCAATTTCATTCATGTGGGGGATTGTTGGAAAAATGGGTTTGAGCATATTAAATTAGCTATCTTTTAGCTAAAATTAAAGTGGGTCCCACAAATTAATTTTGGTGGGTCCACATGGGAATGTGTTCTCCTCTATGAGGAGATGAAGATTATATATTGGGTTGCTCAAAACCATTAAGGAGTGAATGAGAAATTGCCTCTAAACATCACCACTTGAAAATGGTAACAAAAGCTTTAAGCTTGAGAAAAACTTGTGTTCCACATAGGATAGGAACAAGGCTTTTAAAGAGTATATATACACCTATCATGGAGTGGGGTTTGGGCCCCAAGGGGCACCCCAGTTTTGTGAAAGGGGGAGGACCTAGCACATGCTTGGTTTACTACACACGCGCGCGCGCCGCCGCCACCGCCCCGCCCTAGGGGTTGGGTTCTGGGCTTGGGCTTGGGCTTGATGTGTATTTATCTTTTTTAGAGAAAATTTATTTAAAATTTTCCAATTCTGAAACGTTTTCATTTTGCGACATGCATATGGTTACCGTTGGGAGTCCAAATGCTATCATTTTGGAAGCGCTGTTTGACTGAATGGGCGTCTTTTCCACAGATGCGACTTTGTCTGTTCGCCATGAACAGACACGACCCAAGCTTCATGTCTGTACCAAACAGGCGTGAACAAGTCTATAAATAGGACACGATCACAAGCATTCTGCATTAATTCAATCAATCGAATACATTCATTTTGCATATCATATTTGTCTTCATTTTTTAGAGAGAGTTCTACATAATTCCGGTTCGACAGAACACATAGGAAGTGCTTGCCTTTGTGTTGAAGAGCATTTTATCCTGGGAGACATATTGCCAAGAACTCGAAACACCACTTGTGAGGGCAATAAATTGTCTTAAGGAAATTGTGTGCAACACAAGACTTTATTAGTTTCTAATTTCTACAATTCTGTATTCTACAAACAGGTTCTGTTTTTATTGCGTTTCATTTCTGTTCTATTGATTTTTTATTGCATTTAAATTTCTGTTCTTCAATTTAAATTCTGTTCTCACAGCAATATTGATATATATTACTAACAAAATACGGCAGACAGCATAAATTTCAATGAAAAATAATCTGTCATGAAGTAGCTATGGGTTTTTCTCCTCTGTTCTCTTTCGCACCGCACAGTGTTTTTGTTTTTCTGTGTTCAACTTTCAGCCGCTCGGACCACCCCGTTTGCCTTCTTTTTTTTTTTTTCTTTTTATTTCTCTTTCAGTCGCGCCCTACATCCAAGCCTTCTACTTTAGCCTGCGCATAGACCCTATAGCTTTTCCTTTCTTTTGATTTCCTGCGCAAGCCTCCTGTTCTTCTTTTGTTCAATCCTTCCACTAGGCCCCATAGCTTTTTAGTGTGACTTTTCTTTTTCATTTTTTTTCTTTTCTTTCTTGAATTAGCCACCTGCTCCTTTTTCTCTCCCGCGCACAGCCAACAGCTGCAACCTTTAGGTCCCTTTTACTATCAGATTACGACTGAATCTTGATTTGGGTTCTTCACGGAAATTGTATCCCTGGATGTGTAAATAATTTTAGAATTTTTAATCACCTGATTTGGATTTCAGAAATTCAAGTTTTGACCCACTGCAGTTTGCTGGTTCGGACAGGAATCTAACTTTCCAGACCTGACTTTGAAACAATGTTTGGAGGCCCAAACGAACTCGGATTTTTGCAAACCTTACCTTTCTGAAAAATCTTAAGATGTTATCTAAAAACTTCATGAAGAAACTTTCTCATTCTGAAACTCTAATGCCATCCGAACCTCCATTGAAGCTCCATAGATCGAATCTGCCTAAAAGCTAAAAATTGCACAATATACTTCCTAATTCAATAAATATATTAATCAACTCACTTAAACAGAAAATATGTCATAAAATTAAATATAAATAAATTAAGAATATTAAACATTATGCTCTAATAATAGGGACACATTTTAGCATTTTAATCTAATAATAGGATATTTAGAGTGCACTGTCGCGCACTCATCAACACATGAACCGCTCCTAATGACAATTCGAGGACTAATCATCTCATGATAAAAGCAACATCCAAACATATGGTAATATGAAACTCAATAATAAATCAAATCTATTAAATAATAATTAAATTTTTTGGATATAAGGGCACACATCCTAACAAACTCCCACTTGCACTCATATCCATTCCCCGTAACATATGCAACTGATACTTACGCTTTATGTGCTTTCCATCCTTGTGGTTTCTTGGCTCATTGGATTGAGTTACAACTCTACTATTGTCACAATAAAGGACCATAGGCAACTGAGATTGTGGTACCACTCCTAGTTCCGAAAGGAACTTCTTGAGCCAAACTGCTTCCTTAGTTGCTTTAAAGGCAACTATATTTCCGCTTCAGTGGTTGAGTCAACAATACACTGTTGCTCCACCACCAAGAGTAAACACATATCCTGAAGTTGAATTTTTAGAGTCCTGATCTGACATAAAGTCAAAGTCTATGTAGCCAACTGGAACTAGATCTGTAACACCCCGATCCTGTATAATTAATAATTAAATATTAATTATTAATTAATACCGACTTACAGAATGATTTAGGGAATTAATCATAATCCCGGCGGTCGCCATAGACCGATTAAATAATTAAATGTCTGGAGGGAAGGGAACCTTACCCGAATCCAAATTACTGATTAATTCGGTGAAATAACGCCGTTTTAATACTAACGGAACCCGAATTAGCTAACCCGGGAAATCCCGAATGAATAATAAATGACACGGAACCTCTGACACTGTAGATAACTGAAATAGGAACTGACCGGAAGAAACTGCACCGAAAAAGAAGCTACGGAATGAAAGTTATGTAGCAAACACTGAAACTGAATCACTGCGCAGCCAAACGTGGCCTTAACCAAAAATGTGAAAAAAGGGCCAAATGGGAGGCCAAGGGAATTGAACCCTTGACCTTTGAGAAGGAAGGAATTTTCTCAAAAAGTTTACCAACTGGGCTGCTATTACTTTGTGCATATATATACAACTCAATTGTATATATCTCTGAATTAACCAAGCCCCACCTCAAATTGGACCAATGAGGTTACATGCAAACCCCACATGATGGTTTCCCTCAGCCCACATCAACCCTAAACCCCACTGAATCTCTGATATATATATACACCTAGAGATGTATAGGTGAGTGTATATATATTCATACCTAATAAGTGTGATTCAAAGTGGGTCACAAGGAGGCCTTGTGTGTCTCGGGTGGGGAGGAAAGGAATCAGAAACCAACTGCCTGTGTGTGTTTGCTCGTTAGAGAGAGAGGGCTGCATGTACGTGTGTATCCAGGGCTTGTGTGTATACAAGCTTGTGCATGCCTATTGTTTACATGGAAATGCACCAAAGGACAGAAGGGAACTGAGGCAAGACTGACTGAGGCACACCTGAAGTGCCAAAAATCAAGAACTGAGCCATGGATGGCAAGGAAAGCTACTGTTTGAAAGAGGTATAACCCTTTTTAAACTGGAAAATTTTCTGTTTGAAGTTAATACTGTTTGGGTGGCTTTGGACCTATATAAACTGTATATATATATTACTGAGAGGCCTAGGATTGTTTTAAAACAACCGAAAGGGGCGGATGGCCATGAAAACCACAGAACTGCAACACAGCCACCATGGATGACCTTGAGTTGCAGGTCTGAACCGACCCCAACCAATTGACTTCTCGCATGTACAGAACTGAACTAGACCTTCCTAGGGTGCCAAAACCACCAACCCGCGACCCTAGAACACTGATTTGGACCCTCAAAACCGAACCTGTGAGTCTCAGCCATGGAACCCAAAACCTGAAACGAACACTTAAACCGAAATTTGTAAATGGGGAATTGAAGCCCCTGTTCTAAGGGTCACAAAGAACCAAACCGTGTGCGATTTGGTTGAGGAACAAGGCCACACGGCCGAACTGAAATTCTGCGCAACAATCGGTTCTACCGAGCTTAATCCTTGGATTCGAGGCACCAAATCGATGCCAAGTTGTTGGAATCACTCCTAGGGACTGATTGGAACCAAAAACAGTTGGAAACCGTGCTTGAAATGGCACGAAATAGAGAAAAATGGGGACTGGGAATTAGGGCAACAGTACACTGGTTGGTGAAGAAGACGACGAGTCGACCGAGTCGACTCGTCCAACACGTCCAAACCCACCGAACTGACTCACACACGTGTCGACGTATGAACTGGCCACCTCATAAATGAAACTGTGTCGTTTTGGGTGTTAACTGATTTGTTTTAAAACCAATTCTACCTGTTTGGTTACGGTGATAACAAATTGAAATTTGAATTGGGCTAATCCTAAACACGGATAAGGGGGGCTAATTAAGAATAACAGGAATATTTAATTCCGGTTTTCTGAGGGACCAGTGAACCGGTTGGTTTTGAGGAATTTGGACCGGTTCACTTTCTGAACCCTAGAACCAAACGGTTCTGAAACTATATTTTATTTAATTTCTGTTTTGGCCCCACAGCTTTCTAAAATTACACATTGACCCCCAACAGTTTTGGGAAATGTCACAGTGGCCCACATCTTGGAAAAATTATACAATTAAGCCCCTGAAGAATTAATTAAATAATAAAATAATTATTTAATTATTTTATTAAATTGATAAAATTACAATTTTACCCCTGGACATTAAATATGTCAAACGGAGTCCAAATAAATTAAATAAATAGTGTATTTTCACTATTTCAAGCATTCTGGACTCAATGGTACAGTCCAAATTGGGAAATATAGTACCGAAAAATACAGACCTGTAAGTGATAAATTACTGTACTGCCCCTAATGGCACCAGACCCAAATAAAAATAAAAGACAGTCTATTTTGACTATGTCGGGCATTCTAAACTCAACGGTGAGGTCCGTTTAACGAACTGGAGTCCCGAAAAATACAGACACAAAGTGTAAATGACCGTACTGCCCCTAATGATTCACAGAGTCAATTAAACATAACAGATAGTCCAACTTAATTATGTCGGACACTCTGGACCCAGTGGTGAGGTCCATTTTATGAACTGACGTGCCGAAAAATATGACACGTGAAATTACCAAATTACCCCTGATACTGTACGAAGCCCAAATGAAGTCCGATTGGGACGAAACTGATACCGATAGAAACCCGAACACTGGTGAAACTGTATACCCGAATAAATGACGAACCGGGGTTAGAATCTTACAAAACGTAAAATGACCAAAATACCCCTGAGCACTGTAAGTGCAAGATAAAGGTCAATCTGATCTGATAAATTATCGTAAGTATAATTATGAACACTGAAGGGCTAAGTAAGACTTCGGAACTATCAACGCGTAAAACGAGAAATGACTGACGTGTCCCGATGATCTAAAGCAGATACCAAATGAAGTCCAAAGGACTTAAAAAATTATATACATAATATATGGGACATTCTGAAGACCACGACAGGGTCTGGGGCGAGAATGGCAAACATTACCATTTTGCCCCTAAGGCTAATAAGCACCTAACTAATACCGATTTAAGTCTAAAAGACTTAGAACTTCATACATAAGATATGTAGACTATTCTGAGGACCATGACAGAGTCCGAGGCAAGAATGGCAAAATTACCATTTTGCCCCTAAGGTCAAATGAGTGCCTGACTGATAAACAATTGAAGTCTAAATGACTTAAAACATAATCCTGATGACTGCTAAGCCTAATTAAAGAATGAAATAGCCTCGGGTGAGACCCAGTGAAAGGGCGATAGGCTACTAGGCTGTCTTAGGTGATCCGATAGATACCTAAGATGACAAATGAGACCTGAATGGATGAGTTCTGATCTGCATATGATTGATGATTATTGTTCAGGATATACATGGAGATGCCTGACGTATCTGGAGGTTATCAGATTTGTTGTGCAAGGAGATAACTGTAACAGTTTGTGAGTAACCCTGACTCCTGAACTGGTGTATAAGTTCTGTCTAGATACTGTATTTTGAAGCTCTGTACTGTTTTGAATGTTATACTGTTTAAAAAGCATATATTTAATGTATGATATGCCTTGTCCTGATTGATATATTGTTCCGCTTTGTTCCGACATGTTCAGTTCCGATATGTCTTGTTCTGATTGATGTATTGTTCTGCTTTGTTCCGACATGTTCAGCTCCGATATGTCTTGTTCTGATTGATGTATTGTTCCGTTTTGTTCCGTCATGTTCAGTCCTGATATGATTTGTCCTGATTGATATTGTACCGTTTGTTTCCGTCATGACTTGATCTGATTGATATTGTACCGTTTTGTTCCGACTTGTTCAGTTCCGATATGCCTTGATCTGATTGATATTGTACCGTTTTGTTCCGACTTGTTCAGTTCCGATACGACTTGATCTAATTGATATTGTACCGTTTGTTCCGTCATGTTCAGTTCCGATATGACTTGTCCTGATTGATATTGTTTCGTTTTGTTCTGTCCGTTATGATCTATCCGTTTCATGGTCTGTCTGTTACTGATATGTCCTTGTTTTGACTGACGTATTGATCCGTTTGGTTCTGTTATATCCCGACCGTTAATGATCTGTCTGCCTTGATTGTTCACCTGTGACTTGAACTGGTGTTTTGCTCCGTCTAATCTTGTTATGTTCCGTCCGTTAATGATCTGTCTGTCTTGATTGATATATAGTCCAGTTCCGTTATGATCTGTCCGGATTCTTGACTTGGTAAATAAGTTACTGCCTAGATACTGTATTTTGATGCACTGTACGGTTTTAAAAGTTATACTGTCTGAATGCATGTTTTTAAATGCAAACTTTTATACTGTATTGTACGCGGCATGATTTTGTCCCGTCCTACTATTGTTATGTTCGGTTTGTCTTGTCCCGTTTTTTGGTCTGTCTGATTTTGTTCTGCTATGATGTGTCTGACTCTGGGTACCATTCTGATTATGAGCGGTCTGGCATAAGTAGGCTTGATTATGTGCCTAACTGGTATATTGTTTGTTATGCCCTGTTATATTCCGCCCAGTACTGACCTGTTCTAATATTGAATTAATTGCCTATACTCTCGATTGATATATTGGCATCATGCACTGTTCCGTCTGTTCTGATTTGTTGTTTTGTTTAGTTCAGTCCCGTTTTATTCTACTTAAACTGTATTCGAGTAGATCTATAAAACTGTTATTCCTAAGCGATTGAACTATCCTTGTGATTTATAAACAAGACCGGGTTTGAAACCCATGATAGGGAACCTGTGTTACTCACTGGGCTTTTCAAAGCTCACCCCATTCCCTAACATTTTTCAGGGATTATCTCTGGTGATTTAGAAGACACCATGATATGACATGATAGGCCGAGTGGCATTTCAAGTAAAGGATCTGACAGCACTGATCTGTAAAGAACTGGATTCTGGTAGACTGATTCTGTTATTCAGGTGAGTGATATGATACGGCTAACCTGATTTACATGTACTGAATAGATAATTATGGCTCATGGAAATAAATGGTACTCTAAAGATATTAGATCTGCTCTGTACTATATGCTTGATTTTAGATATGCTCTGAACTTAGAACTGTTAACTGTTTTGGATTTAGACTTGCTCTGTGGTACATACCTTTATGGTAGATAAGTGAGTTGCATTCCCGTGACACAAAGAAAAAGTTTTAAATTCCGCTGCATCTGACCCTACAGTTGGAGTGCAATTCGTCGGAAAGTTCAGAATTTGCCTTTGGTTGGTTGCGTTGCGACCGACTGGCAGTCACGTCCTCGACATCCGCGTAGGGTGGGGTTCGGGATGTGACAAGATCACCACTCCCGTATCTCAACATATAATCTCTAGTCCCTTTCAAGTACTTGAGTATATGTTTCACAGTAATCCAATGATTTGGTCCTGCATTAGATTGATATCTGCTGACTATGCCCACTGTAAAACAAATATCTGGTCTAGTGCAGAGCATAGCATACATAAAGCTTTCTACAACTGAAGCATAAGGAACAGCCTTCATGCATTCCTCTTCCTCAAGTGTCTTAGAACACTGATTCTTGGACAGAGGTACTCCATGTATGCTTAAAAGGCAATAAGCCTTTCTTTGAGTTATGCATTGCAAACTTGACAAAAATCTTGTCTATATATGCAGCTTGAGATAAGCTTATCATCCTGTTTTTCCAATCTCACAAAAGTTTAATCCCGAGGATGTAACTGGCTTCTCCCAAGTCTTTCATGTCAAACTGATTCGCTAGCCAAACCTTTATCGTAAACAACACCCCTACATCAGTCTCAATAAGTAGTATATCATCCACATACAGAACTAGGAACACCACTACGCTTCATTCACTCTTCTTATACACACAAGGTTCATCCGGGTTTTGATCAAAACCAAATGACTTGATTGCTTGATCAAATCGGATGTTCCAACTTCGGGAAGCTTACTTAAATCCATAAATGGACTTATACAGTTTACATACCATATGTTCTTAGCCCTTAGCTATGAAACCATCTGGTTGCATCATATAGATGTCTTCTTTAAGATAGTTATTCAAGAATGTTGTCTTTACATCCATTTGCCAAAGTCCCGAATCTTTATCAGAGATTGCCTTATCGTAGCTACTAGGATCTAAAATATGTTCATCTGAGACAGACTTTCTTAAAAACATGTACCTATCAGGTGGCCTGACAGTCCGCCCACTACAACGTGGCTCTGATGTAATAGAAGATGTTGGAATAGAGGCATCCAGTTCATTATTATCATTTGCTTGAGGAATAGAAGAATCATCTAATGTTTCTTCTAAGGTGATCTGACTCTTGGACTTCTGACCCATAATATAATCATCCTCCAAAAATACAGCATTCTTGTTAACGAATAACTTCTACTCACTGGGATTATAAAAGAGCTAGCCTTTTTGTAACACCCCGACCTGAATATAGGATCATAGAGTCGTGGGTTATAAATTGGTGATCGAGACCTTAAGTAACAGGGTCGGTTTCGACCCCGACACGCGGACTTTTAGTAGAAGTCCTGAAAACTCAGGACGACTGTACATCACTTTCATTGCAATTACCAACCTGTTGGTTAGGTAGCGATTATGTGTTGATAGCCGAGTATAAGATTCGGGCACGCATCCCGAGATTATGAAAAATTAGAGTGAAGATAATACACTTAAGAGAATAATTAATTTTTAAAATAATTAATTATTTTAAATATAAGAAATTATTAGTGGTATATAAAAATAAGTAAAAATAAATATGTTTAACATATAAATGATTATAACTTACTTTATATATATATATGTGTATATATGTATATATATAATTATACATATGAATTAAATGAGGCATGGCTAATTTGAGAGGAGAAAAGAAAGGCAAACAGTGGAGGGTATGGTGTGATCAGTGAGCAGTTGAGAGAGGTGTGAGTGTGTGGTGCTAATAAATGATATATATATATATATATATATATATATATATATATACAAAACTAAAACAAAACACACACACACGGCCACTTAATTGGCCTGCCCCAAAACAGTAAAAACCTGAGCATGGATGCTGCCACAAGTTAAGCTAGTGGTTGGGGCAATCAGGAGAAGTGATGATAGTGTATAGATATAAACACATATATACATTATTTTATACACATGCCCATAACATAACTCAATCACACGAAAAGTGAGAGAGGAGTTTCTGAGAAGAAGAAGGGGAAATCAGAGGAAGGAGGATGAGAGGGATACCAGTGCTAAAAAGGTAAACCCACAAAAACTATCATTTTTCTCCCTCTAGAATTTTCTACGTATAGACTATTTTAAGCTTTGATATATATATGTATGATGTTTAGAGAATATTTGAACCAAGAAAATCGTGGAACTTGGCTATCAAAACAGCCCGAATACACAACCGTACACAAAGCAGCCATGGGAGGACCTTGCCTGAAGCAGGTCTGAACCCAGGGCAATCAAACCAAGAATTTTGTAATGAGGCTTCAAGTAGAGACCATAAGGGTCTTAATAAACCTAATACGCGATCAAAAAGCTTGAGAAATGACCAAGGAAATAAGGGTTGCAGGTTACGGGTTTGAAACCAAAACCTTTAAACTCAATGTTAAATCGACATTTGTGAATGAAGAACGAAACCTTATGATGTAAGGATCACAACAGAACAAACCCCATGTGATTTGGCCCGAAAATGAGCATTTACGATCGACTTACAGATCTGATTATCAAGGCTTAAACCGAACTGATGAATTCATTTTGAACTCCAAAATGAATGCCAAACAAACTCTTGATACTTTAGGGACAATATGATATCGAAACAGTAGGGTTTAAGTTGGCCAAAATTCACGAAATTAAAGAGAAAGGAAAACTGTAACTAGGGCAACAGTGGGTAGTCGATGGGGAAGACGACCTGAGTTGACTCGCTACTCGTTTTAAAATAGTGGGTCGACTCGTACACATGGCAGCACGTAAAGCTGCCACCGAATAAATGGAGCGACGTCGTTTTGGGCCTGATACGTATATATATATATAACACTGTTTAAGTTTTAAAAGGAAAGAAAGAAAATTTCGGTCGGTGGGGTTCGAACCCCTAACCTCACGCGCCCAACCATCCCCTCTTTCCACTTGGCCACGCGCATGCGTGTGTATGTATAAGGAGAAAAAAATATATATATATATATATAATATATTTAATAAATCAAAAAAAAAATTAAAAGGGTGCAATTGCACCTGTTGGGACTCGAACGCAGTGTCTTTTGGGAGGGAGGTGACACGCTGGCCAACGTGCCACCCATTTCATCCGGTCATATTTGCAAACAAAATATATATATATATATATATATATCATACTTGATAAATTTAATTTAATTAAAATTATTTAATTAAATTAAATAGTCACGAAATGCCCGTTGTCCAAAATTAACAAGTCATATATGTATTCTTACTATCTCGGACCTCCTGAGTCCAATGGTGAGGTCCAAAACATGAGACGAGGTCCCGAAAAATTAAAGACCCGTGAAAATGCAAAAATGACCAAAATGGCCCTACATCATAAATAGTCAAACGAAGTCCAAATAAAATAAACGAATAGTGTATTTTGACTATTTTGGACATTTTGAACCTAATGGTGGGATCTTTTTTATGAGACGGGTCTCCAAAAAATTTAGACACGTTAAGGCATAAACTACCAAATTACCCCTAATATGACCGAAGCCGAATTAAAAGCCAAGAAAGTTTAAATTTACTTTCTTCGATGTTCCGGACTCAATGATAGAGTCTATTCACCCAAAAGAAGTGTCTAAAATAAAAAGACATAAAATTTGATGAATAGCATCAGTCAGGTGACTATAAATCTAAAACACTACCGAAGTACAAAACTAAGGCACGTATATTGAAATGAAATACGGAAAGACACGACAAGTAGACATGGGAAGTAATTAAATTTAATTTAAAGTTAATGGAGCTACCAGAAGAGTATAAATTGAAATAAATTCCTAACACATTAAATTGTGTCGTAGGTTAAGATTACGAGTCGAATTAAGTATATATGAAATTTATGGAATATTCGTAAATCGGTTAGGATTAAATACGACCTAAGCATAAGTTAGGAAACATCGATAGGTGATATTGTAGTGAATGTGAAGTTAATGAGACTGTTTATGAATTGCTCTTAGGAACTACGGAGGAAGTGGGAAAGCGCATTTTTAGCACTAACCCTAAAGGACGGAGGTGAGTAACCTTGTGTTTGAAATAGAGATTTAACTCTATATATTTGATGAAGTTTTAAGTTCAAGTTATGTGAAGTATTTGAATATAAAATTCAGTTTTTATACAATTCTTGTTTTTAAAATATTCTGTTATGACATGCTGGTTAAATGTTTTTATATTCAATCTGTTTCTTGGAAATATTTAGCATGTCCTGGTTGAGATGCAAATTTCTTTAAATATTCTGAATTTGATCATTACAAGTAATTGAAGTTCTATTGTAGAAGTTATACATCTCATGTTTTAAATATTCATGAAAGTATCTATTGAAGAAGCCATGTGATAAATGTTTTACAAGATAAATGGTGTTTAAAGCACCCCCTATGATGGTTGAAATCCTTCGGGATTCAACAGTAAATGCCCGGTAGCAGGATCTAATCCCCCAGGCAAATGAGATCATCAGCATTGGCAGTAAAATGGGAGTCTGGTTCGAAAAAAATTCCACTTAATTAAAGAGAAAAGATGACAAATGTTTTTGGAAATGAAAGCAGGTTTTACCCCCATTTTCCTATACATGTTTATATTTTTTGAAGTAACGCTTTTGGAAATGGAAGCAAGTTTTTACCCCCATTTCATCATACATGTTTATATGCTTTTAAAGTGCATATGCTCTACTCGAAGAAATGTGTATTTAGCTTGAATACTTTAAATGTTTCAAAGCTATCTATTTTAAGAATGCATATACTCTGTGTTCTAAAATGTACGAGCAATTGGTAGTGAGTATTTTATAAACTCTCATGTGCTAAACCACTACCAGTTGAAAACCCCATGACGAATGCAAGAATTACTCATAAGCTTAGATTAGCTTACCCGAATTTTTATTCGGATCCCCCTTTCAGGTGATTGATGGCAAATTGATTTTGAAGACAAGGATGATGAGTCTAGCTCTTTTGGGAAGACGTGCTTAAGTAGCTCCTTTTGGGAAATCATATGAACTCTAGTAGCATATTTTGTATTAGCAGACAATGTAAGGTTATGTATTAAGCCCCTCGGGGTAATGGATATGTAATGTTATTAAAATCTTTAAGCTTTTAGTTATGCTCTGAATGTATGATCATGTGTTTCGCAATGTGAAGAGTGGCAGTATCAGACGGATGTGCAAACTTTAAAATGAAAAAAAAAAAAAAAAGTTTTTTTCATGCTTCCGCAACCACATGATGCACATCTATTCGATACCGCTGCGTATGCAAGCCTTGTCCTGAGGCCCTCTGGCCAAAGGTCGGCGGTCGCGACTCAAGATCCGCATAGGGTGGATTTTGGGTCGTGACACTTTTGTCTCATTAGGATAACCAATGAAATAAATCAATTCTGATCTTGGTTCCAACTTGCTAGTCTTTCCTTTCAGCACAAGGGCTGGATACCCCTAGATTTGGTAGTCGTTTAAACTTGGTTTGTGCCCAGTCCAAAGCTCTATTGGAGTCTTGGGAACAGACTTAGTTGAAACTGAGTTCAGAATATATATCGTTGTCTCCAATGAATATTTCCAAAGGAATATAGGAAAATCAGAATAACTCATCATTGACCTTACCATATCTAAAAGTGTCATATTTTTCTTCTTTACTACACCGTTCTACTGAGGCATGCCAGGTGCAAACAATTGGGATAAAATCCCATTATCCAATAAATGCTGATTGAAGTCACTAGAGAGATATTCCCCACCTCAATTAGATCAAATTGATTTTATGCTCTAATCTAATTACTTTTCCCCTTCTGCCCGAAACTCTTTAAACTTTTCAAAGGCTTCTGACTTGTGGTACAATAAATAGACATAACCATATATAAAGTAATCATTAGTAAAAGTGATGAAATACTCATAGCCCCCTCTAGCCCTAATATTTAAGGGTCCACATCAGTATGGATTAACTCCAATACTTCTTTGGCCCTGTTTCCCTTTGAAGCAATGGGTCTTTTGTTCATCTTTCTCTTCAAACAAAATATACAGACTGGCAGTGGTTCAACAACCAAGGAGGAAAAAGTACCTTCCTTTTCTAGTCTATTAATCCTATCTAGATTAATATGACCTAGCCTCAAGTGCCAAAGATAAGTTGAATTAGTAGAAGAAACTTTTCTTTTAAGTGGTAAAGTTTGTGATGGTTCATTCTTTTCCCGAAAAATCCGAACAGACTGTCCTGAAGGCCAAAGAATGATACCAAACAAGCCCTAAAAATTATTAAAATACACATTTTAGAGTTTTTTGAAGTTTCTGATCCAACTGTGGAATCGGTTTCCTCAAAATTGATCTCTAAACTAGTGATATAGGCAAAATACACCATTATTTGATAACTAATGTGTATCTAATCACTGCTATAGGACTCCTGGAGTTAATCTAAATATCACGACCCGAAACCCACCTTATTTATTTAGTAACTATCTTCAACATCTATTTATCTTTTTCACTATTAGGGTTTACTTATGACTAATTTAAGAATTTTCATATTTCTGGTACATTATCAACTTATAGTATCAACTCCTCCTGAAATTTATCCATTTAGTTTCCTTCAGACTATCCTTCATATTAATATATTGTTAGTTCTACTAACTTCCCATAGTGTCACATTTCTAACTCCGTGTTATCTTTCATTTTCAATGAATACTAATCGTTGCCCGTGTTTGTTATAGTTTTCAATAATTCACTGATCAATTCATGTTTTAATTATCAAGGTTTATCAATTTTTAATTCCACTATGATTCCTTTCCAAGATTTCTTGAGTATAACCACTATCTACTATTCAAGTCTTGCTCATCTATCTATATTATTTGTTAAAACCTTCTTTAGTATTTTCAATGTCAAAGTTTCAAGAATTCTCATCACTTTCCTTTAAATATACTTTTATCTTGTAAGGTTACTATTTACCTAATCATTTTAGTTGTTTAAGAATTATCTAGTTCCGTTTAGCATATAATCTTTTTCTCTTAAGACTATTAAACTTAGTACATAACTTGTTATCGCTTTCTAACATTCATTAATTACTTAACTCGTCTAAATCATCAAATTCTTTCTTAAATTGGCTAATAGTTGTGTAATTACAATCTGTACCTCATATACTCTATGTATATCATTTATCAATAACGATTTCATAGCATTCCTCAACATGTACCAATAATAAAGCTCTCGGGCGTATTGAAATAGTTAACATGTAACCTAGGGGTTCTGTTTCTAAGTTCAACTCTAACAGTAATGAGGAAGATACTATTCAATGTATAAAGCTTATTATCAACAGTATATGTATAGGTCGTAAATAAACTAGAGGAGTACATGCGACTACTAGTACAATAGTCTAATCATCTCCTGGTATCACTGGGTTTGGTAGTGGGGTTGTAGAACTCTATTCATTAAGTCTACTAATATATTTGGGACTTATGTCGTCCCAAAAGTATCATAAGGAACTCGTAGTATCTGTGTTGGTTTCTAAATGTCATTTCTTCTATATCACTAGGCCTAACTTTAAACTATAGGCCAATCATTGAGAATACATGTGCTCTTGATCTGTACCTCAGTGTGTTCTATGTTTAACATCTCTAAATAATGATCCTCATTGCAACATGAAAATGGTTTAGTAAATAGCCTACAGTTCACATTTTTTTTTTGTCTAACATTCTCCAACAATAACTTTCTTGATGTAATGGAATCAGTAAATCAATAGTCTAAGTGTTCAGTTGCTAAGTTTAGTTTAGTAGAAATGTGGGGACATGGATAAGTGCGTAGAGTTAACATAAAATCTGAGCAATCTATAAACGTTATGAATAACTAAAAAAGTACCTGTGACTACTAATATAGTAGCCTAATCATTTCCTGGTGTTTATTATTTGTTGTAAAAGATAACAGTTATCATTTACATAAGAAAGGCAGTCAGCGTTCATATATGAGTCTACATAGTAACTAAAATTGTCAATGGGCTGACTCCAAGGTAAAGACTCAATAACCCTTTTCCATCAGTCATTCTAAGCGATCTATGCCATCCATAGCTATCGACGTATTCCTTGTGTTAACCATCACTGTAAAAGATAATCAGGTAATATTCACGTAAGATAATAGTCAGAACTCACATAAAGTCTAACATAGGAGTGTCAGTATTACCTATCAACTGATTCTTAGACTTAACAGTTTTACTACTCTAATCATGTCTCTCATGACTCGCTAGCACCTAAAATCTTGCTCTGATACCTAGTTGTCACGACCCGAAACCCACCTTATGCAGATCTCATATCATGGGGCCGACCCAATGGCCGTCCCTACTTTTTCATTCATTTACCAATGATAACAATAAGCAATGTGACCATAACATCAAAGTGCGGAAGCCTTATTACAACATTGTTCAAAACTGAAGAGTAAGTCTGACAATAACCAACATAAACCAAACATAAACCACATTTTAGGTAGTGAGTGCATGGGAGAAACTACTGTATTCTATATGCTCCTCAACCATCTCCCTATGCTCCGAATCTCCTACTATAGTTCCATAGCATTCTCGCCTGAAAAATATAATGAAGGGGTGAGCTAACAAAGTTTAGTAAGTAAAAGCCTATCTCAAATACGAGTTGGGGATTACACAGGAGAGCATGAATTCAAAGGTAACATGATAGCCAGTCATGACAACGATTGCAGTTAACAATAAAATGCCACAATGGCCAATAGACAATAAGGCACAATAAAAATTGTGAGTAGCGAAGTAGCATGAATATGGAGAAGGCACAATAATCACAATCGACATGAATACTACGACAATAAAATGGTCACAGTCAAATACAATTAATGAGTGAACAGTTAACATTAATGTATATAAAATGCCCTCGTAACTCCATATGTAAGAAAACCCCAATCACCATATGTCCGATTATGGATTCGACCTGTAGGTCCCGTCAATCGGCCCGTAGATCCTGTCAATCGATAAAAACACCCCCATCACCATTTTTCCTTTCACAGTCTCGATTCGTAGGTCCTGTCAATCGACCCGAAGGTCTTGTCAATTATGTCAAACGACCCGTAGGTCTTGTCAATCCTATCAATCGACCCAAAGGTCCAGTTAATCGATAAAAACACCCCCATCACCATTTGTCCATTCAAAGTCTTGACATTCAATTATAAATCAAGAATCTATCGTATATAAGGTATGAAATAACATGACATAGGCATATAATAGTAGGCATCATTACAATGAATCAAATCATGAAATATCAGTCAATAGGCCTCCACCAGATAGGACAATATCAATGGTGGTAACAATAACAGTGGATACATACATGAGTACAAGTTTTGGCAGTATTAGAAATGATGTGGCTTGGAAAACCACGTATAAGAGATAGGAATCCACTTACCTTTTTCAATGCGTACTAGTATTCTGTGACCGTCCCTTTTCCTTTCGAGTCTCCTATATATCAGTAAACACATTTCAGCTTAAATTTCATTCATCAAATTTATGCCTCGTTACTCTAAATATCTCTTTTATGACTTTATACTTTTCTAACTTTTAATTTGATCTAATTTACCCAAGGGTAAAATGTTCATTTACGCGTCTCTATTTTTTGGGTTCTATTTTCACAATTTGGACTTCACCGTTGAGTTCAGAAGGTTTGAAATAATAAAAATGCACTATTTACTCAACTCAATCGGAGTCCGTTTAACTCATCTTCAACGTATGGGCATTTTGGTCATTTTGGTGTTCTATGGTTATTTTATTTTTAGGGACTCTGTCTAGTGAAACAGACCTCACCATTAAATCAAGAAGGTCCAAAACAGTAAGTTTTCATTATTCATTCGATTAATTTACGTGTCAGAATTTAGTTCGAATTTATTTAATTTCCTTAATTATTTAATTTATTTAATTGTGTTTAATATAGATATTATTTGAAGCAAAATAAATCACATGTGGCACAATGGTTCATCCTTCCAACTCCTTCCCCTTGGTCACTGGTCACTGGTTCCAATCACAGGGTGTGCAACCCTTTTTTTTTTCTTCTTTTTTTTCATTTCTTGTACATGTTTAAGCCAACCATTAGATAGCTTCTCCTTTACAACCAAACGCCTCCCAAACTCAAATTTAAAATTTTATCCATAAAGTAACAGTGTTGGGCAGCCATCTAAATGGGTGGATCGGGTTGGACCCGACCCGGTTTGGCCCAAATTAAAGATAAAAAACTCAGCTGCAATGCACGTCCTACTTCTCCACGCGTGGCCGATGATCCTCTCCGTCAACAGGCGACTTGCCGGCGACAGTTTTTCTTGCATTTTTAAGTGAGGTTCATACCTACAGGTCATGGACAACCCAAATCTACCCTCGTTTTTCCGATTAGAGTGCCAGACCTGCCCCAAAACAGGGAAAACCGCAGCTCTACCAGAGCTGTGCGGTTTTTCCGACCAACTCCGTTTCCTTCCATTTTTCCACCTTTTTTGTCACCATTTTGATCCAAATTTGATCCTAAAAATTTCCTGCACCTAAGAGAATAATTTTCCCTTGATTTAAACAAAGTTTCATGCTCAAAATCACTCAAACCGATTAAATTTCAAAAACCTGCACATGCTAATTTCTCTGTCGTTTCTAACCCGTTTTCCTTCATTTTTTTTTTTTGATCCTCTTTCCATTCTCCTAAAGACCCTACATTCAAATCTATACTTTGTGCTCAAAATTTAAAAAGACAGAATTGATCTAAATTACCGTTCTGAGTCACGCGCAGTCCTGATCTCCTTGCCCGTTTCACTCTTCTTCGTTGCTTCCATTTCTGTTTGGTTCTAAAACCCCTTCTCTTCTACTCTGGATTAATATTCTATACTCATATACAACTCAAAGAAAATTTAAATCAACCTAACAAATTGAATTACAGAGAACAGTGGCTTACCCCATGCGCCCAAATCTTTCACGTCTTCTTCTCTTGTTTTTTTTTTTTTTTTTTTCAGCTTCTAACGCATGCCTGGCATGCTGTAATTTTATAACTGGTTTCTTAAATTTTCCCCTTCTCTCTCTCTCTCTCTCTCTCTCTCTCTCTCTCTCTCTCCCAGACCCTTCAACTTCCTACACCTAACTCCCGCCCTTCATTTCTCTTCCTTTTAATTCTTTTTATTACACGGTTATATGTAACCGCTACAAATACATGGGTGACAATTTTTTCTGCTTGGTCTAATGGATTCTCATTTGAGAGGATATATCATGATGACTGTCATTTATTTTTTCATCATATTCTTACACCAGAGTAACCACCCTTTAGTAATTCGTAGGGATCTAAATGGTGCAACTTAAAATTGCAATGTGTCTCTATTGTCCTCATTTCATGATTTTTTTGGTCTGTCTTTGTATCTCATTAATGACTTGATTTCTTGATTCATTTATATATGCATATATATATATATATTTATATTTATATCTATACTCCATAACATGATTTTTATTTAGTTATTATTATTATATTATCTTTTTTTTCTTTCTAATTATTATTTTATTTTTATTTTTATTTTTTCTATTATTTTATTTCACCTTCCTATTTTTTTCTTTCTATTCCCATCCCACTATTTTTTGTTCTCTTATCGCTATTCGTTTGCCCTGGCTTGTTCGGGTTTCGCCCGGTATCCTCTGTACATTCGAAACAATTTCAACTTCAACTGGTCCATTTCATTTGACATTATAACATAAAGCCCAATCAACTTGGGTTTAAACGATTCGTTCGATTACAATTTTGGTCGGGGTATTACACTAAGCCACAAGAGGAAATATTGAGCTATTCCCAATGAACGGTGAGTAACTTGAAACTTCTGACTTGGTGATATTTTAACTGTCATAGCATTTTCATATACTATACTATTTAAATGCATATACTTTGTACTGCATAAAACTTGGCATGATTTCGTTCTGTTCTGTTTTGATTTTGTTCTATTCTGTTATATTATATTCTGATTTATGGGTCCTTTTCAGGAATTGAGCGTATGACATGAGTAGGCTAGAGCAAAACCCAGAGGGTAGAGGCCCCACGAATGTCTGCTTATGGCCAACTGGAAAGACTCAAACATACTTGATGATATGCCTGATTGATATATTGGCATTCTGTTCTGTTCTGTTATGTTCTGTTCCGCTCAATTTTATTTTGTTCTGTTCTGTTTTGATCTATTTTGTTCTACTTGAACTGCATTTAATCATGCATTTGATTTAGAATTGTTACTTTTAAAAGGATTAAACTATCCATGTGCTTTATAAACAAGAACTGGCTTTGAAACTCATGGCAGGGAACCTATGTTACTCACTGGGCTTGTTAAAGCTCACTCTATTATTCTAATATTTTTTAGGTAAAGATTCCAATAGCAAGGACTAAGGGTTAGGATCTTTAAAATTTTGTAAAAGAACTTTATAAAGCCATTTCATTTTTGTAACCTGCCTCATTTTTTGATATTTTGTATAACCATACGAATAATGTTGTAACTTTTGTTGTTAGACTTTGTATAAACCAACTATGATCATATTTAGTTGCTTTGTCAAGTTAGCATGCATTCTCCGATTTAATTTTCGTTGTTTATCTTTTGTGTAATGAATGCATGTTACTTGCAAGTTACAAGTGAATGCCATGAGGTTAGGATTACTATTAGTATTTTGATAAGTAAAAATATGATGAGTGCCTAACTGGCCGGTCGCATACCCTTAATCCGCATAGGGTGGGTTTTGGGATGTGACAGCTATGATGAATAGAGACTCTAGCTAGAAGATGATTAGTATCCTAATTACTGAAGTATCAACTTGAGGTGACAAATACCATATTATTACGACAGCTTAGAGTAAGGATAGAATGTAAATGATGTAATAGTTCAAACACTTATATGTGTTGTAATGTTGAGCTCATATTATTGCAACTCTGATGT
The DNA here is from genome assembly GCA_008638375.1 of Nyssa sinensis. Taxonomy (NCBI): domain Eukaryota; kingdom Viridiplantae; phylum Streptophyta; class Magnoliopsida; order Cornales; family Nyssaceae; genus Nyssa; species Nyssa sinensis. Next base: position 26,576,600 of record CM018044.1, on the reverse strand, counting down.
AACGGTACTTATGCTCTACCAAGTGTAACTGCATTCAAACAAAAGGTTTTTACAGACTCAGATTTCTACTACAAGTTTTTATATGACTGAATGCAATATACTTGGTTATGTAAAGAGACATTCGATTAAACATGTCATTGATATGTTAAAAAGAGTTAGAATATTGGCGAGGTGTCTAACCGGCCGGTTAGTATCCTTAATCTGCATAGGATGTTATCTAGGATATGACATCTACGATAGCACTTAAACTTGGAAGACACACTTTCTAACGACTGGGAGGAACTATACAACACTTTTGTCCACCAGTACAAGTACAACAACGAACTTGACATCACTCCTCGAGAATTAGAGACCACGAAGCAAGAACTTAAAGAAAGCCTGCCCACATTCATCACTAGGTGGCGGGCCAAAGCCTCAAATGATCAATTGACCGAATGAGGTTGAACAGGTTCAAATGGTAAAAAAGAACTTGCTTTCAATCTAACGTGAAGCCTTCTTTTCTTGATACTGTGAAACATTCAAGCACTAGTGGGGGTTGGAACCCAAATCGAGGATACGGTTAATGATGGGACCCTCAAGACAAATAACTCAAGGCCTCGAAAGACTTTCCCAAATGCAAAACCAAATAGCCCGGCCCACATGATCACTACAGTCAATGCATCTAAGTCTTTCTCATGGCCAACCTCACAGGGTACTCCACAAAAGCACCCTCAACAAATGTTTTTAGACTTGTCCACACCAATGGGGGAAGTGTACAAAAACTTCTAAGAGAAAGGGCTCCTTTAGCCCTTGGAACCAAAGCATGTCTCGAATCCTTTACCTAAATGATAGGATCCAAAACAACATTGCGCCTACCACTAAGGGGATGGACATATCATTAATCAATGTCAAGCTTTAAGGCACGTAATTCGAGATTTAATTAATGGGAGAACCATTGGGGCCCCATCAAAAAAGTCCAATGTCACTACTAATCCTTTGTCAGCCCATAACGCACAGCTTAGCATCAATATGTTAAGCCTTGAGAGTTCCAATCCAGGCAGCTTCATCATCGATTTTACAATTTTCACTAGGTGTAGCATGACCACCTAGAATGAACTCATGGGAAACCACAGTCAATCCAACTGAACTAATGCAGTGCATGTCACTCGCGAGGGAAGACAATTCAAACCCGCTCATCTACAAGCAGATGATCCAATCACAGAATTCCTAAAACCCAAAGAATCAATAGGGGTCCCACCTCATGTCCCAATCGAGGACAAGCTCATCAAACAACTCAAGAAAACTCAAAACAACATCTCAGTATGGGGTTATTAACTTCGTCATTTCTGCATAGGCAAGCCATGTTGAAACATGTTAATGAGACATAGGTTCCTACAACCACTACCTCTAAACAACTCACTCAAATTATTAGAGGGGTCCAATTCAATAATGTCATCACTTTTACAAATCATGACTTACCAAAAGGCAGGGTTAACCACTCTAAGGGATTGCATATTACTGTAGACGCTCTTAGGAAAAGGATACCTATGGTACTCATTAACAACGACTTGGCTCTCAATATCTATCCTATTAAGACTACAAAATTCCTTGCTTTAGAAGTAGTTGTTCTAACTCTTTCTGCCCAAGCAGTTAGCTTATATAACCCCTATCCGATTATTGAGAATTAAGCCACTAATTTAATATCAGAGACTTTACGAAGCAAAATGAAATTATGGAAGATTAAACCAAGATAATAAAGATTATAAAAAATACAAGTAGACAAGGAGAAAAATAAAATCAAAGCAAGGAGAATGGGATAAAATATGTCAAATGCCAAACAAGGCATAAGGAGAAAAAGATTGAAAAATAAGGCCAAAAGTGTTGGCCAAGGGACTTGAACCCAAGACCAAAAAAATAGGGGAGAGACTTATACAAAAAAGAATAGTCACTTGGCTGCAGCACTTTCGTGCTATATATCTCACAAGATATATATATATATATATATATATATATATATATAAAAACTACATAAAATGTCAAGTTTGCATACTCTAGAGTTGAGGTGTCGGCCCCTCATTGGGCTACTCTCCCCACCAATTAGATTTCATGCAGGATTAAATATATATGTGTGTGTGTGTGTGTACATATGTGCTGGATATATATGTATATATATATATATATATATTGTGTGTGAGAAGAAAATCTGAACCAAGTGTGTGTAAGTATGTGTGCGGGCAAAGAGAGAGAAAGAGAGGTAAAATTTTCTCTCTCTAGTATTATTTCATGTACAAGCCTTTTATAACTTAAATTATGCATGCATGTGTTTTATATTGCTGATGAATAAAAATAGAACAAAATGGTGAGTTTCGAAAGCTTGAAACCCGAATTTGTGAAAAATAGTGTTCTTGTACAAACTTAACTTAAGCTTGAAAATAACTACATGGCTCAAAAGAGCATTGAACATGGATCATTCTGCAACTTAAATCAATTGAAATGGTCAAGAGACCAAGGAGAACAACCCAATTGCAGGTTCAGTTGACCTTAGTGAGTGATCAAGATTTTGACCAATTCGTGGGGCTTAAGCAACGAGGAAAGGTTCCTTGTAGTTCAGAATCATATAGGATGAATTTGGGGCAAAAACAATGGCTAAAAAGCCACGAGATAGAGAAAGTTGCACCTCATCAAAAAAGCGATCCTTGTTGGAGCAGCCACTGTGAGTGGCTGTTCGATGACCAAGAGCTAAACCAAATGAAAATTAAACCCTAGAAATGAAATCCTCACTAAATTAGGGTTCGAACCACGATGAAATTAGGTTAGAATTCCACCAGCGATGGTCACTGGTGTCGAAAAAGGCACCGGAACCCTCACCAGAGAAATGAGGAAGATGAATAGTAGTGGGTTGGGTAGGTTTTGGGTTTGGGTTTGGGTTGGAACTCACCCAGACGCAAGTGAGGTTGTTTCAAAACTGTGTTGTTTTTAGTTTTAATTAAAAATAATTGGAACCGTTTGGCTACGAGGTTAAGGAATTGACTTAATAAACCCACACAAAATAGAGATATCTTATCCCTGTTTCGACCCTTGTCCACTATTTGGCTAATGAAAAATCAGAAAAAAAAAAAAAAAAAAAAAAAAAACAAATAAGGAGCCGCAACCCCAAGATTCGAACCCCTGACCTGTGTGCGTGTGAAACTTAAACCCAAGTGTATGGCCACTGTGTCAACTTCACACACGTGAATATTATGGACTGAATATATATATATATATATATATATATATATACTATAAAATAAAAGAATTAAATTAATTAAATTAAATTAATTTGGTAAAATGGTTCGGATGCCCAAATAAAATAAAAAGATAGAGTAATCTAATTTTTTGAGCATTCCTGACTCAATGACGGAGTCCGATTTGTGAGATTAAGTCTTGAAAAATTAAGATATGTAAAATATAAAATTACCATTTTACCCCTAATGATACCCGAAGTTAATTAAATATAAAAGGTAGTCTATCTTGACTAGTTTTTGATGTTTTGGACTCAATGGTGAGGTTTGTTAAGCCTAAATAAATTTTGAAAAATATGAAACAACAAATATGGTAATACCCATTACATCCCTAGCAATTATTTAGCTATTAAATGAATTTAGAAAAAGAGGGCGAGACCTAACTTTTAGTCTAAAGCCACAAAAATAATAAGTGGCCAATAGTAATACCTTGCTTATGTTCTAATGCATAGTTATGTATATTTGACTTATGATCTAGGAATTACAGACAAAGGAAAAGGGATTAGCATAGTTAACTAAAAGTTTGAGGTGAATAATCTTGTGCCCTGAAGTAGTGGTATTCTATATCCTATTTGAAAAATGCTAAATTGTTTTGTGAGTAACCCTGTATCCCAAATCAATGATTTTATCTTCTACTTGAAAATGCCTAAGTGTTTTATATCTGTTCAAAGTTTTATCTGCACTTTGTGAAATATCCGAGAACTATGATTTTCATGTCTAGATTTTGAAATGGTATTTATGTTTATTGATCTGAAAATGTCTGTAAACCATGGCACCCCTTCAATGAGAAATAAATGATTTGTGTGAACCAATTTAACTACGAAACCTGAATCATATGCGTTTTGAATCCGATCATCTGTCTATTCCGAGGCTTACCCATATGGCGTTTCAACTCTTCATGAGACTTACCCACATGGTACTCTGACTCGATTTCTTGTGTCTGTACCGAGGCCTACCCATGTGGCGCTCTGACTCTTTATGAGACTTACCCAGATGGCGCTCTGACTCGTTGTAGAATTCATGTATAAGACTTACCCATGTGGCACTCCGACTCTTGATGAGACTTACCACATAGTGCTCCAACTCATTATGTGAATCTTCGATAGTGTGTATATGTGTCCGTTGTCCGTTACTCGAAATTAGATTTTAAAAGCACCCTCTTACGTGTATTTGTCATTCGTTATCACGTTATTTGTTCCGTAACTTATTATCTGAATCATATTTTAAGAATTGCATATGTTAGTATACGATTTGTGAACAACTCTTTACTATCTGCTTTGTGATTTGATATTTGAACTATGTTATCAAAAAATAACGTGTTTTAGAAATGCTTCCGTTATATTTATCTGAATCTTCAGTATGTTTTATACGTGATCCATTTTGAAAGCATGTTTTAAGTTATCCTTACGTATATAATATCTGTTTGAGAAACTTGGTGCCCATGATTATTTATGCAAAACTCTGTCTTGTAAAACCTGTGATAGGATGCAGGAATTACTCATGAGCTTAGTGAAGCTTATATAGATTTATCCAATATATTTCGGGTAATTGAATTGCTATGGAAATAGCAAAGTCCACACCGTATGACTGAGAGCGTGAATATGATGGACCTTTTGTACCAGGATTTTGGTTAGACGTGACGTGAATTATTTTCGGTAATCATATGATATATGTTTTTGGACATGATGACAGCCTAGACTTTTAGAGACTCACATTTTGTACTTTTATGGATACATATGTGATATATATATATATATATATATATGTAAATGTTGACGACACATGATGAGTGCGCAAAAGTGCACTCTAAATATCCTATTATTAGATTAAAATGCTAGAAAGTGAATAAAAATACGGGATATAATTGATATTATTTTATTTCATTTCTATTCACAATAAGATGTATTTGAGCATTAATTTATAAGATTTTATATTTTAAATATTGCATTGTTTGTTGGGTTGCAGGATGCAAAGGAAAGAATAAAAAAAAAAAAAAAAGAGAAAAAGGCAATGGCCTATGCGTGAGGACTGTTTTCAAATGGCTGTGCATTGGAAAGCAAAACAAAAAGAGAAATGAAAAGAAAAAAAAAAAAAAAACAAGAAGCAAACTAAGGTAAGAAGAATAAAGCCAAGAAGGAGAGATGGCTGGCTGTGGGCGTCCAAGGTGCTGACGCAAGCCAGAGCTTGCGTGGTCAAGGTGGGCCAGTTCCTAATTGCGGGCGGGGCTTGGTGCGCGCTGGCCTTGGCGCTGCAAGGCGATGGACTAGCCAAGTGAAATGGGCCAGGGGCTTGGTGCGGCTGGCTTGGGACTTGGCGGTAGGCGCTTGGGCATGCAACAGAGGGGCTAGCTGTGCGGCGCGAAGTGGACAAGGCGCTGGGCTGTTTGTCGCTGTGGGCCCGATGCCAAATACAAAGAGAGGTGCTGTTTACTGGGGCCCAGGCGCCGAGGGCTGTTGGAAGAGGGCCTGCGGCTGTTAACAGAGGAGAGGAGCGGCTGTGAACAAAAAAAAAAGAAAAATATACAGAGAGCCACAGGTGCGGCGCTACTGTGAAGAGAACGGAGCTGCGGCTGTCTTAGGAAGGAGGGCTGCAGGAAAAAAGACACGAACGGCTGCTAGCTGCTTCATGACTCAGCGTTTTTCCACGAAGTTTATGTTATCTATCTTGTACATGGGTAACTAAATTTTTAAGTGGGGTTAGGGATGAACTTACATCATAAATGATTGTTTTAATTTATTTTTGATTCCTGTATATGGTTTTCACTTGTTAAATTCTTTTATGATCATTCATAATTAATTGTTGGATTTTATTGTCCGAATAATTAAAGGGTTTAGTCTGTTTATAGATTCAGTCATGCTTTTTCTATCGAATGGATTAATGTTTTGATTATTTTTGGAACAATTAAATATTTATATTGATTCAATTCTCTACTGCAGTATTGCTCGTTGGGTATATTGTCGTCGTTGGGTTTTCTCAATGTGAATAATAATTTGTGTGATTTAAAAGTGTTGAATGATTTTTCAAACAGTTATTTTCAATCTAATTTTGGTTCATAATTTTAAATCTTTCGATTGAGATTTTTGGAATTTAATTTCTCAATTGAGTTATCAGTGAATTAAAAATAGTTAAAACACCATATATGTTCAAGGGATTTCTGAAGCTCCACTGTTTGTTAAATTTGAGTATTTTCTTCCATTAATCAAATTGTTTAATTTTTAGTTTGCATTCAAAAAATCACTGCTTATATTTTTATTTTCTCGTGAATCATTTAATATTTTTCTTTAGTTTCAGAAATTCTGTTTATTATTCTTTTAATCTTGTCTCCCTGTGGAATCGACACGCCAAAGCTACACTACAACTACCGCGTTATTCTTTGGGCGTAATCAACACATGTTGATGATAGTGGTGACAATGATCTTATTTTGAGTATACTTTATAAATGACAGGTATTGAAATGGTTATCAAATGAGTTGCACATGTGTAGCTTCCACAATTAATATCAAAATATATATATATATATATATATATAGATCACTCTTGTACAATTCATTTGATTCTGTACGACCTGTTCGAGTGACAGTGTCGGTCACTGGCCCTAAATCCGGATAAGGTGTGTTTTGGGTCATGACACAGGTCCTATGATAACACTCGAAAGAAAGCCGTGGGGATCATGACACTTACCATGAATCTCAGCCCAATAGAAAACACTATCCATTTCAAATGTTGGATATCCCACATCTTTTAATCTACTATTTAGGAGACCATGGCTACATGAAATAAAGGCTATAGCATATTCTTTGCATCAAAATCTCAGATTTACCTGCCAAGTACTATTCATGAGGATGATTGTAATAACCCAAAAAAAAAATTTTTTTTTAAATATATAAATTTCCATGGTTATTATTAATTGTTTTATTATCATTAACATTATTATTTTTAAATTCTTGATGCATATGTTATATATATGCATGGTATATGTATGGTGTGTATGTATACATGTGTAGGGTGATATATGTGCATGAATATGTATGGGTATATACATATATTTAACAGTGCATGTGTGCACTAGGTGAGGGGGCACCAGACCGTGAGGGAGTGTGTGTGTTTAGTGTGTGTTTGGTGTGTAGCTAGGGTGGATATATAATTGATATATGTATATATAGGTGTATAGGCAGCTTTGCATTAAATGCAAAGCTGCATTTGGGGAGAAACAAGGGGCTGAACAGAGAGGGAGTCAGGTCAAGGAAGGCTGCAAGTGGAGGAGGGATAGAGAGAGAAAGAGAGGAGAGAGAAAAAGGGTGTTGGTCTCGGTTGGAGGGGAAAGAAAGGAAAGAGGAGCAGAAGGCGAGAGAGAGAGGACTGTGAAGGAAGAGAGGAAGCTCGGGGAGTGACCCAAGAGGAGAAAGGAAGAAGGGAGGAGCTACATCAGGAAGGAATCCGAAACTGGGGTGAGTAGCTTAGATTCTGTTTTAATTTTTTTAAAGCACTATGTTTAAATCTAACCTTAGGACCTTATAGCATGTGAGATAGGGAACACACTGCAAAAAGAATCAATGAAAATGGTTAAGGGGAGAGGGAGAACTTCCCAGTTACAGGTCTCGGCCATGGGGGGTTGGACCTTATCATTTTATGTATAAAACTTCCTTAAAATGATCCTAAGATAATCCTACAAGGTGCAGAAAACCAAAGGAAGAAGAAATGATGAAAAACAGTAGAGAAATAAGTGCGAAATCAAAAATTACAGTTGGCCGGAGATTCGGCCATGGGCCTTTGGGCCCTATTTTGTGAAGACCTAGTGGTTTAAATCAAAAACTAAACCTAGAAATGAAACCCTTGAGGGAAAATGAAGAAAACTGCATTTTGAAACCTTGAAAATATCGCCGAAAAACAGTCGCCGGCGCCGGAGAAGGCGCCGGAACCCTACCGGAGGTCCGCCGAAAAAACGGGGAAGAAGGGGACTGTGCGGGTCGGGTTCCGGGTCCGGGTCGGGTCTGGTTCGGGCGGAGCCGGTCCGCCCCTGCCACGTGTCGCTCCCCTGTTTTAACTTAAAAACCCAATGGGTCTGTTTGGCTACAAGGATAAGAGATTAGAAATTAAAATTAAATGGGAACAGGGATATCTTATCCCTGTTTTGGATTAGCCACTGTTTGGCTATCCAAATTGAGAATAGGGTTTTGCAAATTTCGAAATTGCCCCTGAACTTTCTGAAAATTACCATTCTGTCCTGAACTTTCTGAAATTACCCTTTAACCCCTAAACTATAGGGAAATTACAATTAGACCCACCAGATTAAATATTAATAAAATAATAATTAAATTAATTAATTAATTAATTAATTTAATTAATTTAATTATTTAAAATACTCGAAAATAATCCGGAGTCCAAATGGGACAAGTCATTAGTGTATTTTGACTATCTCGGCCATTCTGAGGCCAATGGTGAGGTCCGTTTTACGAGACGGGGTCCCGAAAAATAAAAGACACGTAGTAACATATAAAATTACCAAAATGCCCCTGAATTAAAGTACAGTCAAACGAACTCCGAATTAGGTAAGCAAATAGTGAAACTTTATTGTCTCGAACATTCCGGACTCAACCGTAAAGTGCGATTTGTGAAAAGAGGTCACGAAATGTAAGGACACGTGTAAAGTGCAAAATGACTGTTTTGCCCTTTTGAACCCAGGTGTCCGAATTGAATTCTACGAAAGCCTAAACTTATTTCCTTTGACGCTCCGGACTCAATGGTAGAGTCTAATTTAGTAAAATAGAAACTTATGAATTAAAGACATAAAATTTGATGAATAGCATAATTCAAGTGACAATTAAACTGAGTTTCGTGTTATGAATTTTAGGGACACGGAAAGGCAAAGCGAAGGTGACCTGACCTTCGGTATTCTTACGGTGGTTCCACTTTACTACGAGTATACTTTTCCGGTTTGAGATCGATTACCAGGTACGATATATTGTGCTAAGTAAGAAATATAATTGAGATTAGGAATACTTGCTTTGCTGCCTTGATTGTTCACATGTTTGCTTGAGTGTTTACATGCTTACGTGCTACATGCTATCTTGTTAAGTTGGATGATGATTATGTGTATATCGCATGTGTTAGTGTAGTGTGTGAATCATATGCTTTGAAGAACTGTTGATATTATGAATTGTGTACTTGAAGGCATGCTTTATGTATGAATGAGATGCATCATTGAGATTACATTATGACATGATGAAATTAGAGCATATTGGCATAGTGTGATTCTTTGGACATGGCGTGGGTAAGCACTTGGTGCTTTGCATTATGAGGGTGCAGATCCTGTGGTGAAAAACCCAAAATCGGCCAATAGGTACTTGCCTGCCTGACAGGATTCCGGACCGTGAAGCGAGACATACAAGGTACTCATGCCGACGGGGAAGGACCGTATCATGAGACATGGGTGGGCATAGAGTTGCATGGGTGTGTCACGCATACAGCTCATATACTGCATATTGTTTATATGCTGCCATCATGATATCGAATGCCATATAGAAATAACTGTACACTTGCACATGCCACGACCTTAGTTCTGTTTCTTGCATTAGCATTATATTGTACCAGCATGTTGAGCTGACCCCTTTATTGGGGCAAACATTTCAGATGATGTCCCAGTTGTACGAGACGAGGAGATGACCTGATCAGGGACTATGTCAGGCCCAAGGGGCGCTTTTGATATTATGTAAGGGCATGAGCCCGAGACTGTATTTCATTTTGTATGTTGTGAATAAATGGACCAGACCTTATGTATGTATCAGAACAGTATGTAAAATGTATGTGATCGTCCTGAATTATCTTTTATTATTTTATTTTCTTTTGTCTCGTTACTCGCGCCTCGGGTTCACTGGAATTCGGGGCGTGACAATGATGATCCCACTAGCGATGATCTCCCCATACTAAGGATTCAACATAGTTCCAACGATCTACCTTTGACAAGCTTCGACCATGAAGGAAACCTTAAGATGAAACAAACACCCAAGAATGGCTTATACAAGGAAGCTATCATGAATATGATGCTGCACATAGGATATGATGATGCCTGGTAAGGGCCTTGGACGTAATTCGATAGGCTTACCTGCACCGCCCCTTCAACAAGAAAAAGAATACACATTCAAGCTTGGGTACACGCCGATTGAGGAGGACTTTCGTAACAAATCCTTGCCCGTACATGCCAAGAGGATTGCTAAAGAACAGGGGCTACCCCCCAAGCTGATCGTACTGAAACCTTACTTCCCTACTTTGAATGGGAATTTTGTTAAACAAGGAGAATACCACATGTACTATGATTTCATTGAGCTATGGTACAATGATAAAACCAAAGTCGGAGTTCCCAGTTGGGAAGTCTTCAAGGATTGCACCTACAGGTTTGAAAAAGGGGTGGTGGTACCAACTGAACAACAAGATCCACCACAAGATGATTGGATCGAGGAACTTGGAGGATTGATAGAATACTTTGCCAATTTGGAACTAACCACCGATGTAAAACCTTAACCCAATTAGGCAAAGTAAATTATTGCAATGATGCTTTTATGAAATTAAATATATATTAATTATTTATTTTAAATTGAAACTAGTAGGCCGTAAATGTTAAAATTATTACACGAAGAAAATTGGACAAATTAGAGTGATGCGCGAATAAAACGAACTTAATTACAAATTCATCGATAAATGCGATGCATTTTTAGTATAAATAAAATACCATGTAAAGCGTTAAAAAAAAAAGGTTTATGACATAAAAATTTAGCACACAAAATTAAAAAGCAAAGTGAGAATACGAACAGATTTTTAAAGCAATTAAGACACAATGTAAAAATCTGGCAAATTATGCTAAAAATTGCCAAACAAGGCAAAAGAGAGAAAAAAAGGAAAAAAGAGGCAAAAAGGGGTGGCCAAAGGGTTTGAACCCTAGACCAAGAAAGAAAAGAAACCTAAAGCCCAAAAAGAATGCCAATTGGGCTACATGCACTTTTGTGCAATATAATGCATAAGATATGTATATATGCCCTAATAAGTCTCAATTCCAGCATGCTCAAAATTGAGGTGGCAGCACCCCATTGGGCCACCTCCTCAGCCAGTTGCATTGCATGCAACACCTCAAGCTTATGTCAGCCCTATATATATAAGACGTGTTGTGTGTGCTGCATAATATATAAGTATAACAGACCTTGTGTGTACGTGAGTATATGTATTGTGTGCATGTGCGGTTGTAGAGAGAGAGAAAGAGAGAGAGAGAGAGAGAGAGAGAGAGAGAGAGAGAGTGAAAGAAAGAAGACGAAGAGAAGAAGGAGGAGGAAGGAAGAAAGCTGCATGCATTTTGAGGACTGGAATTGGGTTCCAGCAGTCTGAAGCAAGAGAGAGGAACACCCATTGAAGGTATAAGACTTGAAATCTAAATTTTCACTCTTAAGGAAACATGACTATTCTAGCATTATTTTGATCATTATAGACTTAGTTTTGCATGCATGTAGCCATAATATATAAAACCAACGAAGAAGAGTGAATTAACACAATCTAAATAGAAAAAATTGGAAGAACAACCATTGTTGTACCTTCACAAACACAGACCTAAACCGAGGTGAAGAAAACTTGTTTTTGACACTTAGAGAAATGAAACTAGACATTACAAAGGTTATAAAAATCCTAGACCGTGACCAATATACCTAAAAGAAGGCTATGAAATCACGAGTTGCAACCATAGGTAATAAAAACCCATTTCTCAAAAATGAGCACCAAAGTTGATTTATGGATCGGGGATTGACTCCCCATAGTATAAGGGTCATCACAGACCAAACCTTATCCATTTTCATGGAGAAATGAACATGTATGAAGCTGTTTTCAAAAATCACCATAACCACTCGATCGAGCTCTTGAGCTCATCTCAATGCCCCAAACCAACGCCAAATGAACCCCTATTTCCCTAGGATTTCATAGGATTTGGAAGCAGGCAAAACAGAGTTCTAAAACTCCACGAAATAGAGTTTTTTTAAAACCTACAACTAGGGCAACCTCTGCATAGGAAGTAGGGAAGACGATGAACAATGAAGGGTCGGTCTCGAGTCGGATCCGGGTTTAGGTCGGGACTAGACCCATCGCACAAGAAGTTTTAGTTGAACAACGCCGTATTGAAGGATTAGTTTTAATTTTGAAAATGGAATGGTTCAGTTTGGCTACACGAATAAAAAATCTGATCTAATAGCCGCGATTGGAATAGGGATAGCCTATTCCTGGAATCGGACCTTGTCTACTGTTTGGTTATGAGATAATTAAAAAAAAAAGGAAACCTGCAATCAGTGGGATTCGACCCGCTGACGTGTGCGTGCGTGTGAAGCTTATACCAAGCGTGGGAACCACTGTGCCACTGAGGCACTTGGTTAAAATAATATTTAAATAAATATATAATATTATAATTTAATTAATTTAAAATTAATAAAATATTCCCGGAGTCCGAAGAAAATAAAAAGGTAGTGTAACACAACATTTTTGGGTATTCCGGACTCAATGGCGAAGTGCAAATTACGAAATTAAATTTCAAAAAATGTGAACGGACGAACTGAGTTAATCTCAAAACTATCCTGAAGGCCAAATAACGATACCAAACGACCCCAAAAATTATGAAAATACATACTTTAGAGTTTTTCGATGTTTCAGACTCAACGGTGGAGTCCATTTTGTCAAATTTAATATCTAAAATACTAATACATGAAATGGGCTATCTTTAGGACACTCTAAAAGTACGACAATGCTACCAAGAGGGGAAAAATAAGCCCATGGACAAAAAATACGACACATGAAGTTAAAAGACAGTAAATTCATAAATAAAATTAGGTTAAGTTTATGGATACTGAATAATATTTCCTTATTATAGGTTCTTCTAAGGGAAAGGAAAAAGAAGTTTGATTCCTTGTGAATGGAAGATAAGCTATTTTTGAAGTAAGTAAACCCGAACTCTAGCGTGTAGTATTCCTAGCTATGTCACAATTTTTTTTCTTGATGCTGCCTATTTGTAATCCATGCATACCTGATATGTTGATCTCCACAATTTGATGCTTGTTCTATATTATTTATTTGTTAAGAATTTGATTATCAATATCCCACATGATTATTTGTCTATTTCTATACTTGTTTGGATATTAAAAAATTGTCATGGCTCTCACTACTGAAAATTTGTTATTCCACAAATATGTACATCGCCTGTGAAATTATGATGATTATGATATTTTTACGAGTATCCGAAGTTATGATTAATCACAACATCCATCTGATTTACGAATGCTCAAGGACCTATATAACTCCATAGCTTGTACAAGGCGTCCAGGGCATTAGCACAGATACCCACCTCTCTAAAGTGTGATATCCCACATTTGGTCAGAACCAGTAACAATTGAAACCCACGTCAGAAATTCTTTTATGCTTTGGTTTTAAGTGCTCTCCGTCCATCCAACATTCTTACACAGTAAATCAACCTGGCTCCTCTCCCGTTCCTCTTTCCTTTAAGCTAGTCTAGATGATGCATGACACATTACCTATTATCAAATTACTTTTTAGTAAATACATGATGCAGCATTCATCCAAGCCCACATTGAATGAAAAAAGTGTAATGGAGAGATACTGGGCTACTTAAATTTTTCCCAACCAACTCTGAACCAGTCCCATACGTGTTCCATAAACTTACTCATGATCATTGGGAGCAGTTTTTACAATTTGCACTACCACGTACCCATTTTCATAAAAAAAAAAAAAAACTCAATACTCCCACAGGTAACCGATGATGCATTCATTTAACCGTCAACATGATAGCACTATTCTAGATGTCAAATATTCTTCCCGCAATAAGGTACACCTCGTCTTGAATGCAATTATGCCAGAATCATTTTCACCCACTTTCTTCTTTTATGCAAACTCTAAAAAACCTACTTTACCAAGTTCCAATTAAAACATATCGCGATACAATGTTTGATTGCTTTGATAATTCTATCTGTTGCAAATATCTCAAGAAACTTGATCACGAAGGAAGTTAAAGAAAATGAAGCATACTTGGCCATAAACACTAAAACAAAAATTATTTACATTGTTCACGGACGTTGGATTCACTACATAATCTGACAAGACAAAAAATACACTAGTCAGGAATGAAACTACAAGGAGATGGAATGGGAGGCTCAACTCAAACAAAGAACCTTAACTACACAAAATCGATGCCCATTAGAAGAGAAATAAACAACCAAAACTGCAAATGAAAACCATTAAGACAAGGATAACACCGCCATAAGAGTCTAGGGGTTTACACAAATAGAACACAGAACAAAACACCCTAAAACCTTCTCCCTCAAATGTGAATCGTCTCCAGTCCAGTCAAGTATGGCATTTCAACTGTCCTCTCCTGCTCTCGCATGACAGAAAAATGCCCTTCCAAACGAGAGAAATAAAAATTAAAAAAAAAAAAAAATTATTCATTTGTTTGGACCTTCTGCTATTATCAAACTCTACATTAACATTACTTCTGGCTCAACACTAACAATCCAATCAACGTACAAATTCCACACTACTGCCACTGTTGATTATTTCCAACCCTAATGATGCTATGATGATCTATTTAACATCCATTTAAACTCATCTATTCAAATTCTAACAAACAACTCTTGCCTGCCTCTCTCTCTCTCTCTCTCTCTACCATAATATGGGAAGATGTCCACTAAATTATTGCAGCCCATCAGAGCACAGAAAACATCATTTGACGACTCAGCACTGCCTTTCATAAGGAGATTGAACAAGAAAGGTCATGATGACTTTAATCATAAGCCAAAAGTTGCAACATGAAATGTTCCATCTGGACACTTTCCAAATTGGTTCTCTTTCTAGAAAAAAAAGGGGAAAAAAAATATCGCTACTTTCTTGACAAGACAAAAGTTAAACCATGAAGAGTGTCAATCTAGAGATGTTCCAAATTGGTTCTCTTGAAAGGAATTCTGTCATCTGCGTGAGCTAGCTGGGGTTAAATATATTGAACTGTGCAACAGCATAGTATAAACTCTCCAAAGAAAGTAAGGGATGGCACCCAAATGTTTTCTACCATATATACAAAGGTGGCGTATGGCATAGATAAATTTTATTCGTAAACACTGAACCTAATAGATCGTGTAGATGTATGGGAACATGATTCTTCTTTAGTAGTGTCCATGCTACTTAGAGCCAGCTTTATGAACCAAAAAATGAGACAAGCTCAATTTGAAGAAACTTACCTTTAATCACAAGGACTTCAGCTCAAACTTAGCACCTGTCTGCTCATTTAATGCCTGTTTGGGGTTACTTCATATTCTGAAAAATTAATTTCAAAATAATCAATTTGTTAATTAGTGTTTGGTAAAGATTGTTCATAATTGATTATAGACTATAAATTTTCCTTTTTTCACTTTACTAAATAAATACTTTGTATGTATATATTTATACAAATATATTAGTATTTAAAAAAGAATTATATAAAATATTTGATGTTTTGTATATATAAATCTATATATTTAAATGAGGAAAATATAATAAATAGAAGAAAAAATTGTATTGCAGCCAAAAGCACCTAACTGGCGCTTCTGGTACAACATTTAAAACAGTTTTTCATGCACAGGGCCCACTGCTAAGCATTTGCAAAATTTTCCCCAAACACCATAAATGTGAGTGCATATGCATTTGTGAGTTGCAAGTGTAAAACTTGGGGAAACAACACCCCTCCCCCCCCCCCCCCAAAAAAACAAAAAAAAAAAAACAAGCGCTTAATGTGCATCTTATTGAAGATTTGCAGGGAGAATTATTACCAACAACATGCAACGGCCATTAATCCATTTCAAATTCTGAACTGATATAATGCTTAAGCTAATTGAGGATAATTACCAAATAAAAAATTGTATATCAATGAGCATACAACACAAAAGGGTTTTCCTTTTTCTCTTTTTTCCTAAAGGTAAGTGGCCCTCGGGGTGCGAGTTGAACCTCGGACCTTGGGAGCCTCTTTCCAACTCATCGAACCCCAAGGGTTGAGCATACAACAAAAGAAGAGTGCAAGGCCGTAAATAAGGAACGATGATCCAAAGCAAACAACGGAGTCTGTAGCATGAAAAATAAATAAAAGGGCAATTTGATAGTCTAGAAATAGTCTGCAGGAAAGTTCTTGCAAAAGAGCAAATGATTTTTAGAAATCTAATTTAAACAATCAAACCAAACTTCACAAAAGGTTTATGTCAAATGAGTATTACGTGTTTCTAAACAAAACAAATGCACGAGTTCAGATGTATAGGGGAAATATGACACATGTTAGCAATCTTTCAAGATAAAACTTAGCTAAAAAAACAATAATAATAAACTTTCAAGATTAATAAGACAGATCATTGGCATGAAAAAACTTCTAAAAAAAACCGAAGCTATTCCATGACAATTTCATGACTCAAAAATTTGGCAAATTCATCAATTCACCATAGCACTGTGGACTGCGTATAAGAATAGCAAACGAGGTAATACTATTAGCAACATTAGCAAGACTCCAATAAACTTCAAGTGTGTTGAATTCCAACCACTTGCACCAATTGTCTAACTGAATTCATACTTCATGAGCAACCCAATGAATGCTAATTTGGTTGTCTAGCAAAATTCTGCAAGCCTTAGATGGCTTTATCAAAGGTTTAGAATGGAGAATTATCCAAGGGAAGCTAAAGCACCAAGAAACTTGTCCCAAGAGTATACTTGACAAGGGAATCATGCCATCAGCAGAACAATTAAACAATGTCAAGTAGTTAATGAGGCAGATACAAGGGATTGCAATTTGCTATAATTGAGATTGATAACTAAAATTGAGCTTATGTGTGAAACGGCTAGCAGTGTTGAAAGAATTTTCAGCAGAAAATACAGAGACTCAACTTGTGAGGTCATGTAAAAGGAAGACAACAGGCTAGACGAGGAAATAGTATAAGTGGTGTTGGTGTCTTCCCCAAATGCAAAAAAAAAAAAAATATAAAAATTGAGTTTGCAGACCTCAAATGCACTTTTGTGCATTTTGGGAAGTAATATCAACACAAAAGCAGACCCTAGCTACAATAGGATAATTTATTTTGACCAAAAATATAAAATAACAACAACATTTAATTCATCATCAATGAGATAATGATAAAAATAATAAAGTTGAATAGGGTCTTGACTTTAATTGATTTTGTTAGGTTTAGATATGGTTTGAGTGTTTTACAGTAATAATCTCCATGAGTCTCTTATTTGATCTAAATGCCCATCTTATTTTCTATATTTCTATTACAAGTAATTAGGACTAAGAACGTGTAAGGCAATAGAAAGATAAATGAAGAACCAATTCAATTCCAAAACTGAGTGACATAAGAAATTATTATTCGAGAAAACAAAAAGAACTTAACCATCTCAGGCAAGCACTTGTTTTCCATTTCTGCCATGGCCAAGGCTTCCAAGTTGTTGCCTTGAGGCCAAAACTCACGAGAACACCTTGTGAAGGTTTTGAATTGCAGTGTACATTTTCCGCCTCGAACCAACAGCATTTATACCCATATCCTTGAGATCCTCCAATGTCAACATGGGCAGAACTTCATCATCAACCTCATGTATCTCGAAAACCGGCGCGTACCGGCCTAGCCCCAATCCAATGAGCCAATTTCTAACTGCATCGTCGAGAAACTGATTCTGCCGCCTCTCACTGCCACTATGGAAATTCCTTTCTCTACTTGCCCCACATTTTCGATCCCGAGAATCAGACTCCGGCATACCATCATCACGATCCCGACTTTCCGAAAACCTAGCCGTAACTGGTCTCCGATGCCCGTGCCAAAAATCGAGAGCAACATTGTCGATGGAGTGAACCGGACTCTGTTCCTTCAAAGGACTCTCTGAACCCCCAGGTTCGAAATCCCTAAACTCCTCGTTTTTATCTTCCATACTATCACCTTCGGCTCCATTATCGACTTTTGATATCGCCCAATTCGTTCTCACTCTCTTCGTCGGTCTCTTCGATTTCAACTCATTCGGCTTTCGGTTCCCGTAATCGAGATTGTTTTCAGTCTCTAGGGTTTCATGGCAATCGCCGCCGTTAACAAGATTGGTCAATGGTCGAGTCTTGGAGGCTTTAGTGGCGAGTATAGGGTCTCTGTGGAACCTCCATGGCTTGGGTCGTCGAGCATCAGACTCGTAAGAGACTGTCGCCGGTTGGTTGCCGATCTCGCCCAATCGAACACTGGGTCGACGTTGGCGCTTTGGGACTAAGCTTGGTCCGAGGTGGTGATTGTTGTTGTCGCCGTCTTCGTCGGTCGGAGCTTGTACAATTGCTGTTGTAGTCGTGATTGTTGTGCCGGCGTTTATTGGACCGTCCGGTGTCTCTAACTCTGCCATTACAGTACTGACGAGGGTAAAAAGTGCGAGAAAACTCAAAGAATGCGTAACATACGCAGCTTTAGATGGGAGAGAATCTAGTGGCTCCGGGGGTTGTGTATCTTTCAGTTCTTGCCGTCCGATTGTCTTATGAAGTTTAGATGATGATGACTCTCGCGTGCGGGAGTGTCCGCCACTAGGGGTGTCAATTCGTATTATCGTATAGTGTTCGAGTCGTGTAAAAGCGTACATATTCGAAAATATGTGTGAATCCAAACCAGACACTATTAACCAATGTTTTAAAACCCGTACTGGACTGGCCGGTTCAACCGGTTGAACCGTCGACCGGTCTACAAAATACTCCAGTTTAATCCATAAACCCGTTTTAAGTTCAAAACTGTTCTAAAAATAGAAAATCGATAAAATCGGACGGTTCAACTAGTGAACCGGTTGACCCGGTACCGGTTCAACCGGTTCTTGGCTGCAATTTTTTTTTTTGGGTATATTCAAAAATCTCAAATTTCATGCAATTTTTTAGCTGAATTTTGGCTAAGTTAAGTTGGTATTTTGTTGAATTTATTTTGGATTGTAATTAAAATTTTAAACCCTTGAAGTTTGAAACTCTAGTATTATATATTTGTATCATGTAGTATTTTATTTTATTTTATGCATGATTATTAATATTTATATCTTCTTCTTTTTTTCATGTAGTTGAAGACTAAATTATTAGATTATATTTGGATTGGATGTTAAAATGATTTTTGTTATGATCCTTGCGATTATGGAAGAATGGCAATGAAGTTTTAACTTTCAAAATTGTAATAAAATATATCTATTATACTTTTTTCATTTTTTTTCTTGAAGTTTTACATATTAAGAAAATTCATATTTTGTAAATTTTTTTTTATATAATTTTTAGTAATTTTTGTATAATTTTTTAAATTTAAAATATCAATAATATGTATTATTAAATTTATTAATTACTAATTATAACATCACGGTTTGATTCCGGTTGACCCGATAGGTTGAACCGATAACCCGTAACCAGGATATTTTTCCGGTTCGATGAATGGTCTGGGTCTGAAAACATTGCTATTAACTAATCATGTCAAGTTTCAAAACTCAAATCCAACCCATTTATTAAACAGGTTATACATGTCGACACACTTAACCCATTTATTTTAATTTTTTTATTTTTTAAATAAAAAAATTTACCTATCTTTTCATATGTATAGATAATTTTCAAGTTTAGTAAGTTTGAATATGAACCAAATCAAAGTAAAAACTTCTTTTATAAATAAAAAATCTTAAAACCTTGATAAATATTTGATGTGAGATGAATTACCTTAACTCATAATATATTTTATAATTAAACGTGTTAAGTCGTGTTAAACGAGTTGACACTAGTAAAACCCAAACTCGACCTGTTTATTAATCGTGTTATACGTGTCAACCCATTTTTTACCCAAACCCATTTATGCTAAACCCAAACTCGTTAACTTCGTGTCGTGTTCGAGTCGTGTTGTCGTGTCGTGTTAAAAATTAACACCCCTATCCGCCACCATAGCCGGCCCAATTAGAACCCCTTTTTGGTAAGAATGGTAACAAGTTTGAAATGGGACGACTCTTTTTTAACTTTGATCTCGTTTATATTTTATATTCCTTATCATGTCCCATCCTGTCCTATCCAGAACACCAATATTATTTTTTTCAAAATAAGTTATAATTTTTTTTTGGTAGATAAATTAAATCTTTATTGTCAAAACAACTAATATAAAAAATAATAATATGAGTGTGATATGAGAAATTTTAAAATTAATTTTATATAGTATGATTTATTGGTAAATATAATGTACATAGGGATAAAAAAATAATTTAATACATAAACAGGGCGGGACAACCATCCCGTTCCCCACCCCAAACCCAACCAGGTTTTCAAAGCCCGGCCTTGACCCGCCCCAACCCTGTTTATAAACATCCCATATTGCCCCCCTTTAGAGGAGAGGTGGGGTGGGACGAGGCGGGGCCGGTCTGTCACGACCCGAAACCCACCCTGTGCGGATCTCACATCGCAACCACCGCCCTTCGGCCCGAGAGCCTCAAGACAAGGCTCGCATACGCAGCAGTATCGAATAGATGTGCGGCCTGTGGTTTGCGGAAGCGTGAAAAACTTTTTTTTTTTTCTTTTCTTATTTAAAATACTTTCGCACATCCATGCAATACTGCCACTCTTCATAGCGGTACACATGATTATAAAATCAGAGCATAAATAACAATTCTAAGGTTTTATTCATAATACATATTCACTTGTCATTCGAAACTTAATTACATAGCGCTTACATATTGTCTATAACCAAAAGCGACTAACAATTAGTCTTGGTGCTTCCCAAAATCTGCTAATCCTGCAATAAACTTCCTATGCCCTTCCACAAAATGAGCATAGATCAACACTTTCTTCATCAAAAACCAGGACTCACTTTCTATCACCTGAAAGGGGGACGGATAAAAATCCGGGTAAGTTAAACTAAGCTTATGAGTAATTCCTGCATTTGTCATGGGGTTTTAATTGGCAGTGGTTTCGCACATGAGAGGTTATAAAATACTCACTAGCAATTACTCATACATTTTGAACATAGAGTACATGCACTTTTCATAAAGATAGCCTTGAAACATTTAAATTATTCAAGCTAAACATACATTTCTTCAAATAGAGTATATGCACTTCAAAAGCATATAAACATGCGTAGTGAAAATGGGGATAAAACCTGCTTCCATTTCAAAAGCGTTACTTCAAAACATATAAACATGCGTAGTGAAAATGGGGGTAAAACCTGCTTCCATTAACAAAAACGTTTGTCACATTTTCTCTTTAATTTAGGTGGAATCTGTTTCGAACCAGACTCCCGTTTTACTGCAATGCTACAATGGAGATATCTCATTGTCTGGGGGATTAGATCCTGCTATCGGGCATTTCACACGTCAGGTCAATTGAGTTCCGAAGAAACCCAAAATCCTAACTATGCGTTATTTCACATGACAGGGCAATTGGGTCCTGAAGAAACCCAAAATCCTGGCTATGTGATTTTTGTATTATTATCTTGTAAAACATTTATCAAATGGCTTCTTCAAATAAATACTTTTCATGAGTATTTAAAACATGACGTTCATGATTTCATGATAGGATCTTCAAATACTTGGAATAATCAAATTCAGAATATTTAAGGAAATTGGCATTTTACTCAAGCATGCTAAATATTTCGAAGAAATGAACTGTATATAAAAACATTTAATGAGCATGTCATAACAGAATATTTTAAACAGGAATTGTATAAAGACTGAATTTGATATTTAAAACATCATTCAAATCCGTGGAATTAAATCTCCATTTCAAACGCAGGGTTACTTACCTTATACTCCAAGATTGGCGTTTACTGTGACATCTTTCCTTTCCCCTTTGTGGCTCCTAAGAACAATTCATAAACAATCTATTAACTTCATATGTTCCTCAAATATCTCCTATTGATGCTCTTATTTTATGTTCAGATTGTATTAAATACTAGCTTTTAACCTAAGTGCTATTCTCTTAACGTATACTCTTCTAGTAGCTTCATTAAATTGTAAGGTTGATTTTATACTTTATATATTTACGTATCATATTTTTTTATACTTCATTTTATAACACAGGACCTCACCATTGAGTCCGGAACGTCGAAGAAAGTCAATTTAGACCTTCTTGGACTTCATTTGGCTTAAGGGCACATTAAGGGTAGTTTGGTGTCATATTTTTTGGAGTCCCGTCTCGTGAATCGGACCCCACTGTTGATCTCAGAACGCCTAAGATAATAAGAATACACTGATAACTTGTCTTATTTGGACATTGGGCATATTAGGGGCAATTTGGTAATTTACATTTTAATGTGTCTTAATTTTTTTTGGGGTCCCATCTCGTGAAACGAGCCCACCGTTAGGTCCAGAACTTCCAAAATAGTCAAAATACATTATTTATTTACTTTATTTGGACTTCGTTTGCTTTAATTATGACCTAGAGGTATTTTTGGAATTTTCCTTAATTATAAAATAATTTAAATTAATTATTTAATTATTAAATTATTTTTCAGGGGTATATGTGAAAGAATTTTTTAAATTTTGGGCCAAAACTGAATTCCGTAAAACTATTGGGGGGCTTAATTGCAATTTTGTAAATTTTCGGTCTCAACCAATTGGTTCAGTTCAAATTTAAGTGGACCGATCAGATTTCTACTGAACTAGCCGGTTTGGACCGGTTCATCGTGTAATGATGACGTCAGTCCCAACGTTTAAAAATTAAAATCCTCTTAATCAAACGACGTAGTTTCATTTAACCCATTTATGCGACGGGTGGGGTCCCGACCCGAACCCAGATCTGACCCTTTACTGTTCATCTTCTTCCTCTTCTTCTTCCCCAGTTTTGCCCTAATTCCCAATTTTCTTTTTCTTCAATTTCATGAGTTTTCAAATGCAGATTCTTTCTGCTTTCAACCCTAAGGTGTTTTTGGGAGCCTAACAAACATTTTCCCATCCATTTGAGGCATCAAATCGAGCTCAAGGGTTCTATCCAACAAGGAATAACCGACCCTGCAACTGGTTCTCAAACACTCATTTTTGGTCCAATCTTCATGAGGTTTCTTGCGTTGTGGTCCTTGCATCGTGGGGTTTCATCCCTCATTTACAAAATCATGTTTGGTAGTGTTTTTGGTGAGTTTGGGTTTTAAACCCGAACCTGTAACTCGTGATTAGGGGGTCGGTTTTGAGTCTTTAAGGTCGCGTATCTAGGTTTTTGAGATGCTAGAAGAACCTAGTTCAAGTCTCAAGAAGCCAAAATAGGTTTGATGTAAGTCGTTTCAGACCTGCTCTATCTGAGGTCATCAATGGAGATTTTGGGTTCGGTTTGGCGTGCTAGGCTATTTGATGGTCTAACAGTCATGCATTCATCCAGATCTTACTGTCTAATTATCATGCATGCAATAATAGTCCCAAAAACTACCAAAACAGTAGGGAAATTTCAAAAATAACATCTTGGGTTTTTGGGTGTTTACCTTGTATAGTGAATCCCTCTCTATTCGTGGCTCAAGAAGAGACCTCAGTGGTTTGGCTTGTCCCAATCGTGCAGTCTCAGCCCTCAGTCTTCTTCCTTGCTCCTTCAATGGCTACTCAAACATGCACACACTTGACCTCACACACAAAGGCCTCACTTTCTCTCTCTAATCCACCCTTTCTCTCTCTCTCTCTCTCTCTCTATATATATATATATATATCAGTACACCCAGACCACCAATTCTGATCTCACCACCACAATATATCACATATGCATTGTTTGTTGATTTTTAAGATATACCATCATTGGGTTGCATGTAAATGGGTTGGAGGAGAGGTGATCAAGTGTGGAAGTAGGGTGATGATGGGGGCTAGGGTGCACAGGCTGAGGTGGGGTGAGGTGTTGCATGCATGGCCATTGGCTAGTTTGGGAGCTGACCTTGGCTGAATTGGGTTTAAGTACAAATTGGTTGCATATTTAGGCACAAAGATGCTAACAGCCTACTTGGTAAATTTTTGGGTAACAAGAATCTTGCCCCACTTGGTCAAGGGCTTAAATCTCCTTGGCCTCACTTTTGGGTATTTTCCACATTTTGGGCTTAGGCCTTGTTTGGTTGGCGCAAAATTCTGTTTTGGCTATTTCCTTAATATTTTTTTTTTCCGCTGCTCCTTTTTCTACGCGGTTTCTTCTGAGGGTCTCGTATTTTGGTTAGCCTTGTTATCAAAGGCCTCGTAGTTATTATTTATTTGTGGCCGTCATAGTTCGCTAATTCGAGTTTTCACAGTGTTAAAATAACATCATTTCGCCTAATTAATCGATAATTAGGTTCGGACATTACGCCCTCATTTCTGATGTGCTTAATTACTTTATTGGTCTAGCATGACCATCACGAGGTTCTCGATTAACTTCTTAATTATTCTTTGTGTCGGTTCTAATTAATGATTAGTAACTCATCATTACTTAATCAGGGTCGGCGTGTTAAACGGTCTCTAACGGGACAGGTCAAATTTTCATATCTGCACCTTGGGCAAGACTTGTAGGCTTTACCTAGGTCCTAAATCCATTTTTCATCTCAGGTTGAAGTTTTGGTTTTTACTAATTAGTCTTTCCCACTACTATTCTCACATTATTTTTTTTGTTTAGTGACAAGAGCTTTTGTACACTAGAATCATGTTGAATGTCTTTTTTCACTACTATGAAAATTCTGCTAGTAGCAATCTATAACAAAATGGAACAATTAGAGAACCTTTGATAATGGCCTCCAATGTCACATCCCAAAACCCATCCTATGCGAATTAGAGAATGCGGGTGAAGTTCTTAAATAAAATTCATTTGAATTATATATCACTTCAAGTGCAAATATTGCAACGGAAACAATCACACATGTTACATTCATCAATATTATATCAACTTTGTGTCCCATACCCCATGTTCACATATCATACATGTTTGAACTACATATTTACTTTAATAGTGATTCTCATACCTCACGCACACATCTAAACTTCATACTTACTCTAATTGTGAGTCTCATACCTCACGCACACTTTAATTCTTTGCACTTCACTATAACTATAGGTTTCATACCCCACCTTCGTATATGTATTTCACCTTTCACTTTAGTTATGGGTCCCATACCCCACCTTCATATGACCTGTACATATCATGGATAAATCCATGTGGGCTTTATGAAAAAGCTCGTGAGTAATTCTGATATCTTGTCATGGGTTTTTTAGCCGATAGTGTTTTTGAAGCAGAAAGTATTTCATGATAAAAATACATTATCAACTGATCATATTCAATAGCACATGGTACAAGACACTTGAAACAATGCATTAAAATCAAGTAGTATTTAACATGTAGTCATATATAGGATGTTTTTGGCAACAAAAATTCACGTAGCTGAAAAATTGTAACACATACAAGATTGTCATTTGGTGGCAAGCTTCAAATGTTTGTTCATGTAAAAGAAGAGGAATTTAAATCATTTACTTCTTAAACAGGATGATAAAACCATTTTCTTGTAAACAAGGGGGTAAAACCCTTTATCATAAAAAGTAGGACTATTAAAATCTTTTTCACTTAAATGGGGGTTCAAAAACCTTCTACCATTCATTCATTTTGCTTGTTTTTACTTTACACGAGAATCTATATCGATTCAAACTCTAATTTTTACACTTGGATCTATATTTTTATCTATAGACCAATTACTCATAGAAGATCTCCATGCCTTCTTGTGGCCAAATACATGAGTAAGTCCTGAATGAGACACTAAACAGGAGTGCTTATGTACTATTATCTTGCATTACCAATTGGCAAACATAAGCATTTAAAGCATTGCTTTTCAAATAGATGCTTTTCAAGAGAACTTAAACATAGCTTGACTGAGAACACTCATTTTCGAAAGGAAACATTTAACACAACTTTAAAATTAAAGATAGGCATGCTTGAAGTAAGAATCGCATAACAAACTAGCATTTAAATAAACACATTTGCAACTCACGATAGTAGTTTGAAAATAGAATAGGTAGTATGTTTGAAACATGAGGTATATAAATACAAGAACTTGAATTTAAAACACTCCAGAAATCATGGAGTTAAATTCTCTAAATTCTCTACTTCAAATTTTAGGATCACTCGCATCGTGGGTCCTTAGTTCTTGTTTCATATTTCACTTCCCATATTGACCTCTTTATCGCGTATCCTTCCTTCATTTGGTGATCTTATATCACATATTAAACTAAACTTAATATCTAAGTAAACATATGATTTTATTTAAATCACTATCTCTCTAATGTTATTAACTTTGGCAGGTTCCATTTTTGGATTCGATGGCCCTCTAAACCCTAAGGTAGGTCCCATACTCTCCCCTAGGTCCCATTTGAAGCTTATTCTCCGATTAAGGGTATTTTAATAATTTTATCTTTTATGTCTTATTTTGTTCGGTTCATTGTTTGCCTAAACAGACTTCATTTTTGAGTCCAGAAGGTCCTTAAAACAATAATATAGGTCTTTTAATTTTATCTATACCCTTCTAGTAGTTTCATTAAGTCTCAAAGATGTATTCATCATTTTTTAATTTGTTACCAAATCTTATTTTCCTTAAAATGACGTCACCTTTAGGTCCAAAGTGTTAAGGATAATCAATTTAGGCTTATTCAGATCTTAATTTGCATATCTATTGTTTATATTAATCCTAGGGGCATTTTTATAATTTTACAATTTCACGTGTCATATTTTTTGTGCTTCATTTGTTAAAATGGACTTTACCGTTAAGTCTGGACTGTCAAAAAAGTCAGAATATGTTCTCTTTTACACTTAATAGGCTTTTGCATTACTAAAGGCATAATGGTAATTATAAAATTTCACATGTCTATATTTTTTAGACCCACCATTAGGTCTGGAATGTCTAAAAATGTTGAGATAGGAATTTTCAAAGTCATCGGGTTCAACTAATAGCTTAATTAATCATTTAGGACACAATTGAAATGATTCCATTTGTCCATTCATATTTTTGTGGGGTCTAATTTCATAAATTGGACTCCACCATTGTGTTTGGAATGCCAAAAAACATTGGGTTAGGCTCTTCTTGTATTTTAATTGACCTTCGTTTGGCTAATTTTTGGCTTAAAGGCATTGTGGTAATTTTTCTAATTAAAAAAAAAGGATTTAAAAATTAATTTTCTAGGAAAATCTGTAATTAACAGAAGTTTTGAGGTTAAAAATAAAATTTTAGAAAACTTAGAAATAAACTGTCCGGTCCAGTTTTAAGGTAAGTGAACCAATCTCATTTGGTTAAAGCCTAACTAGTTCAACCGATCTACTGTATCATACTGACGTCAGCATGACCTCAGCTCCTCATTAATTCAAAACAACATCGTCTTTTTTAAATTGAGATCTATTTTAAGACGGGTTAGGACCCGACCCGTATTCGACCCAGCCCGATCTGACCAAATTGTTTATCATCTTCCTCGATGAAGATGTTATTGTTCATTATAAACCCTAATTTTTCTTTCCTATTTTCGTACATTTTAAGTTAATTTTTCTCTCTACTTTCGATCCTAGACATCCTCTAAGAGTTCAAACAATATTTTGGCATTCATTGGGGTGTTTAAACAAGCTCAAAAGCTTATATTGAAATTCGATAATGGTGACTGATATTGGTCTAGTTTAGGCTTATATCTCTGTACAATTTTATAGGATTTGGTCTGTGATGACCCTTAGGCTATGCGGTTTCAAATCACGTTCCAAAAATAAGGTTTGAAGCTCGGTTGGTAAGGTTGGGTTGTGAACCCACGACCTGCACCTTGTAATTTCTCACTCTTATATGATCTTTTTGGTCATTAATTAACGACCTTAATATTTAATTAGCAACCATAATTACTTGGTAATTAGGCCGAGGTGTTACATCCGATGATCAAGTTAGAAAAGTATCATGAAAATAGAGACCTCGAATAGGCAACTTGGAATTAGGGAGGTGGAGGTGGAAATCCACAAATAAGGATGCCTTTCTACAAAATGAGAAAAGTCTAACATTGGAGGTCAGAAGACACTAGTGTGGTGTCTATTAAGGACTTTTTGACGACAAAGTTACTGAGATGTTTGAAAAAGCAATGATGAGTTGGAAGGCTTAAAAGATTTTTCATGTAATGCATTGGGTTATCACTTCCATTAGATAGTAGAGTTTAAATAGTTCTTGTGTTGTGGAGAATATGTCCTTAATTGCAGTTGACTCCCTAATTATGGGGAGGTTATTTCCAATATTGAGGTCGTGCTTTCAGTCGTGGTAGAATTGGGCTTGTTTCTCGCCTTAGAATTTGCATAAGTTTAGGGACTCATACTATTTATATATCCTTACCTAATTTGTTGTCAAGTTGTAACTAACCCATTTTGGGCTAGCTACCTTGCTTGCTTGGATAGATCCGGTCTCGTCTCTTAGTAGGTTGTCCAACTTTGGGGTCTGTGTAATATCCCGACCCGGGATACGTCACGTATACCGAGGTAGGTCGGTTAAAATATGTAACTTGAACGGTAAGATATGTATACCTTGGTATTTCATGAAAATGAATGGCTGGAAACTGTAAATGATTGAAATGTATAACCCGTGCCGGGCAACACCCGAGCACCCCGGGACATCGCATCGTAAAGCATGCACGCACGTATTTCCATGCACGCCCATGTTTCACAGACACGTAGTATACCAAAAATCAGTGTATGCATACGTGCCCAGAGTTTAGTATATACGTATATGTATGGGCATATAGGTATGTATAAAATACGTATAATCATGAGTTATACATGTATATATATATATTATATAATGTATTATACCATATATATATGTGTATATTAAATGAAAACAAAAAGGGGAAAGAAAAGAAAATGGGCAAGTGGGCTGCTACCAGCCGTGCAAGTGTGTGTGAGTGGGTGGATATATATATATATATATATATATATGTATCAAGAGGTGTGTGTACGGTTGTAGGTGTGTTTGTAATAAATTGAGTGTATAACACTCAATAGGGAGTGGTGGTGACAGAAAGTGGGTGTTGGAGTGTGTAAGGAGATCTCAGGGCATGGTTAGGTCTGACTAGAGAGAGAGAGAGAGAGAGAGAGAGAGAGAGAAAGGAAAAGCTTATTATATGCACGTGATCTCTCACTCTCGGGAGAAAAGGAAATCAAAGGAAAGATCTGGAACTAAAAGGGAGAGGGAAGCAGAATGAGAAAGAGACAAGGTTAGAGAGAGGAAGAGGGGCTCAACAACAAAGGAAAACCGAAAGTATAGGTAGGCCACTGTTTCTGTTTTGAAATGTTAAAGCATGATTCGATTTATTTTGAATATAGGGTCTAAACAAGCATGAAAAATGGCGTTGATAGGAACAAACCGTACCTCATTTGGTTCACAAATGAGGGAGAAAATTCGAGTTGCAGGTTCGGAGGATAATCTGGGTTTCATTGATTTTACGTTTAAAAGTTTACATTTAGTTTATAAAAATGTTGGTATGAAGTGCAGAAACACTTTATAATCAAAATGGGTTTAAAACCGAGAAGAAACAATCACAAAAATGAAAAATATCACTTGGCCGGAGAATCGGCCGGAGATATTTGGACCCATATTCGTGGAGATCAAGACAGTCTTGATCAGAACGGAGGATGGATTCATGATCCCCATGTGATGGGGAGTAAAACGACATTCAAAATGGGAGGAAAAACCATCGAAAAACCAGTGACAGTCGCCGGAGAAGACGACTGTTCACCACCGGAACCCTACCGGAGTGATGGGGAAGATGACAGGAATGTCGTGAGGCTATCGGGTTAAGACGAACCGGGTTTGGGTTCAGGTCAGGTCGGTACCCGACCGGATATGAAATGGGGCATGAAACTGTGTCGTTTATATTTAAGTTTTAAAATGGATTTTAGGCTGTTTGGTTGCAGGGATAATAAATGGAAATTAGGTTTCGGTTTAACCGAACCATGGATAAGGTGAATATGGTAGTTATGCTATTCCGGTTCTTTGAATTGAACTGAACCGTTTGGTTCAGTGAAGAACCGAACCGGTTAGGGTTTCTAAGCAGTGAACCCATTGGTTCAGACCGCAACTCTGAGTATTTACACTTTGACCCCAAATGTTTTAAGGAATCTCACTAAGGCCCAAACAGGAAAATTAATAAAATATTAATTTTTACAAAAATGCCCCTATTTCAATATAGGTCAAAAGAAGTCCAAACAAGGCAAATGAATAGTCAAAATTTATTATCTCGGACATTCTGAGTCCAATGGTGGGGTCCGTTTTGTGAGACGGGACCCCGAAGGATAAAATAACGTAAAGGTGCAAAATGACCATTTTGCCCTTTTTAGTACAAAAGTCCAAATGGAATTCCGCGAAAGCCTAAACCGACTTTCTTCGACATTCCGGACTCAATGGTAAAGTCTAAATTAGTATTTGAGATACTTATGATAGAAAGGCATAAAATTTGATGAATAGAATTTATTCTAAAACGTATTCACTGATATATAGGGAACTCGAAAGGCAAGGGTACACTCACGGATTCCTGATCTAGAATCACGATAGAGGTAAGTGGATCACTCTCTCTTACATGTGGTGTTTCCACAAGCCAAGTTCATTCTTTTACTGCCAAACTCGTACTCTTGAATGTATTGATATCCTTGTGTTCCACAATTCGATATTTTTCTATCTTGTGGACATTTGATTGACTGATGTATCATTGTTATCATGTTTCACTGTGCCTTGAAAGTACCACATGTTATTGCCATCCACAATGTGATATTGTTCTATCTTGTGGACATTGATTGACTGTTGTATCATTGTTATCATGTTGAACCATGCCTTGAAAGACGTACTGTTATGCTTTCACTGAATCTATGATATTCCATTTTATACTTCTATGGAATCACGAATGATCATGATATGTTATGAATACCGGATTTGTGCTCAGTCACAACATCCATCCGATGCTTCTGTATTGACTGGAGACCTAAGGGTCAAGTCCATGAATGGACAGGTGGCAGGAATGAATTCCTCGAAGGCTTTCCACCAACAATTGACTGGCATGATCACTGGCATTTCATTGCATTTCCACTGGCATTTCATTTGCAATTTCACTGGCATGTTACAGAATAAAAGCATCTCTTATGACTGACAGAACTTAATTGTTGAATGGCACTATCCCTTATGATTCTTCAAGTCTCGAGGGACTTGCATTGATTGATTTGATTGTGATCGGTTCATTGTGGCAGTACTTCATTGTTGTTATATTATCATTGGATTTCTTCATATCGCTATTACACCAATACTTCTGATTGTGTATTATGATTACTGTTCATTGGCTCTCGTGGCAATTCTTTCCATTGGCCCTTGTGGCAATTGTTTTCATTGGCTATCACAGCATCTTATTCTTATGATTGGCTATCATAATCTTATTCATGGATTCATTGATCATCGATACCAGTGTTGGAGATCTGCATTTACTTACTGAGCTTTGTAGCTCATTCCACCCCACTTACCCCCCATTTTAGGTGATGACGCTGCGAGACCCCAGTAGGAGTCTGAGAGCGTAGGGGGACATTTTGAAGTACGGTATCAAGTCTATGTTAGTTCTCCCATGTATTCACCACCCCCGGGTGCTGGTTACGTTTAGTTCTCATTTTGTCTTATGTAAAACTATGTCATGTATTTAATAGACTTCCACTGTTTTAAATTATTTAAAGGACTTCCGCTGGATTACTGTAATTGATAAAGACTTCCGCTGTTCATTGTATAAAGTTTTTAGTACATTGCATATTAGTACTATGATACAGGAATGGAAAAAGTAGGGACGGCCTTCGGGTCGGCCCCGCGACATGAGATCCGCATAGGGTGGGTTTCGGGTCGTGACAGCTTGGTATCAGATCTTTAGGTTTGATTGTGAGTCATGGGAGATAGGACTAGAGTTAAGACTGTTAGATATGACTAACATTTTATATTTTACAATCATGGACAAATTGTCTTACACATTGACTGGTCATCTCATTGGTTACTTCATTGGTTATCTCACTGGTTATCTCATTGGTTATCTCACTAGGTTACCTCATTGGTTATCTTCATTGGTTCTATTCACAGTCATGGTTAACACGAGGCAAGGTCCGTTACCTATGGATCGTTTAGAACAATTGGAAAGATTGATGCAGACTGTCATTGAAAGTCTACCACGGATTCAGGCTAGTGCTAGCCAACCAGCACAGTCAGTACAACAGGAACAGCCTGTCAACACAGGCGGTAACAACGGGAATCGTCAAGGGAATGAATGGGATGCTGCATACCAATACGAACGATTCCAGAAAATGAAACCCCCGACGTTTGACGGTACAAATGGGGCCACGGCGGCCGAAGAATGGATGTTAGAAATGAACAGGGTTTTTGATATCCTGAATTGCACTGACGTCTAGAAAGTGGCTTATGCCACGTATATGCTTAAGGGAATGGCACATAAGTGGTGGATAAATGAGAAGGCAAGGGAGCCAAACATGGACTGGCAACGATTTACTGTGGTCTTCAATAAGAAGTACTTCTCCCAAGAAGTACGGAACCGCAGAGTTGCCGAATTCATGGTACTGCAACAGGGGTCAATGACTGTGGAGCAATACGAGGCCACTTTTACCGAATTGGCCAGATTTGCCCCTGATGCTATCAGAACTGAGGATCTGAAGGCTCGTAAATTCGAGGAAGGGCTGAGGTGGTCTATCAAGGATAGACTAGTACCCCATCGACTGATTACTTATGATGATGTCGTGGAAACGGCTCGGATCATAGAAAGGAGTGGCGAGGAATTCGCTAAGAGGCGAGGGAACCAGAAACGTGGAGGCAACCAGAATAAGAGGCAAGGGCCTTCTACTTCAGGACAGGGATCTACATTTACCAGACCTGGAGCTGCATCACAGGCGACAGGGTCCGGTCAGAAGAAATAGAGCAACACTAAAAAGGGGCAGCCAAGTGCTCTCGTTGCAATAAGATCCACAAAGGCCAATGTCTCAAGGACAGCAACGCTTGCTACTACTGTGGCCAGGAGGGACATTATGCAAGAGAATGCCCTCAGAAGGATCAGGCCACGCCCAGCACTGCTCTGGTTAAAGCACCAACAACCGGAATAGCACCACCTAGACCTCCAACCCAAAGAACTGGACAGGGGAACGTCCAGCAGCAGGCAGGACGAGTTTTCTCCCTTTTACCAGGAGACGTGCAGGCTACAACCTCTGTAGTCACAGGTACTCTTTTAGTATGCTCACAGCCTGCTCATGTTTTATTTGACACTGGATCTACACATTCATTTGTATCCCCTACATATGCTGCTAGATTGAACCTAGTGACAGAACCCTTAGGGTATTTACTGAATGTTTCTATACCATCGGGGAAATCATTATTGGGGGATACCATGTATAGGAATTGTGGGATACAGATTGGGGATACACACTTATTGGCTAACCTTATACCCTTGGAAATTTGTAGATTCGACGTTATCCTTGGAATGGATTGGCTGGCTGCCAATCACGCCACGATAGACTGTGTGGCCAAACGAGTTCTCATACAGAAGCCCCAGTTTCCAACAGTTAACTTTGAGGAGACAGGGGTGGCTTCCCCACCCTACTTCGTTTCCTCTATCCAGGCAAGGCGTCTGCTTCGCAAGGGATGTCACGGATTCTTATGTAGTGTTCAAGACACTGATTCCCAGCAGCCTGAGTTAGAGAAGATTCCCATTGCTAGGGAATTTCTCGGAGTATTCTTGGATGATCTTCTAGGAATGCCCATAGATAGGGAGATCGAGTTTTGCATCGACGTATTGCTAGGTACTACACCGATATCCAAGGCTCCATATAGGATGGCACCGGCAGAGCTGAAGGAGCTGAAGCTCTAGTTACAGGAATTATTGGACAAGGGTTTTATACGACCCAGCTCGTCACCATGGGGTGCGCCTGTATTGTTCGTAAAGAAAAAGGATGGAACTATGAGACTGTGTATCGACTATCGTGAGTTGAACAAAGTTACCATTCCGGAACAGATATCCACTGCCCAGAGTGGATGATTTGTTCGACCAATTGAAAGGGGCCCAGGTGTTCTCGAAGATCGATCTGAGGTCCGGTTATCACCAGCTGAAGGTCAGACCCACTGACATTCAGAAGACAGCATTTAGGACACGGTATGGACACTACGAGTTCCTTGTTATGCCATTTGGGGTGACCAATGCCCCAGCTGCATTCATGGACATGATGAACCGAGTGTTCAAGCCGTACTTGGATGACTTCGTGATTGTATTTATAGACAACATCTTGGTTTACTCTAAGAACCAGGAAGAACACGAGGTACATCTGAGGAGAGTCCTACAGAAGTTAGGGGAGCAAAAGTTATACGCTAAGTTGAAGAAATGCGAATTCTGGCTTCCTAGTATAGCATTTATGGGACACGTGATTAGTAAAGAAGGAATCTCTGTTGATTCCCAGAAGATCGAGGCAATCATGAATTGGCCTCAACCTACGAGTGTCACAGAAGTGCGAAGTTTCATGGGGTTAGCAGGCTACTATAGGAGATTTGTCAAGGACTTCTCCAAAATAGCAACGCCTATTACCAAACTGACCCGGAAAGGTGTTCTTTTTGTTTGGACAGAGGAACAAGAAAAGAGTTTCCAAGAGTTAAAGGAGCGTTTGGTTACAGCTCCTATATTGACAGTACCAGAAGGAACTGACGGTTTTGTAATTTACAGTGATGCCTTGTTCAAGGGCTTAGGGTGTGTGTTAATGCAGAACGGAAAAGTGGTAGCTTATGCTTCCCGACAGTTGAGACCCCACGAAGGGAACTATCCGACACACGACCTTGAGCTAAGCAGCCATTGTCTTCACCTTGAAGATATGAAGACATTATTTATACGGAGCCACATGCGAAATCTTCACCGACCATAAGAGCCTCAAGTATCTGTTTACACTGAAGGAGCTCAATATGAGACAACGCCGTTGGTTGGAATTGTTGAAGGACTACGAGGTTAGCATACAGTACCACCCAAGAAAGGCAAATGTGGTAGCTGACGCTCTTAGTAGAAAGTCATCAGGAAGTTTAGCTTGCCTGTTGACGACACAGAAAGAGATACTGAGAGATTTGGAGGACATGGAAATAGAGATAGTTCTGCCCAGTTCCGAGGCACTATGTGCCAACGTCACATCCAGTTTGTCGATTGTGGACAAGATCAGGGGGCTGCAGACTTAGGATGAGAAGTTGGCTAAGCTTCTTCAAGGAATTGAGACAGGCATAGATTCCGAGTACTCGGTGAAAGATAGGAATATTGTATTATCAGGGTAGGATCTGCGTACCCGATGTACCCGGAATCAGAAAGGAGATTCTCGATGAAGCACACAGTTTAAAATTTGCCTTACATCCAGGGGGCACCAAAATGTATCACAATGTTAAGGATACTTATTGGTGGTCTGGGATGAAACGTCACATAGCTGAGTACATAGCACGATGTGTCAAGTGCCAGCAAATTAAAGTAGAACATCAGAAGCTTGGAGGACTTCTGCAATCACTGCCCATTCCTGAGTGGAAGTGGGAACACATCACGATGGACTTTGTGTCAGGATTGCCAAAGATAGTTAAGGGGAGTGATTCTATCTGGGTCATCGTAGACAGATTAACTAAGACAGCTCACTTCCTAGCAACCAAGACGACACAATCTCTTCAAGCGACTAGCCGAGCTATACATCAGAGAGATTGTTAGGCTTCACGGAGTTCCAGTATCAATTGTTTCTAATAGGGACCCCCGGTTCGTATCATGATTCTGGAAGGGACTACAACAAGCTATGGGCACGGAACTGAGTCTTAGCACTGCATATCACCCCGAGACCGACGGCTAGTCGGAAAGGACGATACAGACTTTAGAAGACTTACTGCGTTTCTGTGTCATAGACTTTGAAGGGAGTTGGGAAGATCAGTTGCCATTGGTGGAGTTCACGTACAATAATAGCTATCAAGCTAGTATTGGTATGGTGCCATATGAGGCATTGTACGGCAGGAAGTGCCGATCACCACTGTGTTAGACAGAGGTGGGAGAAAGGAAACTCTATGGGCCAGAGATAGTGGAACAGACTGCAGGAAAAATACAACTGATCCGACAGCGTTTATTAGCAACTCAAAGTCGACAGAAAAGCTATGCGAATGTTCACCGACGAGACTTAGAGTTTGCAAAAGGCGATTTTGTATACTTGAAAGTATCACCCATGAAAGGAGTAGTCAGGTTTGGCAAGAGGGGAAAGCTTGGCCCTAGATACATTGGGCCATTCAGGATCACGAAGAGGGTTGGACCCGTAGCTTACAAGCTTGCCTTACCTTTAGAGTTAGCACATGTTCACAATGTGTTTCATGTCTCGATGCTAAGGAAATGTATACAGAGTGCAGATCAAGTGATCGAGCACGAACCGTTAGACGTCCAGGAAAATCTGAGTTACATAGAGCATCCAGTTCAGATTTTGGATCGTCGAGATCAGGTACTACGGAACAAGACTATTCCATTAGTCAAAGTTCTGTGGAGAAATCACCGGATGGAAGAGGCTACTTGGGAGCGAGAAGATGATATGCGCGCCAAGTACCCACACTTATTTTCATAGTAGTATATGCTAAATTTGGGGACAAACTTATTTTAAGGGGGTAAGAATGTAATATCCCGACCCGGGATACGTCACGTATACCGAGGTAGGTCGGTTAAAATATGTAACTTGAACGGTAAGATATGTATATCTTGGTATTTCATGGAAATGAATGGCTGGAAACTGTAAATGATTGAAATGTATAACCCGTGCCGGGCAACACCCGAGCACCCCAGGACATCGCATCGTAAAGCGTGCACGCACGTATTTCCATGCACACCCATGTTTCACAGACATGTAGTATACCAAAAATCAGTGTATGCATACGTGCCCAGAGTTTAGTATATACGTATATGTATGGGCATATAGGTATGTATAAAATACGTATAATCATGAGTTATACATGTATATATATATTATATAATGTATTATACCATATATATATGTGTATATTAAATGAAAACAAAAAGGGGAAAGAAAAGAAAATAGGCAAGTGGGCTGCTACCAGCCGTGCAAGTGTGTGTGAGTGGGAGGATATATATATATATATGTATCAAGAGGTGTGTGTACGGTTGTAGCTGTGTGTGTAATAAGTTGAGTGTATAACACTCAATAGGGAGTGGTGGTGACAGAAAGTGGGTGTTGGAGTGTGTAAGGAGATCTCAGGGCATGGTTAGGTCTGACTAGAGAGAGAGAGAGAGAGAAAGGAAAAGCTTATTATATGCATGTGATCTCTCACTCTCGGGAGAAAAGGAAATCAAAGGAAAGATCTGGAACTAAAAGGGAGAGGGAAGCAGAATGAGAAAGAGACAAGGTTAGAGAGAGGAAGAGGGGCTCAACAACAAAGGAAAACCGAAAGTATAGGTAAGCCACTGTTTCTGTTTTGAAATGTTAAAGCACGATTCGATTTATTTTGAATATAGGGTCTAAACAAGCATGAAAAATGGCGTTGATAGGAACAAACCGTACCTCATTTGGTTCACAAATGAGGGAGAAAATTCGAGTTGCAGGTTCGGAGGATAATCTGGGTTTCATTGATTTTACGTTTAAAACTTTGCATTTAGTTTATAAAAATGTTGGTATAAAGTGCAGAAACACTTTATAATCAAAATGGGTTTAAAACCGAGAAGAAACAATCACAAAAATGAAAAATATCACTTGGCCGGAGAATCGGCCGGAGATATTTGGACCCATATTCGTGGAGATCAAGACGGTCTTGATCAGAACGGAGGATGGATTCATGATCCCCATGTGATGGGGAGTAAAACGGCATTCAAAATGGGAGGAAAAATCATCGAAAAACCAGTGACAGTCGCCGGAGAAGACGACTGTTCACCACCGGAACCCTAACGGAGTGATGGGGAAGATGACCGGAATGTCGTGAGGCTATCGGGTTAAGACGAACCGGGTTTGGGTTCAGGTCGGGTCGGTACCCGACCGGATATGAAATGGGGCATGAAACTGTGTCGTTTATATTTAAGTTTTAAAATGGATTTTGGGCTGTTTGGTTGCAGGGATAATAAATGGAAATTAGGTTTGGGTTTAACCGAACCATGGATAAGGTGAATATGGTAGTTATGCTATTCCGGTTCTTTGAATTGAACTGAACCGTTTGGTTCAGTGAAGAACCGAACCGGTTAGGGTTTCTAAGCAGTGAACCCATTGGTTCAGACCGCAACTCTGAGTATTTACACTTTGACCCCAAATGTTTTAAGGAATCTCACTAAGGCCCAAACAGGAAAATTAATAAAATATTAATTTTTACAAAAATGCCCCTATTTCAATATAGGTCAAAAGAAGTCCAAACGAGGCAAATGAATAGTCAAAATTTATTATCTCGGACATTCTGAGTCCAATGGTGGGGTCCGTTTTGTGAGACGGGACCCCGAAGGATAAAATAACGTAAAGGTGCAAAATGACCATTTTGCCCTTTTTAGTACAAAAGTCCAAATGGAATTCCGCGAAAGCCTAAACCGACTTTCTTCGACATTCCGGACTCAATGGTAAAGTTTAAATTAGTATTTGAGATACTTATGATAGAAAGGCATAAAATTTGATGAATAGAATTTATTCTAAAACGTATTCACTGATATATAGGGAACTCGAAAGGCAAGGGTACACTCACGGATTCCTGATCTAGAATCACGATAGAGGTAAGCGGATCACTCTCTCTTACATGTGGTGTTTCCACAAGCCAAGTTCATTCTTTTACTGCCAAACTCGTACTCTTGAATGTATTGATATCCTTGTGTTCCACAATTCGATATTTTTCTATCTTGTGGACATTTGATTGACTGATGTATCATTGTTATCATGTTTCACTGTGCCTTGAAAGTACCACATGTTATTGCCATCCACAATGTGATATTGTTCTATCTTGTGGACATTGATTGACTGTTGTATCATTGTTATCATGTTGAACCATGCCTTGAAAGGCGTACTGTTATGCTTTCACTGAATCTATGATATTCCATTTTATACTTCTATGGAATCACGAATGATCATGATATGTTATGAATACCGGATTTGTGCTCAGTCACAACATCCATCCGATGCTTCTGTATTGACTGGAGACCTAAGGGTCAAGTCCATGAATGGACAGATGGCAGGAATGAATTCCTCGAAGGCTTTCCACCGGCAATTGATTGGCATGATCACTGGAATTTCATTGCATTTCCACTGGCATTTCATTTGCAATTTCACTGGCATGTTACAGAATAAAAGCATCTCTTATGACTGACAGAACTTGATTGTTGAATGGCACTATCCCTTATGATTCTTCAAGTCTCGAGGGACTTGCATTGATTGATTTGATTGTGATCGGTTCATTGTGGCAGTACTTCATTGTTGTTATATTATCATTGGATTTCTTCATATCGCTATTACACCAATACTTCTGATTGTGTATTATGATTACTGTTTATTGGCCCTCGTGGCAATTGTTTCCATTGGCCCTTGTGGCAATTGTTTTCATTGGCTACCACAGCATCTTATTCTTATGATTGGCTATCATAATCTTATTCATGGATTCATTGATCATCGATACCAGTGTTGGAGATCTGCATTTACTTACTGAGCTTTGTAGCTCATTCCACCCCACTTACCCCCTATTTCAGGTGATGACGCTGCGAGACCCCAGTAGGAGTCTGAGAGCGTAGGGGGACATTTTGAAGTACGGTATCAGTCTATGTTAGTTCTCCCATGTATTCACCACCCCCGGGTGCTGGTTACGTTTAGTTCTCATTTTGTCTTATGTAGAACTATGTCATGTATTTAATAGACTTCCACTGTTTTAAATTATTTAAAGGACTTCCGCTGGATTACTGTAATTGATAAAGACTTCCGCTGTTCATTGTATAAAGTTTTTAGTACATTGCATATTAGTACTATGATACAAGAATGGAAAAAGTAGGGACGGCCTTTGGGTCGGCCCCGCGACACGAGATCCGCATAGGGTGGGTTTCGGGTCGTGACAGTCTGGGCCCCCAAACTTTTGGAATTTTGCCTCTCCTTTTACACGTGACGTGTACCCATTTCCTTTACAAAAATATGCCAATACATATGCCCCCTATCCTTGTCGTTTGTTGGACGAAAATTGTCATGACCCGAAACCCACCCTATGCGGATCTCGTGTCGCGGGGCCGACCCTACTTTTTCCATTCCTGTATCATAGTACTAATATGCAAGTACTAAAAATTTAAAACAATAATCAGCAGAAGTCTTTTCAATAATAATAATCAATAGAAGTCTTTCCAATAATAGTAATCAACGGAAGTCTTTTCAATACAATGATCAACAGAAGTCTTTTCAATACATAATATGGTTCTACAATAATCAAAATAAAACCAAACATAACCAGCACCCGTAGGTGGTGAATATATGGGAAAACTAAAACATAAACTGGTACATTTCCTCAAAATATCCTCCTACGCTCTCAGACTCCTACTGGGGTCTTGCAGCGTCGCTACCTGAAAGGTGGTAAGTAAGGTGGAATGAGCTACAAAAGCTCAGCAAGTAAATACAGATCTCCGACACTGGTATTGGTAATCATAAAAGAATATGAATCCATGAATAAGAATATGATAGCCAATCATAAGAAGTAAGATGCTGTGATAGCCAATGAAAACAGTTGCCATAATGGCCAATGGACAGTGGGGTCACAATGTACAATCAAGAGTAATGGATATAACATAAATATGGAACTCTCAATAACAATTTATCAACATGAAATGTACTGCCAAAATAAACCGATCACAATCAAATCAATAAAGAATGTCTCTCAGTATACAATAAGTAATAAAGGATAGTGTCATTCAACAATCGCAATTATATCAATCATATAAGAGATGCATTTACATTGTTCAGGGTTCGGCACGCCCTCGGTCTTTTGGGGCCTGACATACCCCCTAATGGAAACTCCAATCAAACCAAACTCCAATGTATTGCCAAGTGTCCGTTCACGGACTTGACCCGTAGGTCTCTAGTAGATCAGAAAGCATCAGATGGATATCGTAACTGAGCACGAATCTGGTACACATAAACATATCATGATCATAGTGATTCCATAAGAGCATAAAAATGGAATATCATATATATACAGTGAAAACATAACAGTAGGCCTTTCAAGGCGTGGTTCAACATAATAATAATGATATAGCAGTCAATCAATGTCCACAAGATAGAATAATATTACATTGTGAAAAACAATAATATCAGGTACGTTCAAGAGTACAAGTCTAGCAGTAAATAGAATAAACTTGGCTTTGAAAACACCACATGGAAGAGAAATTGAATTTCCTTACCTCTAAATGCGTTCCTATATCAGTATCCTATGATTCTGCCCTTTCCTTTTAAGTTCCCTATATATTAGTAGACACGTCTCAAAATTAATGTTATTCATCAAATTTTATGCCTTGCTATCATAAGTATCTCTATCACTAATTTATACTTTACCATTGTGTCCGGAATGCCAAAGAAAGTCAGTTTAGGCTTTCATGGAATTCTATTTGGGTTCGGCTAATAGTAGGGGTATTTTGGTCATTTAGTGTTTTCTACGGGTCTTTATTTTTTGGGATCCCGTCTCGCCACACGGACCTCACCAATGGCCTCAGAAGGTCTAAGATAGTAAAAATACACTAATAATTTGTTCAATTTGGACATCGGACTATTTCGTCATTATTTAATTTAATTAATTAATTATATTTTATTTAATATAATATATAATATATATATTTGTGGGATTTAGTTGACACAGGATTGTCCTGTCAACTTGGTTACGCGCCTCACTCTCTTGCCCTTGGTTCCCTGTTCGAGTCTCAAGGGCAGCAGCCCCCGTTATTTTTTTTTCTCTTTATTTTAAAACCAAACAGTGGCTAAGCCACATATTCGTGAATAAGGTATCCCTAAATCCCTGATTTCAATCCCATTCATTCCCTACGCCCGTGACCAACCAGCCCCATTCCCCTTTTAAATTTGAAAACCCTAAACCGAAACAACGTAGTTTCGAGGCTTCAAGCCCCTCTGCGCCGTCGTTTGGCCCAACACCATCACCATTTTCCCCACGACTTTTTGGTGAGAACCAATAGGGTTGCCGTCACCTTCTCCGGTGATGGCAACCTAGTCATGGAAACCCAGTCTCAATCACTTTTTACATCAAATCCAATGCAGTCCTCTCCTATTTTTCATGAGGAATCTCTATCCAAGCTCAGTTCTTGATATAAGTGACCCTAACTGTTCGAATATAGGTTTTACTGTGAGAACACAATTTTTCGGTGGACTGTTTCTTTACTGTTTTATCCCCATTTTAATTCTAATGTGTTTCTGCATCTTTGAGGATCATTTTCCTAAACTTAAAACAAGGTTTCAAACATAAAATACATGAACCCGAATTATCACCCTAAACCTGCAACTAGGGTTTTCTCTCTCATTTCTAAACCAAATGAACTATGGTTTTTTCCTATCAACACCATTTTTCATGCTTATCAAGGCCCTATACTCAAAACTAAACGAATCTACATGAAATAAGAAAACAGAACTTAATCTTCACTTACCCGTGTGAGCTTTTGGCTCGTAGTTTCCCCCTCATTTTCTTTTGGTTCTTCTTCTTTCCTTTACTTCTGAATATCAGGAATGCTCTCTGTTTCTTGGTTTCCTTCAATCTTTCCTAAATTTCTCTAAATCGCCAACTCTATTTATAGGAAAATTTCATGCGGTTGCCCCCCACTTGAAGCCACATTTTCTCTCTCTTCCTCTCTTTCTTGCAGTCATTCTTGACTGCTTTAAACCACCCATTCATTCTCTTTTGCCCACGCAACAACCTTACAACATATATATATATATATATACATATACTTGCACCACTTGCAGCCATGGTATCGGCAGCCTTGCTGCCTTCACCATATCCACACACCTCACTCATTTACACAACGCCACATGCACACAGCACCCTTCCTCCTCCCTATTTCCTTTCTTTATTTTCTTTACTTTTACATGTATTTAAATACATATATATATAAATATAATACATTATACTATATATATATATATATACACATATATAATACATATTTTATACATATATATTTATCCATATACATACTTGTATACCTAATTCTGAGTACGCGTACATACACTGATATCTCAAGGCCTAGGCGTACATGTGTTCCGGGTCGGGATATTACAAAAATGTGTAGGACCCCATTTGCCTATTTTCTTAGAGAGAAAACTTCCTTAGTCTGGGGAATTATTTACCTGAGGTAAGAATTCTCTTTAGTTTGAAAACTGGCTAAGTTGGCTATATTTGGACCAAAGCCAAATGTTGGATGATATTTTAGATCCTTGCCGATCATGTCTTCATTTAATATTATCGTCAGATGTTTTTGTCATCTTCAATATACTTGTGTAAGTTACCACTTTTTCATTTTCTGATATAAAAGGACTTTTTTAAAAAAAATTCCTATTGATATAGCCTATAAATAGGTGGTCTGGATGCACGATGCACTTTTTAGTTTTCCACCATTTGGTTTCATCATAGCGTATTCTTGAGTCCTCGGGTAATAAGCTATTCTTTCTCGATT
This sequence comes from Nyssa sinensis, assembly GCA_008638375.1. Taxonomy (NCBI): domain Eukaryota; kingdom Viridiplantae; phylum Streptophyta; class Magnoliopsida; order Cornales; family Nyssaceae; genus Nyssa; species Nyssa sinensis. The sequence goes on along the minus strand of CM018044.1, from coordinate 26,532,675 downwards.
CTTGGTCTTTTGTTCTACTTTTTTTTCTGTCATTTCACACGATGAGGAGAAGACTCCTTCACTTGTGAGAAAATAAGAGAAAGGTGACGGCATAGTTGATTCTTATGGAAAGAGTTGAGACATTATGGATGGGAGGGTTACAAGATGCCGATAGACTTCTGTCTCTAGATTTTTCAATGCCAGCCACTTTGATCCTCATTTCCCTCAAATTACTAGTGATAGAGAGTTAGTTGAGTTTATGGAAAAGCATTCGGATGCATTTCCTACAAATGTGGTCATGAACCTTGTAGTAGAAAATTCTCAAGTTGTTTCATGCGCTAAATCAGGATTTATTAAATTCCACCCCTTGGTTATAGCTTTAGGGTTCAAATTTCCCTTTTCTTCTTTCTTCTACCAGTTTTTGTTTTCATTTTACAACATTGCCCCCAGTCAATTATCTGTTGGTGGTTATAGGATTATGATGAGTATCTTGGCTCTTGCCTAGATTCATATTCTGAACTTCGATTTTTCTGAGTTTATAGCCATTTGCTTCCTTAAAATGAGTAAGGAATATAACTTTTATTATCTCTCCCTACGGGCTTATGGCGTCCTAATCCAAAATATACCTCAAGGTGATAAGGGTTGGGATAGTCATACCTTGTAAATTGGGGGAAACAGGGAGTTTCCTCCAAACGAGTCTTTATTTTTGGTGACGCCTAATAAAGGCGATCCTCATGTGTTTTTTTACATGGTTTTTGACTCGTTTTCCCTCCTATTTTCTTCATAGGACCCTAAGGAATATTAAACAAGCCTCCAAACAAAAGAAAATGCTATCAAACCCACTCGTTCAATTCTTCTCACCTAAACTATAATTTCGTCTTTCTGGTTCTTTTATGGACCATTTCAACTCATTTTACTTTCATTATGCTCCATTTATCACATAGATTAAGTTTTGATACTCCAAGTTAGGATTTAACCGAGTTGGTTTCTAGGTAGCTTTTTGGAGCTCATCAATGGCGGTGTTCTACATGTGCAGATTCTAGGGCCTTTAGGCCTAGTTTTTTCATCAACTTTACTCTAAATAAATTCGTAATTTGAATGAGATAGGTTAGACTATACCTCCTTTGAGCTTGCTCTTTGATAATTATATCCATTTTCTCTTTCTAGTTTCTCTCTCTTCGAATTGGCTTCCTTCTTCCACTATTTTGCATGCCTCCATGACTCAACTAAGCTTCTAAATCCCCTTAAGCTCATGCATGCCAACCCTTCACTCTAACCTTGATGTATATCCATACATGCATAGTATAGATTTTTCTCTCTCTTTTCTTCTTCTTCTTCTTTCTCTCTCTCTCTCTCTCTCTCTCTCTCTCTCTCTCTTTTCTGGGCCTGTTTCTCTCTCTAGTCTATTCTAAATAGAATGTTTGCATGATTTAAAACTACTTCATTAGCTAGATGTCTCTCCCCTATCTCACTCTCAATCTTTTGATGCCACCTAGCCTTTTTCTAATTTGAGGTGTTGACTGTCACATCCTCGTAACCCACCCTATGTAGATTAGGGGGATGCGACCAGCCCTTCTGCCCTGGGGCCGGCGGGTGAAACTCGAAGTGATGCTGCCGAACAGCAGTGTGAACTTGAACTTTAATACTTCTGTCACGACCCAAAACCTACCCTATGCGGATCTCGAGTCGCGACCGCCGCCCTTCGGCCCGAGGGCCTTAGGACAGGCTCGCATACGCAGCGGTATCGAATAGATGTGCGACCTGTGGTTGCGAAAGCGTGAAAAACTTTTTCTTTTCTTTTCTCATTTTAAAATTTGCACATCCGTCCAGTACTGTTGCTCTTCACATTGCGGTACACATGATTATACATTTAGAGCATAACTAAAAGCTTAAAGATTTTAATAACATTACATATCCATTACCCCTTACATTGTCTGCTAATACAAAATATGCTACTAAAGTTCATATGATTTCCCAAAAGGAGTTACTTAAGCACGTCTTCCCAAAAGAGCTAGACTCATCATCTTTGTCTTTAAAATCAATTTGCCATCAATCACTTGAAAGGGGGGTCCAAATAAAAATTCGGGTAAGCTAATCTAAGCTTATGAGTAATTCCTGCGTTCGTCATCGGGTTTTCAACTGGTAGTGGTTTAGCACATGAGAGTTTATAAAATACTCACTACCAATTGCTCGTACATTTAGAACACAGAATATATGCATTCTTAAAACACATAGCTTTGAAACATTTAAAGTATTCAAGCTAAACATACATTTCTTCAAATAAAGTATATGCACTTCAAAACATATAGACATGCATAGGAAAATGGGGGTAAAAACATGCTTCCATTTCCAAAAGCGTTACTTCAAAACATATAAACATGCATAGGAAAATGGGGGTAAAACTTGCTTCCATTTTCAAAAACATTTGTTATCTTTTCTCTTTAATTAGGTAGAATCTGTTTCGAACCAAACTCCCATTTTACTACCAATGCCGACGATCTCATTTGCCTGGGGGATTAGATCCTGCTACCGGGCATTTACTGTTGAATCCCGAAGGATTTCAACCATCATAAGGGGTGCTTTAAACACCATTTATCTTACAAAACATTTATCACATGGCTACTTCAATAAACACTTTTCATGAGTATTTAAAACATGAAACATATGACTTCTGCAATAGGACTTCAAATACTTGTAACAATCAAATTCAGAATATTTAAAGAAATTTGTATTTTAACCGGACATGCTAAATATTTCCAAGAAAAGAATTGAATATAAAAACATTTAATCAGCATGTCATAACAGAATATTTTAAAAACAGGAATTGTATAAAAACTGAATTTGATATTCAATACTTCACATAACTTGAACTTAAAACTTCATCAAATATATGGAGTTAAATCTCCATTTCAAACACAGGGTTACTCACTTCGGTCCTTTAGGGTTAGTGCTAAAAATGCGTTTTCCCACGTCCTCCGTAGTTCCTAAGAACAATTCATAAACAGTCTCATTAACTTCACATTCACTGCAATATCACCTATCGATGCTTCCTAACTTATGCTTAGGTCGTATTTAATCCTAACCGATTTACGAATATTCCATAAATTTCATATATACTTAATTCGACTCGTACTCTTAACCTACGACACAATTTAATGTGTTAAGAATTTATTTCAATTTATACTCTTCTAGTAGCTCCATTAACTTTAAATTAAATTCAATTACTTCCCATGTCTACGTGTCGTGTCTTTCCATATTTCATTTCAATATACATACCTTAGTTTTGTACTTCGGTAGTGTTTTAGATTTATAGTCACCTGACTGATACTATTCATCAAATTTTATATCTTTTTATTTTAGACATTTCTTTTGGGTGAATAGACTCTATCATTGAGTCCGGAACGTCGAAGAAAGTAAATTTAAACTTTCTCGGCTTTTAATTCGGCTTCGGTCATGTTAGGGACAATTTGGTGATTTATGCCTTAACGTGTCTAAATTTTTCGGAGTCCCGTCTCATGAAACAGATCCCACCATTAGGTTCAAAATGTCCAAAATAGTCAAAATACACTCTTCATTTATTTTATTTGCACTTCATTTGACTATTTATGATGTAGGGACGTTTTGGTCATCTTTTGCATTTTCACGGGTCTTTAATTTTTCGGGATCTCGTCTCTTGATGTGGACCTCACCATTGGACTCAGGAGGTCCGAGATAATAAGAATACACTAATAATTTGTCTTATTTGGACATCGAGCATATTTGGGACAGTATAGTCACTTACCATTTGAATGTCTTTATTTTTCGGAGCTTAATTTCCCAAATCAGACCCCATCGTTGAGTCTGGAATGCCCGAAATAGTAAGAATACACTATTTTTTTTATTTGATTTGGAATTCATTTGTGTCATTTAATGCCCAAGGACGATTTAGCAATTTTACTTATTTAATAAAATAATTTAATAAATTATTTTATTATTTTTCTAGGGGCGTAATTGCACAAGTTTTCCAAAAATTGGGACACAATATAAATCCGTAAAATAGTTGGGGGTCAAACTGTAAATATCAAAAGCTTCGATCTGAACCAGTTGGTTCAGTTCAGATTTAAGTGAACCGGTTCGATCTCTATTGAACCAACCAGTCTACACGGTTCAATGCGTAATGCTGATATCATGATGACATCAGCCCTAATGTTTTAAATTTAAAACTGAAACAAAACGTCGTCGTTCCAAATAAATGCGGTGGCCCTCCCATCTCTTTACACGTGTCTCGAGTCAACTCATCCAACTCGGTTTTTAAAACGACGAGTCGACTCAACGTCGTCTTCCCCAACAATTCCACGACTGTTGCCCTAATTTTCTGGGTTTCTTTTCTTCCATTTTCATGGAGTTTGGTTCAGGGAAACTCTACTATTTTTAATCCAAACCATTCCCAATTCGTTTAAGGACTGGTTTGGCATTCATTTGAGACCTTAAAACCAACCTAGTCGTTCGGTTTGAAGCTTGATACACGAAACTGTAAGTCTATCCTAAACTCTCATTTCGTCATCATTTCTCATGGGGTTTGGTTCTGCGTGATCCTCATAACATAGGGGTTCAGTCCCGATTCTAAAATCGTGGTCTAAGAGTCCAAAATAAAGGTTGGGTTTCATGGCTGAAACCTGCAACTAAGGTTTTGGGGGCTTGTTTGTAGGTTTCTTGGTCGCGCATGAGTGTTTTTGGTATACTTGTGACCTCTATTTAAGGTTTCGATGATTCAAACTTGAGTTGGTCTCGATGTTTTCAGACCTGCACCTTGGAGGTCCATTAATGGTGACCTGTACATGGCTTAGGGTTCTGGGCTGTTTTTAAGGCCCTATTTTCACAAATTAATCAAGTTTATATGTTTTAGATACTATGCATGCATGATAAGGAACTAAAAATAGATTGATTACATGCTAAAATCTTAGAGAGATAAAAACTTTAGGTGTAGAGTTTCACCTCAACAATGGTGCCTCCTGTCCTCCGTTGGTCCCCTCTCCTTCTCCTTCTTCCTTTCTCACAATAGATCTCTCTCTCTTTCTCTCTGTACGTGACTGAATGGTCCGGTTGTGTATACAATGTGTATATATGTGTATATATGTATACACTTAATTATTACAAAATCTTATTGCCCCACCAACTGGTTTTCCTCTTGCTTGTTGTAGTATCCCAAAAAGGGGTGTCCTCCTACTGTTTGGGGCAGGCCATGTTGGCCGTGTGTGTGTGTGTGTGTGGTGTTTTGTATACATATATATATATATATATATATATACTCATATAATATAACACTCCCCACTAACACACTTGGAGCCACACACTCCTCACCAACACACTGTACACACTTTAAATACACATAATATATATTTTAAATTATCCTTATATACCACCATGTATATACACACACATATATATATACTTATACTTACACATACTTGGCCATGTACACACACATTACACCTTTTACATGTGTGTGTGTGTCACCATATTTATTAATTATAACTAATAATTAATTTCTATTATTTAACAATTTATTTGTATTAAATTGACTAATTATTCTTTTCAGTGTAAAAATCTTTACACTAATTTTTTTCATAATCTCGTAAAACGTGTCATGAATCTTATGCTCGTATGAAGGGTCGGCGGTTAATGTGAAAACATATAATTATCATGGAACCAACAGGTTGGTGATTGCAACGAAAGTGATGTACAGTCGTCCTGAGTTTTCAAGACTATTACTAAAAGTCCACACGTCAAGGTCGAAACCGACCTCGTTACTCAAGGCCTCGATAATCAATTTATAACCCACGACTCGATGATCCCATATTCAGGTCGGGGTGTTACAACTTCAAAGGGGTTTTGCGAAAGCGTGGAAACTTTATTCCGTGCGTCCACCCGGACCAGCCACTCACACGGTACAATTCACACACAGAGCTTGCTAAATATACATAGCTTTTTCTAACTTGCTAAATATTTAAAAACTTATACATCTTACATGATCATTGTCCCACGGGATTTAATTACATACTGTTAGGATGTGTGCACTTATATCCAAGACATTTTATTATTATTTAATAGAACTAATTTATTATTGAGTTTCATATTACCATATGTTTGAATGTTGATTTATATCATGAGATGATTAGTCATTGAATTGTCATTAGGAGTGGTTCATGTGTATGAATGAGATTATACACAAGAGATATGAACTACTTATATAGGCAATTTTAGAATTGTTCGCGACTATTGATAAGACTGGGCATCTTATTTGTAAAGTTGTAATACAATTAACCTTTTGTGATAAGGTGATTTATCTCAATCATCAAAGTAGTGGACTCTAGGTTATTGTATTGGTGCATTGGAAATACACTAAACTGGATCACTATACGAAACACATTATTTGGAACTGTCACCTTTAATAAATTTCTTATTCACTATTCACAGTAAGCTCTTAATCTTGAGAAGATAGTGAACTCAAATTCTGAATCATGGTGACTTTGAATTACCAATGAGTGAGGTCTTTTAGATCAACACCTCCGTATCTTGGGAAGTCATTTTTTAGACTGTGGGAACACATATTCTCAAGATGGAATCTACACTCTATATATTAGAGAGATGTATATCACCTTTGTGCTATTTCAATAGGTTAATCACTGAAATCCAGATCCGGTCTTTTTAGTAAATTGTTTATTGAAATGATGACCAATTGCAAGTGATTAATAATTATTGAATTAGGTTCTTAAAATAATTAGATAATTAATTTGATAGTATAATATATGACTCTGATTATTAATATCTATGTAGAGGGGCCAACTGTAAAAGTATAGTGTATATGGGTTTGCTCTATTCTACTAAGTTGAAGTGCAATTTCAATTATATAGTGGAGTTAATTGAAATTAATTAGTCAATTAGAATTAATAATGAGATAATTAAGATTTAATTAACTAATTGGAAGCTAACTTAGTGGAACCTACTAGATCCATTCTCTTACCCTAATTAAGCCCTATATGTATGATACGTAGGGAGCTGTTTATCATAAGTTTTTGTGCTAGACAAAAATAAGAGGCAACCCACTCTCTTGCGATACGGTTTGCCTAAGGAAAAAGAGGAGAAGACCTAGAGGGGAAAAGAGAAGGAAGACTGCATCAATCTCTTCAAGAAGTCTTCTTTAACAATCAAGATTATCAAGAACAAGGTAATTCTAACCTCACTTTTCAAGATTGTATGATTTATGTAAAGAAATAGATCCAAATAGATTTTTGAAATCGCTTTCATTATGGTTACGAACCCAACAATTGGAATCAGAGCAACTTTACATGAATCCATTAATTTTGAAAGTTATATTTACTTGTTCTAAACCAATTCATGGATCCTAATTAAAATAAATGGTTATTTTAGAATAGAATTTTATGGTACAATTTATTTGATACAAAGATTTGATCATTGTTTGAGAATCTTGATAATTAAATTTAATTCTTGATGGGTATAAATACCTATAATGATAGAGTGATCAAGAAGCTTCCAAGAGAACAGGTTGGAATTTGGAAACAAAAAATATATATATAAATTCCTCGTGCTACGGAAATATTTTTCTCACCATAAAGAAAAAAAATAAAATAAAATAAAAATTTTTGTTATTAGAAAACCATTAAATGGGCGGCTATTATTAATGTGTGTGTGTGTGTGTATATAGATATATATAAATAAATAATGTATGAAACTAACTAGGAAAGCCGCTAAGTTTCAATTGTTTTTAAATAAAAAATTATTTTTCTCTTTTGGGTATTTGATACCCATGGTGGCGCATGGCAATATATTATAAGTATATATATATATATATATTGTATTATATATTTTTTACAGATGAATTATTTTAATTCATGGGTATTGGATACTTATATATATATATATATTTCTTTAAAAAAAAATTATTGGATATGAGATACTCAATTATTTTATGAATTTAAATTTAATTTTCTATATCTATCTTTTTAAATTATAGGTATATGATACCAAAGGGAATTTGATACCTAAAAATGTTGGATTTAAAATTATATAAAATATAGGTTAAAGTGAGACTTGAACTATAGGGTTTCTTGGATACATGGATTAAATTTTAATACACTCTAAAATATGCGTGAGTGATGTATATGATTAATCACATACTTATGCTTATTAAATTTTATTCACGTATTTGAATGATTCATGCATGTGATAAATGACATTGTATCTCTCATGACTGGCTATTAGGTAATGTATTTAATTTAATTGATTTTAAGGCAATTGTAAAGGGCAATGGACTTGAAATTTTTTTTCACGATTGGGCAAGCTCCATTGGTTTTTCTAGCCTATTAATTTTTAATTTTAGATTAAATGTAAGCTCACACATGTGGGTATAGGTTTTTCATGTATTTATTTTATTTCTAAAGAAAGAGCTAGAGGTTGGGAGCCATCAAGAAGACCAATGGAAATACAGAGCCAAGAATTTTAGTTGGCCATGAGAGATAATTTTAATTTTATGCTTGCATGTTTATTTTCATAAAATCACATGATTAATTTTGATTCATGAATAGGTTAATATAATTATGCATGTGTCGTATAATAAAGATCCTCAATTTAATAAAAACAAGTGGGAGAGGGATGCTTTAAGAAAGCTCTCACGGTCTTCCATCATCGGCCCATACTAAAACAAAAATAGCTGCCCTGAGCCATCTTTGAGTGGCCTCCCCACGGAGGGTGACTATCTAGTTGGTTACAACTATGGACCTCTTAGGATAGAATAGAAGAGACGGGGTGAGGGTGATCTCCCCACGGGGACACTACTTGCAACGGTTGTCTTTTTATTTGAGATGATGGTATACATTTGATCAAAAGGGAATGATATTCCCCCCACGGACTCTATCATTGTCTTTCGAAGACTAAAGGATATTAGAAAATATGTTTCATTTGACATGAGATGTCTAGATAATGAAATCATATAGGATATGATGGTCCTCCTAATCATATGAATGACATTGTCATCCCTACGAAGTGTGTTGTTTATAAGGTTAGGTTCCAATGCATTCATTGATAGTGGCTTGAGGATACCACTACGCATTCATGAAAGAAAAAGTTCTTTTATTGTTTATTTACATTCATGCTAATGTATGTGGTTATATGTATGATTCTCAGATGTCTTTATTTAACCCACTTGTTATCATCCTGAAAGAAAACAAGTTGACTAGACCTAACTATGTGGACTGGAAACGAAATTTGGACATTGTCCTTTCTGTAGAGGGATACAAATATGTGATTTCTGCGGATAGCCCAGACCTTTTAGGGGCTGATGCTCCCCCAAGAGGACATTGACCACTATTCTAGGTGGGCCAAGGCTGATGAGATGACACATTGCTATATCTTAGCTTTGATGTCAAATGTTTTACAGCATCAACATCAGAGTTTCCTAACAACTAGGGATATGATACTTAACTTAAGTTACAAATAAGTTAATTAAGATCCAAAAAAACCTAAATTATTATATTTGATATTCTAGACTTGACGGTGACGTCCTTTTGAGAAAAATAAGACCCGGTAACAAACTAAAAAATGATGAATATGTCATTGAGACTTAATGTATTTACCAGAAGTGTATAGTTGAAATTAAAAGGTCCACGTAAATGTTTTAAAGACCACTTAGACTTAAAAATGAAGCCTGAATACATAAAATCGTATACGAAGAAATATCGGATATTAAAAATGATAAATTACCATTATGCCCTTGAAAAGCCAAATAAACTATAAAGCATCAGAAAACCCTAAATTGGGAATTTGAGAATCTCTTAATCAATTAGACTAAGTTCAAAAGAACTTAAAACGCTGAATAAAGATACTTGGAATTAAAATGAATACTAATTCAACATACAATGTATTTTTTATCCTTGATTATAGGATCACCCAAATGATGAAAAATATAAAGAAAGCTATGGGATAGCTGCTATGGTACTAGTATGAGAATGTAATGCTAAGAACCTACTGTATGTAAACCCGAACTCTAATATATGGATTTCTGCTCTGCCAATGTGGCCTACTTGTATAACTGTTAATCGTTGTTTCTTGAAATTGTCTATCTATAACTGCTTCAAGTCCACAAACCATTGATACCAAGTGGAATCCTTGCTAATGACATTATTATGAGTACCCGAGAGTTGTGTCTGTCACAACACCCATCTTGGTTCTTTAGATGCTGATGACCTACAGGTCGGTTCTTGGGAATGATACCAAACACTTAGTCTAATGAGGACATAATTATTTGATAAAAGCTCTTAGTACTATTCAGGGAAACCCAGAGATGAGTGATGAACCTGGATGAGTGTTGTTTGAGGGTAGCTGGACCCTATTTTTGATAGCAACTATTAGACTTAATTTGTATATGTTAGATTCTACACAATTTGTTTATTTGATGATGTCATCTATGAATCTGAAATACGCCTTTGAGGCTTTTTTGTCGTATTCAATTTGAACATCTTAATTTGGGCAGCTAAACATCATATGTTGATACATTTGTGCTTGTTGACTTGCTTAGTCATTCTTATTGCAATTGTGAACTCCTTGTGAACTGTGTTATTCTAGCCCGATGGCCAATCCCTTTGAATTGGAAATCCTATGATTATTCACTTGTTATACACTCTTGTGTAACCCATGGCAGAGTGAATAATTTACTTACTAAGCTAAGTTAGTTCACTCCAGATTTATAACAATTTTTTAGGCAACACAATATGGAAGGAAAAACAATAATGGCGACTAGTAGAGCTAGTGATGTACTTGTGGGTAACGCTGATGATGTATAACTCCAAGTCGTAATTTGAATGTATATATCATGTAAGGTTAATGTTAATACTAGATATTGTGACATAGTGACACTAGAAATGATATCAAACTTGAATGGTGATTTGTGATGATGAAAATTATACTTGGAGATAATCCTATTGATAATTGTTAGGGTTCAATTTGTTATCAGATGAGTTACATATGTGTAGCTTTCGTATTTAATAAAACAAAATTATCACTCTTGTGTAATTTATTTGATTTTGTATAGCCTGTCCAAGTGATAGTGTCAGTCATCGGCCCCTAATCCGCATAAAGTGGGTTTCGGGTCATGACAATGTTACACAAATATAGTTATAGTCTAATGTGGTACTATTTTAGGAAAAACGTGCCGACCTAGAGGGAGGAAAAGTGCTTGTATCTGATCAGTGCCGAAGTTGTGCCGAATGACAAAGATAGAGACACAAGGGATGGTGGGGTAGCTTATCACTAGGAGTTATGCCAAAGAGAGAGAGTGGAGTTGCAGTGGGGAAAGAGACGGGAAAAGCTTGGCTTACCAGCTACTTGTTCGAGGTGTTACCCACTCTTACCCATTCTTCGATATCTTGGATGGTTAATATTACCTAGGATGATTTAACAATTGAGAACAAAAAGTAAGTATCTAAGGTACTTTGTAAGTACGATACTTACAATTTCAATTGATGTATTATAGTGGCTCCCAAAAATATACAAATATTTCTAATTTCTATTTGCTTTTGTAAGTTGCAAGGATACTTTGGCATATGGAGTTCAATTTGTTTTTTTTTTTTTTTTTGGATATTCTAGAAGGGAAAATATCGTTTGTGATCCTGCCTTGCTAGATAATTTTGAGAAACTTTTGAGAGTAAATTACACTTTTCACCCCTATAGTTTATCTCTAATTTCACTTTGGTCCATGTTATTTCAATTGCTGCAATGTTAACCTCTAGGTTTTGATCCTTTTTCAATTTAATCCTTTCGTCCAAATTATCCATTTAATGTGGACGGAAAAGGTACATGTGAGCATCACATGCATTTTCTATGGACAATATAGTCATTTAAAACTCATTTCCCTCTAAATTCTTAAATCCCAATTTAGTCCTTGTTGCATTTGCCCATTTTAGTTACAAATTTGAGATTTCAAACAGTCATCTTGTACCTTTTTAGCTACATAATTATAGTAATCAAACTATTTCTTGGTTGTAGTGTTATATATATATATATTCTCTTTCTATACAACTTCATTTGTTTGAGGATGATTGGGTGAATTTTTGCATGAGAAGAATGCAGTATTGATGGCATATTATTCACATTTTACAAGAGAAGTTTTAGATCAAAAAGGTTTTGCTCTATGACTTTAAAGGACTTGTTATTGATAGCTTCTCTAATTTATTTTCTTAGCTTTTGTAGTAGCATGGATGACTCATCTTCTCCTCAACCCATCATCAATTTGAAAATCCCTAGCTGCATTACGTACCTATAAATTGAATTTTTCTCCAACATTCTATCAAACAACTTGGGAGGCTCGCGAAAAAAACTGATTCACAATATACATTGAGCATACCATTGCCTGAAAATACATCTAAATAGGTCAACATTTTGATGGTAAGTGAATGAGTTTGCTGCCCAACAAAAAGGTCTAACAAATTTGATGTAAAGGTTCAAGTTTCAACCACGTGCAAATTAAAAGAAATTACAAAACATGTGCATCTATATGTGTTTATCAAAAAAAATGAAAAATCCATTGAAATTGCAAAACACAATCTGCTATTAGGCCTTTTTGTTTTAGCAGCTGCTTACAAACACTCCATGTCCTCTCATACCATTGCCCCTTATTTTTTCTCTTTACAAGCATGTATACATATGTGTGTACACTTTCTTTCACTTCTACGGGCTGAATTCAAGCAGCTATGAAAAGAGAATTATGAGAGGTTTTATACAGAGAAGTGATGGAAATGGTGCCGGGCATATTGGGGAGGTTAATTCTTCATTACTATAGAATGTTCTATTCGGAGTTCTTGTATCAATACCATAACTTACTATAAATTTTCTCCTATACAAAAAACAAAATTTTGAAACCCAGTTCAAAGGTTTAACAAGGCAGTTTGTTATGCATGACTTTAAAATGACTAATTTGACCATAAACAATGCATGTGAGGTTCACGTGTTTTTTTTTCATCCACATTAAACGGCTAATTTGGACGAAATGATTAAATTAAAAAAGGGCCAAAACGTGAAGGTTGACATTGCAACAATTAAAACTATAGGGATCAAAGTTGAATTGGAAGCAAATTATAAGAGTGAAAAGTGTAATTTATCCAAATTTTAAAGATCGTCATCTTTGAAAAATGTTAACGGGTTTCCTCGGTGATAGAGTCACTTAGTGTGGAGTAATTATTCGCTACTCCTAGAATATATGCTCTCAATGATGTGTCATTTTGAAAATACATGTTGTTAATCGTGATATGATGTGTCTTGTGTGGCACATCATTGATGATTGATAGTTTGTACTAAGTACCACATCAACACAAAAGTACCCTGACAATGTGCGCTCATGAGAGGGGAGAACCCCACTAAGAGGGCCCCCTCCCTCATGAGGGTCACATGCACCCAACTTAGGCATCCTCACCAACATGCACTTAAGAGAAGGAATAACCCCACTAAGAGGACCCCCTCTCTCATGAGGATCACATGCGCCGAACTAAGGCACCCTCGCTAACATGTGCTTAAGAGAGGGGAGAACCCTACTAAAAGGGCCCTTTCCCTCATGCAAGCACTCATAAAGGATTGTAAGTGTCAAGCATAATCGTTACCTTGTTCGGCCTTCATAAGGGCACCTTGAAGGCTTGGGGGCAAGTCTTGGGAGACCTTTGAGTTTGGCACGCAGACGTAGCGTAACCTTGTCACTACGCTCCCCACAATACGGGATATTCAGGATCATGTGGATTGGTAGCTATGGTAACGGGAACTCTAGGAAGCTTCATGTGCCTCGTGCATGAGACTGTCTAGACCTTCTAATACAAAAAGGGGACTCCACCTTAACTAACTCTTATTTTGGACCATAGTGGTACACTTCTCAACAACGAAGGGCCCACATGAGCTCACTAGGGGTTGACACGTGACCTACCACTATAAATACCACTACAGCTACCACAATAAAGACATAATCATCAGAAAAAGAAATCAATCAATCAATCAAGAGTAGGACCCAAACGGGAGAACCCTCCAAGGAAGAAAAATAAGTCCCAAACCTTACGCATCCTCCCACATGAGAGGGGTAGACTCCCACGCTCTCGGCTAATGCACCGACATTCTACTTAGAAATCTTTACTACCCTCAAATCCATTTAGTAAATCCTCGCTATGGTGATAACAAGCCAACATGCGGTGCCACCCGCTTAAGTTACTCCTACGGAGGTTGCTAACCTCGGGGAGCTGAATCCCTCAGTTGCGCCCTCGTCCTCATCCGAGTTAAACGAGGTGAACCAGAACAAGAGCACACTCGATCCTTCAGAACCTAACAATGCGAACGAGCCTATCCTTCTTTCGGAAGCTTCAAAGGGCATCATGCCCGCAAAAATGGCCTCCAATGTCACTCAAATGGCTCTTGTTCCACGCATTATTCCTCCTGTAACCCGAACGGCCCCTAAAGAGACGCCTTCAACCTTAACTATTCAATTCACTCTTCAAGACATACAGAAAGAAGTTCAAGCACTACTACAACAAGAATGGCAAAGGTTGCTGTCTGCCGAATTTGCTCATCCATACTCTCAAGAGATAGCCTTGGTTCTGTATCCCAAAGGTTACAGTCCGCCCAAGTTCATTCGTTATGATGGAAAGAAGGGAAGCTCACATGAACATATTCATCGCTTTGTGAAAAGTTTGAATCATCATGGGAATGATCATACATGAGACTTAGAGAATTCTCTAAGTCTTTAACAGGTAAGGCCTATACTTGGTACCTAAGACTTCCATGAAACTCTATCCTATCTTGGGCGGACATGGTCCATAAGTTTCACACAAAGTTCTTTTATATGGAAGATCAACTCACTAAATTGTCACTCTCTGAAGTCACCTAATCCTCTCTGAAGTCTTTTTTGGACTACGTCAAGAGATTTTGAGAAAAAATGTTGGATTGCTATGAGTAAATGAGCAAAACTAAGCTTGTAAAAATGTGCATCGATGACATGTCTTGGGAGTACAAGGTTTATCTAGTCAATATCGACTTAGAGACCGTCTTGTGACTAATAGAGTTAATAAGATATATAT
Organism: Nyssa sinensis; assembly: GCA_008638375.1. NCBI lineage: Eukaryota > Viridiplantae > Streptophyta > Magnoliopsida > Cornales > Nyssaceae > Nyssa > Nyssa sinensis. The sequence continues at coordinate 26,517,595 of CM018044.1, read as the reverse complement.
GGGATACAATTGGGGAAGTGAATGAGAATCCCAAGGTAACCTTCGCACCTAGAGGGTACCGAAGGGGTCCCTCCGCAATGCTTATGGAAGATACCTCAGAAAGAAGCAATGGCAAAAAGATGTGCGGAACTTCCCTGCTTAAGTTCCCTTGCAAACTCAAGGAAGTTCGGGCATTACTCAAATCATGCGTGCATGACAATGATGTTCAGCTCCTAACTCTGCCAAAGCCCCCAACCAATTAGGAAAAGCAGAGCACCACATATTGCAACTATCACCAGACCTTGAGCCATGCCCGCAAAGACTGTTGGACATTCAGGCGAATCTTTGAAGAAAAGCTAAAAAAGGGAGACGTCTAGATTCTAGACAAATCTCTAATAGAGAAGGATCCACTCCCTTGCTACAAAGCCAATGGCAAGGGAGTAGCACATTTGGTGTCCGATTATGATGAACTGGAAGAAATCGCTAGAGAATACCTTCGAGAGGAATACAAAGTGGCGACAATAACTGAAAACCAAGTTGCTATGCTCCATAAATCCACCAAGTTCAAATGGTTTTTTGACCAAATGGGTTTTGGAATGTAATCTCGGATGGAAATAACTCGAGTAATATTACAAATAACAACTTACAATGGTGAAAGCTACATAGCAATAGAAGGGTCTCTTTGTCGCTTAATCAAAGAAGCCTCTATCACCATTTCTTTCACGGATAAGGACATGATGATCACATACCATCACAACCACCCATTGTATGTCCCCGATAGTTATCGATGGGATGGAGTTCTCCCAAGGGTTCCGTGATAGAAGAGCATCCATTAATATAATGCCTTTCAAAGTTCTTTTAGTAGCTGGGTTGGTGTTAGATGATATCATGGGACAATCAATCACCAACTTCGGCTTTGGTAGTTAAAAGCAACAAAGCCTCAGATTTTTCAACATGGATTTGAAGGTTGGCCCCATCCATTGCCACACCAAGCTTCATGTGATTGAAGCCGACATTACTTATCATGTCTTACTAGGAATGAGCTGGATGCACATATTCGCCTCAACACCATCCACTTACCACCAATACTCTAAGGGAATTCTAAACAATAAATTTATCACGATTAAGGGTTCTTTGCGCCCTTTCGCAAAAAGTGAATCAAGATACACTGATTCAGCCTACTACACTAAATATGCCAACGACGAGTCTTCCTCCTGCTCCGCTGTCATTGTCACTCCTCTTCCCATCTCACCAATGTTCTAAGGGAATTCTAAACAATAAAGTTGTCACGATTAAGGGTTCTTTGTGCCCTTTGGCAAAAAGTGAATCAAGATACACTGATTTGGCCTACTACACTAAATATGCCAACGATGAGTCTTCCTCCTCCTTCTCCGTCATTGCCACGCCTCTTCCCATCTCACCAATGTTCTAAGGGAATTCTAAATTGTCACGACACAAGACCTACCCTCTACAGATCTCGAACCACGACCCTGGCCTGACCCTCTTGCTGAACCGGATCTGAACTTGCTACACAATCAGTGTTATTAACATGCAACAACTATCATAACATAAACATAGATAGTGGAAGACTTAAAATAAAAGTTGCATGTAATATATATCTGGTTCTCAAAATATAGACTATAAAATTTCTTCAACTACTGTACATCCCTAAGATGTAGATGACAAGGGAGGTTACAAGACTGTACTACATATTACACTTACAACTTCCAAAAATGTCCATGTCTAGCTAGCAGGCTCTATCTTCTGCTCTCAACATCTGTTCCTAAAATATTTTAAAATAAATTAGAACGAGCTAACTTAGCTCAGTAAGTAAATCTCTTTTGCTCTGCTATGTGTACAGGTCAATATAGAAAGACATAATCCAAAAAGAACTAGGACAATACAAACATGATAGCCAGTCAAGAAATACAGAACTCATAAATGAATATCAAATGGTAGGAAACTCAAATGATAAATCAATGAAAATCTGATCTGATAACAAATATCATGCTGTTACAATCATAAGTTGTCTTAAGCATAATCGTATGTATTCAATAAAAAGCTATGCAATCTCATGATCATTCATAAGGAAATAATATGATCATCTATGATAGTCAATAAATGATAGTGATATCAACAAAAGTGGATGCACCTTAACTTGGGGCTCAGCATACCCCTTAAGCTCTTATTAGGGCCCAAGCCAAGGTCTCTGAATAATACTAAGCTTTGTATATACATATCTCTACATCCTATGCCTCTCATAGCAACGTAGCTGGTGTTCCTCCTAGAACCTTGACCTGTAGGTCATGTAATAAGCATCTGATGGAGTTTGTGACTGAGCACAAATCAGGCACTCATAATATATCAGGATCATACTAATTTCCATGAAGAGTATAGTGAAATCATAATTGGTTCTTGGCAACATAATATAACTATAGCTTTTTAGGGCTAAGGTTACGAGGCTACCGCAAACATAATTGGCTAGCCCTTTAGGCCCTGGGTACAAATGTACAGAAGAGTCTATGCACAAGTATACAAAAATCTTTATCAAGATATATGGAAATCAACATAGTCCATAAGATAGAACAATATCGTAAATGTGGATTCAATGAACTTTCTAGCATGTATGGAGTACAATAGATAGTGTAGGAAAAATTGATGACATGGCTAGAAGTCTCACATGCAGAGATCGAATATTACTTACCTACTGTATTCCTCTAGAAAGTCAGACCACTTTCTCTTTTCCTTTTGATGTTCCTATGATTCAGTAAACACATTTCAGTCTATATTTACATAATCAATGCTATTCATCAAATTTTATGTCTCTTTATTATAAGTATCTTATTTGCTAAAACAAACTCTATTATTGAGTCTGGAACGTTGAACAAAGTCGGTTTAGGCTTTCATGGACTTCAATTTGGATATCTGTACTAAAATGGGCAAAATGATCATTTTGTACTTTTACTTGTCTTTACTTTTTGAGACCTATTTTCACAAATCAAACTTCACCGTTGAGTCCAAAAGGTCCAAAATAATAAAAATCCACTATTCATTCACTTTAATTGGAGTTTTTTTAACTCACATTTGACTTAGGGTATTTTAGTAATTTCTCCCTATTTAATTTAATTAAATAAATATTTAATCAATTATCCTTGGGTCTTTTCATAATTAACCATAAAATTGGGGTCTATTTATAATTTCTAGAACTTTTGGGCAAATATGTAAAATAAAAAACTATTATTCCAATTTGGAATAGCCAAACAGTGGATAACTACTAAACTAGAATAGGATATCCCTATTCCTAATGAAGCTCAATTTCAATTTACTAACCTTGAATCAAAACATCCCCATTTCCACTTAATACATAAATCAAAATGGTGCAGTATTGAGGGTCCAACTTGCGGGTGGATCGGGTTTGACCCGAAACCCGAACCGACCCTGAACCAAACCCGGTACACTGTTCATTGCCTTCCCCGGTGGGGTTCCGTCATCCCCTCCGACGATGGCCAACATTTTCCAATCACATTTTTGACCACTCTCAATGCAATTTTCTTCCTAATTTCATGGGGATTGTAACCCTAAGCTTAGTTTTCCATTTCATGCAATATAACTTCACGAATTTGGAGAAAATAGTGGGTCTCCAGCGAGACCCAAATCTCCGGTGAGGGTAAGTTTTTCAATTTCGTGCATACCACTAACTGTTTTTGCTCATTCTTTCTCTTATTCTCTTTCTGCACCTAAAAGAAACATTTCCTCATTGTTTAAACTAAGTTTAATACATAAAATTGAAATTCTCTAATTATCACCCCTAACCTGTAACTGGGTATTTCTTGCTCATTTCTAACCCATTTTTTGTCATTTTTTTTGTAAAAGAATCCTTATAGATGCTCTTTAAGTCTTTACTCTTAAACCAAGCATTCATGCTTTGAATTTCAAAAAAATAGAATTTGGGTTTCTTACCTTGGTGAGCTTTTGGCTCGCAGATTCCACTCTCTTCCTTCTCTGTTTCTTCCTTGCTTCACTTTTGTTCCACTTCTGAATCCTCAATCAACTCTCAGTTTCTCCCTTTCTCCTTTGTTTTTCTGAATTTCTCTAAACCCACTACGCATATATATAGGCAATTCTCACCGCCTCATCTCTTTCCTCCTCATTCCTCTCTCTTTCCTTTTCTTTTCTTTCTTTTCTGCTTTTCTTCTTTTTGTTTTGTCTTTCTACTTTACATTAAATGTAAAGAGATATTATGTATATTATATATATATATATATATGACACAAACTAATTCACTTTCTCTCACACACATAACCTTACCGACACTCTGCTGTGTCTCTTTTCCCCTCTCTTTGCATGCAATTTACATGTATATAATTCAGTATATTATATATATATATATACACATATATTTTTATACCTTAGATATATGTATAATTATACGTATATATATACTTGTATATATGCTATATATACATATCTATACTTGTAGATATTTTTATACCTTAGATATATGTATAATTATACGTATATATATACTTGTATATATGCTATATATACATATCTATACTTGTATATATATATATATATATATATATTACATTATCACATATATATATATATACTCGTGTGTATACATAATATACTATGCATGTACATCTGTGCATGTATGGGTCTACGTGCATAATTTTTTCTACTGTCGGATCCCTTATACAGGTGATCCCGGGGCATTCAGAATCGATTGTAACTTTACTTGTGTGATTAACATTATCATATGTTTCCAAAACTATACATCATTCATTACAATACATATATGGGTTACAAGTCAGTATTACACTATTTGACTCGACCTACCTCGATTGAGTGCCATATTTCGGGTCAAGGTGTTACATAAACAATAAATTTGTCACGATTAAGGGTTCTTTGTGCCCTTTCATAAAAAGTGAATCAAGATACACTAATTCAGCCTACTACACTAAATATGTTGACAACGAGTCTTCGTCCTCCTCTGCTATCATTGGCATGCCTCTTTTCAGATGGGAAGACGAGCAAAGGAACCACTTCGAGCTCCCGAAAGAGAATAGAAGAAAGAGAAATGGAGAAAACCAGCCCAAGATTAGGAAGGTTCAGACTCTTGATGGTATGGTCGGATTATATACCGTTTATGATGTTACGCGGGATTGGAAGAAGGACACTCGGCCAATCCCGAAAGAGAGTGTTGTGTGATAGAGGGAGCCAAGCCAGAAGTGATAGAGGAGCCCAAGCAAGCTCCCGAATGTTTCCAAGATGGCCCCTGCATACAACAACAACAAAAACTAGAAGAAGTTAACTTGGGCGCGAAGGAAGAAACTTTGCATCTAGTCTTCATTGTCAAAGATCTCCCCAAAGTACAAAAGCAATTCCTACTTTCACTACTGCGTGAATACTCTGATGTGTTTGCTTGGTCTTACTCAGAAATGCCCAAAATTGACCAAAAGTTACTTCACATAAGCTCAACACTATTTAGACAACAAATCCAATCAAAAAAGCTCCACGCACCTTTCGCCCAGAACTAGTACTCTAGATCACTGGAGTTAGAAAAGTTGCTAACAACAAATTTCATCAAACCTATCTAACACCCTACTTAATTGTTGTGAGCACAGGCATTGGAAAAATTTAGACACAACTTTTAAAGTTTGCTCCCTCAAAGTGGGAGAGGAACACGTCCTTTTTTCGGATTAGAGTGTACATGAATACATAAAGGAATCGCCAACTTGTTTTAGGCTAAATAACAAGCAAACATAATACAACCCGTGAAGAATAAATGTAAAAAGAATAGTAAAGAAAAACTGAAATTACATTGCTTTGATCATATTTACATTTTAAACCCCTTGACATTGGTTAAAATAAAGTAAAACAAAACTAGTCTACAATGAACCAAAGAATTCTGAATCCAAAAGCTAAGGTATGAGATGGGAAGGGGTTAAGGACCCATCCCGCCCAGTCTAAATAGACTAGCCCTCATCCATAAAGCTTAATATTCCATGACATAAATAAGAAAAAAAATTAGTAGAAAGAGATAATGACAGTAATGACGTAAATGAATAAAATTACATCTAACAAATAAGAAACCCAAGCCCACAAATAAGTGGAGAGCAACCAAATAAGTAAAATAAGCCAAAAAAAAAGTAGAGAGAGAGGGAGAGAGAGAGAGAGAGAGAGAGAGAGAGAGATTGACATGAATGAAATAATAATAAGGTCATAATGGGAGAGATGGGATGTGGGAAAAATATATAAAGTAAATAGCTTAAAGGAAAAAAGTAGACTCGGGCCTATGACCCGCCATAGGTATCCATTCAGATAATGGAATTAGAGCTAACGTAGCTCTCCAATCCAATTCATTCTATCAAGAGTAATAGGATAAATTAAATTAGGAAAAGAGAGAATATTAATGTTTTAGGGAGCATACCTAATTGATTTTGTTGAATCAGACAAGGCTTGAGCTTGAACTCCTTGGATTAGATCTTCAATTGTGTAGAATTTCGTCTTCAATGGACTAGAACTATTGCTTAAGTAAAACAAAGCTTCAAGAAATATAGAAGAGAGAAAAGGATTATTGCTACAGCATCTAGCTTCTTGATTTTCCTCCCCTTTATCTCTCAACCTTGAATCTGTGAACCCTTAATTATGGTGGTCAATGGGTCTTATTTATAAGAAAAAAGTAAGGAGGTTTGATCCAATGGCTCACAATGAATCCAATAGATGAATGTCTATGATTAATGCTTAATGTGCAAGCAATTAGATATAGATATTATATTGTGCACCAAATCTAGGGCAAATCCCTTGGAATAAGGAAATAAGGGAATTTGAAAAGTATTTGGTGGACAAGTCTATATTTACTATATCGCCCTTAATTCAGTAGAGAATTTAGGGACAAGAAAATTACAAAAATGCCACTAAAGTATAAAAAAGTCAAAGTTTTCCCTAATGACCAAAATTACCAAAATAACTCTATTTGGGTAAAATGAACATAGAAATTACATGTTTGTCCATACATGACCAAAATAACCTATATGGGTTAGGAATATTCTATAAATACCAAAATACCCTTCAAAAGGAAAAATGACACAAATATTCCAGAAATACTCCTAGACGGTGGAAAACCTTTAGTATTTATTGAAATAGCCCTAGTAGATAGGGAAACACTAGAAATTATGAAAATGCCCTTAGTGGGCATTATGAATAAAATACCCGCAAAGGTCTTAATCTGTCAAATGACCAAAATACCTTCAATGGGCATAATGACCAAAATGTCAAAAATGGCCTTAGTGGGCATAATGACCAAAATGCCCTCCATGGACAAAATGACTAATATGTCCTCTATAGAAAAAATGACTAAAACGTCAAAAATGCCCTCTGTGGGCAAAATAACCAAAGTGCACTCTATTGGAAAAATGCCTAAAATGTCTTCAATGGACACATAATGACCAAAATGTTGAAAATACCCTCTATGGGCAAAATGACGAAAATGTCCTATGTGGGCAAAATGACCAAAATGCCTTTTATGGACAAAATGAGCAAAATGTCAAAAATTTCCTCCGACATAAATGCCCTCTATGGGTGAATGACCAAAATGTCAAAAAATGGCTTCTATGGGAAAAATGACCAAAATGCCAAAAATGCTTTTTACTGGCAAAATAACCAAAATGTCTTATATGAAAAAATGACCAAAATGACAAATTTCTTCTATGGGAAAAATGACCAAAATTCTCTTTATGGAAAAACTGACCAAAATTCCCTTTAGATAAAATGATCAAAATGTTGAAACGCCCTTAATGGGCAATATGATGAAAATGCCTTATATGGGAAAACTGACAAAATGCCCTTTATAGACAAAGTGACCAAAATGTCAAAAATGTCCTATATGGGCAAAATGATGAAAATGCCCCTTTATGGGAAAAATTTTCAAAATATCCTCTATGGAAAAAATGACCAAAATGTCAAAAATTTTCTCTATGGGCGAAATGATGAAAATGCCTTTTATGGGCAAAATGGCGAAAATGTCCTCTATGGGCAAAATGACCAAAATGTCATCTATGGACAAAATGGCCGAAATGTCAAATTCCCTCTATAGGCAAAATGACAAAAATCCCCTCCATAAGCGAAATGACCAAAATTCCCTTTATTGACAAAAATGATCAAAATGTAAAAAATGCCCTCTATGGATATAATAACGGAAATACATTCTAAGGGTGAAATGAGAAATTACTAAAATATACTTAGATGAAAGATATTGTAGCAACTTACCAAAAATGAAGAAACCAACTTTATTTAATCAAAGGTCTCAAAATGAGGTGTCAACGGATAGCCCCTCGTTAGCAGAGCTCGTAAGCAAGTGAACGTCAGCGCAAGAGAATTATGCCCATTTTGGGACCTTGATTATTTAATTGATGTGGTTGGTCTCATTCAATATAAGATTCCTATGTATCACCCTAAGGTGAATTATACCGTACGTAGTTCGTGAATAATGGAAACAAAGACCGAGAAAGAATGCTATCCCGACAAGTTTTATGAAATTACATCCTCAGACGACTTGCCTAAAAAGAAATGTGATCCTAAAAGCTCTTTCATGGGGTTACACCCTTCATGAGGTGGAATTGTGCGATAGACGACATAACCAAAAGGAAAAGCGATCCTAAAAAGTCTTTCATGGGGTTACCCCTTCATGGGGTGAAATTTTGCGATAGACGACTTACCTAAAAGAAAATTTGATCCTAACAAGTCTTGCATGGTTATGTCCCTCATGAGATGGAATTTTTCCATAGACAGCTCACCTAAAATGAAATGTGATCCTAATAAGTCTTTCGTGGGGACGCCCTTTATGAGATAGAATTTTTGCGATAGAAGGCCTGCCTAAAAGGAAATGCGATCCTAATAAGTCTTTCATGGGGTTACGCCCCTTATGAGATGGAATTTTTGCGATTGATGGCTTACTTAAATGGAAATGCGATTCTAATAAGTCTTTCATGGGGTTACGCCCCTCATGAGATAGGAATTTTGTAAAAGACGGCTTACCTAAAAGGAAATGCCATCCTAATAAGTCTTCTATGGGGTTACGCCCCTCATGAGATGGAATTTTGCGATAGACGAATTACCTAAAAGGAATGCCATCCTAAAAGGTTTTGAGATTCAATAATGATTTTAACTTCCAAGTGTATCTTGTTGGTGAGATGACTGGGATCGGGCTTGTTGGGAGGACCAACCTTTGTGTGACTCTATAGGGAAGAGTGGTTTCATACACCATTCATTGGCCTTGAATGGGAGAATACGGTTTCTTGGAGCATCCATGTGATTGGTGTAAGAAAAATGAGACAACTCTGCTAGTTTTAACCAAACGGGTGAGCTTTTGTATAAAATATACGTGTAACCGCTTTGATTTTGTGATCAGAATAGACTTATGATGAACTCGAGAAGAGGTTTTGGCAATCGTATATTGAAAATACCAAAAATGGGCAAAAAATTACCAAAATGGGCCAAAATTGCAAAATGGGCTGAAATCAGCAATAAATGCTTCTATAATGCTACATAAGAACCCATGACATCCCTTACATAGAAGAAGTCTAGCTTGAATAGAGGAAACAAAATAGGGTGGTAACTACTCCCGTTCCCTCAAATTGGATGCTCGGACATCCTAGGTCTATATATTGACTGTTTTGGCTACGCAATTTATAGAAGCATGATTCGCGACCAACCAGTCCATACCGAGTATAATATCAAAACTACATATATCTAACAGTATCAGATCAGCTAATAACCGTGAGTCTCCGATCTGTACCTTACATGCTCCATACATAGTATTCCTACATAAAGACTCTCCTGATGGCATAGAAACGGTTAACATATAACCTAAGGGTTTTGTCTCTATGTTCAGCTTAGCAGCAAATATATGTGATATAAAGGAATGTGTAAAACCGGTGTCAAATAATACTCAAGCATACTGTGAACAGATCTGAAGAGTACTTGCAACTACAGAAGTCATAGCCTGTGTATCTCCTAGCGTTAGCGAGAAAACCCACCCTGAGCGCTGCTGCTCAGTCCTCTGTCCACTACAACGAGTCTGTACTCAGGTTGCTGGTGTAGTCACTAAGGTAGATGGGGTAGCTGTCGTACTCCTAATAGATTGGCTCCTCTAGGGGCAATCTGTCTTGAAATGTCCAACTTGGCCGCAAGAGTAACATGCATTGGAATTTATCTAACATGGTCATTTATGATACCTGTGGCAAGTGGGGCATTTGGCTGCGCCCCTATCTGTGGAATTGACCTTTGTAGGTCTGGGTCTTGTATTCCTCGATCCTACTCTTGGACTAGTAAATGAAGGTCCTGGCCTTCTAGTCTGGCTTCCTCTTGGCCTCGGGATTTGGATCACCCTCATTCTAGCGAACTCTTCACCATTCTGCTCGATAATCTTGGAGGTACTCACCACCTTGTTATAAGTGGTCAACTGTAGGGGTTTAACACGATCCTTGACATTCCACCATAACCTGCCCTCAAACTTACGGACTTTTGTACGCTCATCATCAAAGATAGTAGGAGTAAATCTAGCCAGTTCTGTGAACATGGTCTCATACTCCTCAACCGTCAAGTTTCCTTGTTGAAGAACAAAAAACTTTATGATCTTCTGGTCCCTAACTTCCTGAGGGAAGTACTTCTCATTAAAGATCAATGTAAATTGCTTCCAGGTCATCTGGGGCTCCCTAGCTTTCTCTAGCAACCACCATTTGTGGGCTGCTTCCCTGAAAGTAAATGTGGTGAAGGCCACATTCTATACCTCTGTACAAGTCATAACCTAAATGACCTTAGTGGGCCGAAATCAGCAAAATGGGCCAAAATCAGCCAGCCCAACCACTTTGTGCCGATCATCACATAGAATTGGGGGGGGGGGGGGGGAGTTTCCACCCTCTGTGTGTCGATCAACCCCCATGAGTACCGATCAGCACTAGGGGCCTAGGCGCTTAGGAGTAGGTAGATTGTTAAATACTACATCTTTTTTATTTTTCTCTTGACTTGCTCTTTATCCATCCTTACCCAACTTGTGCAAAATTATGTAGGGAATTGTATTGAAGACTTTAGAGCTTATATTGAGCCTCGGGAAGTTCAGACAATGTGATTATTGCAAGAAGATTGGGGATTTTTCAAAGAAATGGCAAGCAAAAGTTTTGATAATTAGGATGCCATGTTTGATTTGGATAACGATTTGGTGGCACCTGGGCCGGTGCTTGGGGCTATTCAACATTATAAAGCCCCTCGAAGTTCTCAAAGTGATACGAGCTTGGTTCATGAACCGACTTGACACTTGTCTCATTGTTACAACAACGGAGAGGTGTGAATTTCTTATGTTTTCTTTTGATTATTTTTGGGCATTTTTGCTTTGATTTCATCCCATTGGTTGGATGAAACATTGTGGCTCCGTTTGTTTTTGATTTCAAAAATAGTTTTTTAATTTCAAAATGCGAAATACGCATTTCAAAATATATTTTTTTTAATTTTTTAAAATTTAGATTATCATATTCAAATATATTTTCACAATTTTAAAAAAAAAAATTACAAAATTTTGAATATATTTTAAAAAAAAATTTAAAAATTGTTTCTAAATCACAAACCAAACGAGGCCTGTGTATGTGAATTGCATGTAAAAATGGAGGTTGGCCATGCATAGACACTTCACCCACTTGCCTCTTTGGAGAATGCATATTACGCGCTTGACAAAATGCCTCAATGGCATCTCTTTGTTATTCTTGGTGTTTTCTTGCATTTTGCTTCAGGTTTGGCATGCTTATGAGTTTCTAACATCGTCTTGATGATTTCATTTGCAAAAGGAGCTAGAGATTCGAGCCCGTGGCTTGGCGGCCGACATTGACGAATGATGGCCTAACTTGCCACCACAATGTAAAGGTTACATCACCCAAGCGCATTTTACATTCACTGGCGGCCGATGGAGATTTAGAGACTATTGGGATGGGTCCCCTAGTTTGCTTCTGGTGGCGCAACTCGGGTAAAGCACATTTGGGAAGCCTTTCGACATAAGGAATGTTGTAGCCCGGCAGCTCAAAACCAGCTGACTAGAGCTTTTATGCTCTTTGTTTTTGGGCGACCCTATTCGCCAATGGTGGGGACACAGTCCACCTTTGGTGCTTCGCGGCTTTGGATGATGTGCCCAACTTTGGCCTATTCAATTAGGGAGGAGCAACACTAGAGGTGCTTTACTAATAGATGTTCTCACTATCTCAAGGGTTGGTGAAACGACTCGGGGGTTTTAACGTGGTGTGGGAGGTATGCCTTTCCCTTTTTTACTTTTGTTTTGTCAATTTTTCCTTGTGGACCCTACTTAACCTTAGTTTTGTTTTCTTACACAGATTTGGGCTTATGAGGTTCTGGGACTACTCCCATACCCTTTGGCTACACCAGAGGAAGATGTGTTTCCCCACATGTGGGGGTGGAGGAAGGACAACCGGCAAGCTTGATAGGGTGTCGATGCGATCCACAAGCTTCCACTACCTTTGGACCGGATCTAGGCCGATATGGTTAGACCATTATCAAGACTTGTCCATTTTTTTTTTGTTGTCCTATGATAAGGATTACATTGTGTGATTTTTGACAGATGCAATGGAACCCATGGGGCGAGGTCCTTGCATCGGTGGGGAGAAGTGTAGGATATCCGACAGATGCTTGATTTTGAAGGGCCCATGCCAGGTGGACAATGTGGCTAACCTTTTCCCTCTAGAAGCTCCTCTGAAACACATGAAACAGCTTGGCAGTCTTCTCGAGGACTCCCAATTTTTGGAGCTTTTGGAAGGTATACCAATGGAGTGGTTTTTCAATCGTTTTATAGTGTTTGGGGCTTATTTGGGAGGACTCGTACCTCCATTGACTGGAGTACTCCCTCCTCTTGTGAGAGTTGTTCGTCCTAGTGATAGTGACCGGTCTTTTTAGGAGGCCGAAACCATGGCCGCTAAGATAGGCATTATTGTGGCCTTCCCTGTTTTCAATGTGCTGATTATAACTGAAGATGACACACTTCTCTTTGAAAAGCTCATGAGGCCTACAGGCATTATTGAGAGACTTCCTCCACCTAACCATTTGATTGGGGTAAGATTTAACCATTTTATGTTTTTAGGTTTTCTACTGAAAGCTTTTAGGTGGCCCGATTGATCTATCAGAAGGCCTGTGTCTACATCACGGCTTTGAAGCACATGGTGACGTAAGCCACAATTGAATCGTAGCGGAGGGCCACTTGTCAGACTGACGCGGACATTGTAAAGCATTTACCTTTGATAATAGTGTCCCGTCTATATTGCTTCCTAACTTGTAGTTTGATGTTCTTACAGGCGAGCAGGGTGTCTCAGCTTGAGTAGATGGCTCAGCCTTCGGCCAGGCCTGGTGGCAGGGTTCTGACAAGAAGAGGATGAGATAGTTCGATGAGGAGAAGCACTGACTAGCCTAGGAGCTCTCAGACTCCAACCCTTAGGTGTAAGAGGAGCTGTGGACCTAATGATGATGACGAGGACACGGAAGAAAAAGTGGTGCCTTTAAGATAATCGAGGCAATAAGAGGGTACATGGCGGGGGTGCCGTTAGAGTTGTGTGGCCCCTTTTGGAATGTTTGAACAATGCTTGTTTTTATTTTCTAATTTTGTATAAATGTTTTGGAACACGTATGTAACCTTCCCCTAATACAGATATCTAATTTTAGACTGAAAATGAGTGATTTTGACACTTGGTGCGCCCAAAAAACCATAAAAATGCAGAACTGGACAAAATAGGGCAAAATGGCCCAAGAAGCCTCACTGAGTGGGGGTATTTCTTATGCCCCAATGCTGATCGATACTGCATGCAGGCTTCATCCAGTTTTGGCAACAACACTTTTTTTCTAAATTTTGACTTCCTCGCCCAACTGAGTCACCCTCGCTGACATGCACTCAAGAGATGGGAGAACCTGACTAAAGGGGCCCCCTCTCTTATGCAAGCACTCATAAAGGATTATAAGTGTCACGTATAATCACTATCTCGCTTGTTTTTCATAAAGGCACCCTCAAGACTTGGGGGCAAGTCCTAGGAAACCTTCGAGTCTGGCACATGGACGTAGCGTAACCTTCACGCTACACTTCCAACAATACGGGGCTATTCAAAGTCATATAGATTGGCAACTATGGTAACGAGCACTCTAAGAAGATTCATGTGCCTCGCACATGGGGTTTTCTAAACCTTCTAGAATAAAGAGGGGACTTCGCCTTAACTAACTCCTATTTTGGACCATATTGGTATACATGTCAACAACTAAAGACTCATTTGAGCTCACTAGGGATTTACACGTGACCTACCACTATAAATATTCCTACAGCTACCCCCAATAAAGACAGAATCATCAAAAAGAAAAATCAATTAATCAATTAAGAGGATTGACTTTGACCTCCTTCGCTCTCGATTCTCGGTATCTACAATCGCGCTCCAATTGTGACCTAGATACAACAAATCGCGTGAAGGTTGGCAAAAGTCTCACTCCGACCTCTTGAGAGTCTCCTATTAAAGGTTCTAGATTACCTTACCTCCCTCAACTTCACTCTGAAGTCCCACTTGACATCTAACATACAAGTTGTCCTCGCCTTTACAACTCACATCTCTGACACAACCGCTCACGGCCTCCTAACCGTCCACAGAGAGCATGTAGTTAAGAGTATTGTAAATTTTTCTACTACTGATTACTGTTGGGAATAGAGTATAAGCGAGGAGAAGTTTTTTTTTTTCTTTTTTAACAATCAATCATTATTTTACCAATTTATTGGAATCACTTAATTATGAACAAAAAAAAAATTGATCCTATGATTTTGAAAGAAGTGAACGAGGAGTCGTGAAAATTTCATCTACAAAAAGTGAGAGACAAAGGGTGATTTATCCATCACTTTTTCGACTAATACAATCCAATTGAATCTCTCAAGTTTTTTATTTAAAAATTTTATAATCTTCTAAAAAAAGATTCAAAAAGATTCAACATATTCTTCTATTTTTGTTTTCACCTTCTTGAATTTTATAATCTTTTATTCTTATTTTAATTTCAATTTAACATATTAGTGAAACTTTTATCTACATTTTGAAGCCTTTTAATATAGATTGAATTTTTTTTTAAGTGTTTCTTCCCTTGGTTAGATCTTTTTTTTTTTTTTTATCTAATATACAAGTTCCTTCAAATTAATAAATTTAATTTAGTTTTAAAATTTTAAAATTTATTGTGAACATGGTGAGCAAAGTTGACCCCAACCCACCAACAACATAAGTTCACATCTTCATTAAAACTAGTAATACAAGTGAAAAATTCCAAGCAATTCTTCATGTCATGATTTCAACCAAACAAAGTGTAAGATAATAATAACCAAACCAATTACTACTCCTACTCAATAAACGAACTAATCACACCAGCTGTCTTTATGCAGTGCATTACAACCACTCATTTGCATCTCCCGCAAATTAAGATGCAGAGGAATTTTTTTTTTTTTTTTCTTCTTATTCTTAATGATGTAGTTGTTTTTCCAATTAATATCACCAACTTTTCTTATTCAAATACAATTAACCATAACAAAAGGTTTGAGAAGAGTGGTCATACCCATCAGACTTTACATGATTTAATTTGCTGAACCTAATAAAGAAAGCTCTCACATCATCTGGATGGAAGGAAATAAACTAATGCTTCAAATTAGTGATAATAGTATATAATTAAGGTAGATGATCCGAACAGATCGATGACACAGCGTATTCTCCATCTGTTATGTGTGTGTCTCTCTCTCTCTCTTCTGCTCATCTTCTTCCCCTTTCCTTCGTACCCTTGTAAGCTACAGGGCATGGAAACAGTTTTGAAGAAGTATATATAGGACCTGTCCATTGAATTTTTTTCAAGTCTCTTGGGTTTCTGTAACAAATGTCCATTGGAAATATAATCTTAGCATAATCTAGCAGATTATAGCAAAGGTGCTTTCATAGTAATATCTCTCTCTCTATATACATAAAAATATTTATAAAACAATTTGGATCTACATACCAGTTTATAAGACACCCTTCCATTTGATTCAATGCTTGATGCTGCTAGAAAGAACACAAGTCACTGAATCCATAATGATTAACAAGCTTCTGCATCTGTTCATCCATGTCCCATAGTAGATCTCCATCAACCTACAAATAAGATTTTTTATTGTTTTTTCGTGAAAGTTGTTAAGGTCTTCAACTTGAGTTCTTGTTACATATAAGAGAAGAATACCCGAGAAAAAACATAGGATGTTATCTCCTCCTGCTCAAGTAAAAAGGAAGATGAACTGAGTGCTGTTTCAAGGATAGACTTAAGGTGGATGAAGTCAGATTGTGGCACAGATGGTAATGGAGCTTCCAAGCTACAAAGTGTCTGCCATAAGGATTGAGAATTCAAGGAGGACCCACGGGGGTTGGGGACAAGTGTAAAAATAAAATAAAACTTCTGCTTCAATGAACATTGAAAAATAAAAGACAAATATACTCATAATCATATAAAAAGAAAATAATGGATATGAAGAGGTACCTCTGATGCAGGTGTGTTTGTGTCCAAGTGATCCACTTTCAAGTCATTGAGCATGGGATAAACGGAAGCAAGCTTCATTACAAGGAACTGAATTTGGAGAAAAAGTGAATATACACACAAACATACACTTAGTGAATACATATTCACAAACATAAAAGCAAATAACAGAAAGTCATAGTATGTAGTATTCTGTTTTGAGTTTTACCTTAACTTGATTCTGGAGGGACTGAACATAATTTATTACTTCATCCAATATAAGAGCCTTGCCAGTTACCTATATTTTGCATCAATCAGGATATGGAAACACAATTCAACCGTAAGAAAGTTATTTTTCTTTTTCCTATTTTTCTTTAAACAAAAGATAGCTCAATTCACCTTGTCACAGCCAGGAACAAGAGATTGCAGGAGCCTCATTCTCTCACTAATTTTCTCTCTTCTTACCTGAAAGGAAATGGTGACTAGCATTAGAAATTTCTGAGTACATTAATCAGAAGAGTATCATGAGAAAAGACGGTATTTTATTATTATAAGTTTTTCAAGTGAGTTGCGTGGTGCTTAATTAGGTACCCTTTCAGCAAGACTGTGACTGTCGGTTGCTTGACCCCTCCTAGCTCTTACATGAACATAACCTGTGGGGGCATCTTCGGAGACTGTCTTCTTTTCCTTATGATCAGCTTTGAGGTTCTTCTCCTCTCTATTTTTTGACATACCATCATCACAGCTCTTTCGTTTCTTGCATTTTCCTTCTTTTGCCACCTAAAATTATTTACAAAACCAGATTTAAACAAATAAATGAGTACCAAAAGAACATAAAGCCACTGATTGTAATACAAAATCAGCAGCACTGCTAATTTACCTTACAATCTATGTTCTCTCTCATTTTCTCCATTTGGGTGACCTGATTACCAGTTTCAAGGACAACCACCATGGATGAAGAATCTGTATACTTCTTTACAGTCACAGGAGGCCGAATATAGGTAAGACTAAGAGGAACCGTAGTGCTGTTACTGCTGTCAAGGGAGCAACTAGTTTCAGGTATAGAAACATGAAAATGTAATGGACTTTCCACAAGAAATGTTTTCGGGTAAATTGGTGAAAAATTGGCGATCGTGGTGTTGATGGTGTTTTCCTTCATCTTCAATTGGTCAGTCATCTTGTTCGAGGTGTTTGGCACGTTTTACCGAGTCTGGAACCAAAAGAGAGGGTTGATGACGGTTTGAAAAGGCTGCCATATGAGAGGGATGCTTTGAAATTAAGTAAGAAATACTCTTGAGATGAGAAAATATGATGATAAATGATTCTGAGCACTGATTCTTGATGTATGATGATATATATATATATATTACTAGTATGTATGTGTGTATATATGTGAACGTAGAGTAGTACTACGTAGAGAGCAGTGTGTGGAAAAGTGTGTACGATACTCTGATAGATTGAGACAAGTAAAGAAGCTAAAGGTCTATGGAAAGATCATGAAACACCGTAAATGCTGAGATGTGTTGTAGCGAAGCCAACGCAGGGTTGATGCGCTGCAACTGTCCTTTAATTGGGCTTTGACTGGTCTCTGCCCTGCCGGACTGTGGACCATCAGACGGTGCTATCATTAATATCAAAACGGCCACAGCATGGAGCGTAAGCACAATCGGCCTGCTGGATGCCACTTGGCACATCCGGTGAAGGTCTTGCCCTCCATCGGTAGAGTAATTATTGGGTGGTTGTGGAGACTATAATCTCGCGGTCAAATTGAAGGGGACATATGTAATAATACATTTTATATATATATATATATATATATATAATTTATTATTTAATTATTAGAATCAATTCATTCAATAATTTTTTTTTATTCATACTACAAAAGTTAATGTTATTTTTAAGATATAAATTATGTTAGTCAAAAATAAAGGAAAAAAAAATTTATTAATTACATGAAACCAATATTTTATTAGGAAAGTTTTGAAACTTTATTTATATATCTATTAACAAAACGAATATGATTTATTTTTAAATATTAATTTTAATTATTAAGTTGGGTAATTTTCTTTGATTAATTTGTTAATTCTTTGAAATGAAAATCAAAGGGATGAAAACTTGAAGTTAAGTCTTAAAAACATCTTCAATAATGACTCAAAAGTATATTTAAATTTAAATTTGAGTCAAAATACTTAAAAACTTAGGTTCTGTTTGGTACATTTTCAAATTGGATTCAAATTGGATTCTTTTTCAAAAGTTGTTTGGATACATAGATTTTGGAGATAAAACCCATCTCCTGTTTTCCTACTTTTTCAAAACCCATCTCTACAAAAAATCCCAAACCATCCTTGTCACACAAAATGTCTCTCTCTCACCCACCGACACTGTTCGGCAAAAGCCCTTACAGGTTGCTCTCTCTCTATCACCCTTTCTTTCTCTGTTTGTACGCCCTTACATCTCTCTCTCTCTCTCTCTCTCTCTCTCTCTCTCTCAATTTCACCAATCTCAATCTCATTCCAAGATCTTCACCTCTCTGATGCGTGGAGTTTACGCAACCCCCATACATCTCGCTCTCTCTATTACAGATTTGACACGAGCAGGCCCTTACATCTCTCTCTCTCTCTCTCTCTCTCTCTCTCTCTCTCTCTCTCTCAGTTTCACCGAATCTCAATTTCAAAACAAGATCTCACCTTTTTTTTTTCTTCACCTCTCTGATGCGCTCTGTTTTCGCAGCTCCTATCTCATCCATCAATCTTGACCAACAGTGGAGGTATTGAGGAGGGTTTCTTCTTCATTTAAGATCAATTTTTTTGGAGAGCCCCTATATTCATCCTGGACAGATGCTAACAAGAGGGAAAAAAATTCGAGAATTTGATTGGGTTGAGTGTTGGATAAAAGGATTTTTTTGTTACCTTTCATGAATGTTCTTGGCAACTTCTTTTTTGATTGACCCAGTCTATGTGGCAGTCCATACGATGTTATTTGGACGGGATGTCAAATAATATCTTCTCCAGGCTTTATTTGTTTGTTTTTTTTACTTTGTTTGTTGAGACCTTTCGGCTTAAACCTTTTGTTTTTTTTAGAGGGCAGGCAATGACTGATGGATGAGTTTTTTGCATGGAGTTTTAAGGGTTGGATCTAAGAAGAAGTTATTAATGGTAATTTCATAGTTGATAGGCACCATTTATTAATGGTAATTTCACAGCTACAGGTTGGAAAAACACCAATTTGTTAATTAATTAAAACGTGAAAAAAAAAAACAACAAAGAAATATTGGGTGACTGGTCCCTAACAAAAATAACCGTTGAGTATGTTGGATTTATTTTTTTCATAAATTAATTTTGAATAAACGGATTAATAGTTAAGCTTGAGTAATTTAATATTTTTTTATATTAAATTAAAATACTTATTAATTTATTAAATAAAATTAATACAATTTACAATATGTTCGAACTTAATAAATTATAAGTTAAAGATTGAACAGAGGTAAATAATACTACTCAATTCGGTGTATATAAACATTTTTTCAAAATTTTTTATATCCAAACGCATTTTCATAGTTTTTAACTCAGAATCTAAATTCTCATTAGCATAACCAAATGCATTTTTACAGTTTTCAAAAAATCAATTACAAAATTCTGAAACACATTTCAGAAATATTTTTCAGAAAATCATATTTGATTCACTATCCAAACGTAGCCTTATTTTTAGCAATAACTCAAAACAAATATCAAATTTACTGAAACTCAAACACAAACTCAAATATGCGCATTACTGTTCATTGATTCCAACTGCAACGGTCACTAGAATTTCTATTGAAAACTCTTCAACAAATTGAAAGGGGAAAGAAAAGAAATGAAAAGGGGGAAGAAAAGAAATAGAAAAGGAAAGGGTACCTTGGCTGGAAAAAACGACAACCTCCAATGGTGCGCCAGTAGTTGCCATAGACAGCGGTCATCTTTGATCTTCGAAAGAGAATGAGCCAGTAATGAAGCGGCGATCAGTGGAAGAATTTGACAATGTAATTGGCGTTGATCGCTTAAGAAAAGGGCCTTTTAGTCGTGATCTATGTACCATTGATAGAGAGGGAGCTTGTGAGGCAGTCGGCTGGTGGAAGATTCCAATTTCATTGTCGGCGTCGATCTCCAATCCATCATGATCTCCTTTGTATCATCGATCGATTGTGAGAAGAAAGACCATTGACTTGGGCACAGAGAAAGTTGTTGGGGGGGCAATAAAGCAAACACCTTAAAAATAATGGAGAAACAAACTAAGCGTATTTTTTATTGATTGCTCATCAACTTACAAACTGAACTAGCTACACAATATATAGACTGTGATAAAACTAACTGATAAGGATAAACACCACTTAAACTAAATTTACCCATCTAGATCAAACTCTATCTAAAAGATAAAGATAACAACTAACTAAGATAAATATGACTAATTAATAATCTAAATTATCTTCAACAAAAGTGGCATGAATCCTTCTGGAAAAGAAAAGAATTGAATGATATTTGTACCTAAAAAGAAAAAACACATCTTAACTATAGGATTCATGTACCTAATATTCATATCAACCATTAGATTTCACCCTTCCATCATTTCATATCTATTGTATTGTCAATCATTTTTTTTAATAAAGAAAATCATGCCAAACAAAATTCTATTTAATTGCTAATACTAAGATAGTGTAGGCAAAATAGCCATGATAGAACGGTAAAAAATTGACAAAGATAATAATGAGAAATTTGATACAGAACGGTAATAAATATTATCTATAAATATCAGTAAGTTTCACAATGTTTTAATCATTTGGGATCTCTATCTCTAAAATATCTATATCTATATCTATATATATATATATATATTTCTTCACTCTAAAAATTTTTATTTTGGAAGATGGATGATTATACAATGTCTTCAAGTTTAGAAAAAACTCATGGAATTGAAATTATTTCTGAAGAGAATATTCAAGCTCGTGTTCGTGGCAAATCTTTTACTATCATGGAAGATGAGACAATTTGTAAATTTTGGTTAGCCGTCTCCCAAGATCCAATTGTAGGTTATAATTAAACAATAAAGTTGTTCTAGGAATGTGTTATGACTTATTTTTGTTCGCAACCAAATGTTCAACAGAATAGAACCACCACTTTATTGAATCACCGATGGCAAAGTATTCAAAAGACAATGAACAAATTTTCTCGATTTTATGAACAAGTACAAAACAGGCAAGCAAGTGGAACAGGAGAAGCAGATAAGGTATTTTTTGGGTAATATTTTTAAATATGATTTTGAATTACAAGTTTAAGTAATTACTATTTTTTATTTTCAGATTTTTGAGGCAAAACGCATGTATCATGTTATTCAAAATAAATACTTTGGATACATGTTGGGAAATACTACGAAATAGTTGTAAGTGGGATGAAATTAGAACACTAAGTAGTAAATCGAAAGCTCAAACTTCATCATTTCTAAGTCCCTCAAGTCCTTTTACTTCAGTTTCTCTTAACTTTGATATTTACTTGGAACAATCGTCTGCAAGAGAGAAATCAAAGTGCCCAATTAGTACCAAGGCTGGAAAAAAAATGACAAAGGAATAAAGATTTTGATGAAACGAGGTATATTGGTTTAGAGTTCTCTCAAAATAATATTGTTCTGACAATTATATCCTTTCAAAATATTGAAAAAGATTAACAAAAGACTACAGATCGACAACAAAAGATTGCGGATCGACAACAAAAGGCTGAAAACAGGGAGGGGTAGTTACGGATTTTGATAGAGATCAATGAAAGAAAATAAAGAAATGAAGATCATAAAATCATGACAATGTATATGAGTAATTTAACTCCCATTCGGAGGTCTTATTATGAGAAACTTCAAAGACAGATCTTTGGTCGAACCCATGATAAATAGGTCTTATTATTTTTTAATGTAATGTTTTAATTTCTAGTGTAATGTTTTAATTTTAAGTTTAATGTTCTTATTTTCAATGCAATGTTTTAATTTTCAATGTAATGTTCTTATTTTTAATATTATGATTGGTTTGTATTTTATGTAAAATAAATTTAATAAATTCTAAAAGGCTTTAGATTAATGAAGAACGAGTTACACCTAAAAAAGACATTACATTTTGAACCTTCATACTCAAAAATAATAAATTAGATCTTCTGCAAAAAGTACGCATAAATACCTCTCGTGTCATTCGAAAGCGTCTCCAAAACATTTGAGATGAATAAACTAGATTTTTCATAAAAATAATCAGCAAATAATCGATTCATGACCCTTACTTCTTTCACGAAAAATGGTTTTACGGCCTACAATAGAACCACCATGTTTTTTCGATTGTGTTGCTTTTGCTCGTAGAATTTCGAACATTGCATCAGTAGTCACTTCATGAAGAGTGACAAGTGATGTTATTTCTTCTTTATTGTCATCATCATCAAAAGAAGATGGTGATGATGATAATGATGAAGAATAAGAAGCAAGCAAAGTAGCTTTTAGCAAAATGTAATGTTGAAAATGTGTTTGGCAGGAATGAAAATTGAGAGTGAAAGGGGTTTGGAAGGAAAAAAAAAAAAAAAAGGCAGAGGGAAAAGGTTTTATGAGAGGAAATGAAATAAAGTGACTTTTGGGATAAGGTAGAAATTTTTTAGAAAGATTTGAGTAAAAACTTAAGTGACTACTTGAGACCACATGACTCAAATTTAAATAAAAATTTGAGTCACTACCAGAAATGTTCTAATATATAATGACGTTAGGCAATGTTTCCATTCTCTCTTGGTATTGATTGAATAATACAATATAGCAGATGACAAGGGTCTTGAGCATCATGGTGCCCAAAGTTTGGGTTCACCGCATGCGCCACCCTGAACTGGGACAGTTGGCTTGGCTTGGTTTGGGCTTGAGTCATTATGTACATATATATATATATATATATATATATATTCTAGAAAATTTATTAAAATAATTTTTCTTTCCAAAACATTACCATATTTATGACCATATTAACCTGTTGAAAAATGTCGCTGTTTTTTTAGAATCATTTTGAGATTTGACTATAGATTCATTGTCAAATAAATATGTATGCAACAAGAGAGAGAGAGAGACAGAGAGAGGGAGAGAGAGAGAAAGAATGACATAGAGAATTTACGCAGTTCGACAATGTACCTACGTCCGTAAGAGTAATTATATTCTTTTTCACTATTAAAAAAAAAGGGTTACAATGTATTTATACTGTTTCATAGTTAACTCGATACATTGAAATTTTCCAATATACCCTTACCTTATCGCTATAGGTTTTGCCTCATTCATCTTTCAACCTATTATTCATCCCAGGTAACACAACAAGGGTTAAGCCGCATGGGTCTTATGTGCTCTGCTCCATATATAAGACCTATATACCTAGTTTCACATATTAGAAGAATATAAGCCATTATCTCTAACAATGTCCCCTATCTCTAACCAAAATACAAGACCTATATACCTTGGCAAATATTCAACCCCTTAGGAGTTGTCAACAAGTTTTTATGTCTCTTCCTTAAATCAATAGGTTGAGAATGTCTTCTTTCAATATGTAGAAACATTTACCAAATCTAAGAGATGCTTAAACTTCGCTGTAAGAATAAACTTTGTTAACATATCAGTTGTATTCTCTAAAGTGTGAATTTTCTTAAGTATCACTTCACCAGTAGAAATCAGCTCCATTTTCCTATGAAACCTCACATCTATATGTTTTGTTCTGGCATGGTAGACTTGATGCTTTGCTAAGTATATGACACTCTAACTATCATAATGCAACTAAACTCCTGTCTTACTTTAAACCAAGATCTTCGATGAACCCCCTTAACCATAATGCTTCTTTAGCAGCTTCAGCCTGCCATGCACTTAGATTTTATAGTAGATATCGCTACTAAGGATTGCAACGTCAATCTCTAACAAATAGGTCCACTTCCTAACGTTTAAACATAACCTATTGTAGATCTTTTATCATCTAAATCAACTATATAATCTATATTTACAAAACCCAAAATTCATATCTATGTTACCTTGCAAACATAATTCCATAGTTAGTTGTACCTCTCCAATATCTGAATACTTATTTGACTATTTTCCAATATTTTCTTCCCAAATTTACCATGTCCTTGCTAACTATGTTAACTGCATATACCAAACCAAGCCTAGTATAGACCATTGCATACATCAAACATTCTACTACGCTAGCATATGGGACCTTTAACATGTCTTCGATTTCTTCCTTTGTTTTGGACACTAGCTAGAAAATAATCTAAAGTGATTCACTAATGGTATATTTACTGGTTTGACATTTTTTTTGTAGAGATCCGAAAAATGAGGGTAAATTTTTCATTTTTGAGGTAGAACACTTTGCATGCATAGTTTATCACTTTTGTCGGTTTTATCGGTAAAATACCTTTTTACACTAGTTTTTACCGAACGACCTATTTAGAGACATATTTAGAGTGTGTCATAGAAGAGTAAAGTGCTTAGAATAATGTGAAGTATCCGCTGTATGAAAATTAACTGAAACGGAAATGGTTTCCGGAATTGGACAAAAAGGGTATTCGGGTGACCCGGGTGGAACGGGTCTAAGCCGACCTCAACTGAAAATGTTTCCTTCTAATAATTTTCATTTAAAATAATTTTATAAACATTGGTTAAAACAGAATTTCAATTTGAAGCATTTAGGAATGAGTTGTAGAGTAACGGGGTTACGGCCTCATTAAGGGCAAAATGGTCATTTTCCCTTGCCCCTTTGATTCCCCACTATACATACAGCTCATATAGTCTATCCTTATGACAAATACATTCAGAGATTTCAGGGAGCTCTTCCGTATAGAGAGAGGGAGAGAAAAGCCCTAAAATTCCACATTTTCAAGCTGCTGGAACACACATTTCAAGCTGGAATTTGGCCGAACTTCCTTCTGAGAAAGTGTTCAGCTCAACGAGTACTATAGACTCACCGAACAGTTTAGACATCCAGAAAGTACAGCCTTCTCAGTTTAAGAAAAACTGATTTTAGGTATGATGTTGTACTAATCTAGAAATAGATTTAAGTTCCCTTGTGTTTTTAATTAAGTTTGAACTGCTGTAAGTGTATAATTAAGGTTAAGAAAGCATCTAGGTGATAGCCCCTTTGAAAAGTTTAGAGTTGGTAGTTTAGGCATATATGTGTTTTTGGATGTTTTTGAGTGATTTGTTGCCTTGATTGGTGTTTAATTCATTGATAGAGTTGTATTATTATATTGTGAGCCTATGTACATGTTGACACACCTTGTGACATGTGACATGTGATGGATTATTTAATTGAACCCATAGGGCTCTATCCATTTAATCATTTGAGCCAACTTTAAATTGAATTTATCTTGTTTCAATTTGAAAACTGGCCAACCTTATGGAACTATGTGATAGTTCTTTGAATTTCTGTATATCTTTTTAATCATGGATTCAGTGATAGAAAATCTATGTAATAAACATTTAATGGTGAATGTTGACTATAGGTTCCTTGAGCTAAAGGCTTTTGAAAATTTATAGTTTATGAGTACTTGTCCGTGTAAATTAAATAATTTAATTAATTAAATTAATTAAATTAAATGTGCCGAAATAACCCGATGTCTGAATGGGACAAGTCATTAATATATTTTGAGATGGATTCTCATACTTTGATATTGATATTGTAGGCTACTAGTAGGCTCCGATGAGTTAGAATAATCTTGGGGGAATAATAGGTTATTAAATTGCATTGTGGTACGGGTGATATGTGAATGATGCCATTGTGATAAATCATTAGGTGATTTCATGGCTGGATTTGAGATTTGTTAGATGGTCAGTAAGTGGGTGAAAGACTTTGAAGTGTCCTTAAAATCATTGAGGAATTTTCTTTATTTTTTTTTTTTATTGTGTTGAGTTATTGAGATGTGAATTGTGAATGTTAGGAACTCTGAAGGGGAAGGAGAAGGCGACTTGACTTCCTAACCGACATAGTTGGAGGACTGAGTTGTTCACTGATTAGTTGGACTGCATAGTGGACACAGTTTACTAGGGTTGTGACCAACCCTATCAGGTATGGTATTTTGCTAAGTAAGGAATAGGATTAAGTTTAGGAATGATTTGCATGTTGATTGCTCTATACATGTATTGATTTGATGATTAGGGAATCACGTAGAATATAACTGCTTGAAGAACCTAGAATTGATAACTTATGCACTCTGATATGTGCTTTGAATTGTTTTATAATTTGTTGCTATAGTGAACATAGATCGTACTTCTGCGTTTGGATTATTATGTTTTGGCTTACATTCGTGTTGATCTATCATATGTTTGGGAAGGTGTGATAGTTTGATGTATTGGTGCTTTATGGAGTTATGTGTTCTTTGTAAATTGTTGAGATTGTGAATGTGTGAATCGAGCATGTGTTTTAATTTGACTGTTCATGGTATACAGGCTTGTGGAAGAAGTTTTGAGATTCAGATGATATTGTTGCTTTAAAAATGTTGCATTATTTAAAGCATACTGCATGTGTTGGCAAGAAATGTTTTATGGAGATTGTGGCATTGCATGGTGGAATCATGGCATTTGGCATAGTGTGATTCATTGATGACATAGTGTGGGTGAGCACGAGGTGCTATGCATTATGAGGGTGCAGATCCTGTGGTGAAAAAACTCAAAATTGGCCATTGCATTGGTGCCTGCGACCCAACGGGAGCGATCCGTGAACAGGTGTTGGTTACTCGGGTACCCATCGGGAGCGATCCGTAAACCGAGACATGACATGCATGGTGTTGACATGACATGCATAGAGTGGACATGGATGTGGCATAGAGTTGTGTGAGTGTTTCATATGCATTGTCATGTGGCATAGAGTTGTGTGGGTGGTTCATGTGCATTGTCATTACATTGCATGGACAATTGGATGGCATATGGATTCATTACCATTATGTGGTATGCATGATTTGGAAAGCATGCGGATTATTGTCGTTATATTGCATAGATGATGTGGAAGGCATGTGGATTGTTATTATTGCCATGCATAGATGATTTAGAAGGCATATAGAGATAAATGTACACTTGCACATGCCACGCCTTACATTTTGTTCCTTGCATTAGCATTGTATCATACCAGCAGTTGAGCTGACCCATTCGTGGGCAACATTTTTCAGATGACACTCCAGGCACCTGAGACTTGAGGAAGTCTCACAGAGTGGAGGAGACCCGAACTTAGAAGGATATTTGGCCCGTGAGGCATGTATTATGATGTACGGGCTTAAGCCTAAAGATATGTATATATATATATATTGACCGAAGTGAACTGTATGTACGTGTGTATCTATTTAATTGTCTTCGGTTGAATAATTTGGCGATGTATATTTTAATTTGATGAGATTGTGGCCATCGAGTGAGGATGGGATGTACTGTTGTTTATATATGTGAATTGTTGCAAAATATTAGGTGCGAAAAGGCTTAGAAAACTAAAGGAGGTTCTGCCGAAATTTTATAAAACAGGAATGTATGTAGGCTTGTATCTAAATCAGTTGAATTGTTATTTATTTATTTATTCGTCTATTTATTTTCTTCTTTTATTTCGCTTTAGTCGCGTCCCCGGGTTTGGTTGGAAATTCGGGGCGTGACATTTTTATACTAAACTATTCTAGCATCTTTTTGAAATTCTTTTCATAAGTAAAAACTTTACTTTACACTTTATTTGTTCAAATCACCACATCGTCATCACCATCACGACCATCATCGCAACACCACCACCACTACCACTATTGCCGCACTACCACCACTATTTCCGTTGTCCCCACCATCGCCTACTATCTCTATTTTATTTTTGAAAAATAATTTAATAGGCTTATTCAAAAATTAATAAGGAGAAAAAAATATATTTGACAAATAGTTATCAAAAGTGCTTTTACTTTTTTAAGCAAAAAGTAAAAGTTGTAAAATTTACTTATTTTACGTATTAATAAGTATTAAAAAAAGTCATTGATATACCAGAATTTGACAACCGTATCCTAGGCATGAGACGTGTCTGAAAAGAGATATTTAGGGTACACATCAGGAAATTTTATTTTTATCCAGGTCAACCAGACACGAAGAGGTTCAGAGGTATTGGGTTCATAACCTAGCACCGCCTTTCATATCCTACCGATCACATAATAAGGAAACAGAATTCAATATGGCAACTACTATCTTTAGGATATCTTCAAATACCTATTTTTATGATTCCTAATTCTACTCAACTTAGGAGATTTACAGCCTATAAATAAGGCCATAAGATAATCTTTCAATTTATGTTCAATTCTTCTCTTGAATTACTACCTTTATTTCTTTATTGACTTTATCATTGGAGCGGTTGCCACTGGAGCCTTCCCGGTAACCCTCTGACCTCAAGTTCTTGATAGGTAGTTAGGACGGGAAGCCTTTCGACCAGTAAAGAACAACAATTATGATACAGACACTTATTTCTCAAAGTTATTAGGAAGACTAATAAATTCAAGTAAATTTTTTTTGTTAATGATGTTTCTAACTGTGATTTTATTTTTAACAACCAAATATTGTCTTTGATAACTTAATTTTAACCTTTTGTTAGGCTTATGAAATCATTTTAAACAATGCTAATTTTTTTTTCTTCTTACAATTAACAATGAATAATTAAATCTCTAAATGGTAAATGATAGAAAAATCATGTTTAAATAGATTAGTGCTCTCTTTCACTTTCGGAGGAATCTAATCAATTCAAAAAAACTAAATCATGTAAAAAGTCAAAATGCAGAGAAACGTTTTAGTAAGAAATTGCTATGAAAGAGGAACGCCAGGGGAAAATTAGTTGTCCTTACTACTGTTTTTTTTTTTTTTGTTTAAAAAAATTAATCGGTCTCCAAACTTTGTATTAATGACTTTATTATTAGTTAATCCACATTAGTTACATTTTTGTTGTAAATGGCATTTTGTTTTACCCCTTTTATTTATTAACCTTTTACGTTATTGGATTGGCTTTTTTTTATTTTTTTCTTCACTAATTGACATTTTTTTGATTGGTTTTTGACTTTTATTTGAATTTGAATACATTCCTTATCTATTTTGGTATCATTGACTGCAAATTTTTTGGACTTGGTCACTTCTTTATTTTTTTCCTATTCTCTTCTCCAAGTGCAAATTTCCTTATCTATTTGGATCTTATCACCCGCTTTTTTTTTTTTTTTCATATCTTCTTCTTTCTTCTTTACTGTTATCTCAATTTTGGTTTATGTTAAAAATTATTCATCGAATTTTCATTCACAATTAGAATCATTTTGTGTTTTATTCATAATCAAGTATATGATTATATATTTGTTTTTTTTTTCATATTAATTTTTTGTTCATTATACTTATTTTATTCATGATTTTTTTCATATAGTATTTGCATTATTTACATAGTATTTTGTTCATTTTTTTAACTTTTTTAGTCTATATAAATGCTCTGTAAATTTTTATATGTCAGTGTTTTGTATATTGATCTTGCACTTCTTTCGTTAAATATTCTGTAAAATTTTACATGTCAATATTTTGCTTATTATAAAAATGCATATGTTTATGTTTTATTTTCTTTTACCTTTTTTTTTAATTACTGTATAATTTCACAGTTTCATATTGTATAAAAAAATCTTCTTTTATCCTTTTTGTTTTTCCTTTTTTTTTTTCCTTTCAAACTTCTGATGATATTCCAAATTATAGGGATTTAGAAATCCCAATTTCAATGCCAAAAAATGGAAGGATGAGTGGATTGGATCGTAGTTGCAGTTTTGAGTCATGAAAATCTCTACTTTGTTCTGCGACTACAGATGGTCATTTTTGTGTTTTGGTAGCTTTTTTTTTTGAACTATATTGTCTATAAAAGTCAAGTGGACTTCTTGAGTTATAAAAGCTAGAGTTGGACTCTATAATAATTAAAATCTTAATAGAAGACCTATAACTGAATGACCCTTAAAAAAATGAATTTGTTTCTAAATATTTGACTATGAAGACACGTTACGTTAATGTCCACTTAAGTTGGTAACTAGAATCGGTAAAAATTGGGGTGATTCTTGAAGCACTTTTAATGAAAAAAATAATTTACTCCCGCGAGTCTTTATCCCCAACTAATAGTGGTCATTCTATAAGACCTAAAATTATTGTGATACCAACTGTAAGAATAAAATTGCTCTAATACCAATTATATAATTTAAAATCATGATCAAATAAATTGTTTGACTGTAACACACCACACACTAGTTTTCTCTATTTGGCTTTCGGCCACACACAACCACCAATCTCTCAGGGCTATTCAGTCACTCTTCTTGGCCATTTCTCTTTTAATATTTTTGTGGCTCCAATCCTCTTGTGATATATACCCATATATATAACACTAACTCTTAGTCCTATATTGATTAGGACATCCAATTTCATACAAATTAATAATACCATTCCAATTCGAATAAAGACTCCTAGTCTCAATCTAATATAAAGACTTATCAAAAACATATTAAATACTATTACGACTCAAAATTAAGAGTCCTACTAAAACTGTACTAGCTTGGTTTAATTGCCAACACATTCTATTCCCAACTAAGCTAATAGTCCTGCACCTTCCTAATGTGGAATAGAAATATGGATGTATGCAATCATGAACTCTTCCATAACTCAATATCAACAGTTGAGTTTCTTCAAGATCACACTCAAAGATTTTTCCTTTTGCATCTTCCACGAATTCTGTAACTTTAAGCCTTTGTTTTGATGACAATAGTGACCCCATAATGAAACAATAAAAATCTTCTTCTTACTCCACAACAATTTCAATCTTCTCATAATTATCAAAATAATCCTCCTTGAACAGATCCTCAGAAACTAATTCACTAAATTCTTCCAACAATGACTGTAATTTTTTTAGCACAACCATTGTTGAATTTGCCTTTGGATCCTCTATCACCAAAGCTTTAACCACTAAAGCGTAAGCCTCCTATGTAAGGATCTGAAAAATTAAGGTAAATTTTTCATTTTGCCGGTAGGATACTATTCATGCACTATTTGTCGGTAGGGCACTCCACATGCATCATTTAGACATAAGTCATATTTAGAAGCATAATTTGAGTATGCCATAGAATGAAAATGTGCTTATAATGTTAAACTATACCTCTTGTATGAATTTGAGAAAAATCGGAGATAGTTTGAAAAATGGGCCCAAAAGGCCAACCTAGGTAGCCCAAGTGGGCCCGGCTGCACCCGCCATGTAATGACTTGAAATATTTTTTTTTTGGAATAAAATATTTTTTTTAAAATGAACATGCATTTATGTATGTGATGTGTGTGAATAGTGTATGGTGTATGTATGCATGTATATATATATTTATATGTTATGTATATATATATATATGTATACATGTGTTTAATAATATATTTATATATATATATGTGTGTGTGTATGTATATATATATATATATATATATATTACTTAATTTTGCATGCTAGGGGTGTGTGTGTGTGGGTTGGTGTGTACAACCGTGAGTGTATGTGTGTTGGTATGGATGTGTGTGCATGAGTGATATAATATACATATAAAATACACAATGTCAACTTTGCATTTAATGCAAAGCTGCATTGTGAAGGGAATGAGTGGCTAGAACAGTAGAGAGTCAGAAAAGGGAGAGAGCTGAGAGTGAGATGGGACTAGGTGGGAGAGCTGTTTAGAGTGCATATTAGTTATGTGCTTTGGGTAGAGAGAAAAGAAATCAGAGAGGAAGAGATTGAGTTAGAGAGGTCGTGGGATACTGGGAGATTCAGGAGAGTGAGCCAAAGAGAAGAAGAATGAGAGAGAAGCTGCACCAAGGGAGGAAATCAGTAAACAAAAGGTGAGTGGGTTCATCTCTGTTTTAATTTTTAGAAAGCATGTTAAGTAAGTTTGAAACATAGGGCCTTATAGAGCATGAAATATAGTTTAATTTTCAACAAGAATTATTTAAAATAATCAAGAAATGAAATAGAAAAGTCAAGTTGCTGGTATGGAGAATGATTAGGATTTCATGGGTTCTCTGTTTAAAACCTTACTTTAGGTTTTGAAAAATGTTACTAGGTGATGCAGGAATCCATTAGGATTAAATAGGAGTTAAAAAAAAGTGGGGAAAAAGGGCTGAAAAGTGGAAAAAATAAAGTCACCGGAAACCTGGGTTTTGGCCGAAAAAACTGATCTGGGTTTGTGCATGCGAACTGTTTGAAGTTCATAGACGATTCTAAATGGATACTTGAAGGTCTTAAGAGTGAATAGGTGTAAAAAATGAACAGAACCGGGCGTGAAATCAGGAGGAAAATGGAGAAATCACGTACAGTCTCCGGCATTGGCACTGGAGACGATGCAGGTGCAGTGCCGAGAAGTCGAGGGACGTAGGGGCGACTCGGGCTGAGGGTTGGGCCTGTTTGATTATGAGTTTGGGCTTGTTTTATTTAAAACCTTGGGCCTATTTTTATTTAAACTCATTGGGTTTTTTTTTTTGGTGTTGGGCTTCAGGACTTGGGCCACACAAGAGAGAAAAAGGAAGTTTAAAAAAAAAAAAAAAGAATAAATGGGAAAGAAAAAAGGGTGGGGAATGCACCTAGTGGGGTTCGAAACAGGGACCAAGCGGATGCAGAGGCACGTGAGGACCAAATGGGACGGGACAATCCCGTGCTCTTTTTGGGGCAATAAAATATACATATATTGTATTTTAATCTTAATTAATTAATTAAGTTAATTTAATTAAATTAAATACCCCAAAATGGCCCGGAGTCCAAATTAGACAAGTCATAGGTGTATTTTAACTATCTTGGACCTCCTAAGACTAATGGTGAGGTCCGTGACATGAGACGAGGCCCCAAAAAATAAAAGACCCGTTGGAACATTAAAAATTACCAAAATGCCCCTGAGTTAAAATGCAATCAAACGGACTCCGATTTAAGTAAAAAAATAGTAGAATTTTATTATCTCAACCATTATGGACTCAAATGCGGAGTCCAATTTGTGAAAAGAGGCCTCGGGATGTAAGGAGCAATGAAAGTGCAAAATGATCGTTTTGCCCTTTTTAGCTCGAATTTTCGAATTGAATTCTGCGAAAGCCTAAACCAACTTTCTTCGACATTCCGAACTCAATGGTAGAATTTATTTTAGCAAAATGGAAACTCATAAAATAAAAACATAAAATTTGATGAATAACATAATTCAAGTAGCAAATGGACTGAGTTACACTTCATGATTTTAGGGATACTGAAAGACAAGGAGAAAGCGGTCTGACCTTCTACAATCTTACTGTTAGTTCCACTACATTGCGAGAACAACTCCTAGGGTTGAGAAAAACCCATCAATTATGATATTTTTCTAAGTAAGGAATAGGAATAAATTGCATGTCGATTAAATGACTTTTATGCTAGAAGATCACATAGGAAATGTTGCTTTGAGAAACCTTGAGTTGATTGTTTATGTGTTTACGAGTCTTTATTATTCCTTGGTAGTTGTGATTTATTTCATGTGTTGGTATTGTGTGTGATTCATATTCTAGAAGGATTGTTAAGATTGTGAATGTGTGAATTACGTAAGTGTTGAGATTGATTGAGTATGACATGTAGACTTGTGAAAGAAGTCCTGTGATTTAAATGTTATTGTTGCTTTAAGTGTGATGCATTATTTAAAGCATGTTACATATGTTTGTGAAAGAGATGTTTCATTTGAACTACACTATTGCATGGTGGAATCAAGGCATATTGGCATGGTGTGATTCATTGAAAGCATAGTGTGGGTTGAGCACGTGATGCTATGTACTATGAGGGTGTAGATTCTGTGGTAAAAGACCCAAAAATTAGATATTGTATTGGTACTCAGGTTCCATCGGATGTGTTCCGAAAATGAGACATTGTATTGATACTCAAGTTCTATTGGATGTGTTCCAAAAATGAGACATTGTATTGGTACTCAGGTTCCATCGGATGTGTTTCGAAAACGAGACGTTGCATTGGTTCCCAGAATCCAACAGATGTGTTCCGTGAATGGGTGTTGGTACTCATGATCCATCGGATGTGTTCCGAAAATGAGACATGGGTGTGGCGTGGAGTTGACATGAGTTTGGCATAAAGTTGACATGGGTGTGACATAGAGTTGACATGGGTGCGATATAGAGTTGTGTGGGTGTGTCACACACATTTTCATTACATCGTATTAATGAATTCATGGATGTGGCATAGAGTTTTCATGGATGTCTTATGCATATGATCAGTATATTGTATGATGATTAGGAAGGCATATAGAAATGAATGTACACTTGCACATGCCACGCTTTAAATTATGTTAATGAGTTGGATGGCATGTAGATTATTGCTAGTGCATTGAATGGATGATATTGAATGACATGTAGATATAACTGTACACTTGCACATGCCACACCTTAATTTTGTTCATTGCATTAGCATTATATTATACCAGCAGTTGAGCTGACCCATTCGTGGGATAACACATTACAGATGATGCCCCTACTACATGAGGCTTGATGATGTCTTAATAGAAGAAGGGACTTGGAACATCTTGGCCCTTAGGGCATAAGTTTGATGTTGTACAAAGGCATAAGCCCTAGACTATTTCACGTTTATCCGTATGTTATGAGACAACGAGCAAGGCCTTATGGATTGTATCAGAACAGAAATTGGGTTAATGTTTGGAATGCATGTGATTGTACTTTATTTCTTTATTATTTTATCGTCTTTTTGTTCCGTTACACTCACTATAGAGACATGGAAAATTGAAGGGAAATTTTTCGTTTTGATACTAGGGCTGTAGTACCCTAACCGAGATGTAGCACGTAGACCGAGGTAAACCAGTCGGGTAGTGTGAGGTCAGTTGTGACCTGAACTGTTAGGACTCTACGTCGAGATATTTAATGGACCGATACGAATAATTAATTATGAAAATTATGTGAAATTAAATAAGTCATTAATAGGGACCCAATGATGGTAGGATAAATTTCTGGCTTTATTGGCAAGTTATAATTTAATATTTTATGAAATAAAATATTATTAAATACGGTAAAGGATGCCCGACTTAATTTACTGGCATGTTAGAACTTAATGTTTTAAGGAACAAAATATTAACATGGTAAGATATAAAATACATGTATATATAATAAATATATATATATATATATATGTATATGTATATATATGTGTAAATTTATATAGCAGCTTGTAGAAACTACTAGAGTTATCATTGTTGGAAAGTGACATATATATGTAATTGGAAGCTTCAAGAAGAAGCCGTTGGAAGAAGGGTCAATATAATATAATATATATTATGTTATATTATATTATGTTATATACGGAAGCTTCGAGCAAGCTGCTGGGAAAGAAACTGAGAAGATAGAAAATTAAAGGGGCGTGCAGGTTGCGTACAAGTAGGGGAAAAAGGAGAGAAAAAGAAAAGGGGGAAAGAGAGAAAGTCGGTGCTGCTGGGAGAGGCAGTGATTTAGCCGTTGGGTTGGACTTCGGAGCTGAGGTCTCTGCGGCTGAGTTGGTTCGTTGGATTGAGAGATAGCAGGTTAGGTTTATTGATCCAGTTGTGTCGGTGTCTAGAGGTAATGATTTTGTAAGGCTTGTGGTTGTTGATTGAAATTGGGGATATGTGAGGTCGGTGCAGCAGGAATTTATGTATATATATGTGTGTGTGTGTAGCGGTGGAAGGAGGAACGGAAACAGGGAGGAGACTTGATGCGGCTGTAGTTGTGGTGCAAAGAAGCTCAAATCCAGGATGGTCATGGCATTTTCTGAGATGGGAAAAGATGAGAGATTTGGGTTTTGATGATTTGTTTAAATTGGGGAGAAGGAGAGTGATGCTACAGTAGATCAGTATATATATATGTGGGCTGTTCAGGTAGGCACAGTGCAGCAGAGATATTTATAGATAAATACATGGGTGTGGGTAACGTTATAGCAGCAGAAAAAGAGGGAATGAAGGGAGAGTAGTCGACTGAGAGATAGAAAAGAAATTGGGGCAGATCTGGGGGAGTTTTGGAGCAACAGGGCAGGAGATATTAGATATATGTATATGTGTATATGAAATATTATGGGGATAAGAGATAAATTAGAAAGAAAGAAATGGAGTAGAGAAACCGGAGGAGCAGCAGCAGCTATTGCGGCAAAGCAGCAGTAGCGGTGCGTGGTGCTGCACCGTGTGGGGGCTGTCCGGTGTAGTCGCGTAGTAGCAGCATGTGCCGCTGCGTGGTGTGGGGTGGTTGCGGCAAAACAGCAGTAGAGCTGCACTGCGTTGAGTATGTGTAGTGTGTACATCGTGTGGTGTTGCGGTGTGGTTATGTAGTGGCTGACCGAGAGAGAGATTGGGTTGATGTGCGTGTTTGTATGTGTGTAACAGAGAAGGGAAATAGAAGAGCAGTGCAGCAGATCTGCTTGTGCAGCGGCTGCCATAATGAAATTGGAGAACCTGGAGGGATTTGGAAGAAACATGAGGGGTTATGTGTGTTGTTTATGTTGGTTGGATCGATTCAGAATGGTGTTGATGAGTTACGGCAGTAGCGCGGCAAACCGGATGAATTTGGATTGAAGAAACGCGAAACAACATGGTAAAATACTAAACTTTAGTCTTGGATTTTTAGAAACATGAATAATTAAATTGGTTGTGGGATTTCATTAAATATAGAAATTGTTTTAGATCAAATGGGAATGCAGAAAAATAATCCGAACAGAATTTAACGATTGAGTTTTGTATTTTTATTCGGGCCAAACCGGGTTGAGTCCGACCCAACTCAACCATTCAGATATCTGCCTAACAATATTACTGTATGGGTAAAATTTTAGATTTGAGTTCGGGAAGTGTTTGGTTGAAAAGGAGAAGCTATCCAATAATTGGCTAAAATTGGAAACGTACAGGAAAAATAATATAAACTTATATAGGAATTGGAAAAAATTATGGGCAATAAATAGAACCTTGTAAGATTTTAATTATACCCAGAAATTTTGGTTAATTGTGAATTGACCTGAGTAAATGAAATAATATTTAATTAAATAATTATTTAAAAGGGAAATAACCAAAATGCCCCCAGGTTAAAGAGTAATCGAACGGAATCAGATTAAAGTAAACAAATAGTGGATTCTAATTATTCTGAGCATCCCGGACTTAACCGTGGAGTCTCATTTGCCAAAAGAGACCTCGGGAATTGGGAAACCGTGAAAGGACCAAATGACCATTTTACCCTTTAGGGTGCAAATGTCCAAATTGAATTCCGCGAAAGCTTGAACCGACTTTGTTCGGCATTCTAGATTCAATGGTGAAGCCTAATTGAGTAAAAGAAATACCAATCATAAAAGGCATAAAATTTGTTGAATAGCATAAATTTGTGTAGCGACATATATTGAGACCTGTTTGTGAATTTTAGGAACATCGAAGTAAAAGGCGAGGACCCTCTAAACATATGCAGTGGGAGGACTGAGTTATTGATCAGTTGACTGGACTACTTAGTGGATATAGCTTCTTAGGGTTGAGATAACCCGACCAGGTATGGTACTTTGCTAAGTAAGGAATAGAATTAAATTAGGATTGATGTGCATATTGATTGAATGATTTTTGTACTTGATAGAAAATCACGTAGGGATTATTGCTTTGAGACACTTTGAGTTGATTGTTTATGTATTTCCGTGTTCTTTAAGATTATTTGGGAAGTGTGATTTACTTCTTGAGTTCTCATCATATGTGATTTATGTTTTAGAAGGATTGTTGATATTGTGATATGTGGATTTGCGTAAGTGTTGAGATTGATCGAGCATGACACGTAGATTTGTGGATGAAGTCTTGGGATTTGATCTTAAATGTGATGCATTATTTAAAGTTGATTGTTTATGTATTTGTAGATTTAAGTGAAATGATGAACGTGAATCATGACATGTGTTTAAATTGATTATATGAGATATGCTTGCATGTGGAACTGGTTGGTAATATACATATTATTGTCTCGAGCATGCTATATTAATGAAACCTTGTTGCATTGAGATTGCATGAGCATATTGGCATATGGTGAATTCCTTGGGCATATGGCGTGAGTTGAGCACGTGGTGCTTTGTATTATTAGGGTGCAGATCCTGTGGTGAAAAACCCAAAATTGGCCATTGCATTGGTACTTCGATGCCATCGGGGAGTACCCGTAAATGAGACGGGTGTGACATTGAGATGCATGGGTGTGTCACGCATATTGCCTGTGCATTGTGTTGATGAATTTGTGAACGTGATATAGGGTTTTCTTCAGATGTGGTTGTACATTGCCATCATATTGTATGCATGATTAGGGAGGCATGTAGATGTACATGTACACTTGCACATGCCATGTCTTAATTTTGTTCCTTGTATTAGTATTGTACCCTACCAGCATGTTGGCGCTGACCCATTCGTGGGAACCATATTTCAGATGACATTCTCGACACCTGAGGCTTGAGGAAGTCTAGCCGAGTGGAGGAGACTTGACTGTAGATGGATATTTGGCCTGAGAGGCGTGTTTTGTGATGTACGGGCTTAAGCCCAATGACATAGATGTTGTATCATGGTTGTATATTTTTGGTTGTATAAGTAGGCGATGTATATTTAACTTTGATAAAGTTATGGCCATCGAGTGAGTATGGATTGTGATGTGTTCGTATATATATATATATATATAATGTATTGTGATTATCAGGGGGAAAAAGGCTCGAAAAACAAAGGAGGTTCTGCCGAATTTTTTTTTTTAAAACGGGAATGTATGTGTATTGATAGAGATATACGGATGCATAGTTATATTAGTTATAGATTAGTTAAATTATTTATTAATTGTATCTAGATTAGTTAAGTTGTTATTTATTTATTTACTTTCTATTTATTTCCTTTCTTTTGTTTCGTTTAGTCGCGTCCTTGAGTTTCGGTCGGGAATTCGGGGCGTGACACTCACCCTCAAGTTCGTGGAAATTCGGGGCGTGACACGCCAACAGGAAAAAATAATTTTTTTAGGAAAATATCATTTAAAACAATTTTAAGAACTTTGGTTAAAGTAGAATATTGATTTGAGGCGTTTCGGGACAAGTTGTAGTGTAACAGGATCTCGCGGCTCATTAAGGGCAAAATGGTCTTTTCACCCCTTGACCCTTTAGTATAAATAAACACTTATAAGTTAAAAAATTTTAGAATTGTTTGAGAAAAATGCTGCAACTCGTTCTTGGAGAGAAACCATGAAGAAAACCTAGGTTTTTCAACTTTCTACCTTCCAAAACTCATCTCTAGCCTTGAAATCTCTCATGGCTTCCTTCTAGGAAGTTGTTCCCCACCTCAAGGACAACAATCCTACCAATTGGTTTGGCTTAAAAGTGAACACAATTCCTTAGGGTTGAGAAAAACCCTTCTAGGTATGATATTTTGCTAAGTAAAGAATAGAGTTAAGCTTATTAATGTTTTAATAAGTTAATTGTATGACTTACATGCTTACTTGATATTAGAAAACCACATAGTATATAGTTTCTTTGAAAACTTAGGGTTGGTACTTTGTGTACTTGTGTATTCTTTGACAATTTGGTAATGTAATTAACATGTAACATGAATATATGTATAATTGATTGCATTATAGCCTATGTTCATGCAGACAAAGTCTTGTAGTTTGAAAGTTATGGTTTGCTCAATCTATTGGTACTTTGTGTACTTGTGTATTTTTTGAGAATTTGGTAAAGTTGTGAACATGTAACATGAATATATGTATAATTGATTATATTATAGCCTATGTTCATGTGAAAGAAGTCTTGTAATTTGAAAGTTATGAATTGCTTAATTTATGATGCATAATTTAAGGCACACCCCATGTGTTTGCTAAAATGCCTCATTGAAATTTCATAGTAAAATCAACGCATATTGGCATATTTGAATCTTTGGAAACATGGTGTGTGTTGAACACTTTTGTGCTATGCATTATGAGGGTGTAGATCCTGTGGTGAAAAATCTAAAATCTGGCCAATGAACAGTACTTGTGTGCTGACGGGGGCGGACCGTGAAGCGAGACATGGCTTCGGCATAGAGTTGCATATGTGTGTCATGCATATTGCCATTGCATTGCACTAATGAATTTGAAGATTTATAGTTTACAAATGTTCACTTTGCACATGCCACGCCTTACTTTTATTCTTTATATTAGCATTATGTCATACAAGCAGTTGTGCTTACCCTACATGGGATTACATTTTACAGATGAAGCTCTCAGCATATGAGACTTGAAGAAGTCTTGAATCATGGAAAGGATAACGGGCTTGAAGTATATTTAGCCTAAGGGCCATATTTTATATGTAGGGGTATA
Source organism: Nyssa sinensis (assembly GCA_008638375.1). Classification (NCBI taxonomy): domain Eukaryota; kingdom Viridiplantae; phylum Streptophyta; class Magnoliopsida; order Cornales; family Nyssaceae; genus Nyssa; species Nyssa sinensis. The sequence continues at coordinate 26,476,723 of CM018044.1, read as the reverse complement.
AGCCCCATGAAGTTTATCTCTTATTTAAAGTTTAGACCTTATATAGGTGATAAACTTAATTTTATATTAGATTATATGTAATTGTGTATTGATTGTAAATGAGGAGCATAGAGCTCCATTTAGTTACTTGTTTTTGAAATATGCTTGTGAATATTAGAAATATAAACAATTGTATAAACAATTGTTCTATTAGGTGTTGTTGTTGGTGTTGAGGAGGATGATGAGGAGGAATGAGATGAGTAAATAGGTCAATAAACAAAGGAGACTATGGTGAAATTTTTTCAAAAATAGCAACTAGATTGAGTGGAGTGAAAGAACATGCCTAGATTTTCTAAGTAAGGAATCAAATGAATTAAGAAGAAAAAGAAAGGTAAAGAAATGAAAAAAAAAAAAAATAGGGGAATTAGTCCAAAAATCACTTAAGGTCGAAAAATAAGAAAAAATGGTAAAATGGTCATTTTACTTGTTATAGGATCCCACACCAAGTTTGGTGATGAAATAAATTGAAATGAGTATAAAAATGTCAAAATCAAGATTTTAGGCCAATGTTGAAATTTTGGCACTATAACAATTTAGCTACTGCAATACTGTAGCATGAACAGTAGGCCAGCAGGTCAGTAGAGTAGCCAGCCCGCATGCCCGTGCATGCCTGTGCACCCGTACTATTCATGCCAATAGGTTAGCAGAGTAGCCAGCTTGCACACCTGCGCGCCTACGCACTTGGCAGCCCTTCCCGCACGCGTGTCGCGAGCCTACGCCTCTCCCTGTGCACACTTACGCCTCCCTTGCGCGCCTACTTCTACGTGCACCTGTGCCATGGGTATGCCATGACTTGCCCTCTAAGGCCATTCACTTTCATGTTAGACATCACCGTTTGGAGCCCCTTTTAGGCCACTTTTGGCCATTATACCAAGCCATGTTGGGCATCTTTTTGGGATACATTTTAGTCATTATCCAAGGCTATGTTTAGCCATTTCCTTATACCACTTTTGGTAGAATTTTTGACCTATCCTTAGTCTATGCCTTAGGAAATTTTTAGCCTACTTTAGCCATCAATTTGAGCCACCTTGGGCAAACATTTTTGGTTAGTTTCTACCCATGTCTTAGACTATTTTTGATCAACCTTTTAAGTTATTTTTGAATGATATTTGGGGCTATTTTGGGTCATTGTTTCAAGGCACATTAGAGACATTTTTGGGACTATCTTAAAGGTCATGCTTGGACTTGACTTAGACTATTTTGACCATTGGTTGGGGAGATATTTGACTAATATTTAGAACTTATCTTGGATGAGTCTAGTTAGCATTTTTTTATTCTTAAATTTGGGAGACATGAGGAAACTAATATGAAATCAACCAAACCATTGAATTATATTTTATTAATTCTTTTTTTTAGTTTATTTTCATTCACTCCCCGGGTTTTAGAAATTTGGAGTGTGACAACTTGGTATTAGAGTTTTAGGTTGCGAATACTTAAGGACCGTGGGGTGTTGTTGAACACAATGGGACCACGACGCATGATTTGAGTTTTTTTTTTTGTAAACATTGTGTAATGTGTAGGCTCTGACAGCTTAGTATCAGAGCTTTAGGTTTTGAATACCTAGGGACAGTGGGAGAGGTTAGACCTCAGGTTAATTGGATTGGTTTGGATTACATGATTATGTGTGTAATACCCCAAAAATTCGACATAACCGATACTGCACCCCGATTTAATAAAAATAAATTACGTGACATTAATAATTTGAGATAATCCAAAATACAGTAAACCATAACGGGATTTAAGATCCTCAAATATAAAATGGTGCATGCTCGGGAAAATAGATAACTCGGTCAAACGAGTGTCGGGATGAATAAATGAAGCCAATATGAATAATTACATATGAAAAGAATATGAATATCACCTGAGACATGAACGGGGATCTAATATTGGCAAAAGAAATAATTATGATACCTAGTCTTCATAAATTAATATTTTATGAAATAAAATATTAATATGGTAAGATATAAAATATATATAATAAATATTTACACATATGATATATATATATATAAATATAAATATATATATATATATATATGTATCTTATATTCAAGAAGTTAATAAGAAACTATTGGAAGGAAGGGCAATATAAAAATATATATATATATATATATTATATGATATTATAAGTAGAAGTTTCAAAGGAAGCTACTGGAAACCGAAATAAGAAAAGAAAAGAAAGAAAGGAAAAGAAAGCAAATGACGCAGCCATATTGGGCACGTGAGGGGCTGATATATATATATATATATACATACATAGATATATTTGAAGAAGCTTCTTGAAGAAGCTGGAAATAAAGAAAAGAAATAAAAGAAAAGAAAAGAGGGAAAATTCTAGAGGCAACCGACATTTTGGACCATTCCAGTCCCACATATATAGATATATATATATATATATATATATACACACACATATCTGGAGGAAATTGGATGGAAAGGGGAATACATGTATATACGTGTTGGTGCAGCAGAGTGATCTATGTATACATATGTGTGTCTGTGTGTATAGCAGTGCAGAGAGGGGAACGAAAGTGCGGAGTGAAGCAGTGCGCTGCAAAGGGTGGTTTCGCAATTGTCGTTGTTTTCAGATAATGAGAGTTTTGTGGATGCAGAAAGGATGGCTGCTTTAGTCAGTTCTGGCATTGGGTCTCTTGTTCAAGTGGTGGATTCTGATACAACTCGGAATTGTGTGTGGATGTTGCAGTTTTATGGGGTGGCTCGGAATTGAGTAAAACGATCGGTTCAAGTTGAAGAAGCGGTCAGATAACTCAGATTTGGTTTAGCAAGGTTCTGTGGGCAGTGGTTGGTTGCTGAGTTAGACTTCGAGGCTGAGGTCCCTACGGCTAAGTCGATCCGTCGGGTTAAGATCGAGTAGATTGGATTTGCCGATCCAGTCGTATTCGTGTTTGGAGGTGATTGATCTGTGTGTGTTTGTGTAGCGTTGGAGGTAGTTACGGCAAGAAGGAATTAGTAGAGGCTTAGAGTGGGAAATGCAGAGGAAAAAAAGGACACATGCAGCAGAGCTGTTGTCCAGCCATGGAGCAGAACCAGCAGGTAGGCAGATTAACTCCATGGATTAAGAAAGAGAGCAGCAGCAGCAACATTTTGGCAGTAGGGAAAAGGAGCAGCAATGGTGGTAGTGGAGTCGTTGCAGAACCTCCAACAGTTGCTACAAATTAAATGGATCTCCGTTAAGAGGAAAACTGGCAGAGAACCCACTGGATTGCTGATTGGTTCTACAATGAAGCTTGTTATCTCCTAAATTCCACAGGTTTCAGTAAAAGATAGAAGGGAAGTTTTGGTGTTATTGATCTGGAAAGATATTTTCCTGATGAATCAATGGAGCTTTCCTGGGAGGATTTTTCTAGATGTGTATACATGGATTGATTCATTAGGGGAAAACAAATGGACTCATTTGGGTGGAGTTAAGGTTTTTGCTGATGAATCATTGGGATCTAATAATGCACTTTTTTATGAGGTTTCTATTTCTATTCACACCATAGGTGACAGAACAAATGACTTGATTGTGGCTTCCGTGTTTGAAATTTAGTGGTTGATATTGGTGGAAGAATTTGTGTAAGCAGCTTCTAGATGGTGCAAATTTGTCCCATGTTTTCTGTACTAAAAATGTTGCTCCAGTTATAAAGAGCTACAATCTCGGGTTAATAGTGCACCTTACTTTGGAAGAATCTTACAGTGTTAGGGATGAAAATGTTGAGGGTGTCATAGCCTTATCACTTGGACTAGGACTGGGAGGTTTGCAACCTAAGAGGCAAAGTAGGCAATCAAGGTTACAAGGTCAGAGTAGTGATGGTAGGACTTCTAGTGAGCTGTTCAGTAAACCCGAATCAAGGCTAGAGCAAGACACATGATTTGGGGCTTGTGACACTTGACTACAAAATTCTCCAAAGGTTGACAGTTTGAGTGAAAGTATACAATCTTAATGGGATCAATAGAAACAGGTTGGTGATTACAACGAAAGTGATGTACAGTCATCCTGAGGTCACCAGAAACATTTCACTGAAAAGAGATTCCACTACAAGTCCACATGGTTGGAGTTCGGAATGGAGAAACAAGAGGAACCGCCCTGCCAAGTTAGCTGGAGGGTTAAATGATGATTGTAGTGCCAATGGGATGTTGACTGCAAATAGACAAAGGTTGGATATGTTCACATCTGAGGCATAGGATGATCTTTTGGATGTTGAATCAATTATGATGGCCAGTGAGAAGGATAATGCCCAGGATATGCATCCACGTGCCTAAAGACGTATTTGGAAGATATTTATGAATGGAGATAAGTGTATATTCAGGTGAGTAACTCAGACTCCTAACTTGGTGTATATTTTCTTTACTACCTAAACTTGTATACTGTACTGCTTTATATGCTAAACTGTTTTATATTCGGTGCTGTTCCAATGCATATGTTTTAATGCATATTTTTTTACACTGCATTACATGTAGCATGATTCTATCCTGCTTCTTGATATCTCTTGTTCTTATTTTGTTTGGGACTGTTGTTCTAACTTGTCTACGCCATTGGAGTCTAGTTTGATTTTATTTTGTTATGTTGAGTCTTACTCTGGGCCCACTCCAAGATTGAGCGATTTTTATTTATGAGCATGACCCAGAGGGGTAGAGGCCCCCACGAGTGGCTCACTATGAGCAGCTGGGAAGAGGGCTCATCTGCTTGAGTGGCAGTCTGTTGTCCCGCTCAATTCTGTTTGTTTCGCTCTAATCTAATCCCAGAGGGGTAGAAGCCCCCACGAGTGGCTCACTTTGGGGCAGTTGGGAGAGGTTCAGGCATACTTGATGATATACTTTCGATTGTTGATCTGTTCTATATCAGTTTGATTTATTCATCCTATCCTATTTTGCTCTATCCTATTGTCCTACTTGAGCTGCATTTGGGCATGCATATATATATATGAACTGGTTTTGAAACCCATAGCAGGAACCTATGTTACTCACTGAGCTTGTTTAAGCTCATTCTATTTATCTAACATTTTTCAGGGATTTTCCCCATTGGATTAGAAGGCACAGACTGAGAGGCATTTCAAGTAAGGATCTGACGGCATTGATTTGTGGAGACCTGGACTCTTGTGGATTGAATCTAGTTATTTAGGTGAGTGACACAATATGATTAGATTCATTGATATGCACTAGATATATTGGGACATGGCTCATGGTAATAGTACTCTAGAGAGATTAGATATGCTCTGTGTTATATGTCTGGTTATAGAAGTACTCTATGGCTAGAGTTAGTAGATGTATGGTTTTAGACTTGCTCTGGATACATACCTCTGTGGTATTTATAGATGAGTTGTATTCCTGAGAAGAAAAGGTTTTAATTTTCACTGCTCTAACCCTACATATGGAATGCAATTCATTGCTAAGTTCAGAAGTTTGCCTTTGATTGGTTGCATTGTCGATAAAGAGACCGTCAAGGCGGCTAACTGGCATCACATCTTTGGCATCCGCATAGGGTGGGGTGCAGGATGTGACAATGTATGTGCTTGTTGCTTTAGTATGTACAATTATACAATGTGCTTGTTTTCCTAATTTGCTGGGAGTATGTGGTTTGTTTGATTATTGATCAACTAGGACTAGATGCTTATATTTATGTAATAGACCAAATGATTCAAGAGATAAGCTATATGCTTAGTTATTTATAAGATAGGCTATAAGCTTGGATATCCATAGGATTGGTTGTGTGTCTAGTTACCTATATGTTAAGTTGTATGCTCATTTATGTATATATATATTCTTAGGATAGATCCTATACTTAAGTTTTTATTCATAGGTTACAATATTATGACTATGATATCTATACAAATTGAATTGGTGTCAGGTTTTGAGTTACAACTGTATGGACTGGCCAATCCATCACCTAGTAACAAAAGGAACTATGATCCATGAAAGGTTATCACCTAGTTATGTACAGAAAAAAAAGGTAAACGATACCTAATAAGACGATTGAAGGTAGCAAGAAAAAGAAATTAACTAATGCGAACTTACATGAGTATGTACCAAATACATGATGGAACCGTAATGTATATTTAGTATATACATGAAAAATTAATATCTATGGCATGATAAGTTCGTCATGGCTTGATTGGTTTATTATATGTGTTAAATATAAGATTTTTACTTAATGTATGTATAAGGTATGTAGATGTAAATAAAGTATGTCTTATATCAATATTGTTGACGAAAGTGAAAACATATCATATTTATGTGTATATAAACATATATTTATTAGGTATGAATACCTTGGATGAATTGATTATATGGTTTGGTTACCGCCTAGGTACCTTATAAGGATAAAGCATGTGAGTTACTTATAGTGGATGAAATGCATCTATTGCATGTTTTCTTTTCCTGATATGTGTGATGAGAATATGGTGCTTAAGAGCATGGATTGCTAGAAATGTGTTAATTTGATGGAACGTGTATTGCCTGGCTATTGTGTTGATAGGATATGTTGAATTCTTCGATGTGTAAGATACATGTAGTGCATATTTTATTTTCATAACACCTATGGATTGGGTACATGTGTGCTTGCATGATTATATTACATTTTGGAGCATATCATTGGATAATGCATGAAATTGAAAGCTTGAAAGCTTAAAAAGATGAAAATGGAAAAAATTTTAACAATATGTGGTATGAATGGAAAGGAATTATAATAAGATGAAATAGCTGAGATGAATAAGAAAAGGTAGAGATGAACGCTTGGCGTTACTTTGTATATGTGAAAATGTATATAAAATATACCTAGGATACAGTTTAAAAGATTTTAATCATCCTTTGATGCATTAGATTGGAAAAACTTTTAACAATATGTGGTATGAATGGAAAGGAATTATACTAAGATGAAATAGCTGAGATGAATAAGAAAAGGTAGAAATGAATGTTTGGCGTTACTTTGTATATGTGAGAATGTATATAAAATATACCTAGGATACAATGTAAAAGATTTTAACCATTCTTTGATGCATTAGATTGTTGAATTATTAGTAGATTAGAAAAAAATAATAAATAAATAAAATAAATAAAATAAAATAAAATAAAATAAAAATAAAGAAATGATCGTGTTGTTTGATATAGAGAATGAATTGTGAATGGCATGGTAAGGTGGAGCTTGTAGGGGGGTATGATTTCAAATTTTTTCTTAACATGTAATTGGGGATGGATTGGTTGTTTACTTTCTGGGTGAGTATAGATTGCTAAAGGGGAAGAGTGATGGTGTGTACTCTTGAGGGAGACAGTTTTTATTTCACAAGGTATCTGTGAATCCTTCTAAAATTGACTTTGTTATGAGTTGGGAGAGGCCAAAGAATGTGTTTGAGATCTAGAGTTTCTTAGGATTGATAGGATACTATCGTCGATTCGTAGAGGGATTTTCTCGTCTTGTCGCCCCGATGACTCGTCTGACGCGCAAGGGCATTAGATTTGAGTAGAGTGATGATTGTAAGCAGTCATTTCATGAGCTAAGAGGAGACTGAATTCAGCACCTATTCGGATTATACCTGAGGGAGGTATTGGCTATATAGTCTATTGCAATGCATCGCGAGAGGGACTAGGTTGTGTATTGATGTAAGGGGATAGGGTGGTAGCTTATAGTTCTCATCAGTTGAAGAGCCAAGATCATAACTATCCTACACATGATTCAGAATTAACTGCCATCATCTTTGCACTTAAGAGTTGGTGACATTACTTATACGGGAAGAGGTTCGAGGTGTTCTCAGATCATAAGAGCCTCAAACATAACTTCACGTAGAATGACTTGAACCTTCGATAGAGCAGATGGATGGAGTATATGGAGGACTATGACTTTGACTTTTAGTACCATCTTGGGAAGGCCACTGTCATAGCAGATGCACTTAGTAGGAGACCGATGAGCACCGTTGCTAACATTGCTATCAGGGAGTGGGAGATGATGGAGTTTGACTTAGATTTTGTTGAGTCTGAGGGACACGCCACACTATTTAGTTTGTGTGCACAACCTACGTTGTTGAGCAAGTTATTAAGGCATAGTTACAAGACACATAAGTAGTGTAGATTCAAGCACGAGTTGCTAGTACCGAGGGCTTTGATGGATGGGCTGTTCATTTTGACCTTAGCTTGAGATATATAGGTAGAGTCTTTGTTCTAGAGTCTCTTAGGGCTGATGTTCTTCAAGATGACCATCATTCACGTCTAGTAGTGCACCTAGGGGGCACTAAGATGTACCCTGATTTACGCCACTAGTATTAGTGGATAGGGATGAAAGGAGATCTCATATAGTTTGTATCAAGATGTCTCACGTGCCAACAGGTTAAGGTCGAGCGCCAGAAACGTGGGGGTTTGTTATAGCCATTGCCATTGGTCGAGTGGAAGTGGGAGTTTATTACTATAGATTTTGTGACAGGTCTTCCGAGGTCACCTAGAGGTCACGAAGCAATTTGGGTTATTGTTGATAGGTTGACGAAGTCCGCACATTTCCTATCAATTAGAATGACTAATTTAGTGGATGTTCTTAGTAGGTTGTATATCCGAGAGATAGTACGACTACATGGGATTCCTGTTTCCATTGTTTTAGACTGAGATCCATGTTTCACTGCACGATTTTGGTAGAGTCTTCAAATAGCCTTAGGAACTTAGCTATTGTTTAATACTACTTTCCATCCTCAAACTGATGGTCAGTTAGAGCGTACTATCTAGATACTTGATGATATGCTTAAGGCATGTGTAATGGATTTCAGGGGTAGTTGGAAGGATTATCTTGCTCTCATAGAGTTTGCCTACAACAATAACTATCAGTCTAGTATTGAGATGGCACATTTCGAGGCGTTGTATATCAGACTGTGTCGTTCACCGATATTGTCATGACCCGAATTTTCATAAACCCAAGGCGTGAATGAGAATAATAAAATAAAAGGATTAAATTAATTTATCTATTTTTAATTTGGCTTTTACTTGTTAATGTCCAAGATTATGTCTTATAATGGCTTAAAGTGTAGGCTAGACATAGTCTAGGTGCTTTCATAACCCAACTTTAAGGTGGTCCAAATAGTTGCTTAGCATAGTCTAAAATAATGACAAATCATGGACAAGGTTGGTGACCCAATATGGCCTAAGTAAAGGTCAAATATTTTCCTAAGTAGTGACCAAACATGGTCTCAAAGGATGGCCAAACATGGCCCACAAGGGTGACAAAACATGGTCCAAAAGAGTGGCCAAATATGGCCCAAAGGAGTAGCCAAACATGGCCTAAAATGGTAGCCAAACATAGTCTAGGGGTTGGCCAAACATGGCCCAAGGTGGTTGGCCAAGCATCGTCTAAGGCAACTAGCCAAGGTTGGTATCAAGAGGTGCAAGGGTTGGGTGCCCATAGGCTGTCAGGCAGCAGGCTAGGCTGCAGCACACACAGGGCGGCGCAAGCGTTGCGTGCACGGGGTGCGTGGGCATGCGCGCGACAGGTGCACGAGCGAGCGCAGGCGCGCGTGCACGCGAAGGCACTCGAGTTGGCTGATCTTTTGGCCTTGGTCCAAAATTTGATTTTTTTTGGTTCACTATTCATCGCTACAATATTCCAGTAGCTGATTTGCTACAGTGCCAAAATTCCAACCTTTGTCCAAAAATCTTGGTTTTGACATTTTTTTACCCATTTCAATTTATTTCATTACCAAACTTGGTATGGGACCCAATAATATGTAAAATGACCATTTTACCATTTTCCCTTTATTTTTCGACCTTAAGTGATTTTTGGGCTAATCACCCTTATGTTTCATTTCTTTACTTTTCTTCTTTCTTCCTAAGTCATTTAATCCCCTACTTAGAAAATCTAGGCATACTCTCCTACTCCACTCAATCTAATTACCATTTTTTTTGAAAAATTTCACTATAGTCTCCTTTGTTTAGTAACCTATTTTCTCATCCCATTCCTCCTCCTCATCCTCCTCAACACTAACACAACACCTAATGGAACAATTATTCATACAATTGTGTAATTCTAACATTCATAGATATATTTTGAAAATAAGTAACTACATGGAGCTCCATGCTCCTTATTTACATTCACTACATAATTTCATACAATACATCATAAAATTTAGTTCATAGCTTACACAAGATCTAGGTTTTAAACATAAAATAAATTTCATGGGACTTTTGCCCTTACACAACAAAAAATATGCCCCAAGGGTCAAATACTCTTCAAAGTCCACTTCCCCCTCTATGCTTCAAAACTTCATCAAGTCTTATGTGCCGGGAGTCTCATCTGTAATATGTAATCCCGTATAGGGTAAGCACGATGGCCCAGTATAACATAATGCTAATATAAAGAACAAAGTCAAGGCGTGACATGTGCAAAGTGTACATTCATAAGCTATATGCCTTCCAATTCATCAATGCAATGCAATGGCAATATGCATGACACACCCATGCAACTCTATGCCACACCCATGTCTCATTTCATAGTCCTTCCCCATTAGCTCGCGAGTACTATTGTATGTCTCGCTTCACGGTCCGTCCCCGTTGGATCGCGAGTAGTATGGCCAATTTTGGGTTTTTCACCACAAGATCTACACCCTCATAATGTATAGCACCAATGTGCTCAACACACGCCATGTTCCAAAGATTCACAATATGCCAACATGCCTTGATTTTTCTATGCAATTCCAATGAAGCATTTCATCAAACACATGGTGTATGCCTTAAATAATGCATTATACTTAAAATAACTATAACTTTTGAATCACAAAACTTTGCCTACATGAACCTAGCATGTAATCCAATCAATTACACATATAAACATATTATATATTCACAACCCTGCCAAATTCTTAAAGATTTCAAAATACATAAAGTACCAACACATTGAATAAATCATAACTTTTCAACTACAAGACTTTGTCTGCATGAACATAAGCTAGAATGCAATGAATTATACATATAGTCATATTACATGTTCATCACTTCAACAAATTCCCAAAGAATACATAGGTACATAAGGTACCAACCCTAGGTTTTCAAAGTAACTATAAGGTAGGTGGTTCTCTAATAACAAATAAGCATGTAAGTCATATAATTAACATATAAAAACACTCCTAAATTTATCCATATTCTTTACTTACCAAAATATCATACATAGAAGGGTTTTTCTCAACCCTAGGGAGTTTTACTTGCTGTGTAGCTGAACCAATCGGTAAGAACTATAGCCCTTGACGTGGGGAACAACTTCCCAGAAGGGAGCCTTGTGAGATTCCAAGGCTAGAGATGAGTTTTGGAAGCTTGGAAGTTAGAAAAATTTAGGTTTTCTTCACCTCTTTCTCCATGCACGACCTGCTGCTATATTCTCGGACCAATATTCTATAATTTTAACACTAAAGGGTCCTATTTATAGTAAAGGGGCCAAGGGATGAAAAGACCTTTTTGCCCTTAATGAGTTCGAGACCCCATTACATTACAACCTGTCTCGAAATGCCTCAATTCGACATTCTACTTTAACCAAAGTTCTTAAAATTATTTTAAATGATATTTTTTAAAAAAATTTATTTTCGCCTGTTGGTGGGTGCAGCCGGGTCCACCTGGGCCACCCGGGATGCCCTTTTAGTCTAATTTTTCCAACTATCTTCGATTGGGCTCAAATTCTCACAAAAAATGTATTTTAACATTCTAAGCATATTTATCTTCTATGACATACTCAAATTATTCATCTAAACATGAATTGTGTCTAAATGATGCATGTATAGTGCCCTATTAGCAAAAACGAAAAATTTATCCTAATTTTTCAAATCTTTACAGATATGTTGGGTCGAGGTAGGGGAGACGGTTGCCTTGGAGCCTGACATAGTCTGTGAGACCATGGAGAAGATACAGATGATTCGACAACATTTATTGATAGCACAGAGCCACCAAAAGAGTTATGCAGACAAGAGGTGACGACCTTTGTCATTTGATGTTAGGGGACATGTGTTCCTCAAGGTAGCACTACGATGGGGATTAATGAGATTTGGGCGTAGCGGGAAGCTATATCCATGGTTTAGTAGGGCCATTTGAGATCCTTGAGAGGGTTGGTGAGGTGGCCTATCGGTTGGTGCTGTCGCCACAGCTATCTGGGGTTCATGATGTCTTTTATGTGTCGATGTTGAAGAAGTATGCGCCTGACCTTTCACATGTGCTCAATTGGGTCGATCTTCAAGTGGAGGGTGATGTTTCTTATGATGAGAAGCCTATAGAGATATTGGACGTGAGGGACCAGGTTTTGCAGGGCAAGACCATCCCTTTGGTCAAGGTTCGTTGGAACCACCATGGGGTCAAGGAGGCCATTTAGGAGCACGAGGCTGAGGTCCGCTCTAGGTATCCAAAGTTGTTTGTTCATAGAGGTACATTTCTAAATTTTGGGAAGAAATTTATTTAAGGAGGGAAGAATGAAAAGATCTAAAAAATCAGGGTCAATTTCTCGTTTTGCCTGTAGGATACTGTTCATGCACTATTTATCGATATGGCATTCCACATGTATCATTTAGATATAAGTCATGTTTAAAAGCATAACTTGAGTATGCCATAGAAGGAAACTATGCTTATAATGTTAAAATATACCTCTTGTATGAATTGGAGTGAAATCGGAGATAGTTTAAAAAATGGGCCCAAAAGGCCAACCTGGGTGGGCCCAGCCACATCCGCCAACAGGCGAAAATATTTTTTTTTGGAAAAATATCATTTAAAATAATTTTAAGAACTTCGGTTAGAGTAGAATATCAATTTGAGGCGTTTCGGGACAAGTTGTAGTCTAACAGGGTCCCGCGGGTCATTAAGGGCAAAAATGTATTTTCACCCCTTGGCCCTTTAGTATAAATAAGACACTTTGGAGTTAAAAATTTTCAGAATTATCTGAGAAAAATGCTGCAGCTCGTTCTTGGACAGAAACCATGAAGAGAACCTAGGTTTTTCAACTTTTTACCTTCTAAAACTTATTTCTAGCATTGGAATCTCTTAAGACTTCCTTCTAGAAAGTTGTTCCCCACTTCAAGGACTATAATCCTATCGATTGGCTTGGCTTCAAAGTGAACACAACTCCCTAGGGTTGAGAAAAACCCTTCCTGGTATGACATTTTGCTAAGTAAAGAATAGAGTTAAGTTTATTAGTGTTTTTATAAGTTGAATTGTATGACTTACATGCTTACCTGATGTTAGAAAACCACCTAGCATATAGTTGCTTTAAAATCCTAGGATTGGTACTTTGTGTACTTGTGTATTCTTTGAGAATTTGGTAAAGTGATGAACATATAACATGAATATATGTATAATTGATTGCATTTTAGCCTATGTTCATGTAGACAAAGTCTTATAATTTGAAAGTTATGGTTTGCTCAATGTATTGGTACTTTGTGTACTTGTGTATTTTTTGAGAATTTGATAAAGTTGTGAACATGTAACATGAATATACGTATAATTGATTGTATAACATGAATATATGTATAATTGATTGTATTATAGCCTATGTTCATGTGGAAGAAGTCTTGTAATTTGAAAGTAATGAATTGCTTAATTTATGATGCATAATTTAAGGCAAAAATCAAGGCATATTGGCATATTTGAATCTTTGAAAATATGGTGTGTGTTGAGCACTTTGGTGTTATGCATTATGAGGGTGTAGATCCTGTGGTGAAAAACTCAAAATCTGGCCATTGAACAATACTTGTCTACTGATGGGGGTGGACAGTGAAGAGAGACATGGGTTAGGCATAGAGTTGCATGTGTGTTTCATGCATATTGCCATTGTATTGCATTAATAAATTAGAAGGTTTATAATTTACAAATTTCCACTTTGCACATGCCACGCCTTACCTTTATTCTTTATATTAGTATAATATTATACAAGCTATCGCGCTTACCCTACATGGGATTACATTTTACGGATGAGGCTTTCGGCATATGAGAATTGAAGAAATCTTGAATCATGGAAAGGATAATGGGCTTGAAGTATATTTAGCCTAAGGGCCATATTTTGTATGTAGAGGTATAAGCCCCATGAAGTTTATTTATTGTTTAAAGTTTAGACCTTGTGTAGGTTATAAACTTAATTTTATGTTGGATTATATGTAATTGTGTATTGAATGTAAATGAGCAGCACAGAACTCCATGTAGTTACTTGTTCTTGAAATATGCTTGTGAATATTAAAAATATAAAAATTGTATAAACAATTGTTCTATTAAGTGTTGTTGTTGGTGTTAAAGAGGATGATGAGAAGGAATGGGATGAGTAAATCGGCTAATAAACAAAGGAGACTATGGTGAAATGTTTTCAAAAATAGCAACTAGATTGAGTGGAGTGGGAGAGCATGCCTAGACTTTCTAAGTAAGGAATCAAATGAATTAAGAGGAAAAAGAAAAGTAAAAAAATGAAAACAAAATGGGGGCAATTAGTTCAAAAATCACTTAAGGTCGAAAAATAAGTGAAAAATGGTAAAATGGTCCTTTTACTTGTTATAGGGTCCCACTGCTAAGTTTGGTGATGAAATAAATTGAAATGGGTATAAAAATGTCAAAATCAAGATTTTAGGCCAATGTTAGAATTTTGGCATTGTAGCAATTTAGCTTATGGAATATTGTAGCATGAATAGTAGGCCAGCAGGTCAGTAGAGCAGCCAACCCTCACAGCTCACACACTCTTGCGCGCGCGTGCACTATTTATGCTAGCAGAGTAGCTAACCTGCATGCCCGCGAGCGCGGGCCGTGCCTCTACGCCCCCCCGCACACTTGCGCGCTTGGCCGCCCTCACCGCAAGTGTGTCGGGCGTCTGCGCCTCCCTCGTGCACCTGCTGCTGCGCGCACCTGTGCCATGGGCATGCCATGACTTGCCCTCTAAGACCAGTTTTCAAGGCCATTCACTCTCATGTTAGACACCACCGTTTGGAACCCCTTTTAGGCCACTTTTGGCCATTATACCAAGCCATGTTGGGCATATTTTTGGGACACATTTTAGTCATTATTCAAGGCCATGTTTGGCCACCTCCTTAGATCACTTTTGGTAGATTTTCTGACCCATCCTTGGTCTATGCCTTAGGGAATTTTTAGCTTACTTTAGCCATCACTTTGAGCCACTTTGGGCAAACATTTTTGGTTATTTTCTACCCATGTCTTAAACTATTTTTGATCAACCTTCTAAGTTACTTTTGAACAATATTTGGGGCTATCTTGAAGGTCATGCTTGGACATGACTTAGACTATTTTGACCATTGGTTAGCAAAATATTTGACTAGTATTTGGAACTCATCTTGGGTGAGTCTAGTTAGTATTTTTTTATTCTTAAATTTAGAAAACATGGAGAAACTAATATGAAATCAACCAAATCCATTGAATTGTATTTTATTAATTCCTTTTTTTAGTTCATTTTCATTCACTCCTCGGGTTTTGGAAATTCGGGGCTTGACATCCTATGCCTCCTTAGCTTCACCCTTAAACTCTACTTCAGATCTGGATAAAACTAACATAGATTGCCCCTTATCTTTAAAGCTGTGAGTCTCAAAATCAAATTTTGAAGGAGTCATGACAATTTTGTGTGCTCCCCATGTAAACATATAAACATTATCCTTGCCCTGATAGGTAATATCACCATCATACCGCCATGGCCTACCCAACAACACATGACTAGCATCCATATCAACTACATCACAAATTACTTTATCATGATAATGTTTACCAATGAAAATAGGAACACGACAGATTTTTGTTACCTTTACCATTGGTCCATTTTTAATCCAGTCAATTGTGTAAGGAAAATAATGCTTTTCTATAGACAGCTTCATGTGATCCACCAGCTTCTTAGCCACAAAGTTCTTATAGCTTCCACTATCAACAATTAAATTGTAGACCTTTCGATTAATAGTACAACATGATTGAAAAATGTTATGGTGTTGGCCCGTGTCTTTCTTGTAATATCCCGACCCGGGATACCGGGTCACATGACACGTATTACGAGGAAAGGAAATTATATATATATAATTAATTAATTATTACATTAATTAATTAATTAAAGGAATGGATATTTATATGTATTAGTTAAATGTATATATATGCATATATATATATATATTTAATGAATGAAATATGAAAATGTTAAAAAGATGAAAAGTGGAAAAGTTGAATAGTATGTGAATGTGTGTGTGTGTGTGTCGGCTGGTGTGTGTGTGTGTGTGTCTTGTATGTATGTGTATATGTATATATATGTATATAATATATGTAAAATATCTTATGAAAATTAAATGCAAAGAAGAAAAGAGAAAAGTAGAATTTATGAGATGGGAGGGCTATGTAGGGCTAGAAATCAGAATGTAGAGAGAGAGAGAACATGAAGAGAGAGAGAGGTCGGTCACTTTCTCTATTAAAAGCCCAAGCATGCAAACCATGCTTTCTTCTTGCAAAAGAAATCAAAAGAAGAAGAACTGGGGAGCTAAGAAAAAGATCAAAAGAAGAAAGAAGAGAGAGGAATCACTATAAACAGGTAAAGTTCCAAATCTTTACATTTTTCTCTCTCTAAATTTCAAGCATGAAAGTAGGTTAGTTTTAAGTTGTTTATGTACATATGATATTTAAAACTTATTTAAAACCTGTTTAAACGTAAGATTTGGGCTTGAAACAGTGAGAAAACATGAAACCCATAAGCAGTCGCCATGGATGACCTTGCATGAAGCAGGTCTGATCCGAAGGAAACCAAACCTTGTTTGGTGTATAGGGACCTCTAGTAGACCCTACAAGCATGCTAAAAACCATCAACCGCAACCTTGAAGCTCGAAAATCGACCCTCAAATAATCAGTTGCAGGTTACGGGTGTAAGACTCAACCCTTTAAACTTTGTGTTAACTCGATATTTAAGAACAAGGTATAGATCCCCATGAAGAGGGGATCACAGCAAGCCAAACCTCATCAAAAATGGTTAAGAAACGAGCATGAACAACCGAAATAACAGTTCGGATTATCCACTTCAAAACCGAACATATGTGAGGGTTTTAAACTCCAAAACGAATGCCAATCTACTCGTTTATCTCTTAGGGATAAGATAGGACCAAAACAGTGGAGGTTGGCTGAGTAGAAATGCACGAAATAGGAAGAAATGGATTCGGAGATTAGGGTTTTCAGAGGGGGTCTCGTGGGGAAGATGAAGACGAGTCAACTCGTTTTAAAAATGGGGGCTGAGTCGACTCGGACAGGTGGCAGCCTCTGGGCTTGCCACCGATTAAATGCAACGACGCCGTTTTGGGTGTCGGTTTAAATAAAATGAGATCTAGGGCTGACGTCATGATGACGTCAGCCACATGTAAGCAGACCAGCTAAACCGGTTGGGTTGCAACTGAACCGGACTGGTTCATTTAAACTGGACCGAACCCTTTGGTTTTTAATTTATTTTAAAAATAAAATAAACCAATCCTTTGGTTATTTACGGATTGACCCCAACTGTTTTGGGAAATTCTACTGTGGCCCAGATTTTGAGAATTTTGTTCAAATACACCCCTGGGAAAATATTTAAATAATTAAATAATTATTTAATTATTTAATAAATAAAGTAAAATGACTATTTTGCCCTTGGGTCATAAATAGAGTAAACGAAGTCCAAATTAAGCATATGAATAGTGTATTTTTACTATTTTGGACATTCTGAGACTAATGGTAGGGTCCGTTTTACGAGACGGAGCCCGAAAAATAAAACACGTAAGGGGTAAATGACCAAAATAACCTTGACCCAAAATTTACAAGTTATTAGTGTATTCTTACTATCTCGGACCTTCTGAGTCCAATGGTGAGGTCCACGACACGAGATGAGGTCCCGAAAAATAAAGACACAAAAAGGGTAAAATGACCAAATTACCCCGGGTACCTCAAAAGTCAAATTAAAAGCAGGGAAGGTCTAAATTGACTTTCTTTGACATCCCGGACTCAAAAATGGAGTCCAAATTACGAAACGAAGCACAGAAAAATATGACACGAAAAATGATAAAATGACCATTTTGCCCTTTTACATGTAATTGTCCGAATTAAATGTTAGGAAAGCCTAAACCGACTTTCTTGGACACTCCGGACTCAATGGTAGAGTCTATTCGACCAAAAGAAATGTCTAAAATAAAAAGACATAAAATTTGATGAATAGCATCTGTTAGATGACTATGAACTGAAGTATTGCCAAAGAACTAAACTGAGGCAAGTACGAGAAATGAAATACGAAAAGACACGACACGTAAACATGTCAAATAAATAACTTTAAATTAAAGTTAATGGAACTCCCAGAAGAGTATAAATTAAAGTAAATTCAATTCCTAACACATTAAATTGTGTCATAGGTTAAGAATACGAGTTACGTTAAGTACATATGAATTTATGAAATCGTTTTAGGATCTAATACGATTTAAGCATAAGTTAAGGAATATCGAGATGATATTACAATGAATGTGAAGTTGATGAGATGTTTCTGAATTGTTCTTAGGAACTACCAGGAAAGTGGGAAAGCGCATTATTAGCACTAACCCTAAAGAACCAAGGTGAGTAACCCTGTGTTTGAATTGGAGATTTAACTCCATGGATTTAAAAAGGTTTTAAGTTCAAAGATATGAAGTATTCGAAGTTTCAAATTCAGTATTTACATGATGCAGTTTTAAATTGTTCTATTTTATAACCCCATTGTGACATGCTTAGTGATTGGTTTCTGCAACAGTTTTTCCTTCAAATACTTTTCAGCATGTCTAGTTAAAATGCAATTATTGTTAAATATTTTGAATTTGCTTATTTCAAGTACACGAATGTTTATTACGAATTTATGAAAAGTATCTATGAGACAAGTCACATGATAAATGTTTTATAAGATGAATGGTGCATAAGCACTTAGACAGGATTCTGAGTTTTCAGTTGCCCTGTAAAATAGGCAGGATTTTGGGTTTCACGGAACTCAATTTCCTTGTAAAATGCCCGGTAGCAGGATCTAATCCCCCAGGCAGATGAGATATCTCCATTTATAAGTAAGATGGGAGTCCGGTTCGAAACGGATTCCACTAATGAAAGTGATAAGATGACAAATGATTTGAAAATGGAAGCAGGTTTTACCCTCATTTTCAATATGCATATGTTTTGAGTTTTATATACTCTATTTAAGAAATACATGATATGGAATATGTTTTAAAAGTTCACATGTATAAGTTTAGCTTGAATATTTTAAATGTTTCAAAGCTATTGTTTTACGAAATGCATATGTTTTGAGTTATATACTCTATTTGACGAAGTATAAGTATAGCTTGAATACTTTAAATGTTTCAAAGTTATTGTTTTACGAAATGCATATGTTTTGAGTTACATACTCTATCTAACGAAGTATAAGTATAGCTTGAATACTTTAATTGTTTCAAAGCTATTGTTTTATGAAATGCATACGTTTGGAGTTATATACTCTATTTGATGAAGTATAAGTATAGCTTGAATACTTTAAATGTTTCAAAGCTACATGATTTAAGGAATGCATATATTCTGTATTCAAAGTATATGAACAATTGGCGGTGATTATTTTACAACTTTTATGTACTAAAAACCACTGCTAATTGAAAACCCATGACGAATACTGGAATTGCTCACAAGCTTAGATTAGCTTACCCGGACTTTGTTCGGACCCCCCTTTCAGGTAATTAGCAGCAGTCTTGACTTGAGGACGTTGATGATGAGTCTAGCTGATTTTGGGAAGATATGTTTAAGTAGTTTCTCTTCAGAAACCTATGAACTCTAGTAGTACATTTTGTATTAGTAGACAATGTAAGAATATGTATTAAGCCCTCAGGGCAACTGAACATGTATTGTATTAATGTTATAAGTCTTTAAGTTTTAGTTATACTCTGAATGTGTAACCATGTATGCTATGAAAAGAGCGGCAGTATCGGACGGATGTGCGTAAATTTAAATAAGAAAAGAAAAGAAAAAGTTTTTCACGCTTCCGTAAAACGTATGTTGCACATCTATTCGATACCGCTGCATAGGCAAGCCTTGTCTCGGGGCCCTCGGGTCTCGGGGCGGCGATCGCGATCCGGTGATCCGCTTAGGGTGGGTTTCGGGTCGTGACATTTCTACTTTGGTGCATATAGCAACTACTACACCACACAGTTGACTCGTTTTTCATATTCTTTTGTAAATTTTGCTCCTTCATAGAAATCATCTTCTCTAGCAGGTTCCTCTTCATCTACTTCCTCAACAACATCTGCGTTCTCAACATAGTTAACAGGTTGTCATTTTGGATAGCTATTAGAGTGATGCCCAAGTTTACTACATTGATAGCACTTGCCAGGTGTAGGCTTGGCATAGGGATTTTTGTATTTGTAGTGGGTATTGGCTTTTTCAGAGGGCCTCTGCTACTACTACCCTCTACATAACTTGTGCCTTGCGGTTTGATCTGAACAAGTTGAACAGGAGACTGAACTGCTGTTATTTGAGTGCCTTTTCATTTATCACTCCCTGCATACGAGGATTCAAGAAAATTCCTACGAAAGGGTACTACATTCGAACTTCCAGCCTTTGTCTTATTTTCCAACAATTCTGCTTTCAACACCACGTTATAAGCCTCATCAACCGTCCACAAAATTTGCAATCCAATTTTGTCACGAATTGAGGGCTTAACTCCGCTCAAATATCGTGCCACCCTCTGGCCTTCTGTTTCAACCAGATTATTGCAAATAGACAATCGATTAAATTCTGTTGTATAATAAAAAATGGATCAACTGCCTTGGGTGCAATTCTAGTATACCTGAAACAGGTACTGCTCATAATCTGGAGGGAGAAATCTTCCCATCATGTACTACTTCATCTTCCTCCAAACTCGAACTAGTTGTTTGCCTTGTCGCTGTCGATTTCATTGTAATTGGTCCCACCAAACTATTGCGCCACCTTTCAACTTAAACGCGACAAGATTGACCATCTCATTGTCGAGAACCTCTATCATGTTTAGAAATCGGTTGTAACATCCTAACCTAATTAGGCGAAACAATTAACAATAATGACGATTATCATAAGTTAATTTGCTTAATAATCATAGGCAACGCTAGTTATGACTAGTGACCCATCAATACAAAAACAAAGGTATAAATGATGAAAACAACTAATTCTAAATTAGAGACGACCAATTTGAAAATGAAATTTAATGCCAAGGGTCATGCTTGATAAGAAGTTACGACTAGTGTTAATCGAAGATTAACACACGAGTTAATTTGAAAAATTAATGCACGAAATGCACTTGGGCAAGATTTGCGCAATGCACGAATAAAGCATATTTAATCAAGATTATTCCAATAATTATAATAGATTATTAGAATAATTAAATTATATTTAAATACATCAAGACGAGACAATGAGGGCTATAAAAATTTGATAAGATCTCGATTTTTGAAATTGACACATGAGAAAAATAAATAAGTAATACAGGTACACAAAGAAGAGAAAAAATTAATGCTACAAGAAAAAGAGGATGAAGTGCAAAATGCCAAACAAGGAATAGAAAGGAAAAAAGGAAGAAAAAAAGGCCAAACGTGTTGGCCCAAAGTCTTAAATCCAAGACCAAAAAGAGGTAGAAAACTTATACATAAAAATAAAGCCAACTTGGCTACAAAACTTTTGTGCTATATATCCCACAAGAAATGTATATAACCTATATAAATCTACAAGTTTGTATGCTCAAAAGCTGAGGTGTCAACACCTCATTGGACCCTCACCTCATCCAATTAAATTTCATGCAAAGACCTGATTATTATTATATATTTATATATATGTATACTATATGTATACTATATGTATATTGCGTGTAGGTTAGAAGAAAATTCAGACCATGATGGTCGGCTAGAGAGGGAGAGAGAGTTGTAAAGAGGGAAAGATGAGACATGAAAATAGAGGAAGCCATTGATGCATGCAAAGGTTGGAGGCCATAGAGGGACCTCTGGACAGACCATGAGAGCTCAAAAGCAAGCCCAAGGAACTATGGAGGGATTGAAGGTAAAGTAACATAAAATTTGATTTTTTCTCTCCAAAAAAAACTAGCATAAAGGTACTATTTTAGAACCCTATGAACTATGAGATGTACATGCATGTGATTAAGATGAAAATAGGAAAGAACTAGAAGAATTTAATCTAAGAAAACCCTAAGAACCCTAAAACTAAAATATGACAGGAATGTTTTTTTTTTTACCTAACTCGATTAAAGCTTAAAACTAACTTCATGGCTCAAAAGAGCATGAAATATAGAGTAAAATGAAACTTGAATGAGTTAAAATAGTCAAGGAACCATCAAGAAATGTGAGATTTTAGTTTAGAGAAAGAGAGATTGCATGGATGGTTAGGGCTTGATTTGTGGTGTTTTATAAATAGGAAGATGTTCCCTGAAGTTCTAGAAATCGAATGGAGTTGGAACGGGTTCAAAACAATAACTAGAACTCCACGAAATAGAAAAAGAAGGACTTCTCCAGAAAAACGAGCCTCGCCAGAAACCCACTGGAACCCCCTATTTCATGCCCAAAAACCCACCTAATAAAAAAACCCACCTTCGATATGAAATTCCCAAGAAAAATGGGTTTGAACCCCGTTGGACTGTGATCGAAAATCAATCGGCGACGGTCGCTGGTGGTAGAGAAGGCGACCGGACCCTCGTTGGAGAATTAGGGAAGAAGAATAGTAACCGAGTCAGTCAACGGGTCAAGTCGAGTCAAATACCGTGTTTGGGCTGACCTGCGTGTAATTGGGTTTAAAACCTTAAGTGAAACGTAGTCGTTTTGCCAAAGAATTAAAATAAAAATAAAGATAGGGCTGATGTCATGATGGCGTCCGCATGATATAATAAATCAGTTGGTTCTTTACTACTTGGGAGCTGTTCATTTCAAACCTAACTAAACCAATGTGTTTTATTTAAATAGTTTATGAAATTAAAATTAGACCCTCAAAACTTTCTATTAATTATGAAATGGCCCCAACTGTTTTGGTTATTTACGAAATAGCCCAATAAATTAATCAAATATTAAATTTAAATCCTTTTAATTTTAAGAGAATTTACCAAAATGCCCTTAGGCCAAATGAAGGCCAATTAAAATAAAAGAATAGTGCAGCCCAATATTTTTAGGTATTCTGGACTCAACGACGGTGTCCGATTTGTGAAATTAGATCCCGAAAATATGAACGGGCAAACTGGAATAATTCTCAATATGTCCTAATGATTAATTAAGTGACCAATCAAATTCCAATGATTATGAAAATACATACTTTTAACTTTTTGGGACATTCCGGACCCAATGGCAGAATCTGTTTTGTGAAATGAAGTCCCAGAAATATAGACACGTGAAACGTCGCAACTATCATTTTATCCTTAGTGGTCCAAAAGCCAGTTAAACATCAAAGATGACATACTCTGGCTTTCTTAGACACTTCAGACTCAACGATGGAGTCTATTTTAGCAAACAAACTACCAAAAAATATGACACGTGAAAGTGTAAAATTATAAAAATGCCCTTAGGCTTAATATAAACCACAAATAAGCCAATTTAAATCCGAAAAAGCCTAAATTAATTATATTTAATACTCCAGACTTCATGGTTATGTCCTTTTGAGAAAAGTAAAACTCGGTAGCAAACTAAAAAATAACGAATACGTCCTTAAGACTTAATGAAGTTACCAAAAGTATGTTGATGAAATTAAAAGGTCCATGTAAATGTTATAAGGACCAATTAAAACCAAAATTAAAGTCTGAATATGTAAATTGTATACGAAAAAATATGGGATATTAAAAGTATAAATTATCATAATGCCCTTGAAGGGCCAAATAAGCTATAAAGCATTAGGGAACCCTAATTGGAAATTTGAGAACCCCTTAATCGAATAGACTAAGTTCAAAAGAAATTAAAACACTAAATAACAATGTTTGGAATTAGAATGAGTACTAATTGATTATAAAATGTATTTTTGATATGTGATTATAGGATCACCCAAATGATAGAAAATGGAAAGAAAACTATGGGATAGCTATTATGGTACTCGCATGGGAATGTGATGCTAAGAACCCAATGTAAGTAAACTCGAACTCTAAAGTGTGGTATTCCTTAGCCATGTCAAAATTATATTTTTCTCGATGCTACCAATTTGTACTCTTTATACACACCTAACAGTTATTTGATTTCCATAAATTTGATACTTGTACTTCTTTGTGGATATATTGAGATTCTTATTGCCAATATCTTGATGTGATTGCTTGTACATTTCTGTAACCCTTGATTTGGATATTGAAAAACTACTGTGTTTATCACTTGTTGTGAATTTGATATTTCATGTATATTTACATTCCTTGTGGAATTCATTTGATTATGATATCATTATGAGTGCCAGGAGTTGTGTCTATCACAACACCCATCCTGATTCTTGAGATGCTGATTTGGACCTACGGGTCGGTGGTTGGGAATGATACCCAACACTTCGTCCACAAAGGATATGATATTTGACAAGAGCTCTTGATGCTATTCAGGAATCCAAATGAGGGGTAAACTTGAATGAGTGCTATTTGGGAGTAGCCAAGCCCTATTTGTTGATAGCATCTATTAGGCTCATTTGTTTGTATCACATATCTTATACTTTGATTATAATTTGATGATGCACTCTTTGATTTTGGATACGTTTTTCAAGCCTATCATTGGATTTAATTTGATATCTTGTGATTTTTGGTAGCTGATTATTATATGTGTTAAATCCTTATTGTTGTTTTGCTAAATTGCTTACATTGCCTTTTTTAAGCTGTTTTGGAATGTGCCTTTGACTCACATGTCATCTTTGGTGATCTATTTTCCTTTGTGACTAGCTATTGTTCTATATACTTTTGCTTGCCATTTAGTTGCATTTTGTTACCTAAACTAATCTTGTCCCATGACAAAGCGAGAGAATTTACTTACTGAGCTAAGTTAGCTCACTTCATATTTATAACAATTTTTCAAGTAGCATAATATGGAAGGAAATGCAATGATGGCGTCCAGTGCAACTAGTGATGAGCTAGTGGGTAATGTTGATGATGTATAACTCCAAGTCATAATTTGAATATGTATATATTCTGTAAGGTTAATGTTAATATCAATTACTATGACATGGTGACACTAGAGAAGATGTTAGACATAAATAGTGATTTATGATGATGGAAATTATACTTGGAGATATTCTTATTGATGGTTGTTGGAATTCGATCTGTTATCAGATGAGTTGCATATGTGTAGTTTCCGCATTTAATAAAAGAACAAAAAATTATCACTCTTATGCAATTCATTTGATTTTATATGGCCTGTTCGATTGACAATGTCGGTCGCTATCCTTAATCCACATAAGGTGAGTTGTGGGTCACAACAGAGTGGTATCAGAGCTATAGGTTAATGATTCTTTGGGAGAAATTATATCAGCATTGGACTTGATGACTATTCGATGATTTAGATGATTAAATGATTTTTGATTTTGAAAGATGATAGCGTGTTTAGGTACTGAGGTAATGGTCTTTGGGAAAGACTATACCTCAACTGAATTTGATGATTCTTAGGCTATTGAGATGATCAAATGCATAACGACATTTAGGAGATAGTAGTATGCTTAAAGGCAAAGGTTAAGGATTCTTAGAAAGAATCATAGCAGTATTGAGGTTGATGACCCTTAGATAATTGAGTTGTGAATTGAACAGTGAATTATGAGAAACTATAGTCTGAACAAGCAAAACAGTTAATGCTTTTTTGGAAGATATAGGGTGACATAGAGTTGGGATTGTAAAATTTTGCAAGGTCGGTGGATCTGACAACAAATTCATGAGAGAGATAGTCTGAAGAAAGCATAAAGGATAATAATATAAGGAGTTTGAGAATTTAGATGAATTGATGATATATAATGTGAGGACTCTTGAGTGAACCATAGATAAACCCTAATAGGATAAAGACAAATAGAGCCCTAAGAGGCAATCATTATCGAGCAAGACTATTAGAGTTAACATTATGAAATATAATGGTTCTAAAAGAAGACTGACACATGATGAATGATCATTGGAGAAAATTTAATGGATCTTGTTGATCTAGGTGACGATGTGACCCAATTGTGAGCAATACTCTATTGAGTTAGCTGAGTTTATTTCAAAAGGTAAATGATTAATGACTTTGAATAAATTTTGAGGATTAATGGATCTAACGATCAAAGAGACTGAACTTGTAGTAAATGTGTAGAAAAGCTTGCGAGGACAATGATTATGATAAAAGGTTACGTAATTCTTCAATGTGCTATGAGAACAATTGTGATTATGGGAGAAAGTAAAAATAAATAAATTTGTGACACTAAGGAAGTTGAGGACTTCCATGGTTGGAAAACCTTACTAAATTTTGCTAAACTTTAAATGTCGAATATAATGACAATAACGATGAGATGGCTAATTTACTTAAGCAATTCTAAAATATGATATGAAGTCCAGAATGAAAAAATTATGGATAGCAGTACTTGCAAATGAACGAGTGCTAGTATGCTATTAAATCTTTGGTTACAGATGAGACTTATAACACCTCGACCCAGTTAATGGAAATTAAGTCATTAATTAAATATTATGGACTTCATGAAGAAAAATTAGATCAAGAAAATGAAGGCAATAATAAAATAAATATACGACTAATGAAAACGGTACGTGAAGAAAATAAAATGACAAGACTTCGATTAACGAGGTCGACGCATAAAGAAAACAAAAAAAATATTCAAGATTTCGATTTATGAAATCGATGCGTGAAGGAAGTGAATAAGAACACAAGTAAACAAGAAGAAAAATAAAAATAAAGCAAAAAGGAAAAATGTAAAGATCTGAAAAATCAGGGTAAATTTTTTATTTTTGCCGGTAGGGCACTACACATGCATCATTTAGGAATAAGTCATGTTTAGAAGAATATTTAGAGTATTCCATAGAAGAGAGATATACTTAGAATTTTACAATACACCTGTAAAAATTTGACCCTATTCGGAGACAGTTTCAAAAATGGTCCATAAAGGGCATCTTGAGTGGCCCAGGTGGACCTAGCCAAACCCAGCCACAGGCAAAAATAAATTTTTTTAAAAAATATCATTTAAAATAATTTTAAGAACTTTTTTTAAAACAAAATATCGAATTAAGGCGTTTCGGGACTGGTTGTAGTGTAACGGGGTCCCAAACTCATTAAAGGCAAAATAGTCTTTTGCTCCTTTGTGTCACGACCCGAAACCCACCTTGTGCGGATCTCGTATCGCGACTGCCACCCTTCGGCCGAGGCCTTAGGGCAAGGCTTACATAAGCAACAGTATCGGACAGTGATGCGACCTGTGGTTGCGGAAGCGTGAAAAACATTTTCTTTTCCTTTTAAAAAAAAACATCTGTCGCATATCCGCCTGATACTGCCGCTCTTCATAGCAGTACACATAAATATAATAATCAGAACATAATAATAACTAAAGATTTTATATAATACATATCCGTGTGCCCCTCGGGCTTAAGTACATGATTGTCCCAAAATTACGATTACAAAAGTTTGACCAACTATGGGTCCTAATACTTCCATAATATCTTCAGGTCCTAATTAAGCTGTCAACGTCACTCCCCATATTGGGCAAGGGTCTACCCATCATCATCACCTAAAAAATGTTGGGGAATGGGGTGAGCTTCGAGAAGCCCAATGAGTAATTCCTACATCTGTCATGGGTTTTCAATTGATAGAGGTTTCATACATGAGAGTTTATAAAATACTCAACTACCAATTGGTCGTATACTTGAACATAGAGGACATGCATTCTTAAAATATGTAGCTTTGAAACATTCAAGGTATTCAAGCTAAAACATATATTTCCATAAAAGAGCATATGTATTTCAGAACATGTAACTTAAAATCATGTAAACATGCATAGTAAAAATAGGGGTAAAACCTGCTTCCATTGCCAAAATCGTTTGTCATATTTTCTCTCTAATTAGGCGGAATCTGTTTCGAACCGACTCCCATTTTACGTATACGTGGAGATATCTCATTTGCTTGGGGGATTAGATCCTGCTATCGGGCATTTCACATGATAGGTCCGTTGGGTTCCGTACAACCCTCCTCACTACCTATGTGATGATGCACATGATAGGTCCGTTGAGTTCCGTACAACCCACAACACTACCTATGTGCTTATTATTTATCTTGCAAAACGTTTATCATATGACTTTTATATAAAAGCCTTTTATGAGTATTTAAAACATGTGACGTATAACTTTTGCAGTGATGCTTCAATACTTGCAGTAATCAAATTCAGAATATTTGAGGAAATCAGACATGCTAACTATTTTGAAAAGGAAACATTTACGGATATAAATATGTAAATAATCGTGGAGCATGTCATAGCAGAATATTTAAGAAAACAGAAATCATGAATACTGAGTTTGATATACCAATGTCGTAAATATCTTGAACTTAAAACATCCGTTGAAATCCGTGGAGTTAAAGCCTCCACTTCAAATGTAAGATTACTCACTTTACGTGTCTGGGCCGGCTCTATAGAGGCGCCTTCCCTTTACCCTTTTCCTTTCTTAGCCTATCAAGATTTATGAAGATTCCATAAATTTCATATGCACTTATCAACTTTATGACTCACCAATTGTAGACTGTGAAAAGCCTAAATTCTTATACTGGTCTGACTTATAACTGTATTATAGTCTAGCAACTTATGTACTTAATGATAATAATATTACCTGCGATGAATTTCAGCTAAGGTTTCATTGTTCTCTCGTTCCTCTTCTTCCTTAAGCTGCACCTCAGGAAGTCTCCTTGCTGCTACTTCCTGGGCGTGTCGACCAATTAGAACAATTGGTTCCCAATGTATGAAGGGTGTGAGGGACTTAATCTCACAGTATTTAGCAATCCTCAATTTCTTGTGGAGTACTCAGTGTTGTCGATCTAGTTCATCCAGAAAATCTTGTTGTTTCTGACCCTTAATTATGGTCTGAGGCTTAATCATTATGAATTAGCTGAACTTGACCTACACAAATTAATGTATTAGGAACTTATTTCGTTCTAAACTATACTCTTCTGGCAGCTCCATTAACTTTAATTTAATTTATTCACTTCACATGTTTACGTGTCGTATCTTCTAGTATCGTATTTCCTCGTACTTGTCTTAGTTTAATATTTCAGCAATACTTTAGTCTTTAGTCATCTGACAGATGCTATTCAACAAATTTTATGTTCTTTTATTTTAGACATTTCTTTTTGGTCGAACAGACTCTACCATCGAGTTCGAAGTGTCGAAGAAAGTCAGTTTAGGCTTTCCTAGAATTTAATTCGGACTTTTGTATGTAAAAGGGCAAAAAGGTCATTTACCTGTTTACGTGTCATATATTTTTTTTTCGTACTTCGTTTCATAATTTGGACCTCACCATTGAGTCCGGTATGTCGAAGAAAGTCAGTTTAGACCTTCCCCGGTTTTAATTTGGCTTTAGGGGTACTAGGGGTAATTTGGTCATTTTTCCTTATGTGTTTTAAATTTTTAGGGCCTCGTCTCGTGTCGTGGACCTCACCATTGGACTCAGAAGGTCCGAGATAGTAAGAATACATTAATAACTTGTTAATTTTGGATAAGAGGTATTTTGGTCATTTCATCCCTTTACGTGTCTTTATTTTTTGGGGTCCCGTCTCGCAAAACGGACCCTACAATTAGTCTCAGAATACCCAAAATAGTAAGGATACACTATTCATATGTTTAATTTGGACTTTATTCGCTCCATTTATGACCCAAGGGCAAAATAGTAATTTAACTTTATTTATTAAATAATTAAATAAATTATTTAATTATTTTTCCCAGGGGTCTAATTGCATAAAATTTCCCTCAGTTGGGCCACAGTAGAATTTCTTAGAAATTCTGGGGTCAATCCGTAAATAACAAAAGGTTTGGTTTATTTAATTTTAAATAATTTAGAAAACCATTGGGTTCGGTTGGGTTTTAAGTGAACCGGTCTGGTCTGATTGTAAACCAATCGGTTTAGCCGGTTTGCCACGTGTTGCTGACGTCATGATGACGTCAGCCCTAATGTTTTAAAAATTAAAACCAAAACGTTACCGTTTAAATAACTATGACCCGTTGGATCCGGATTTAACCCAGACCCGTGTCCGACCCGTAGCCCGACCTGAATAGTGTCATCTTCCCCACAAGATCGACACTGTTCATCCGAAACCCTATTTTTTTACAGTTCGGTTTCGTGACGTTTTGAGAGTCCATTTCCTCTGTTTTCTTTTCCAAACACTTCCTAATACATTATGGTATACTTTTACATCGATTTAGAGCTTCGAATATAGCTCAGAGGCTCGGTTTAGGTCGCGACAACCAGACCTGTGATACCCAAAGTTCATGCTCATTTCTTGATCATTTTCAATGAGGTTGGGCTTGTTTTGATCCCCTCTTCATGGGGTTTCATATTTCGTTCATAAAGGTAGGTTTAACATCGAGTTTAAGGTATTGGGTTTCAAACCCGTAACCTGCAACTCATCATATGGGGTTCATTTCTTAGGCTTTGTGATCGCGGTTATATGTTTTTAGGATGCTTTTAAGGTCTAGTTGAGGTCTTGATAAGCCAAAACTAGTTTGGTGGAAGTTGGTTCAGACCTGCTTGAGCAAGGTCCATCCATGGCTGCCGTTGTACGGCTAGGTGTTTTAGGTTGTTTAAGAGTCTGTTTTTCATGCCTTGTTCATGTTTATTTACTCTAAACATCATATATACTAAAATCAGAAGCTAAAACAGTTCATGCATAGGAAAGTTTTTAAAGAGAGAAAATGTTAAGTTTTTGATGTTTTACCTCTAACAGTGACTCCCTCTTCTTCCTCCTTCCTCCGAGGTCTCCTTTCTCTTCTTTTGAACTCTTCTCTCTCTCTTTCTCTCTCTCTCTCTCTCTCTCTCTCTCTTCTTGTGTGTTGAATTTTTGGTGTGTATCTAATATATGTATATATGTATATGTATTCACATCAATGGTCATCACCAACTTCTTTCTTTTCACCCCCATTCCCCATCACAATCAGACCTTACTTCATTTATTTCTCTGATTTTTGGGGCCATACCTCACCATGCTTCCCCACCTACTTGATTATAAAATACGTATATATATAATGCATACTACACATACACACACCCACACTCACACTCACGGTTCCATGCACACAAATACACATATATATTAACATATTATATATACACATATATAAATATATTTATTCATTTACATGGGTATATATATATATATATATTTACATATATATATATATATATGTATATATTTACACATACTTGACCATACACTCTTACTACACACTCATAATGTGTGTTTTTATAAAAAAAAAAGAAGAAGTCAATTTCATATACTTAATTAATTAATTGTTTTCCTTAAGTGCATATATCTTTACACTAATTTTTCATATCCTCGTAATGCGTGCCATATGACCCGATATTTTGGGTCGGGGTATTACACTTTGCCCCTTTACTATAAATAGACCCCTTAGTGTGAAAAAAAAAACATAGAAATGGTCTGGGAATACAACAACAACTCGTGCATGGAGAGAAAAGTGAAGGAGACCTAGGGTTTTTCAACTTTTCAACCTTCAAAACTCATCTTTAGGCTTAGATTTTTATAAAACTTCCTTCTAGGAAGTTGTTCCTCACATCAAGGGCTACATTCTCACTGATTGGTTTGACTGCACAACGAACATAACTCCCTAGGGTTGAGAAAAATCCCTTTAGGTGTGATGTTTTGCTAAGTAAGGAATAGGGTTAAGTTTATGAGTGTTTTATAAGTTGATTGAATGACATATATGTTTATTTGCTGTTAGAAAGTCACTTAGGATGTAGTTGCTTTGAAAACCTAGAGTTAGTTGTTTATGTACTTGTGTGTTCTTTGTATTCTTTGGGAATTTGGTACAGTGATAAACATGAACCATGACTATATGTATAATTCATTGTATTCTAACTTATGTTCATGTAAACAAAATCTTGTAGTTGGAAAGTTATGATTTATTCAATGTATTGGTACTTTATGTATTTTGTAATCTTTGAGAATTTTTCAAAATGATGAACATGTAACTTGAATATATATTTGATTCATTATATTTTAGCTTATGTTCATGTGAATAGACCTTGTGTTTTGGAAGATATGGTTCTTTAATGCATTGATGCTTTGTGTAATTATGTGTTCTTTGAGAATTAGTAATATAGAGAACATGTAACATGAACATGTGTTTAAATTGATTATACATAGCATATGTTCATGTGGAAGAAGTTGTGTGGTTCGAAAGTTAGAATTTACTTTATAGAGGATGCATGATTTACGGTGTATACCAAGTATTTGATAAAATACCTCATTGAGATTGCA
Organism: Nyssa sinensis; assembly: GCA_008638375.1. Classification (NCBI taxonomy): domain Eukaryota; kingdom Viridiplantae; phylum Streptophyta; class Magnoliopsida; order Cornales; family Nyssaceae; genus Nyssa; species Nyssa sinensis. The sequence goes on along the minus strand of CM018044.1, from coordinate 26,444,294 downwards.
TAGAAAAATCAAGGCATATTGACATGGTGTGAACTTTTAGAAACATAGTGTGGATTGAGCACATTGGTGCTATGCCTTATGAGGGTGTAAATCCTATGTTGAAAAATCCAAAATTGGCCATTGGTACTCGCAGGCCAACGGGAACATACCGTGAAGCGAGACATACGAGTGGTACTTGCATGCCAACGGGGAAAAAATCGTGAAGTGAGACATGAGTGTGGCATAGAGTTGCATGTGTGGGTCATGCATATTGTCATTACATAGCATTGAGGGATTGGAGGGTTATAGCTTATAAATGTACACTTGCACATGCCACGCCTTAACTTTGTTCCTTGCATTAGTACTATGTCATACCAGCAGTTGTGCTGACCCATTATGGGATATCATATTGCAGATGAGGCTCCTAGTACTTGAGACTTGATGAAGTCTTAGAGGAAGGAGGTAAAGGAACTTGAAAGGATATTTGGCCCTTGGGGTATATTTTGTATATATAGGCATAAGCCCAAAAGACTTGTGTTTTAATTTGGAAGAATCGTGAATTATAGGCCTTGGGCCAATTTATAATGTAAGGGTTTAAGCCCAAATGACATGTAGAATATATTTGTTTAATGTGCCTTACATATATATATATATATATGTTGAAAGAAATGAATGTATGTTTAATTTCCATGAATTGTGGCCATTGAGTGAGGATGGAAATGTACAAACCCTTAATTGTATGATGTGTCATGAATATTAGGTGGGAAAAAGACTTAGAAAATAAAAGGGGCTATGTTGAAATTTTGAAAAAATTAAAGGATTTGTTAGATGTGTAAAACAGCCTTTAAATAGGTGGGAAGGTGGCAAAAGAGGGGTTTAAAAACTTTGAAGAAATAGGCTAAAAATGGGAAAAAAGTAGCCTTCAAAACTTTGAAAAACAAAAATTGAAAAACAGAGAAAATTGGCTACTGGACAGAGAAATTCAGCCGCAGCCAACTATAGTGAAAATACAGAAAACAACCTAGGACAGCCCAGCCCCTGTAGCACGCCTGCTACTGGCCCCATGGGCGCCCACTCGTGATAGCCTGCTGCCTTGTCATGGCACCTAGCCTGACAGTCCCTTTGACACCACCCCTTGACCACCTTTTTAAGCCATGTTTGGCAACCCTTTTTAGCTATGTTTGGGTAACCTCTTGAGCCATGTTTGGCCATCCTTTTTGAGCCATGTTTAGCCACCTTTTTGGGTCATGTTTGGCCACTCTTATAGGCTATGTTTGGTCACTACCTTGGACCATTTTTGGGTAGACTTTTTGACCTATTCTTGGCCAGGCATTTGGGGCCCATTTGGGCCATTATTCTAAGACATTTTTAGAGATATTTTGAGGCTGTTTTGGAAGCCATTTTTAAACATGACTTAAACTATTTTGAATATTAATTAGGAGGGATGTATGAGTGACATTAGGGAACCATTTTGGTTAAGTCAAATAGGAAGTCTTCATTTCTAATTTTGGAGAAACATGGGGGAATGAATGTATAATCAACTAAATTCACCTTAATAGCCTTTCATTTACTTTTCTTATTTCATTTCACTCACTCCCTGGGTTTGCGAAAATTCGGGACGTAACAGAAAATTAGATAAAATATGTAAAATGCCAAACAAGGCATATAAAGCAAAAATGAAGAAAAATAGGCCAAAATTATTGGCCCAAAGGTTTGATCCCCAGACCAAAAATTGGGAAAGAACCTATGTCCAAAAAATAAACCACTTGAGCTACAATACTTTTGTGTTATATATCTCATAAGATATATATATATATATATATATGCTATAAAAAAGCTCATCCCACCACCCATCACAACCAATAAGAATACATGCAACACATTAGCACCAAAAATTAAATATATATAAGTATACGTGTATATGTATATATACAAGACTTACGTGAGACAGAACTACCAAAAGTGGATGTGTGCGGCTAGAGAGAGAGAGAGAGAGAGAGAAGAGGAAGAAGAAGAAGAAGAAGAATAAGAAAGGGAAGAAAAAGGAATGCAGAATCTGCATGCATGGTTGTATAAGGTTGAATGGAAATCCTTGAGTTGAAACCAAAGAATTGTTGCAATAGAGAGGGAAGAGGAACCGAAGAGAGAAGAAAAGGTAAATTCTCTCTCTAAGAGAAATTTTATAATTTTTTTAAGTTCTATCAATTTGAACTCTGTATTTGAGATTCTCTATTGAGAATTAGTGGTCTAGAGAAACCAGAGTCTGAAGGACCTAGAAAATTGAAAAAACCATATAGTTGCCATTGTTGCACCTTAAAAATCTAGGTCTAAACCAAACCAAACCAAGCTCTATTTAGGAACAGTGATCAAAAGTAGGGTGAAAATGAATCATAATGCAACAAAAACTGAGGCATTTGGCTCAGAAATGATCATTTTATTGGAGGTTGTAGGTCTAGGGTGATAATCGACCAACCGTGAAACTAGATATATTCCATGGATTCCAAGGCAAGGACTTGTAGCCCATTAAAAATGGTGATGAATAGGCCAAGAATGGACTATTGTGGTCCACTATGAGACAAGGAAAATGGGATTACAGTGCTCGCCAGAAAGTCGGGCCTCGTCGGAGCCTGATTGAGAATCTCTATTTCAGCGGCCATAGCTAGATTAAATAGAAAACCCACACTTGATTTGAAATCGCCATTGAAAAAGGAGTCGGACCACGTTGGTTTTGTCCCCAGAAAATAATCGACGCCGGAGAGGGTGACTGGAACCCTCACCGGAAAAAACTAGGAAGAAGACTGTTCAGGTCGAGGGTCGGAACCCACCCAAGCACATATAGGGTTAATTCGAAACTGTGTCATTTTGGGTTTAATTTAAAATAAAAATGGGGTGGTTGGCAATGGGAATAAGCCCTGATTTAATACCCCTGTTCAGACCAGGTATACTCTATCTCTGTTTTGCCTTCTATCTGTTGTTTGGCAATTTAATTATTAGAAAAATAAAGGGGAGTCGTAACTCCCCAGATTCGACCCCTGCACCTCTCACACTGTGAGGAATCTAACTCACACATGTATGCCACTGTGCCACCGTGGCACATGTGTATTCTATTAACAAGAAATATATATAATATTAAATTAAATGACTAAATTAGTTTAATTAATTTAATTATTGTAAATTGTCCTATTACCCAAATAAAATAAAAAAAGTAGAGTATTTTAACTATTTTCGACATTCTGGATCCAATGGCAGGATCCGTTTTACGAGACTTGATTCTAAAAAATTAAGACACGTAAAATGCAAAATTAGCATTTTACCTTTAAAAATGTCTAAAGCCAAATAGAAGTCCGAAAGGGTCTAAATTGACATTTTTCGACATTTCGGACCCAATGATGAGGTCCAAATTATCAAATTAGGTACTAAAAAATAAAACACGTGAAAATAAGACTATATTAAATTACGCCTATAAGTCCACTTTTACGAAAATAAGACCTACTACGTTCTGGACCTAATGATGATGTCAGCATGATGTAATGAACTGGTTGGTTCTTTACTACTTGGGACCTGTTCATTTCAAACCTAACTAAACCAATGTATTTTATTTAAATAGTTTATGAAATTATAGTTAGACCTTCAAAAATTTTTGTTAATTATGAAATGGCCCCAATTGTTTCGGTTATTTACGAAATAGCCTAGTAAATTAATCAAATATTAAATTTAAATCCTTTTAATTTTAAGAGACACTATCAAAATGCCCTTAGGCCAAAAATAGGCCAATTGAAGGCCAATTAAAATAAAAGAATAGTATAACCTAATATTTTTAGGCGTTCCGGACTCAATGGCAGAGTCTGATTTGTGAAATTAGATCCCAAAAAACATGAACAGACAAATTGAAATAATTCTAAATATGTCCTAATGATTAATTAAGTGACCGATCGAGTTCCAATGACTATGAAAGTATATACTTTAACATTTTGGGACATTCTGAACCCAATAGCGCGATCCATTTTGTGAAATAAAGTCCTGAAAATATAGACACGTGAAATGTCGTAATTATCATTTTACCCTTAATAGTCCAAAAGCTAGTTAAATATCAAAGATGACATATTTTGACTTTCTTAGACATTCCTAACTCAACGGTAGAGTCCATTTTAGCAAACAAAGTACCAAAAAATGTGACATATGAAAGTATAAAATTATAAAAATGCCTCTAGGCTTAATATATGTCACAAATAAGCTAATTTAAATCTGAAAAAGACTAAATTAATTATATTCGATATTCCAAACTTGAAGGTGATGTCCTTTTGAGAAAAATAAGACTTGGTAGCAAACTAAAAAAATGATGAATACGTCCTTAAGACTTAATGAAGTTACCAAAAGTATATTGATGAAATTAAAAGGTCTATGTAAATGTTATAAGGACCAATTAGACCCAAAATTGAAGTCTGAATACGTAAATTGTGTATGAGAAAATATGAGACATTAAAAGTATAAATTACCATAATGCCCTTGAAGGGCCAAATAAGTTATAAAGCATTAGGGAACCTTAATTGGGAATCTGAGAACCCCTTAATCGAATAGACTAAGTTCAAAGTAACTTATAACACTAAATAACAATGTTTGAAATTAGATTGAGTACTAATTCATTATGCAATGTATTTTTGATCCATGATTATAAGATCACCCAAATGATGGAAAATGGAAAGAAAACTATGGGATAGCTATTATGGTACCCACATGGGAATGCGATGCTAAAAACCCAATGTAAGTAAACCCGAACTCTAAAGTGTGGTATTCCTTAACCATTTCAAAATTATATTATTCTCGATACTGCCAATTTGTACTCTTTATACACATCTAACAGTTATCTGATTGTCACAAATTTAATACTTGTACTTCTTTGTGGATATGTTAAGATTCTTATTTTCAATATCGTGATGTGATTGCTTGTACATTTCTATAACCCTTGATTTGGATATTAGAAAACTACTATGTTTCTCACTTGTAGTGAATTTGATATTCCATGTATATGTACATTCCTTATTTTATTCATCTGATTATGATATCATTATGGGTGTTGGGAGTTGTGTTTGTCACAATGCTCATCCTGATTCTTTAGATGCTGATTTGGACCTACGGGTCGGTGATTGGGAATGATACCAAACACTTAGTGTATGGAGGACATGATATTTGATAAGAGCTCTTAGTGCTATTTAAGAACCCAGATGAGGAGTAAACCTGAATGAGTGTTATTTGGGGGTAGTTGAGCCCTATTTGTTGATAACATCTATTAGACTCATTTATTTGTATCACATAGCTTTTACTTTGATCATAATCTGGTGATGCACTTTTTGATTTTGGATACGCTTTTCAAGCCTATCATTGGATTTGATTTGATATCTTGTAATTTTTGGCAGCTAGTTATTGTATGTATGAAATCCTTATTGTTGTCTTGCTAAATTGTTTACATTTCCTTTTTCAAGCTGTTTTGGGATATGCCTTTGACCCACAGGGTCATCTTTGGTGATCTATTTTACTTTGTGACTGGCTATTGTTCTATATCCTTTTGCTTACCATTTGGCTGTATTCTGTTACCTAAACTAACCCTTTCCCATAGGCAGGGCAAGGGAATTTACTTACCGAGCTGAATTAGCTCACTCCATATTTATAACAATTTTTTAGGTAGCACAATATGAAAGGAAATGCAATGATGGTGTCTAGTGGAACTAGTGATGAGCTAGTGGGCAAGGTTGTTGATGTATAACTCCAAGTTATAATTTCAATATGCGTATATTCTGTAAGGTTGATATTAATATCAGTTATTGTGACATGGTGACACTAGAGATGATGTTAGACATAAATGATGATTTATGATGATGGAAATTATACTTGGAGATATTTTTATTGATGGTTGTTAGAATTCGATCTATTATTAGATGAGTTGCATATGTGCAGCTTCCGCATTTAATAAAAGAAAAAAAATTATCACTCTTGTGCTATTCATTTAATTTTGTACGGCCTGTACAACTAACAATGTTGGTCGCTGCCCCTAATCTTTATAGGGTGGGTTGCGGGTCGCGACATCGGCCAGCCTCAGAAATTCAGTCAAGGAAATCTTCAATGTTAATATTTTCATTAAAGGTACCAATGTCATCCTTTATCCGATAATCCTCAAAATCTTGGTTCCATCTAGCAGGCGTACGAACCTTATAGTTCTCCACATCATCTGAACCTGATTTGTCTCTATAGGTAGGCTGCCTTTGGGGACACTAACCTGGAATAGTCCTGTCTTTAGGATGGCCTTGGGAAAATCCTCCGACATGATTCTTGTCGATTGGAGGGTCCCTAGGGGCATTAATATTGAGCCGCTTGAGCATCTGTTGCATAGCACCGAGCCGGTCATTAATATGTGCTAACTGCTGCCCATGGTCGCCAATTACTGCCCATAAATCCTCCATCCCTTGACAAACGTCAATGGGATTTGGATTCCCGACTTCACTGTTTGCCATTGAGCAAAGAAAATCATCGCTCTAACACCAAATGATGCGGAATGGAAACGTTGAAGGAGAGTTGAACACGTTGAATTCCTTATAGAACAAGTAACATGTGGACTCCTCACCCAAATAAGAGAAATAATTCTCTAGAATTCGTAATTGAATTAATATTGATAAAAAAATTTCATGATAAAGATCTATTACATCATATTTATAGTACTAAAATACTCATATTTTGATTAGGAAACAAAAAATTTTATTTTTATACTAATCCTACTACAATAAAGGCTAATAATCTGAATAGGAACTATTAATTCCTATACTTTCTATACAAATCCTAATAAAATAAGAAAACTTGAAAAATTAGGAATAAAACTAATATCCTTATTTTTAAGATACTAAATATGTCCTACATCACTTGTATTTAAAAACAAAACATGTTCAGAGACATGTCATTTTCATAAGATATCCAACTCTAGGACTTGTATGATCAGGGTAAAGGTTGTCTTAAACAATTTTAATATTGATGCACTAGTTCTAAAGATTATAAATGTTGAGTTTGTAGAACTAAAATTTTAAGGTAAATTTATAAATTAAAATTAAGTTTTCCATTTTTGACATAAAATTCAAATCCTTAATAAAGTTAGTTTTCCTTTTTAACTGATATTTAATGTTAAGTATCGTTAGTAAAAAACAATGTTACGTATCAAATGTAATTAATATATTAATAACTAAAAACATTTAGTAATAATTTATTAATTGAATTTTAAAACAATACCTTTCCTTTTGTAAAAAAATAAAAATAAAAATTTGGATTGCGCTACTAGTCCTGTAAAAGAAATTTCAGTCTTTTTAATCATAAGTTCCAGTTTAGTTATAAAAAATATTGTCTGTCAATATTAAACATGTCACGCCCCGAATTCCCGACGAACCCGGGACGCGACTGACGAGACAGAAAATAAAATAAATAAAAGGACAAATATAAATAAATCCACTAAGCAAGCCTCCATTCCCATCAATACATACAATAACATAAAGTACATTGTTCATAGGTCATTCGGGCTTAAGCCCTTACATTACAAAATATAAGTCCCACGGACCAAAATATGCCAAGTGCTTCACCCTATCAAAGTATCACTGGGTCTCAAGTAGCTGAAGGGTCCTCATCTGAAAAATGTTGCCCACGAATGGGTCAGCTCAACTGCAGGTATGATGAAGTGCTAATACAAGAAATAAAGCTAAGGCGTGGCATGTGCAAAGTGTACATTTATATCTAAATGTCATTCAACGCATCGCAGTAATATATGAATGGTATGCATAACGCACCCATGCACAACTCTATGCCACACCCATGTCTCATTTACGGGTACTCCCCGATGGGAACAGAGTACCAATGCAATGGCCAATTTTGGGTTTTTCACCACAGGATCTACACCCTCATAATGCAAAGCACCGTGTGCTTACCCACGCCATGTTCTCAAAGAATTCATCATATGCCAATATGCCAATGCAATCTCAATGAAATATGGTTTCCATAATATAGCATGCTCGAGACAATAATACATAAATCATCAGCTGATTCCACATGTAAGCATATCACATATAATCAACATATACACATATCATGATTCACGTTCATCATTCATTAAACATTCATAAAGTACAAGTAACATGTAAGCATGTGAACAACTAATTCTAAATCATCAAGTAAACACATTCCACATAAACACATAAGTCATGCCAGTCATTCACAGAACATTCCTAACTTAACTTCATTTCTAACATTAGCAAAACACCATACCTGACGGGTTAGTCACAACCCAAGCAAACCGCACTCGTAATGTAGTGAGAATGTGGAAGGATCAGACTGCCTTCTCCTTGCTTGTCGGTATCCCTAAAATCACAACAAGTGACTTAGTTCATTTGTTTCCTAAATGATGCTATCAAACAAATTTTATGTCTTTGTTTCATAAGTTTCTATTCTGCTAAATTAAACTCTACCATTGAGTCCAGGACGTCGAAGAAAATAAGTTTAGGCTTTCGTAGAACTCAATTCGGACATCTGGGTTCAAAAGGGCAAAACAGTCATTTTGCACTTTTCACGGGTCCTTACATTTCGTGACCTCTTTTCGTAAATCGGACTCCACGGTTGAGTCCAGAATGCTCGAGATAATAAAGTTTCACTATTTGTTTACTAAATTCGGAGTTCGTTTGACTGTATTTTAATTCAGGGACATTTTGGTAATTTTAAAGGTTACTACGGGTCTTTTATTTTTCGGGATCCCGTCTCATAAAACGGACCTCACCATTGGCCTCAGAATGGTCGAGATAGTCAAAATACACTAATGACTTGTCCCATTTGGACTCCAGGTTATTTTTGAATATTTAAATAAGTAAATTAATTTAATTAATTAATTAATTTAATTATTATTTTATTAATATTCAAATTTGGTGGGTCAAATTGTAATTTCTCCAAAGTTTAGGGGCTAAAATATAATTTCCGAAAGCTGATGGGTCAAGTCAGAATTTTAAAAAGTCCAGGGGCAATTCTGTAATTTTGAAAACCCTTATCCCATATTCGGATAACCAAACAAGGATCAATCCGAGAACAGGGATAGGATATCCCTGTTCCAATTTAATTTCAAATTTTTAATTTCTTAAACTTGTAACCAAACAGACCCAATTGGTTTTTAATTTAAAACATGGGAGCGACACGTGGCAGGGGTGGTTCGGCCTAAGCCCGACCCGAACCCGAACCAAACCTGGACCCGACCCAACTGCCCCCCCTTCTTCCCCGTTTTTTCGGCGATGCACCATTAGGGTTCCGGCGCCTTCTCCGGCGCCGGCGACCGTTTTCCGGCGGACTTTTCATGTTTCCAAAATGTCATTTTCTTCCATTTTCCCCCTAGATTCCTTTTCTAAAGTTAGTTTTTGATTTGGCCCTTTGGATTTTCACGAAAATGGGAAAATCTGTGGCTCCAGCCAACTGAGATTCTCCATTTTCGAGCTTGTTCCCTCACTGGTTTTGGTTAATTCAAACTCCAAATGTTTTCTGCACCTTAGGGGGTTATTTTCCCATCATCCTAATCTAATTTAACACATAAAATATCAAGCCGATCTCCCATGGCCGTGACCTGCAACTCCCCATTTCTCCCTCATCTTTCAACCATTTTCTTTCATTCTTTTTGCATTATTTTCCTGATTTCATGCTTTGTAAAACCCTATGATTTAAACTAAACAAGTCATGCTCTAAAATTTAAAACAGAAGCAACCCACTTACCTTGAAATTTCTAATTTTCTCTTGGTGGGTTGCTTCCTCCCCTCTTCTGTTCCTCTTGATCCACCTCAGTTTCTCCCTTCTTCCATTCTTTCCTTCTGTTTTCTTTTCTAACTCAACACACACGTCCGTATGTATGCACAAGACACAACCGACCCTTTTCTCTCTCCTCTCTTTCTCTCTCTATTCCTCTCCACTTGCAGCCTTCCTTGACCTTTCTCCCTCTGTTCAGCCCCTTGCTTTTCCCCAAATGCAGCTTTGCATTAAATGCAAAGCTGCCCTATGCAAGTCTATATATATATATATATACACTCATCACACATACACACACACTAGACACACACACACTTAGCCGACACCTCACACACACACTCTCTAAGGTCTGTTGCACACACACACTGCACTGTTATATATATATATATATATATATATATATATATATATATATACCTATACATACCCACATACATATGTACATGCATTATCCTACACATACACACATACATATAATTATTTCACACATACATACATATATCATTTTACACATATACACATACCTATATACATGTAATATCCCACACATGCATATATATTACATATACATAACCCACATAACCCACATAACCCACATAACTCACATTTTAGATTTTTCTAATAATAATAATAACAATAATAATAATAATAATAATAATAATAATAATAATAATAATAATAATAACCATAACATTATAGAAAAAAAAATTAATTTAATAACCAAGAAAATTTTATATTTAAAAAAAAAAATTTCGGGTTATTACAAAACATTTTATATTTCTTTAGTTTTTAAACTTATGATGAAACGTGCCGCTCAGAATTCGTCGCGAAAGGCCTATTTTCTTGTAGTAAACATCAAGTAAAATTTTTGTCATTCTTAACTTAAACTCGTGACCTCGTCATGGGTTGTGTTTCACATGACTTCCTGTTGGGTATTCATTTGTTATTGTGAGTTGGGTATGTAGCTCCATTCATTGATTGTTGGTAGAGGCAACAAATATTATCCAAATCTATCAATTTGTCCTAATCCGTCCACTATTTAATGGATATGGATAACTCATTTAATTAGTGGATCATAAATAGATTGAGTAATAAAGAACTTGTCAATTTAGCAGGTCAATACGGGTTGAATATGAGTGTTTGACGAGTTGAGTATAAAATTGAATATAGGTGTTTGACGGGTTCAGAATAAGAAAGAACAAAATAGTATAAGAATATATATATATATATATATATATATATCTTCGTTTGAGAAAGAACAAAATAGTAAAACATGTATCATGGATTATAAAACAAAATTAATATTTAGATAATATAATTCAGCATCATCATATATATAAAAAAAAAAAGAAAATACAAATTAGAATCTTGTGATCCAAAGTAAGTTGAATTGATTTTTGCTAAGAGCTTTGGATAACATTTTTTTTCATAAACAATAGTTAACATATACAAACCACGTCAAGGAGATACATATACAAAACTATGAATTCATCTTTATTAGTCTATTGAATAATAAATTAATAAAACATACATACCACATCAAAGAGACACATACAAATCCTAAAAGTCCTCTAACACTTAAAAAGTAATGTTGTAGATTTATATTAATTATTATGAAAAAAATAAAGTTTCCTATCACTACTTAAATACATAAAAAAATTAATTACATATAATTATTTATATATATATATATATAGAAATGTAATATGTAGATTATATTAATTACATTATATATATAGATAAACATAATATATATATAGCACTAATACATATATATATATATATTACATATATTAACTATCTATGTATATCAATATATGTAATATATATTAACTATATATATATATATATATATATTATACTAGTTATCTATATAATTGTAACATATATTAATTATCTACAAATATATATATATATATATAATTATTTATTGTATAATACAAGAAATCAAAATTTTTAAAAAAGAGTTATAGTATAAAAGAATTTCTATCACTAGTGGTGAAAGAGAGAAGTGTAAAAAAAAATAGATAAGATACAAATACAGATTATATACAATTATTTTTTACGAGAAACATAAATTTTCTTATATATTTTGTTGGAAAATAGAAGTAATATTTTCAAGAAAAAAAAATAGTTATATGAATTCGATTTTTAAGAAAATTTTTCTCTTTCTGAGTAATCAAACAAAGCCTTGGAATGAAAAAAAAAAAATCGGTTGGATTCGGATTAACCCGACCCACATGTAAGTTAATCTGTATTTGACCCGTTTAATTACGAATTAAATATAAATTTAACCCATTTTTACTCTATTTATTTTTAATCTGTCTATTTTGTCAAACGTAGTTGCAGGTTTGGAGACATTGTTGAGTGATGCAATGCACGTACGTAAAGTCTAACTATGTAAGCGTAACAAGACATATATATATATATATATATAGACAGTTGATTTGCTTGGAACTTTGTGCTCTTAATTCTACCATAGGTGGATCAGGGCCAACTATATATATATATATATATAATTCGAGAAAACAGAATTGACCAAAAGGGTTGTTAGGGGATCAGGTATCCATCCATGCATGAAGGCATTGCCAAGACTGTTACAAATTCATTCAACAAAATCGGGCCCTGAGTGTGATTCACATGCTTCAATTATATATATTATATGAGCATTTAACGGTGAAGCTAGCTCGTAACTACCAAGCTGGCAATCACGTTTCTCAAATGTCTGCTTATCTACAAGTTTCCCAATTCAATGCTGGAATTCAGTCTTATTCAACCAAACCCAATTGCCTGCCGACTTCTCATTAAATGCACTCATTGGATAAAAAATAAATTCTCCAACCCATTTAAATTACTAATAATGGCTGACAAATCCATTTTGTGGTATGGATACATTTGTGGTATTAGAGTCCAAGGATTCCATTATCATAATTTGAGGTTTAAAATGATAATTTTAAATGAGGTTTTTTATTTTTTAATATTAAATTTTAAATTTATTCTTTTTACTTTTTGAAATGCAAAATTATTAATTAAAATTTTCTATTTAAGTGTTGCTAACATTTCCTTTACAATTGATAGTATAACTAATTCACTCAATTTTTCTTGTGACATAATTGATCTTCGGTATGATTTTATTAATTTTAATTTTGAAAACCTTATTTCAACAGAAGCAATTGTTAAAGGTATTGTCAATAATATTTTATAAACAATGTATGCATTCGGACATGTATCTAGTTTTTTTTTTTTTATCAGTACAAGAAACAGGACTATTAGTGGCGTTAATAAGCACCGCTAAAAAAAACATAAGCGCTGCTAATAACCTTTAACGACGTTCGCCTGCGCACCGCTTCTAACATCGTTAACAATAGTGTCACAAATACTATTAGCGGCGTTCAAACCAAACTGTCACTATTAATACCTCATTAGCGGCGTTTTTAAACGCCACTAATAAGTGTAGCTAAAAAGTACATCAGAAGCTACTAAACGCTGCTAATAGTCCATTATTAGCAGCGCACACATGAATGCCGCTAATAAAGGCCTAGTAGCGGCGCACGCATGATCGTCGCTAATAATGCCTATTAGCGACGCACGCATGAATGCTGCTAATAATGGATTATTAGTGACATACATTGTGCGCTGCAAATAGTCCATTATTAGTGGCGCACAATGTGAGACATTCACTATCTACATACGCTTCAACAATTGATCTTTCTAGTCGTACTTTGTTACGCATGTATTGCTTTAATGTGTACAAGAATCCGTGGCAATAATAATTCAACAAATTAATTAAATCTGTATATATATATATATATATATATATATATATATATGGACATATTAACTATTAAGTTATGTATCTTTCAATTGGATGCATCCATTGATATTAGACCCGTCCACCAATTCTAGCCCCATGCGACAAATGCACAGCCAAGTGAACCATGACATCAAAGAAAGCTGGAGGAAAGATTAGTTCTAACTTGGAGAGGATTACAAAAATGTCCCTTTCGAGCTTCTCTAGTACTTCCAACTTTAACGTCTTGGCACTTAATTTTTTGAAGACATCCCAACTCAATCAATGTCGTTGATACGCTCTCGAGGAGATATCCACGTATTACAATTAGAAGAAATTATTGTAAAAGTACGCAACAATCATGACTCTTTAAGTCAGATATTTTCCCACGTGATAATCATTGATACACTTATGAGAGTTGTTACTGCTATACGTAATTTCACACTTGATGTCAACATTCTTATGATCATTACAACTAACTCTAACTTTAACTTTTAATTCAACTAACCTATCACACACATATTTTATATATATACACATATATATATATATATATTGCAATGTTGAGAGAGGAAGAGAAGAATATTTGGGCTGGCGTGCACACATAGAAAAGTAGTTAAGTAGGGTCCTAAATGTGGAATAACATAAGTTTGGCCAAATTCTAAAAAGTCTTATTTTGAAATTCATTAATCATGGCTATTAATAGGATACTGAAATTGGGACAAAAGTAGGGAAAATTCTTTAATGGATCCAGTATATTACTATTTTAATATGTTCTTTTAATAATATTATATCATGTGTGCTATGACCCATTTTTTTTAATGAACAGTAATATATATGATAGAGTATTATTACAAGGACACATTGTCACGTGACACTCCAAACTCATGAAAAATTCCTTCAAAAGTAGTGTTCCTTTTAAGATGACATATTTTGTTTTAGAAGAGCTCAAAAGAGGGAGGACTAGTTGTTATCAAAACTCAAAAGCTTCAAACATAAGTTATGATAAGTTTTGCCATGAACCCGATTCATTTAACACACCAATCACATTTTACCATATAAGTCAAATGTTCTTTTATATCTCTTAAAAGACAAGTATCTTGTTTATATAGTAATATATGATTGATCCAATTCAATAGATAAATTTCATATATATATGGGAAGATCTCTCCATAAGCTATAAGCTACCCTCAATAAGAAATATTGTAATTTTTTTAATGACATGAATTGTGATACCTTTTCACAACTAAGGATTTAATTTTGCAGCCAACTTCATATTAGTGTCTTATTATAAGCTACCCTCAATAAGAAATATTGTAATTTTTTAAATGACATGAATTGTGATACCTTTTCACAACTAATGATTTAATTTTGCAGCCAACTTCATATTAGTGTCTTATTACAAGCGGAAAACTCAAGTAGTAAGGTAGCATTCAAATAAATCAATTTTAAATAGGTGAAAATAATATCATGATGATACTCTAATTCAAAATAAATGTTACATGTCAAAATTTAATATTTTGCACGATAACTAAATTTTTTTATGTTATGTTATTTATTTATCTTATACAAACAAGCTAACTCAATCCATACCTTTCAAAGGCCTAACATTCTCTCCCAATTTTCTCTGAAAGTTAAACTTTTTTTTCCTTCATTTTCTTTATGAAAAAATTGTTATTTACCATGAGAGGGAGGGAGGAATTGTGCAATTTAGTAACATAATAATAATAATAATTAAGTGTCTATATGAAATCAAATAACTAAAACATAAATGCTAAATCTAAGAAGTATGAACTGAACTAGAGTTGCATCCAATTTTTTTTTTTAAAAAAAATTGATCTATTGAGCCATGTTGCAAAATCATGAGTTGTTATCTAAAAATGAAACACAACATAGAGAAATGGAGGGAGAACTCACTATGAGTCAGAAATAGAAAGACTGAGAGTGAGAGTGAGAGTGAGAGAGAGAGAGAGAGTTGCGGTCGAGAGAGGGGAACTTCGGCAATGTTGGCTGCGTGGATTGGCAGTGTTAGTGGGTAGGTGTCAGTCGTCGTCGGTTGTCCTTGGTCGTCACCAGTGGAGTTGGTCTGTAAAGATTTGAAAAATCAGGGTAAATTTTTCGTTTTGTCGGTAGAACACTATTCATGCACTATTTGCCGGTAGAGCGCTATAGATACATTATTTAAATATAAGTCATATTTAGAAGCATAATTTGAGTATTACATATAAGATAAATATCCTTATAATTTTAAAACACACTTCCTGTGAGAAGTTGAGCCTAATCGGAGATAGTTTAAAAAATGGACCCAAAAAGCGGCATCCCGGGTGACCCGGGTGGGCCCGGCCGCAACTGCCAATAGGGGAAAATAATTTTTTTTTAAAAAATATCATTTAAAATAATTTTAAGAACTTTGGATAAAGCAAAATGTCAAATTGAGGCTTTTCGGGATGGGTTGTAGTGTAACAGGGTCCTAGACTCGTTAAGGGCAAAATGGTCTTTTTACCCCATTAGCCCTTGAGTATAAATACAACACTTGGGACATAAATTTCTTAGAATTGGTCTAAGAACATAGCAGTAGGTCGTGCATGGAGAAAAAGGTGAAGAAAACCTAAGATTTTTCAACTTGCAACCCTCTAAAACTCATCTCTAGACTTGGATTTTCACAAGGCTTCCTTCTAGGAAGTTGTTCCCCACGTCAAGGGCTATGTTCTTACTGATTGGTTTGGCTACACAGAGAGCACAACTCCCTATGGTTGAGAAAAACCCTTTTAGGTATGATATTTTATTAAGTGAAGAATAGGGATAAGTTTAGGTGTATTTTTATATGTTAATTGTATGACTTACATGCTTATTTGTTATTAGAGAACCACCTAGCTTATAGTTACTTTGAAAACCTAGGGTTGCTACCTTATGTACCTATGTATTCTTTGGGAATTTGTTGAGGTGATGAACATGTAATATGACTATATGTATAATTCATCGCATTCTAGCTTATGTTCATATAGACAAAGTCTTGTAGTTGGAAAGTTATGAGTTATGCAATGTGTTGGTACTTTATGTATTTTGTAATTTTTGAGAATTTGGTAAGGTTGTGAATATGTAATGTGTTTATATGTGCAATTGATTGTTTTACATGCTAGGTTCATGTCAACAAAGTTTTGTGATTCAAAAGTTATGGTTGCTTTAAGTAAAATACATTATTTAAGGCATACACCATGTGTTTGATGAAATGCTTCATTGGAATTGCATAGAAAAATCAAGGTATGTTGGCATATTGGGAATCCTTGGAAACATGGCATGAGTTGAAACACTTTGGTCCTATGCATTATGAGGGTATAGATCCTGTGGTGAAAAACCTAAAATTGGCCATTGGTACTCGCGTTCCACTGGGGACAGACCATGAAGCGAGATATACAATTGGTACTTGCGTTCCAACGAGGAAAGACCGTGAAGCGAGACATGGGTGTGACATAGAGTTGCATGTGTGTGCCATGCATATTTTCATTGCATAGCAATGAGGGATTGGAGGGTTTATAGATTATAAATGTACACTTGCACATGCCACGCCTTAACTTTGTTCTTTACATTAGCATTATGTCATACAAGCCATCGTGCTTACCCTTTATAGGATTACATATTACAGATGAGGCTCCCGGTACTTGAGACTTGACGAAGTCATTGGAGCACGGAGGAAAAAGTAGAATTTGAAGCATATTTGGCCTAAAAGCCACAATTTTTTTTTTTTTTTGTATGTATGGGCATAAGACCAAATAACTTGTATTAAATTTGAAGAATAGTGAACTATAGGCCTTGGGCCATTTTGTAATGTAAAAGTTTAAACCCAAATGACAAATGAGATGTTTTGTTTAATATACATCACATGTAAATGTTAAGAACAATAGTTGTATGTTTAATTTCTATGAATTTGTGGCCATTGAGTGAGGATGGAATGTATATATCCTTGTATATATGAATTGTCGTAAAGTATTAGGTAAAAAATGCTTAGAAAACAAATGAGACTATGGTGAAATTTTTCAAAATATAGCAAATAGATTGAGTAGAGTGGGAGAGCATGCCTAGATTTTCTAAGTAGGAAAATAAATGACTTAAGAAGAAAAAGAAAGGTAAGAAAATGGAAATAGGGGCCAATTAGTCCAAAAATTACTTAATGTTGAAAAATAAGAAAAAATGGTAAAATGGTCATTTTACATGTTATAGGGCCCCACACCAAGTTTGGTGATGAAATAAACTGAAATGGGTGTAAAAATATCAAAATCAAGATTTTAGGCCAAAGTTAGAATTTTGGCACTATAGCATTTTAGCTACTGGTTTACTGTAGCTATGAATAGTAAACAAGTAGCCCAGCAGTCAACTGCAGCCTAGCCTAGCCCCCATGTGCGCCCCCACCATGTGCGCCTACTGCCCACCGTGCGCCTGCACGTGCCAGCTGCCTGCCACCATGGGCACCCAGCCCCTGCACCTCTTGACACCAGCCTTGGCCAACCCTTAGGCTATGTTGGCCAACCACCTTGGGCCATGTTTGGCCAACCCTTAGACCATGTTTGTCCACCTTTTTGGGCCATGTTTGGCCACCTTTATGGGCCATGTTAGGCCACCCTTTAGGACCATGTTTGGTCACTACTTAGGAAAGTATTGGGCCATATTAGGCCACCAACCTTGACCATGCTTTGTCATTATTTTGGGCTATGCTAAGTAACCACTTGGTCCATGTTTGATCACTACCTTGATAATGGGTTATAAAATCACCTAGACTATGTTTAGTCTACATTTTAAACCATTCTAAGACATAATCTTGGACATTAACAAGTAAAAGTCAATTAGAAATGAACAAATTAATGTAATTCCTTCATGTTATTATTCTCATTCACGCCTCGAGTTTATGAAAATTCGGGGCGTGACATGGTCGTCACCATAAGGAAGGGTTAGAGGTGAAAGAGCATGAGAGACTTGAAATGGGGAGGGTTTCCATCGCTATTGGAATTTGAAAATTTAAGAACATTATTAGCGGCGCACAACCGTGCGTCACTAATAAACCGACCCATGTGTCTCACCAATATTGTACCGAATTCTAAAATGACGCCATTTAAATAATCCGAACTATTAGTGATGGACAATAGCACATTGCCAAAAGTATATATTATTAGTGACGCACATGTACGCTGCTAATAACTCAAATGTGCACCGCGAAAATGTTGCCACCATTAATTCTATGCGGGAAATATAGTTTCCACCACTATTAACGACAAACATGGTGTGCGTCGCTGATAGGTACTATTAGCGATGCTTTGGTGTGCGCAGCTAATAGTGTTCGCCGCAAAAAGTCTCCTTTCTTGTAGTGTATATATATAATTCAATACATCAACTAGATTGTTTTCTTTAATTTGTAAAATTTCTTTTAAAACTTTTAAATCTAAAAAAAAATCTAAAACATCAATATCAGAATAATTGTCATACTTTAAGCAATATTCGAGACCAACACATTGTTTTCTTAAACTATTACCATCTAGGGATTTTAATTTTTTGAAATTAAATACAAATCCAAAAATATTTTCAAATATTTGAAATTGTTCAAATCTATTTTGAATTAAATAAATAACTTGATCTACTATGTATAAGAAATAATCAATTCTAAAAAAATTCTTCAACAGATTGTGTGGTCTCGTCATCGACATTCTCATCAAATTGATTTTTTCTATGAATTATATGCTTTTTTTAATTAAATTTAGGTTCTATTTTCATTTCAATTGGAATCTCTTTAGCTGAAATTGTAGTAAATGTAAATTCCTTTTTTTTTTTTTCTATATTTTTCAAAAAAAAGAAATGAGACCTTTTAATTGATCTATAGCAACATCAATATGCATAGCTTTTGATTGTAAATTTTTACTAATGGAGTTAACAGAAAATAAAATATCATACCAAATAGTTATTCAAAATTTTCAATCTCATATGTCGCTAAATTGTAAGCTTCACTTCTTGTTTTAGGATCTTCACTGGTCTTTGTTAATTCTAATAAAACATCTCTTATTTGCGGAGCTTGAAATTTTATTACTTTAACACTTTCAATACGACTTTCCCAACGTGTTTGTGATAATGACTTAACAGTTTATCTTATAAAATTTTTCATTGCTTTGTAGAAGAAGAAAATAATGAATATATAAGTTCTACCACTCCAAAAAAAGATATTGCCTTAGAACAAGAGTTAGCCATATCACAAAGTACTAAGTTTAAATTATGACAACCATACGGAGTGTAAAATGCTATAGGATTTATGTCTAAAATTATTTTTTGTACACCTTGGTGTTTTCCTTTTGTATTAGATGCATTATCATATCCTTGTCATTGTACATTATTAATATCAAGTTCAAACTTTTTTATTCCTCTATAATTCTGTTAAAAATACATTCTCCAGTGGTATCATTTACTTTTACGAATTCTAAAAATTATTCTTCTATTTTTATTGCACTTTTTAAAATATTTACACATCTTAATATGAGAGATATTTTTCCTTGATGACTTGCATCCGGAGTACAATCAACTATTATTGAATAATAGTTTGCTTCTTTAATTTTTTGAAGGATAAATTAAACTGACCTCCCTTGATATTAATGACAATTACACTGACCTCACTGAGTTTTCTGAATTGCACTGACCTTCCTTATTTTACAAAATAATATACAGATACCTTCCTCCTATCAATTTGTTTTCAAAATGACAAAACTACAGCTTTTATTTATTTATTTTTACATTTTTTCAATTTTGACCAATTTATTCTAACTTTTATTAAAGATTTTTTAATTAAAAACAAATTTATGGTAAATAACATATCTTTATTTTATATAAAAATAAATTTAAGATTTTATCAATATTTATTTGAAAAAAGAAAAAAAAAATTGGTCAAGATTTTAAAAAATGAAAAACAAAATATGAAATGGGTAGTTTTGTCATTTTGAGGAAAACATTGATTGGAGGGAAGTATCTGTATATTATTTTATAAAGTAGGGGGGGTCAATGTAATTTCAAAAATCTCAAGAGAGATTAGTGTAACTGTCATAAACTTTGGAGGAGGTCAGTGTAATTTACCATTTTTTGATTATATTACTTATTAATTTCTGATATACCACGAAAGAGTAAGACCAATCAACACTTGACACGTATGCCTATAAGTCCAGCTCACGATTGGCTAACTCAGCTCGCGCTCAGCCAGTGGCTAAGCGCTTGGACATTCAGGACAGGCTGAAAGATTGGAAGTGGCCGAGCATATGCCTCTAGAGCACATACATATCCGGATAAGGATCACGGAGCTAATTACAGGACTCCAGACCAACACTCTAGAGCTCGTTACCGCCTTAGCGTCTGCCGAGTAGGGAATAAGGAAACAGTTTTCAAAAAGGAAACTTCTATACATGTTCATCTCTATCTATGGTGCAATATCCAACAAGGAAACTACTATCTCCAGTGATCAAATCGCTACTTTCATGACTCCAAATCCTAATCAACTTAGGAAAGCCACGGCCTATAAATTAAACCCTAAAGGTACGCTTTATTTTCATGCTCATTCTTTGGCTTTCAATACTGTAGAGACTTGAAAAAAAAATAATAATAATAAAATAAAATAGAGAGAATATAAAATGGGACCCGAACGATATCCAATATTGGTAAATAAATAATTAAATTGAGCCCCGACTTTATATCAAATTTACTAGCATTTTATAATATTTTGTGGCAAAAAAATATTTATAAAATATTTAATATGGTAAGTTAAAAAAAAAAAAGAGAAATAAAGAAGGATGTAATGTGTGGTGAGTGTCGGCAGCTTTGGACATATAATGTGTGGTGTGTGTTTGAGTGTAGAGAGAAACAAAAGGAGAAACCGAGAAGAAATAGAAAACAGGGGAGGTCGCGTGAAAAACTGGGGGAAGAAAAGAAAAAGAGAGAAAGAAGAAAAAGAGAAAGGGAAAAAGGGGAAGAGAGGAGAAGAGGGGCGACGGTCGGCAGAGGGAGAAGTGACTCTCGAGAGATCTAGAGAGCAAGAGATCTAGAGGGTTCAGGTCGAGGAATTCTTGCCGATCTCACAACCGGATTACCTTGCCGTACCACCCGTTGGGTTGTTTGAATTAGTAGCGGTGCAGTGAGAAGAACGTGATGGGCTCGACATGAAGGTGGGATCTCGGGTTCAGTGCTTGGTCGCTAAGTTGGATTTCGAAGCTGAGGTCTCTACGACTGAATCAGTCCGTCAGATTGAGATCGAGCAGATTGGATTTACTGATCTAGTCGTATCCGTGTTTGGAGGTGATCGATGGGTGTATTGGTGTAACATTGGAGACATTTACGGCAAGAAAAGGTAGGAATTGGAGATGCAGAGGCCGATTGAGGAGAAGCTCTGCAACAGGTATATATTTGTGTATTTGTGTAATGGTGGAAAGAGGGAAACGGCAACAGCAGCGCGCAACAGCAGCGCACAACAGGGGGGGAGAATACAAGCTCTATCACTATCTCTTCTGTTTTGGGTTGCAAGAATCACGTTTGATGCATATAATGGGCACGAGCTCTGATTTGGTTGTTGCACTATTGTATCTTTGGGCGTTGAGATTGAGTAAATGTGCAAGCGAAGTTATTGGAAAAAGGGATATGTGTATGGTTGTGTTTGTGTTTGTGTAGCGGTGCGATAGGAGAGGATTTTGCCGTGAGGATTGGTTTAAGCAGCATGTTAGTGTTGGGTTGAATTGATGGAAATGGAGGATCCCTAGAAGTAGCGTAGTAGCAGCAAGTATGGACGATACAGAACTTGGTTAATTTAGCAAATATTCAGAATTGATGAGATAAGTGATTGGGTTTGGGAGTGAGATAGTAGTAGCGGCGCAGTAGTGTAGCGATGAAATTTGTTGGGATTTCTTGTTCAGGTTATGGATCCTGATATAGCTCGGAACTATGTGTTTGTGGATATTGCAATTTTGTGGAGATGGAGATTCTGGCAGAAGAGGTGATGACAAGAAAAATTTGTAGCAGATGTAGCTAATTGTTTGGGCTTAAAATGAGCTAATAAAAGCAATAGAATAGAGATTGAAGAAGAGGAAATCAGTAATTAAAGTTCTGATTCCAGGCTGTCGGATAAATCCAGTGGTGACTGTGATGCCAAAACCAATGCTGGAAAAAAAAAATGGACGATGGCTGCAACACGAACACGCGGGATCTTCCTTGGAATTTAAGAATCAGGTTTCCTCTTTGGGACTTTAAGGGTCAGTTGGTGAGAACTTTGGGTTTTGATGATTTGTTTAAGTTGTGATGGAGGAGTTGGTTCACATTTAGCTATAGAGACAAGCTGCACTTGATGAAGGGAAAACCCAAAATGCCCTATGGGATTCAGGTAGATACAGAGGACATTGAGCTGAGGGGAAATTAGTCTTGAAGGAACAGGGGCTTGGTCTGGGTATTGAAGACTCCAGTCCATTGGCATTCAATTGACCTATGTCAGTGTGACAATACAAGAATTGGGGATTCTCGCAGGGTAATTTAAAGAAATTCAATCAGAGCAAGGTCCATTGACTGAGGGAAGTAATGCAATATTAGTTGTAGCTTCAACCTTACAGTGGTGAAATTGTTGGGGGCTATAGGTCTTAACCTTGCTTGTAGAAATTGAAGCGACTGGTTGGGAAAACTCTGCACAGAAATCTGATGAGAGGAAGGGAAAGTTCTTCAATATCTGATGGATGGGATGATAAGATGGATGGGATGATAAAAGGACAGAATCTGTCAAGATCATCATCTGCTTGAGGGAAAAAGGCTGAAGAAGGAACCGTGGACTAAAGATGAACTTGGTTGATTGGATTGCATAGTGGATATAGCTTCTTAGGGTTGAGATAACCCGATCAGGTATGGTACTTTACTAAGTAAGGAATAGAATTAAATTAGGATTGATGTGTATATTGCTTGAATGCTTTTTGTGCTTGTCTGCTGATAGAAGATCACATAGGAATGATTGCTTCTTTGAGTGGATTGTGTATATGTTTCCCATGTTCTTTATGATTATTTGGGAGTTGTGATTTACTTCTTGAGTTGTCGTTCCATGTGATTTATGTTTGAGAAGGATTGTTGATATTGTGACATGTGGATTTGCATAAGTGTTGAGATTGATCGAGCATGACATGTAGATTGTGGATGAAGTCTTGTGATTTAATCTTAAATGTAATCCATTATGAAAGTGATGTTTCATTTGAATTGTATTATTGCATGATGAAATCATGGCATATTGGCATTGCGTGATTCTTCGAAAGCATAGTGTGGGTCAGCACGAGGTGCTGGTGCATTATGAGGGTGCAGATCCTGTGGTGAAAAACCCAAAATTGGCCATTGGTACTCGCATGCCATCGAGGTCCGGATCGTAAAGCGAGACATATATTGGTACTTGCATGCCAACGGGGAAGAACCGTGAAGCGAGACATGGGTGTGACATTGAGATGCATGGGTGTGTCACGCATGTTGCCTGTGCATTGTGTTGATGAATTTGTGAACGTGATATAGGGTTTTTATACAGATGTGTAGTTTGTACATTGCCATTGTATTGTATGCATGATTAGGGAGGCATGTAGATATACATGTACACTTGCACATGCCACGACTTAATTTTATTCCTTGCATTAGTATTGTACCATACCAGCATGTTGGCGCTGACCCATTCGTGGGCATAGGTTTCAGATAAAGCATCCTGGTACGCGGGACTTGATGAAGTCTTGGAGAAAGGAGAGGAAATAAACTTGGAAGAATATTTGGGCCCTTGGGGCGTATTTTGATTTTATAAAGGATTGGGGCGTATTTTCTGAAAAGAATGGAAATGGCATTGTATATTGTAATAAATATGGAATTTATGATCTTTTAGTTTAAGTGTAGAAGTAGATGTGATGGATTGTATAAGTAGGCGATGTATATTTAACTTTGATAAAGTTGTGGCCATCGAGTGAGGATGGATTGTGACTGTTGTATATATATATGATGTATTGTGTTTATCAGGGGGAAAAAGGCTCGAAAAACAAAGGAGGTTCTGCCGAAATTTTTTTTAAACCGGGAATACATGTGTATTGATAGAGATATATGGATGTATAGTTATGTTAGTGGAATAGGCTTGTATCTAAATTAGTAAACTTAGTTAAAATTCGTTAAATATTTATTTATTTATTTACTCGTCTATTTATTTTCTTCTTTTGTTTCCTTCAGTCGCGTCCCTGGGTTCGGTCGGGAATTCGGGGCGTGACAAATACAGTCTTTTCAATTCTATTTACTTTACTTAAGCATCGGAGCAGCTACCGCCGGAGCCAATCCGGTGGTCCTCTGATCCCCCTTTTTGAGTGTTCTATAGGTCGCGGGGCCCAGATTTATTGCGAACCGAAAAGTGCAGCATCAATTTCATTTTCTAATAAATTTACTAATTCATTTTATATATTATGTCTAAGATAATCATTATGAATTTCATCATGTTGAATATGTCGAATATGTTTTTGCATTATCGTATCGAATTTTGTAATCATTTCAATTAAACTTAAAGCATTTCCATTATTTTCTTGATAAATCTTTTCATTATTTCCTCAAAATGCCAAATTATTTTTACCAAGACTATTTACAATAATAATAATAATTCTTAATAATACATTTTTTTCTAATGATTTCTCTTCATTAATTTCTTCTTGGACAGTTTTACCAATTGTTTTATTTTTTAACAATCTTATTTCTAAATGAATCAAAGTATTCATGTTAGTAATATATTCATTAGTTGTTTCATGATTTTTAAACTTAACACTAAGATTTCTCCTGTCTCTACTTCCTTTATTAACAAGTTTACTTGTACTATGATTCAAATTAAACAATTTACAACAAAAAAATATATTCTATCTAAATATTTTGAATACACTTAACCATCTTCTCTCATGCTTCTTCTCATTTGGTAATTTTCGAATATAATGTGTAATAGAAAACTATCAAGAGAATTCATCTTTGGAAAAGTCTAGATCATTATCTTTAATTAGACTCTTTTCTATTAATAAATCTCTTAATTTTGTATCAATATTTTTCCATTCTCTTGGATCATAAATATTTGTAGGAATATAATCATTTTTCATCAATATTTTCATTTTTGTTTCTAATTTTCTTTCATCTTCTTCATCAATAATTGTCATATTAAATGTTTGAGTGCTATCATTGTGAATATTTTCATTAGTATCTTTTTGTAATAAAATATCTTTGTCTTCTAACTCTTTGGGATCCATCATTTGTTCATTTTGGGAATTTTCACCTGAACTTTTTGTTATATTTTATTTGTTACTTGTAACAGATTTATCCGGATGCTTGTTTTCTAGTAGCCACATTTATTAATGTATATAAAAAATAAAATAATTACAAATAGATCAAACATTATCTATAAAAAAAAACTTAACATAAAATTGGAAAAAAATATTCTAAAAGTATAGAATAATAAAACCTGATTTATTACTATTGGTCCCAAGAATTATATTGTGGGCATGCAACTCCTTCACCGTCAATATAACAAAAATAAATTTATTAACATAAAAAAGTTCTAATCAATTAGATAAAAAATTATATATGATAATAAGCCATAAAAACTCTCTACCAAAGAAGTATCCAAGTTCATTTTTAATTAAAATGAGATAAATAATATAATATAATTTTTTTAAAACAATATAAACATACCTTAATCGAAAAAAGAAGAAGAATGTTTCATGTTCCTCAATTTGATTAAAGAGATTCAGAAAAATTAGAGTAAGAAAAATAGCCGAAAGAGAAAGGGAGGGAGAGAGATTCAGATAATGTAGGAGAGTAAAGGAGATAATGAGAAGGAGAATATATTGTATTAAAAGTGTCAAAATGGTAGAGTGATGGTTGAGTTTTTAAGACTCTTCAATTTTTTATTTTTTTGGGTATAAAATATAATTGGTTAAAACATTTATAGGCCTATTTTTGGTAATGATTAGAGAGAGATTCAGATAATATAGGAGAATAAAAGAAATAATGAGTAAGAGAATACATTGTATTGATGGTGTCAAAATGATAGAGTGACGGTTGAGCTTTCAAGATTTTCAACTTTTATTTTATATTTTTTACTCTTTTTTTGGGTATAAAATATAATTAGTTAAGACATTTATAGGCCCTTTTTTTTTTTTTGTTAAGGATTAAATTTTTATAAGCTTACACGTTTTCAAAACTTTCATTTTTTTCTTTTTCCTTTTTTGGGTATAAAATATAATTAGTTAAAATATTTATTAGACCTTTTTTTTTTTTGGTAAGGACTAAATTTTTATGAACCTTACACTCTTACTTCTAATTAAATTGTACAAGAGCTGACCATGTTGCAGTCATACCTTAGTAAGCATCATTTTATTGAAAATGATTATTATCTAATGTCACTGCTCTAAGGTTGAACTGTGACAAGGCTGCGAATGCACTAATAAAATCAATGGTATAATATGAGATCTTTTCACGCTACTACGTCTGCGTAAGTGCTTAACAAGATAAGATTGCATGCGACCTACGTGTGCATATGGATGGAGACCGTAGCCAATCAGTCTCGTATGGTGTTTATAATCGCAGTAAGGTACATGGTATAACTATATGATTTATATGAAAAGCTTTTTAACTCATTGCCATCTTAGGCAATATTGTTGAAATGATCATTGATAGAAAAGTGCTATTCTATCACTATGCAAATGATTGCTTCTTCAAGTGGTATTATTGAACTGATTGTTGGTCAAATTAAAGATATTAAGTATAGAAATGGTTATATTTCATTGATATGATATTCAGTGTATACACAATACTTGCAGATTATACATGGAAAGAGTTGGAATACAGAGGAAAGAAATAAATGGGCATTATTACATTGTATAGATCCACAATAAGTGGCTATGATGGTGGTGATTCATGGGTAAGAAGAGATTGTTGCCCTGATTGTGTGGAGAAGGAATGCTCTTTCCTAATATGCCCCCTGCAAGATGGAATTTCCATCAGAAAGACCAATCTTGGAGCGAAGATCAACAAAGCGGGACCTGGGCAGCGCTTTAGTGAGAACATCTGCGAGTTGGTCATGAGTGGAAACGTGAGCCACCTGAAGTGTACCATTGGCGACCTGATCCCAAACAAAGTGATAGTCAAGTGCAATATGTTTCATGCGCGAGTGGAAGACTGGGTTAGCACAAAGATAAGTAACGCCCAAATTGTCACACAGGAGCCGTGGCTTACTGGGGAGAGAAAGACCAAGTTCAACCAGTAAGTTACAGAGCCAAGAAATTTCAACGGCAACTGAAGCAACAGATCGATACTCTGCTTTGGTAGAGGAGCGAGCCACTGTACGTTGTTTCTTTGAACACCAAGATATTGGGTTACCTCCAAGATAAATGATAAAGGAAGAGACAGAGGTGTAGTCATCGCGATTGCCAGCCCAATCGGCATCGGAGTAGGCAATGAGATGGAAGGCAGCACGCCGTTGGAGATGAAGACCATAGAAGATTGTATGTTTAAGATAACGTAGAAGTCGTTTGGCAGTAGTCCAGTGAAGAGCAGAGGGAGCATGCATGAACTGGGCCAGTTTATTCACCGAATAAGCAATGTCGGGACGTGTTAAGGAGAGGTATTGAAGAGCTCTTATAGCACTCCGGTATTGGGTAGGATTGGTGGGTGGACTGCTATCATTTAGAACTAGTTTTGTGGAAGTGGATAAGGGTGTGCTAGCATCTTTAGCTCCTGCCATTTTGAACCCCGAATATATTTGTGTTGGGAGAGGAAAAGGCCTTGCTTGGTAGGAATGACCTCAACACCAAGGAATAAATAAAGGTCGCCCAAATCCTTTATGGAGAATTGTTGAGAGAGAGCATTGATGAACTTGGTGATAAATGGGGGAGAATTACCTATAAGAAGAAGATCATCAACATAAACTAAGAAATATGCAATCATAGAATGATGGCGATAGATAAATAGTGAGGTGTCGGTTTTGGAGGCAGTGAAGCCATAGGAGGTAACAAAAAGTTTCAACTCTTGGTACCATGCCCATGGTGCTTGTTTGAGACCATAGAGGGCTTTGTGAAGCCGACAAACATGCGAGGGGCGAGATTGGTCAACAAAGCCCGGGGGTTGAGACATATAGACCTCCTCATATAACCAACCATGGAGAAAGGCATTATTCACGTCCAACTGATGAACTCGCCATCCTTTGGAAATAGCAAGAGAGAGAACCAAGCGAATGGCCGTTAGCTTGACCACAGGGCTAAAGGTGTCGTGAAAATCAACACCAGGACGCTGGTGAAATCCCTTGGCGACAAGGCGTTTGATCCGGAACACCCACTTACAACCAAACACATTATGATCCGAGTTGCACGGGACAAGGCTCCAAGTGCCATTCCTTAGAAGAGCATTGAATTCATCACACATGGCAGTCCGCCACCGAGAGTCGTTGAGAGCTTGAGAGCTTGAGAGGCCCAAGTAGGTTTAAGAGAGTCGGGAATGGGGTGCTTAGTGGTGAGATGGATTTGTTTGGGTTGGAAAATGTGATTTTTGGAACGTGTTTCCATGGGATGTCGGTTGAGGGACGAGGGTGGCTGATGGATATGGGGAAGTTGGGTGAGAGATTGGGAAAGAGGAGGTGGTGGCAAGTCACTCACATGTAATAGAGAAGGAAGAGACAATGTTGAATCAGCCATGTAAGGAAGCGGCACATTGGAGGCACTAGACTTGGTCATAGACGGTGGCAAAACCAGTAGAGAAGGAGATTGGGTTGAAGGTGGTGTGGAAGAAAGAGAGTGGGAGTGGGAATGTTGATGATCATGGGCATGAAAAATGTGAGCGAGATTAGAGAGAGAGGGAGAAGCTATGATCCACTCCAAAAATTCAGTTGAGAAGTGAGGAGTTTTAATTGAGTGAGAGGAGGAAAATAGGAATCGATCCTCAATAAAGTGAACATGCCGAGATATAAAAATTTTATGTGTAATTGGATCGTAGCATTTGTATGCATTGTGCACATTAGAATACCTAAGGAAAGTACACAGCTTAGATCGTGCTTCCAATTTATGATGAGTGTAAGGACGTAACCAAGGATAACAAAGACATTTGAACACGCGTAATTTAAAATAATTTGGAGCAGATTGAAAAAGACTTTCAAAAGGTGTTTTATATTCTAAAACTGGAGTGGGCAGATGATTAATCAAGTAAACGGAAATTTGGAAGGCATGTGACCAAAAAGTGAGAGGCAGTGAGGCTTTGTGTAACAATGAGAGGCCGATTTCAACGATGTGCCGATGGCGGAGCTTAGCAAAAGCAATGTGCTATGGGGTGTGAGGTGGAGACACAAGGTTTTGAATTCCATGAGACTCAACAAGAGTTTTCAATCCTTGATATTCACCTCCACCATCAGAGTAGAGAGTGACAATAGAAGTGTGAAAAAAAATTTCAACTGTAAGTTTAAATTTGGAGAATAATGAGAAAACATCAGATTTCTTTGACATAAGAAAAAGCCATGAATATTTGGTAAAATGGTCAACGAATAAAACATAATAAGAAAAGCCATCCATTGATTTAACCGGAGAAGGTCCCCATACATCAGTATAAAGAAGATCCAATGGTCTGCGACTTGTGAGAGGAGAGATACCAAAAGGTAATCTATGACTCTTATTACATAAGCAGGAATCACAAATGACACGAGACTTAGAATGACTTGAAGATAATGGAAGAGTTTCATTAGACACTAAAAACTGAAGGATTTTGGCGGATGGAATGACCAAGTCTATTGTGCCAATGTTCAGGCGAGGCCTTGAGACCAACATAAGCTTGTTTGGTAACCAACGCCGCTTTTGGCCATTCATACACGTTATTCCGACTCCTTCCACGCGCGAGAGTTTCCCCCATTAATAGATCCTTCACAATAAAATGAGATGGAAAGGATTCAATAGATGTGTTATTAGAAGTGCAAAATTCGAAACA
Organism: Nyssa sinensis; assembly: GCA_008638375.1. Classification (NCBI taxonomy): domain Eukaryota; kingdom Viridiplantae; phylum Streptophyta; class Magnoliopsida; order Cornales; family Nyssaceae; genus Nyssa; species Nyssa sinensis. Next base: position 26,413,732 of record CM018044.1, on the reverse strand, counting down.
GAAATCAAGTTTTGTTGCATTGTGGGCACACAAAGAACATTTGATAAAGAAAAAGAGGTAGAAGGAGAGTTGATAGTAGAGGAGCCAGTATGTGTGATAGAAATTCCTGTACCATCGCCGATGACTATGTCATCGGGTCCTTCATATGGTTGTCGCGGTGAGAGAGTGCTCAGATCAATTGTAACGTGATGAGAGGCAACCGAGTCCATGAGCCAATTTGAGGCAGAACCAACACCAGTTGTTGTGTGATTGACAGTAGGAGTGTTGCTATTGTCTCGCAACAATATTTTCTTTACATGGTAGCATTGACGAGCTGTATGTCCTCTTTTTTCACAAAACTGGTAGAAGACAACAGAGTTCTTGCCTCCATTGTTGTTGAAATTTCTAGAGTTATTATTGGAATATTTCCCACTGGTTTTCTGGAAATTATTGGGACCTTGAGAGTGATTCTGATCACTGTGATTGCCTCCTTTTCGGTAGTTGGTGGTGGTGTCACTTTTGTTGTTGAAGCGAGTTGCATGGGCAGTGATAGATGAAGATTGGTTCTCTGCTCTTTTGAGGAATGACTCATAGTCCACGAGTTTGTCGTATAATTCTTCAAATGAGATGATTGAATCTCTTGCGCGTGTGGCTATTGCGAGTTCTTTGAAGTCAGATCCAGGGCCATTGAGTGTGTGCATCACTAAGTTCAGATTATCAAGGAGTGCCCCGGCAAGGGCAAGTTCATCAGCAATACTCTTAATAAAGCGAAGATAATCAGCAACAGGGTTTAAGCCTCGAGATATGTTCATTAAACTTTATTTAAGACCCATGATTCGAGTGCATGAGCGATTGGTGTACATGCTTGCAAGCTTAGACCATGCCTGTGCGGAGGTCTGTGCAGAGGACACCAGAGGAACAATTGATGGATCAAGTGATCCAATGATTGCTAGAAACAGCAACTTGTCTTGACGCATCCAAAAGGTGAATGCAGGATTAGTTGTTTTCTGTCCATTCATCTCGATTGTTGGTGATGGACATGAATTGGTACCATCTATATAGCCGAGTAGGGCATATCCACAGAGTAAAGCATCAAATTGAGCCTTCCATGATGGGTAAATAGAGGGCTTTAGCTTGAGTGGAAGTTGGTTTGAATTAACAGCCACAAGATGATTAGGAAGCAGTTAGGTGTCGGACATGGTTTGAATCAAAGGTCTGGTGGAGGGTAAGGTTGGACTGTCAATTACCATTTGAGAGAAAACAAAAAAGAAAGGGTAGAGTTCTGGACCGTTTGGTTTTTGACTCGTAGGAGCACAAAAGCTCTGATACCATAAAGAGATTAAGTATAGAAATGGTCATATTTCATTGATATGATATTCAGTGTATAGATACACAATACTTGCACATTATACATGGAAAGAGTTAGAATACAGAGGAAAGAAATAAATGGGCATTATTACATTGTATAGATCCACAATAAGTGGCTATGATGGTGGTGATTCATGGGTAAGAAGAGATTGCTGCCCTGATTGTGTGGAGAGGGAATGCTCTTTCCTAATACAAATAACTATTCAAGTTCTTTACTATTCAAATTTGTGAAACCATTGATTGATGGTGATTATTAAGATATTAATTTAAAAACTCCATCAGTTGGAAATCTATAACACAGTATTGAGATTCTTCATTCAGTTTTGTTTAGCTCACCCTACTACCCAAAAAAAAAAAAATTTCGGGTCCTATAAACCAAGACAAAAGATAGTAACTGTAGCTAACAAGGAGGCTAGAAGACAAAAGTCTTGACTAGTACGTATCTTTAAGGTGTGGCTAAGTCTTTATTTGAGTAAAATAAATATTTTGTAAAACTCTAATGTGAGACTATGTAGATGTAACTATGATGTAAAAGTTATATAAATGAAACTATTAGGTGACATACTATTATCAAAAGATAGTTGTGTTCTAATCAATGGGATTACAAGTGTTGATGCTTTCGCTACATTTTTAGATACTATCTTAAACAAGTTTGCATTCCATTGATATTGTACGACTCTGAGGGTTAGTAGTCACAGATCAAAATTCCACCTAAGGTGGGGAGGGTGGGTCACAAGATGTGATAGAGTGGAATAAGAGCTAAGGCCAGTGATTCTAGGGAAGTTAAAAGTAATGCAAGAAAGAACATTAAAGAAAATGTTGAATATTATAAATACGTTTGAGAACATATATCAGAGTTATAGGTTTAGTAGTCTTTGAAAGACTAAGAACATAATGAAACCCTTGGTTAATGATAATCTAGGAAAAACTAGAATTGGTAAGTAAGGACCGATAGGGAAAGTACTGATCACTATAGTAAAAGTGTAGAGTACGAAACACTAAGTCTAGAGTAATATGAGAAATGAAGTACTTACAATACGTAACGAAGACATGAACTCGATGTACATTACTAAGAAATATATAATGACTATAATTATTTATCTATCTTATCTTAGTGACCCTTGGTGATGACAAGAAGCGACATGAAATCTTCCAACAATTGTATGAATTGAATGAAGAAAATCCTTGAGACAATGGTGCATACAATGCACAACATTTGTAATAATCAAGACAACATCGAAGCTCATAATAGTCAATGTAATCTCGAAAGACAAAAAGAACAAGAACTTCAAGAAGAATGACAGGGAAGTTGTAGACACCTCAATTTATGACCTATAATTTTGCGGCGTCTTGAGGACAGTTTGGTCATTTTTATTGCATATTTCAAGAAAACTCTTAAGTAAGGCATTTGTGTCATTTCTAATGAATTACTAAGATATTTCCCGCTCGGGGATATTGTGGTAATTTCTTACACAATTTGGTCCCTAGTGGTATTTCGGTCATTTTACACATTTTGGACCCCTAAGGGCATTCTCATAATTTTGCACATCCTTCGATCCTCAAGAGCACACCCAACAGCTTTTAAGGGCATTTTAGTAATTTTGAAACGATTTTGTTCATTGAGGGTATTTTGGTAATTTTGGCAGTCTTACTCGTAATAGGACTTTCTAGTCATTTGAGGGCCATTTTCGTAAATTTTATGTCAAATTACCCAATTGGGGGTAATTTGATAATTTTAGCCTTTGGGTAACAAATTGGGACATTCTCATGCCTTGAGGGACAATTCGGTCATTTCACATGTCTTGTAGCAATCTTGTGATTTTTCACCAAATTGGGAGCAATTTGGCAATCTTGAGTGATTTAGGACTTTACATTTTTAGAATTTCTATAGATATAGGTGATAAATATTTTCTTAAGAGGAGATATATTGAACCTAGACACTTATTTATTTCTTAGAATAAACTCACTCATTCTAGTGCATTAGGTGTGTATTCATTTCATTAGTCCACATGTTGTTCTAGGTGCCATATAGGTTGCATTATAGCCAGTCTGTTGGTCCACCTATCTAGGTGTACACATGTTATGTCTATACACATTACATTTAGGTTCATACAATGTGCATATATAAAGAAATATATATATATATATATATATATATATATATATATATAGAGAGAGAGAGAGAGAGAGGATATATCTCATGCAAATGTGGGATAATTATGCTATATATGGGATTTATGTTATATAGTTAGGATTATTGAGAAATCCCTCCCAATTGCCCTCATTTTCTTTTTGTTTCTTTAGGAATAATCTTATTTATCTTGCACCACATTTTTTCTTGCATGTAGCATTTATTTGATAGGTTGATGCATTTTTCATAATTGATTTAAAAATCATTTTTATTTCATTTATTTAGGATATTCATTTAATTTATTTATATTTAATAATATAAATATCACTCCAGACATGAACCTAAACCTCAATTTGTGAGGTCAAATGTAAGCCCTTGGATTAATTCTCCACTCTTGGCCAATAAATAGACCCCCCTGGGTTACCATTTTAAGGACACACATTGAATAGCCTTATGCTCCTAACACAACTGTAAAGACCCGAATTTTTTTTTTTATAAATATTTTTTTTTAAATATGTGTGTTATGTATGTGTAAGTGTGTGTAGTGGAATATATATATATATGATATACGTGTATGATATGTTTGCTATATATGTGTATGTGTATATATATATGTCTATTTAATGTATTGTATATATATATATATATTAAAAAAAAGTGGAAAACAGGCTATGTGTGCAAGTGGGGGCTACGTGTGTGTGCTGCTGTGTGCGGCTGGGTGTGTGTGTGTGTCAGTTGTATTGGTGTGTGTATATGTGTATAATATAATATGTATATATATATATATATGTGCAAAATGTCAACTAGCATTTAATGCAAAGCTGAGTTAGACATGAAAGAAAGTAGAAAAAAGTATGGGAAGAGAGAGAAATTGTCACGCCCCGAATTCCAGTGAATCCGAGGCACGAGTAACGAGACAAAAAGAAATAAAATAATAAGGAAATAAAAGATAATAATGACATTCTCATACATTCTGTACACTGTTCTGATACATACATAGGGTCTAGTCCGCTTGTTTACAACATGTAAAATAAAATACGATCTCGGGCTTATGCCCTTACACAATATCAAAAGTGCCCCTTGGGCCTAACAGTCCCTAATCAAATCCTCTCCCCATCTCCTACAGCTGGGACATCATCTGAAATGTTGCCCCACTAAGGGGTCAGCTCAACATGCTGGTACAATATAATGCTAATGCAAGAAACAAAACTAAGGTCGTGGCATATGCAAGTGTACAGTTATTTCTATATGGCATTCAATATCATGATGGCAGTATATGAGCAGTATATAGTATATGAACTGTATGCGTGACACACCCATGCAACTCTATGCCACCCATGTCTCATGATACGGTCATTCTCCGCTGGCATGAGTGCCGCCACGTATGTCTCGCTTCACGGTCCGGAATCCGTCAGGCTCGCAAGTACCTATTGGCCGATTTTGGGTTTTTCACCACAGGATCTGCACCCTCATAATGCAAAGCACCAAGTGCTTAACCCACGCCATGCCCAAGGAATCACACTATGCCAATATGCTCTGATTTCATCATGTCATAATGTAATCTCAATGATGTATCTCATTCATTCATAAAGCATGCCTTCAAGTACACAATTCATAATATCAACAGTTCTTCAAAGTGTATAATTCACACACTACACTAACACATGCGATATACACATAATCATCATCCAACTTAAAAAGATAGCATGTAGCACATAAGCATGTGAACACTCAAGCAAACATGTGAACAATCAAGGCAGCAAAGCAAGTATTCCTAATCTCAATTCTATTTCTTACTTAGCACAATATATCGTACCTGTAAATCGATCTCAACCCAAGAAGGTGTACTCGAAGTATGGTAGAATCACAGTGGGAATATCGAAGGTCAGATCACCTTCTCTTTGCCTTTCCGTGTCCCTAAAATTCATAACATGAGACTCAGTTTAATTGTCACTTGAATTATGCTATTCATCAAATTTTATGTCTTTAATTCATAAGTTTCTATTTTGCTAATTTAGATTCCACTATTGAGTCCGGGACGTCGAGGAAACTAAGTTTAGGTTTTCGTAGAATTCAATTTGGACACCTGGGTTCAAAAGGGCAGAATAGTCATTTTGCACTTTTCACGGGTCCTCACATTTCGAGACCTCTTTTCACACATCGGACTCCACGGTTGAATCCGGAATGCTTGAGATAATAAAGTTTCACTATTCGTTTACTAAATTTGGAGTTCGTTTGACAGTGTTTCAATCTAGGAGCATTTTGGTAATTTTAAAGGTTACTACGGGTCTTTTATTTTTCGGGACCCCGTCTCGTAAAATGGACCTCACCATTGGCCTCAGAATGGTCGAGATAGTCAAAATACACTAATGACTTGTCCCATTTGGACTCCGGATTATTTTAGAATATTTAAATAATTAAATTAATTTAATTAATTAATTTAATTAATATTTTATTAATATTTTAATTCAGGTGGGTCAAAGTGTAATTACTCAAAATTTTAGGGTTAAAAGGTAATTTCTGAAAGTTCAGGGTCAATTTTCAATTATCAAAAAGTTCAGGGCAAAACTATAAATTCAAATTCTCCTATTCCTAATTCGGACAACCAAACAAGGATCAACCCAAAACAGGGATAAGATATCCCTGTTCTTATTTATTTCAGATTTTCAATTTCTTAAGTCCACAACCAAACAGCCCCCTTCAACATTTTAATTTAAAACATATGAGTGACACGTGGCAGGGGCGGTCCACACCCGCCCGAACCGGACCCGACCCGGACCCGGAACCCTGACCTGGTCACCCTCCTTCTTCCCCGACTTTTGGGCGACGTAGCAGTAGGGTTCCGGCGCCTTTTCCGGCGCCGGCGACCGATCTCCAGGTGAGATTTTCAAGGTTCCAGAATGTGATTCTCACCGTTTTCTCCCCAGGATTCCATATTTAGGGTTAGTTTTGGGTACAAGCCACTCAATCTTTACGAAATAGAGGGTCAATCCCTCGGTCAAACCTCCGGCCGATTCTATTTCTCCATTTTTTTTGATAGTTTGGTCACGATTTTTCTCCCATTTTTCATCCTAAACGATTTCTGCATCTCCTAGGTTCTATCCTATATCATTTAAACCAAGTTTTGTACATAAAATGATAACACCCATCTCCCATGGCCGTGACCTGCAACCTAGGTTTTCTCCCTAGTTTCTCAACCATTTCCCTTCATTCTTTTTGCAAAATAATCCTCACAATATACTCTTTAAAACCCTATGCATCAAATAAATTATCATGCCCAAAAAAAAAAAAAAACAGAAAGGGTGCACTTACGGGTTTTCTGAATTTTCTCTCTCTAGCCGTGCCTTCTTTCACCCTCTTGCTCCGAGCTCAAACCAAGCTTCAAACTCTCTCTCAGAACTCTATTTCTCTCCCTCGCTTTCTGTTTCTTTCCTTCTCTTTTCTCCCCCCCCCCCCGAGACCACACTTATACGCACACACTTCAAATCTCTCACGTCTCTCCCTCACAGCCACTATCCTTGACCTCCTCTCCACCGTTCAGCCACTTTTTGCTTCCCCCCAAATGCAGCTTTGCATTAAATGCAAAGCTGCTCCATATGTATGCCTATACACCTATTTCACTCATTACACACACTAGAAACACACACACAGCCAACACCTCACTCTCTAGTTCGGTTGTAACCACACACACACACACACGTCCAGTTATACACACACAGTGCACTGCTATACATTCTTCTACATATCCATATACACATGCATGCATATATTATATTTCACACATACCTACACATGTATACTATGCATATACATAATACTAATGCTTCAAAATTAATAACAATTATAATAATAATAATAATAATAATAATAATAATGATAATAATAATAATAATAATTTTAATTTAACCAAGAACAATAATAAATAAAAAATAAAAAAATAAAAAAATTTTCCATGTCATAACATCCTTCCCTCCTTACAAAAATTTCGTCCCGAAATTTAAAATAACATAAAACAAAAGAAAATACATCACTAATCAAACAACTCAGGGTATCTAGCACGGACCTCGGCCTCACGCTCCCAAGTAGCCTCCTCGACCCCATGATGGTTCCAACGAACCTTGACCAAAGGGATGGTCCTGCCTCGCAAAACCTGGTCCCTCGAGTCCAATATCTCCACGGGTCTCTGGTCATAGGAAGCGTCCCCCTCTAGCTAAAGATCTACCCAATCAAGTACATGTGAGGGGTCAGGATGGTACTTCCTCAGCATCGATACATGGAAGACGTCGTGAACTCCAGATAGCTGTGGTGGTAAGGCTAGCTTATAAGCCACCTCACCAACTCTCCCAAGAATCTCAAAGGGGCCAATAAATCGTGGCGACAGCTTCCCACCACGTCCAAATTTCCTCAAGCCCCGTCTGGGAGACACCTTGAGGAACACATGGTCCCCCACCTCAAATGCCAAGGGCCGCCGCCTCCTATCTGCATAGCTCCTCTGGCGACTCTGGGCTGTCAACAAGCACTGCCTGATCACCTGTATCTTGTCCGTGGTCTCACGGACTATATCGGGTCCCAAGGTAGCTGTCTCTCCTACCTCAGTCCAACATACTGGGGAACGGCACGGCCTACCATACAACGCCTCAAATGGTGCCATCTCTATACTGGACTGATAGCTGTTGTTGTAGGCAAACTCGACCAAGGCAAGGTGATCCTCCCAGCTACCCCTGAAATCCATGACACAAGCCCTAAGCATGTCCTCAAGGATCTGAATGGTGCGCTCTGACTGACTATCTGTCTGGGGGTGAAAGGCAGTACTAAACTGGAGCTGTGTCCCTAAGGCTGTCTGGAGACTCTGCCAAAACCGGGCAGTGAAACGCGGGTCCCTATCTGAAACAATGGATACCGGCACCCCATGTAGTCGTACAATCTCTCGAATATACAATCTACTAAGGGCATCTGATGAATCAGTCACTCTGATCGGCAAAAAGTGAGCAGACTTCGTCAGCCTGTCCATGACAACCCAAACTGCATCATGGCCCCTCGGTGACCTCGGAAGACCCATCACGAAATCCATAGTCATGTGCTCCCACTTCCACTCGGCCACTGGCAATGGCTGCAACAATCCCCCAGGTCTCTGGTGCTCAGCCTTCACCTGCTGGCACGTGAGACATCTCGACATGAACTGCGCCACATCTCTCTTCATCCCTGCCCACCAATACTGACGGCGCAGATCGTGATACATCTTAGTGCCCCCTGGGTGCACTGCCAGACGTGAGTGGTGGAAATCCCTAAGGACATCAGCCCTGAGAGACTCTGGGACAAAAACTCTACCCAAATACCTCAGACTAAGGTCAGAATGCACCGTCCATCCCGTAAATCCCTCAGGACTAGCAATCCGTACTCTGATCTGATCTGCCTCATCATCCACTAGCTGTGCCTCTATCACTCGAGTCAAAAGGGTGGGCTGTGCACACAAGCTGAACAGAGTGGCCTGTCCCTCAAACTCAGCAATATCTAGATCAAACTCGCCAATATCCCCCATCATCTCCCACTCCCTGATGGCAACACTGGCAACAGTACCCCTCGACCTCCTGCTGACTGCGTCAGCCACCACATTGGCCTTCCCTGGGTGGTACTGAAGGTCAAAATCATAATCCTCCATGTACTCCATCCACCTCCTTTGCCTCAGGTTCAGGTCCTTCTGTGTGAAGATATACCTGAGGCTCTTGTGGTCAGAGAATACCTCGAATCTCTCCCCGTATAAGTAGTGTCGCCAACTCTTCAGTGCAAAGATGACGGCAGCTAACTCTAAGTCATGTGTGGGGTAGTTCCGCTCGTGGTTCTTCAACTGACGAGAACCGTAGGCTACCACTCTGCTATCCTGCATCAATACACAACCTAATCCCTCTCGGGAAGCATCACAGTACACAGCATAGCCCACTCCCCTCTCGGGTATGATCAAAACAGGCGCTGAAGTCAATCTCCTCTTCAGCTCTTGAAAAAACTGCTCACAGTCATCTGTCCATAAGAATCTGACGCCCTTGCGCGTCAGACGAGTCATCGGCGTGGCAAGACGAGAGAAACCCTCCACAAATCGTCGGTAGTATCCGGCCAACCCCAGAAAACTCCGAATCTCGAATACACTGCTCGGCCTCTCCCAGCTCATGACTGCCTCAATCTTGGAGGGATCCATAGATACCCCTCCACTGGATACTACATGTCCTAAGAACTGTACCTTTCTAAGCCAGAACTCGTACTTCGAGAACTTGGCAAATAGGCGATGCTCTCTCAAAATCTGCAGTACAGTCCTCAAATGATAGGCATGTACCTCCTCAGCTGGTGAATACACTAAGATGTCATCCACAAATACCACCACGAACTGATCCAGGTAAGGACTGAAAATGCGGTGCATCAAGTCCATGAATGCCGCTGGGGCATTCGTCACTCCGAAGGGCATGACCACAAACTCATAGTGACCATAGCGAGTGCGGAAGGCTGTCTTCGCTATGTCCTCCTCCCTGACCCTCAACTGGTGGTAACCCGATCTAAGATCTATCTTCAAGAAGCATCTCGAACCTCTCAGCTAATCAAATAAATCGTCGATCCTCGGCAACGGGTACTTATTCTTGATAGTAACCCGGTTCAGCCTCCTGTAATCTACACATAATCGTAGTGTCCCGTCCTTCTTCTTCGCGAACAGTGCCGAGGCACCCCACGGAGAAGTGCTAGGACGGATAAACCCCTTCCGCTGGAGGTCAGTCAACTGCTCCCTCAGCTCTCTCAACTCGGCTGGAGCCATGCGGTAAGGTGGTATGGAAATGGGTGTAGTGCCAGGAATGAGCTCTATAGTGAACTCGATCTCTCGTCTAGGGGGTAGACAAGTCAAGTCACTCGGGAAGACGTCGGGGAACTCATCCACGACTGGGGGTAACACAATCTCGGTAGCCTCAAAATCACCCGCAATCAGACTAGCCAACATGTAACTGTGGCCTCCCCAGCTCCTAGAATCACGCACTGGTGGAATCAAGAAATCCCCCCGATCCCCTAGTGAAATAAAAGCAGTCTCCCTCAAGAATGCATACAGTCACCCTCCCCCTTGTAGCAGTCTATACTCGCCCGATAGGTGAACAACCAATCCATCCCCAGAATCACATCAAACCCAGACATATCAAGTACAATAAGATCAAAGTGGAGAATACGATCAGCTATGTAAAGATTCAAAAATTTGGAATAAAATTTTTTTTTTTAGAACACTGCGAATGTCCTTAATTCCTAATTAATTTAAATTTTTGAAAAAAATAAAAATAAAAATAAAAATGTGTAATAGTATATATGAAATAAAATATAAAGTATGGTATAACATATATATATATATGGGTGTGTGGTGGAAAATGAATAAAAGAAGAAACAAAAGAAAAGAGAAAGGAGAAAAGAAGAAAAGGGGCGTGCAGGTCTCGGTGAGGGAGAACGACAAAACAGGGGAGGAGGAAAGGGAGAAGAAAAGAGAGAGAAAAAGGAAGGAAAGAAAGAGGGAAAGAGAAACAGACGGGGCTGCGGACGGCGGTGGTCGCGAGGAGGGAGATCTGGTCGACGGCCATCGCGTCTCGTGTGTCCAAGCTCGCGTCGGAGTGCGACGGGTCTGCGACGGATTTGCGACGGGTTTGCGACGGATTTTGGATTGCGATTGGGGTTACAATTTTGTGATTTGTGTTGCGATTTTTTTTGTGTGTTGGCTGTTTGGGTTTGACGCAGAGCAAGGGATGGAACAGGTTGTTGTCACGGTTGTGGTGTATGGCAGTGGTTCGGGATTGTGTGTGTGTTGTTGCGGTTTTGTCAATGGCTGTCATGGGTGTTGAATTGGTTCGTTGGTTCGTCGGATTGAGAGTCGGTTGGGTTGGAATTGCTGGTTCGGTTGTATCCATGTTGGGAGAGATGTGTGTATATATATATTGAAAATTATTTATGTTGGATGATGTTGCTGATTGAAGAGATGGGAACCTTGATTCATCTGGGCTGTTCTGGCATAAATGGAAGCTTGATTTGGGTTGATTCAACAGAAAATGGTGGATCATGTTGCGATCAGTGTGTGTCCTATTTTGGTGGATGTGGATTTAAGTATGAACAGGGAGTTCGGTGCCTTGTTGATATATGGCGTACAGGTCAGGTTGGTTAATCCAGCCGTGTTATGGAGATGGTGTTTTGGAATCTTGGATGTTGGGTTGATGGATGTGCAAATTGGGTAAATATATATAGAAACATGTGTGTTGGTTTGATTGATGGTCGGCTGCCCAGGTTCTGATGATCTCTGTTGGGGGATTCTGATACGTCTTGTGGGAAAAAAGGAAACAGGGGTTTGGTCTAAATGTTGCAAGACCTGCTGCGGTAGTTGAAGACTGACCTTGATGGAGGATTTTGTGTGTCAAATTGTTGGGAGGATCGTTGGGGTTTGATGAATAGTGCCGGTGGTTGTGATGGTGATGTCGTGATGTTGGGTGTCTGTTTGGACAGAGAACTCTAGATAGACTTGTGTGTTGCTCTGTTTCATGGCAATTTTGTTTGTGGTCAATATGTGGGTTGGGTTGTTCTCTAATAGCACTGGGGGCCATTTGTTTGAGCAGTGGTTGATTGTAATGCGTTATTGGACAGGTTTTGGCGACGGACGGTAAAGGATGGTAATAGTGTTCAGGTGAGACCTGAACAGAAGAAGGACGGAAGTTTGGGCTGTGTTGCGACGGGTAAGGAGCTGATGATGATGCCAGTTCTGATCGGGTACACTGGGCTGCGCTTGACAAGTTAGGAGGTCGGTGAAGGAGAGAATTGTCAGGTGCCCGGTGTGTTGGTCAAATTGGAGATAGAGGGGGAATCACGTTGGCTTGATCATGGATGGATGATTGAGGAGTTTGGTTTGCATAAAGGATTACTAATATTGCGAACTGGGTGGAAGAATTCAAGTGATTACTATGATGAATGAGAGGGAATTCTCACTGATCCTGTAGGTGAAGATGAGAGATGTTGAGAGTGTTCTACGGGAATTTTAGTTTGTCACAGAGTTTCCGTAACGTATGGGTTCTTGGAAGTAGTTGGCAGCTCATGACAGGGGCTCTTAAAGAACCCAGAGAGCTGCAAATTAGTTGTTCAGTACTCTTTAAGAAAATGGAGGAACTTGAGAATGACAGTAGGCAATACAATAGTTGAGGATTCTACAACAGAGAACTAGACAGTAATCTGATGAGAGGAAGGGAAAGTTCTTCAATATCTGATGGATGGGATGATAAAGGGACAGAATCTGTCAGGATCATCATCTGCTTGAGAGAAAAAGGCCGAAGAAGCTGATGAAACTGGATTTAAAAAGGTTGGCCGACTCGATCAACCTGCGGGTGTGTTTTCTTCAACTGCTAAACCATGGACTGGAGAGCAACCTCAAACTCGGGATGCACGAGGGTTTGGTTCACGCTTGACTGCAAATTTTCCAAAGATTGGCTGAGTGGAGATAAGCATAAGCTTGATATGATTCCATTGGAGGACTAAGTTACTTACGGGTTGATAGGATTGCATAGTGGACACCGCTTAGTAGGGTTGTGACCAACCCTATCAGGTATGATATTTTACTAACGTGAGAAATGAGGTTAAGCTTAGGAGTATTTGATAAGATGATCGAATGTTCTCTATGCGTAATTGCTATTAGGAAACCACTTAGAATTTGATTGTTTATATGCTTACGTGTTCTTTATGAATCTGTGGGTGTTATGATTTACTTCTTGAGTTGTCATCATATGTGGTTTATGTTTTAGAAGGATCGCTGATATTGCGACATGTAGGTTTGCATAAGTGTTGGGATTGATCGAGTATGACACGTAGATTTGCGGATGAAGTCTTGTGATTTAAATGCTATTGTTAATCTTAAATGTGATGCATTATTTACAGCATGTTGCATATGCTTAAGAAAGGGATGTTTCATTTGAACTGTATCATTGCATTATGAAATCATGGCATATCGGCATCGGGTGATTTCTTGAAAGCATAGTGTGGGTCAGCACGAGGTGCTGGTGCATTATGAGGGTGCAGATCCTGTGGTGAAAAACCCAAAATTGGCCATTAGGTACTCGCATGCCTGACGGGTTCCGGACCGTGAAGCGAGACATACGTGGCGGTACTCATGCCAGCGGGGAAGGACCGTATCATGAGACATGGGTGGGCATAGAGTTGCATGGGTGTGTCACGCATACTGATCATATATTACATACTGTTCATGTACTGCCATAATGATATCGAATGCCATATAGAAATAACTGTACACTTGCACATGCCACGCCCTTAATTTTGTTTCTTGCATTAGTATTATATCATACCAGCATGTTGTTGCTGACCCATTCGTGGGCACAGGTTTCAGATAAAGCTCCTGGCACGCGGGACTTGATGAAATCTTGGAGAAAGGAGAGGAAATGAATTTGGAAGAATATTTGGGCCCTTGGGGCGTATTTAGACATTATAAAAGATTGGTGTATTTCTGAAAAGAATGGAAATGACATTGTATATAGTAATAAATAATGAATTTGTGATATTTTAGTTTAAGTGTAGGAGTAGACGTGATGGATTGTATAAGTAAGTGATGTATATTTAACTTTGATAGAGTTGTGGCCATCGAGTAAGGATGGATTGTGACTGTTGTATATATATATGATGTATTGTGTTTATCAGGGGGAAAAGGTTCGAAAAACAAAGGAGGTGCTGCCGAAATTTTTAGAAAATTAAAGAACTCTATTTAATTTGTCGTAAATTCATAAATCTGTTTAATTATCTTTTATTTTATTTACTTTCTATTCGTCAGTCGCACCTCGGGTTTCGGATCAGAAATTCGGGGCATGACAAGCTATCTCTATCGAGCAATCTCTACAGATCCTCGTCAGTACTACAACACCCCCAACTGGTGTACCAACATGCAACGGGGGGTCCAACCTAAGCTATATCCAGACCCAATGACATGGCAAGTGCAGTAGAAATGAATGAATGTGATGCTCCTGAATCTATCAATACACTGGCCCAGGAACTGGATATAAGAAATGTACCTCGGACTACTGATGGTCCGGCAGCAGAGGTCTCCGGGGTGGCTATTGCGTAGACTCGGCCCTGTATGGTCTGGCCCTGTCTGCCTCCCCCTCTCTGTGTCTGCTGGCCTCCTCCCCTAGGTGCTGGAGCTCTGACGCTCTGCGCGGAGGATGTAGGCTGATGATAGGGCGCTGGGAGTCCCTGAACTGACTGTGGCTGTGGCAGAGGCACCTGTGTATGCTGATAATAGTGGGACCTCGGCGCACTCTGCGAAGTCTGCCCCTGAGGGTAGTTGGCCCTAACATGGCCAAGCTGCTGACAAGTGAAACAAATCGGCGGGGCCCTCTGACTCGGTGCCGGTAGAGGTAGTGGAAATGACCCCTGACTGGATCCGACACTCTGTGGAAAGCTGGGCCCCCTCAAAGGACAGTCGGCCCTCCTATGGCCAGGCTGCCCGTAGGTATAACATGTGATAGGCCGCTGGGATCCCCCTCCCCTAGAAGCAGATGGTAAGGCAGGACGGGGAGCTACAGAATGGAGGGGTCCGGCCGGTGGCTGTGAGGAAGAAGTACTGGCTCGGTACCTCTTCGGCTGTCTATATGTCGGGGCAGGTGCGGAATTTTGAACTGTGGGTGCCCTGCCCTGTGCTCTAGTCTCTCTGATCCCTCTAAGATCAGCCAGCTCTCTCTCCACCTTGGAGGCCCTGATCATTGCCTCCTCGTATGTCTCTATAATATGCCCAGCCAGTCTGTCCCTGATAGAGGTCTTCAACCCCTTAAGGAAATTGTACACCCTCAAATCCTCATGTCCAATAATGTGTGGGGCGAACCTCCCCAAAGCAGTAAACCCTGACTCATACTGAGACACTGTCATGTCCCTCTGCAGAAGTGCCTCGAACTCCTCCCTAAACCCCACTCTGGCAGATATCGGGAAGTAGTGGTCATTGAACATGGCCACAAATGCATCCCATCCCTCTCCAAACCGATGTAGTCTGTCAGCAGCTACCTCCCACCACTGACTAGCCAGGTCTGTAAACTGAAATGTAGTGCATCTAATCCTCAGGTGGGGCTCAGTAATCCCCTGTGAATCCAAAATCCGAGTGATCTGTCTCAACCACTCTTCTGCAATAAGTGGGTCCGGCTGCCCAGCAAAGGTGGGTGGTCTCATCCTCTAGAACACCTTCATCACGAAGGTATCCCTGGTCTCTCCGCCGGTGGTCCGCGCCTCCATCATGGTGCGGAGACACTCCTATAAAAGGGCCGCCATATCTCTGGCGCCAACCATCTGCTCTACCTCCTGTGCTGGAGCCGGAGCAGGAATAGGGGCAGGGGCGGGAGCAATATCCTCCTCAGCTGCACTATGCTCAGGCGTGTCAGCTGGGGCAACGACCTCCTCAACTATATCGGGAATAGGGGCAGCAGTTCTAGGTCTGCCACGACGAGGCTGGGCAGCGCCTCTAGGCTGGGCAGCACCTCTGGGCCTACCCCTACCCCGTCTGGGCGGTCCAGCTCTCGTAGGAGCTCGTCTGGGGGGCATATCTACAAGTCCAAGAGAAAAAAATTCAATATCACTTTTTCACATTCAATATATGGGCATTTAAGTGTAATCCTAATCATGTTCCTATCAATAGCCTATGCTTCTACAGGTAGTACATATAGCATGTCATGATATATATACAATTAACAAGTTTTTCACACATCACACATGTCATGCCTCCAAACATAGCATCAATCAGCACATAATCACTATAAGTCATGCATCAGGACATATAATCACATAGCACATAAGGCCCTACAGCATGCCACTAATAGTTCACACTAGGTCTCACTCTCTTCTCTAGGGTCTCATGGTGTTAAACAACACCCCACGGTCTCTAGGTATTCGAACCTAAGCTCTGATACCACGTTGTCACGCCCCGAATTCCAGTGAATCCGAGGCGCGAGTAACGAGATAAAAAGAAATAAAATAATAAGGAAATAAAAGATAATAATGACATTCTCATACATTCTGTACACTGTTCTGATACATACATAGGGTCTAGTCCGCTTGTTTACAACATGTAAAATAAAATACGATCTCGGGCTTATGCCCTTACACAATATCAAAAGTGCCCCTTGGGCCTAACTGTCACGCCCTGAATTCCCGACCGGAACCCGAGGACGCGACTGAAGCGAAAGAAAGGAAGAAAATAAAATAAACGAGTAAATAAATAAATAACGAATTAACTAATCTACTAATTTTGATACAAGCCTATTCCACTAACATAACGCTACATCCATATATCTCTGTCAATACACATACATTCCCGGTTTATAAAAATTTCGGCAGAACCTCCTTTATTTTTCGAGCCTTTTTCCCCCTGATAATCACAATGCATTATATAACATCATACAAATATAAATACATCACAATCCATCCTCACTCGATGGCCACAACCTTATCAAAGTTAAATATACATTGTCTAATTATCCAATCCATCACATCTACTCCTACACTTAAACTAAAAGATATTTATTACAATATACAATACCATTTCCATTCTTTTTAGAAACACACCAATCCTTTATAAAATCAAAATACGCCCCAAGGGCCCAAATATTCTTCCAAATTTATTTCCCCTCCTTTCTCCAATACTTCATCAAGTCCCGCGTACCAGGATGCTTTATCTGAAACCTGTGCCCACGAATGGGTCAGCGCCAACATGCTGGTATGGTACAATACTAATGCAAGGAATAAAATTAAGTCGTGGCATGTGCAAGTGTACATGTATATCTACATGCCTCCCTAATCATGCATACAGTATAATGGCAATGTACAAACTACATCTGTATAAAAACCCTATATCACGTTCACAAATTCATCAACAGAATGCACAGGTAATATGCATGACACACCCATGCATCTCAATGTCACACCCATGTCTCGCTTCACGGTTCTTCCCCGTTGGCATGCAAGTACCAATATATGTCTCGCTTTACGATCCGGACCTCGATGGCATGCGAGTACCAATGGCCAATTTTGGGTTTTTCACCACAGGATCTGCACCCTCATAATGCACCAGCACCTCGTGCTGACCCACACTATGCTTTCAAGGAATCACACGATGCCAATATGCCATGATTTCATCATGCAATCTCGCAATCTCAATAAAACATTTCACCAATGCATAAAGCATGCTTTTTAAACAATATCGTCCTCTTAGAAATAACAATAGCATTTGAATCATAAGACTTCATCCACAAATATACACATCATGCACAATCAATCTCAGTCACAACATCGACAATCCTTCTAAAACATAAATCACATATGATGGCAACGCAAGAAGTAAATCACAAGAAGTAAATCACATATGAAGCACAAAACCAAACATCTCAAGGGTTCTCAAAGCAATAATTCCTACGTGATCTTCTATCAGCAGATAAGCACAACAATCATTCAAGCAATATGCACATCAATCCTAATTTAATTCTATTCCTTACTTAATAAAGTACCATACCTGATCGGGTTATCTCAACCCCACTAAGCTGTGTCCATTATGCAATCTAATCAACCAAGTTCATCTTTACTCCACGGTTCCTTCTTCAGCCTTTTTCCTCAAGCAAATGATGATCTTGATAGATTCTGTCCCTTTATCATCCCATCCATCAGATATTGAAGAACTTTCCCTTCTTCTCATCAAATTACTGTGCAGAGTGTTCCAAATCAGTAGCTCCGATTGCTATAAGCAAGGTTAAAACCCATAGCCTCCAACAATTACACCACCGCAAGGCTGAAGCTACCACTAATATTGCTACTGCAACTTTTCTTCCCATTCCAACTCAGCAGCTTCAAACAGTCTGATTGCGTCATGTCTACCTTCATATGTGAGACCAAGTTCTTAGCTAATTCCTTTAATGTCATTCTTTATCTATGCTGAGACCACACCTTCAATGGCCTTCCAGTTGATCCTAGATCCAGGAGTCCTAGAACAACCATCACAAATATTAATTAATATTCATGTAGTTTGCTTACAGACCTTAGTTTGGTTTTTAGTTTAGCTTGGTAGCCTATATATTACTGGCATTAAATAAATTCAATTAAAGCCTCACATGGTTGTGACATATAACTAGGAATGTCTTATAATTTGCCCAAAATGGATCCCTACTTGGCCCCATGAGATAGCCCAAAAGTTCCTCAATTTGGCCCCAAAAAATAAGGTCAAATGTGGTCTAAAATGGCCTTGAAACGTGGCCCAAAAAATGTTCCAAAGGTTCCCCAATTTGGGCCACAATCATGCCTCAACATAGCTTAAAAAGTGTTCTAAAAATAGGTCAAAAAGTGGCCAAAAGATAGTTCAAAAGGTGGCCGAAAGAGGATGGGACAGCAGGTGGGACAGCAGGGCAACAGGCCAAGGCAGGCAGGCACGCGCGTGTAGGGGGGTGCACGGCGCGCGCGCAGGCAGCGCGCGGGGCGCGCGGGCGGCAGGGCGCGCGGACAGTGGCTGGGCGACAGGGCTTGGTGCAGTCTGATTTCTGATTTTTTTCAGAATTATTGTTCTGGACAGAGAGCAAATTTCTTTGTCCAGCAGTCTAATTTTCTCTATTTGTTGCTCCAAATTTTTTCATTTTTCCAAGTCTTTTAAACCTCTTTTTCACTCATTACTAAAATTTCATAAAGCTTCCCCATCTCAACCGATAACATTTTCTTCATGACATCAAGTAATTTTTCAACATAAATACACATCAAAACATAGTAATCTAACACATAGACAAGCCATATGTTATTCATAATGATAAAACATCAATTAAATCAAAGGAAATAAAAATCCCCAAATTTCTAACTCTAGGTTCTTCAAAATAACACCACTTAAATAACTTCCTAACCACAAATACATCTCTAAGCAGCTCAAATAACCCATAGAAAAGTAGGAAAAGCTAGATCTATTTCTAGTTTAGCAAGAAACCATACTTAAATCAGTTTTTCTTAAACTGAGAAGGAAGTACTTGCTGGATGGAAAAACTGTTCGGTGAGTATCTAGTACTCGTTGAGCTGAACACTTTCTCAGAAGGAAGTTCGGTCAAATTCCTCCTCGAAATGTGTGTTCCGACAGCTTGAAAATATGGGTTTTTAGGGTTTTTCTCTCCCTCTCTCTATATGGACTAGATCTCTGATATTTCTGAATGCATATCTGATAAGGATGAAGTATCTGAGCTGTATATATAGTGGGGAATCAAAGGGGCAAGGACAAATGACCATTTTGCCCTTAATGAGGCCGTAACCTCGTTACTCTACAGCTCATTCCTAAATGCTTCAAATTGAAATTCTGTTTTAACCAATGTTCATAAAATTATTTTAAATGAAAATTATTAGAAGGAAACATTTCCATTTGAGGTCGGCTTAGACCCGTTCCACCCGGGTCACCCGAATACCCTTTTTGTCCAATTCTGGAAACCATTTCTGTTTCGGCTGATTTTTGTACAGCGGATACTTCACATTATTCTAAGTACTTTACTCTTCTATGACACACTCTAAATATGTCTCTAAATAGGTCATTCGGTGAAAACAATGTAGAAAGGCACTTTACCGATAAAACCAACAAAATTTATAAACTATGCATGCAAAGTGTTCTACCTCAAAAACGAAAAATTTACCCTCATTTTTCGGATCTCTACACTAACAGTCCCTAATCAAATCCTCTCCCCGTCTCCTGCAGCTGGGACATCATCTGAAATGTTGCCCCACTAAGGGGTCAGCTCAACAAATATAATGCTAATGCAAGAAACAAAACTAAGGTCGTGGCATGTGCAAGTGTACAGTTATTTCTATATGGCATTCAATATCATGATGGCAGTATATGAGTAGTATATAGTATATGAACTGTATGCGTGACACACCCATGCAACTCTATGCCACCCATGTCTCATGATACGGTCATTCTCCGCGGGCATGAGTGCCGCCACGTATGTCTCGCTTCACCGTTCGGAATCCGTCAGGCTCGCAAGTACCTATTGGCCGATTTTGGGTTTTTCACCACAGGATCTGCACCCTCATAATGCAAAGCACCAAGTGCTTAACCCACGCCATGTCCAAGGAATCACACTATGCCAATATGCTCTGATTTCATCATGTCATAATGTAATCTCAATGATGTATCTCATTCATTCATAAAGCATGCCTTCAAGTACACAATTCATAATATCAACAGTTCTTCAAAGTGTATAATTCACACACTACACTAACACATGCGATATACACATAATCATCATCCAACTTAAAAAGATAGCATGTAGCACATAAGCATGTGAACACTCAAGCAAACATGTGACCAATCAAGGCAGCAAAACAAGTATTCCTAATCTCAATTCTATTTCTTACTTAGCACAATATATCGTACCTGGTAATCGATCTCAACCCAAGAAGGTGTACTCGAAGTATGGTAGAATCACAGTGGGAATATCGAAGGTCAGATCACCTTCTCTTTGCCTTTCCGTGTCCCTAAAATTCATAACATGAGACTCAGTTTAATTGTCACTTGAATTATGCTATTCATCAAATTTTATGTCTTTAATTCATAAGTTTCTATTTTGCTAATTTAGATTCCATTATTGAGTCCGGGACGTCGAGAAAACTAAGTTTAGGTTTTCGTAGAATTCAATTTGGACACCTGGGTTCAAAAGGGCAGAATAGTCATTTTGCACTTTTCACGGGTCCTCACATTTCGAGACCTCTTTTTACAAATCGGACTCCACGGTTGAATCCGGAATGCTCGAGATAATAAAGTTTCACTCTTCGTTTACTAAATTTGGAGTTCGTTTGACAGTGTTTCAATCTAGGAGCATTTTGGTAATTTTAAAGGTTACTACGGGTCTTTTATTTTTCGGGACCCCGTCTCGTAAAATGGACCTCACCATTGGCCTCAGAATGGTCGAGATAGTCAAAATACACTAATGACTTGTCCCATTTGGACTCCGGATTATTTTAGAATATTTAAATAATTTAATTAATTTAATTAATTAATTTAATTAAATTAATTAATATTTTATTAATATTTTAATTCAGGTGGGTCAAAGTGTAATTACTCAAAAGTTTAGGGTTAAAAGGTAATTTTCGAAAGTTCAGGGTCAATTTTCAATTATCAAAAAGTTCAGGGCAAAACTATAAATTCAAATTCTCCTATTCCTAATTCGGACAACCAAACAAGGATCAACCCAAAACAGGGATAAGATATCCCTGTTCTTATTTATTTCAGATTTCCAATTTCTTAAGTCCACAACCAAACAGCCCCCTTCAACATTTTAATTTAAAACATATGAGTGACACGTGGCAGGGGCGGTCCACACTCGCCCGAACCGGACCCGACCCGGACCCGGAACCCGACCCGGTCACCCTCCTTCTTCCCCGACTTTTCGGCGACGTAGCAGTAGGGTTCCGGCGCCTTTTCCGACGCCGGCGACCGATCTCCGGTGAGATTTTCAAGGTTCCAGAATGTGATTCTCACCGTTTTCTCCCCAGGATTCCATATTTAGGGTTAGTTTTGGGTACAAGCCACTCAATCTTTACGAAATAGAGGGTCAATCCCTCGGTCAAACCTCCGGCCGATTCTATTTCTCCATTTTTTTTGATAGTTTGGTCACGATTTTTCTCCCATTTTTCATCCTAAATGATTTCTGCATCTCCTAGGTTCCATCCTATATCATTTAAACCAAGTTTTGTACATAAAATGATAACACCCATCTCCCATGGCCGTGACCTGCAACCTAGGTTTTCTCCCTAGTTTCTCAACCATTTCCCTTCATTCTTTTTGCAAAATAATCCTCATAATATACTCTTTAAAACCATATGCATCAAATAAATTATCATGCCCAAAAAAAAAAAAAATAAACAGAAAGGGTGCACTTACGGGTTTTCTGAATTTTCTCTCTCTAGCCGTGCCTTCTTTCACCCTCTTGCTCCGAGCTCAAACCAAGCTTCAAACTCTCTCTCAGAACTCTATTTCTCTCCCTCGCTTTCTATTTTTTTCCTTCTCTTTTCTCCCCCCCCCCCGAGACCACACTTATACGCACACACTTCAAATCTCTCACGTCTCTCCCTCACAGCCACTATCCTTGACCTCCTCTCCACCGTTCAGCCACCTTTTGCTTCCCCCCAAATGCAGCTTTGCATTAAATGCAAAGCTGCTCCATATGTATGCCTATACACCTATTCCACTCATTACACACACTAGAAACACACACACAGCCAACACCTCACTCTCTAGTTCGGTTGTAACCACACACACACACACACGTCCAGTTACACACACACAGTGCACTGCTATACATTCTTCTACATATCCATATACACATGCCTGCACATATTATATTTCACACATGCCTACACATGTATACTATGCATATACATAATACTAATGCTTCAAAATTAATAACAATTATAATAATAATAATAATAATAATAATAATAATAATAATAATAATAATAATGATAATAATAATAATAAAAATTTTAATTTAACCAAGAACAATAATAAATAAAAAAAAAAAAAAAATTTTCCATGTCATAACAGAAATAGGGGGCTGCAGTTGGCCTTGCGTGAGGTAATATATGTGTCTATCTATGTGTGTGTATTAGGAGTATCCGTTGTGTCACGCCCCGAATTCCAGCGAACCCAAGGCGCGTGTAACGAGACGAAAAGAAATAAAATAATAAGGAAATAAAAGATAATAATGACATTCTCATACATTCTGTACACTGTTCTGATACATACATAGGGTCTAGTCCACTTGCTTACAACATGTAAAATAAAATACGGTCTTGGGCTTATGCCCTTATACAATATCAAAAACAAACGCCCCTTGGGCCTAACATAGTCCCTAATCAGATCATCTCCACGTCTCGTACAGCTGGGACATCATTTGAAATGTTTGCCCCATTAAAGGGGTCAGCTCAACATGCTGGTACAATATAATGCTAATGCAAGAAACAAAACTAAGGTCGTGGCATGTGCAAGTGTACAGTTATTTCTATATGGCATTCAATAGCATGATGGCAGTATATGAGCAGTATATAGTATATGTACTGTATGCGTGACACACCCATGCAACTCTATGCCACCCATGTCTCATGATACGGTCATTCTCCGCTGGCATGAGTACCGCCACGTATGTCTCGCTTCATGGTCCGGAATCCGTCAGGCTTGCAAGTACCTATTGGCCGATTTTAGGTTTTTCACCACAGGATCTGCACCCTCATAATGCAAAGCACCAAGTGCTTAACCCACGCCATGTCCAAGGAATCACACGATGCCAATATGCTCTGATTTCATCATGTCATAATGTAATCTCAATGATGCATCTCATTCATACATAAAGCATGCCTTCAAGTACACAATTTATAATATCAACAGTTCTTCAAAGCATATAATTCACACACTACACTAAATCATCATCCAACTTAACAAGATAGCACGTAGCACATAAGCATGTGAACACTCAAGCAAACATGTGAACAATCAAGGCAGCAAAGCAAGTATTCCTAATCTCAATTCTATTTCTTACTTAGCACAATATATCGTACCTGGTAATCGATCTCAAACAGGAAAAGTATACTCCTAGTAAAGTGAAACCACCGTAAGAACACCGAAGGTCAGGTCACCTTCTCTTTGCCTTTCCGTGTCCCTAAAATTCATAACATGAGACTCAGTTTAATTGTCACTTGAATTATGCTATTCATCAAATTTTATGTCTTTAATTCATAAGTTTCTATTTTTGCCAATCTAGATTTCCACTATTGAGTCCGAGACGTCGAGGAAACTAAGTTTAGGTTTTCATAGAATTCAATTCGGACACCTGGGTTAAAAAGGGCAGAATGGTCATTTTGCACTTTTCACGGGTCCTCACATTTCGAGACCTCTTTTCACAAATCGGACTCCACGGTTGAATCCGGAATGCTCGAGATAATAAAGTTTCACTATTCGTTTACTAAATTTGGAGTTCGTTTGATAGTGTTTCAATCCAGGGGCATTTTGATAATTTTAAAGGTTACTACGGGTTTTTTATTTTTTGCGACCTCGTCTCGTAAAACGGATCTCACCATTGGCCTCGGAATGGTCGAAATAGTCAAAATACACTAATGACTTGTCCCATTTGGACTCCGGATTATTTTAGAATATTTAAATAATTTAATTAATTTAATTAATTAATTAATTAATTAATATTTTATTAATATTTTAATTCAGGTGGGTCAAACCATAATTTTCCTAAAGTTCAGGGGTTAAAGTGCAATTTATGAAAATTCAGGGTCAGGCTTGTAATTTTTTTAAAAGTCTAGGGGCAATTCTGTAATTTGAAAACCCTTATCCCATATTCGGATAACCAAACAGTGAACAAGGTTAAAACTGGGATAGGATATCCCTATTCCCAATCCAATTTCAATTTCAATTTCTTAACCCTGTTGCCAAACAGCCCCAATTAGGTTTTTAATTTAAAACCTCAGCGCGACACGTGGTAGGGGCGGATCAGCCCCGCCCGACCCGGACCCGGATCCTACCCAACCCGGACCCGAACAGTGCCCCCTTCGTCCCCGATTTTCCGGCAGGGTAACAGTAGGGTTCCGGCGCCTCCTCCGGCGCCGACGACTTTTCCATGTTTTTAAAATGTGTTTTTCTTCATTTTTCCCCAAGGATCTCATATCTAGGGTTATTTTTGTTTCCAAGCCACTCAATCTTCACGAAATAGAGGGTCAAACCCTCGGTCAAAACTCCGGCCGAACCTTTCCCTTCCATTTTTGTGACTGTTAGCCCATGGTTCAATCCCTATTTTCATTCTAAGTGATTTCTGCATCTCCTAGGTTCCATTCTACATCATTTAAACCAAGTTTTTCACATAAAATGATAACACCCATCTCCCATGGCCGTGACCTGCAACCTAGGTTTTTTCCCTAGTTTCTCAACCATTTCCCTTCATTCTTTTTGCAAAATAATCCTCACAATATACTCTTTAAAACCCTATGCATCAAATAAATTATCATGCCTTAAAAAAAATAAAACAGAAAGGGTGCACTTACGGGTTTTCTGAATTCTCTCTCTCTAGCCGTGCCTTCTTTCACCCTCTTGCTCCGAGCTCAAACCAAGCTTCAAACTCTCTCTCAGAACTCTATTTCTCTCCCTCGCTTTCTGTTTCTTTCCTTCTCTTTTCTCCCCACCCGAGACTACATATACCCTAACATGACAAGTCTCTCACGTCTCTCCCTCACAGACCCTTTTCTTGACTTCCCTCTCTCTGTATCAACCTCCTTTGTTCTTCCCCAGGTGCAGCTTTACATTAAATGCAAAGCTGCCCTATATGTATGCCTATACACACATTCCACTCATTACACACACTAGAAACACACACACACAGCCGACACCTCACTCTCTAGTTCGGTTGCAACCACACACACACACTCACGTCCAGTTACACACACACAATGCACTGCTATACCTCACATTACACATCCATACACATGTATGCACATATATTATTTCACACATACCTACACATATATACTATGCATATATATAATACTAATGCATCAAAATTAATAACCATAACAATAATAATAATAATAATAATAATAATAATAATAATAATAATAATAATAATAATAAAATTTTAATTAACCAAGAACAATAAAATAAAAAAAAATTCCATGTCATAACACGTTGGGTTAGAGAGAAAACAGAAGAAAAGAGATCAAGTGAGAAATTGAGAAAGAGGACTTTGATATTCAGAAGTGAAGAAGCAAAGGAGAAAGAGGAAGAAAAACATTGTTAAAGAGGTAAACACAAACCAACCCACTTTCTCTCTCTAAAATTTTTTGATTATATGTAAACTATTTTTGAGTTTCTTGGACATGCATATGTTTATTTTGATGTTTTAAACGATCAAAAGTGAGCTAGGAGGTCAAAAAGGGGTTGACATGCCCAAACCAGGAAGAACAGCCATTGAAGGAACTCTATGAGAGCAGGTTTGAACTGACCAAAGCCAAACCAAGTTTGGTTTGTAAAGACCACGAATAGACCCCCACAGTGTTTTAAAAACACAAAGCTTTGACCTTGAGACCCAAGGGAAACCCTAGAAATATGAGTTGCAGATATGGTTTTAAAAACCTAACCTCTCAAACCTTGAGAAAAACCCAAATAGGAGAATGAGGATTTGAACCCCATGATAAATGGACCACAACAAACAAACCCCAAGAACTTTGGGCCAAAAATGACCATGAACGGCCGAGTTGCAGGTTCGGCTATCAAGGCATGAACCGAGCACTTGAGCTAGACCTAGGGTTCCAAATGAATGCCAAAGTGTTGCTAAAACCCACAGGAACTGAGGACACTCAAAAACAGAGAGATTTGATCTCTTAAAACCCACGAAATTAAAAAGTTAGATTTGCAGGATTAGGGCAACAGTGGTTCGGGCGTGGGGGAGAAGACGACTCCGCTGAGTCAACTCATGGGTTGGTTTGGTCGAGTCCTAACTGAGTTAGATTGGGGCTATGTCGACTCAGATACGTGTCGAGTGAACGGGAGGCCACCTCATTAATGGAACGGTGTCGTTTAGGGGCGTAGGGTTTAAGTTTTAAAATTGGAATTGGGGCTGTTTGGTTCCGAGATTAATAAATTGGAATGGGAACTAAATTAGGAATGGGGGATACACTATTCCGATTTTTAGGGACTGTTCGTTGTTTGGTTTTAGAATAGTTTGAAAAATAAAAAAGGGGCGTGCACAGTGGCGGCCCCTGAGAATCGAACCGTGGTGAAGCGTGTGGAAAGGGGCGCGTGTGAACAAGTTGACAAGACAATCCCATGTCAACTTTGGTGCACAAATATATATATATATATATTATTGTAACCTTATTTAATTAATTAAATTAAATATCACGAAATGGCCCGGAGTCCAAATGGAACAAGACATTAGTGTATTTTGACTATCTCGACCATTCTGAATCCAACGGTGAGGTCCGTGACATGAGATGAGGTCCCAAAAAATAAAAGACCCGTAGGAACATTAAAAATTACCAAAATGCCCCTGAGTTAAAAAGCAATCAAACGAACTCCGGTTAAAGCAAAAAAATAGTGAATTTTTATTATTTCAAGCATTCTGGACTCAACCGTGGAGTCCAAATTGTGAAAATAAGCCTAGAGAAGTAAAAACCCAAAAAAGTGTAAAATAACCATTTTGCCCTTTTAGCCCTGATATCAAATTGAACTCCGCGAAAGCCTAAACCGACTTTGTTAGACGTTCTAGACTCAATGGTAGAGTTTTTTTTAGCAAAATAGAAACCCATGAAATAAAGACATAAAATTTGATGAATAACATAATTCAAGTAGCAATAGACTGAGTTGCATTTCATGATTTTAGGGACACTGAAAGGCAAGGAGAAGGCGGTCTGACCTTCTACATTATCATTGTTAGTTCAGCTACACAGCAAGCACGACTTCTTAGGGTTGAGGCAAACCTATCAGGTATGATATTTTGCTAAGTAAGGAATAGGATTAAGTTTAGGATTGATTTTTATATTGATCGCTTGATTCATATATTTATTCGATTGTTTATGTGCTTATGCGTTCTTTGTTAGTTCCTTGGAAGTTTGGTTGAGTGATAAATATGGATCATGATTATATGTATGCTCTATATGTTAGCATAGTGTGTGATTTATATTCTTTGAGAATTGTTGATATTGAGAAATGTGTAACTTGAGCATGTGTTTAAATTGAGTGTGAATAGCATGCATACATGTGGAAGGAATTGTGTGATCTAAATACCATTATTGTTCAAAGTATAATGCATTGTTTATAGCATGCTACATGTATTGGTAAAATGTTTCATTGAAATTGCATTATGGCATGGTGGAATCAAAGCATATTGGCATGGTGTGATTCCTAGGAACATAGTGTGAGTTGAGCACTTGGTGCTGTGCATTATGAGGGTGTAGATCCTGTGGTGAAAAACCCAAAATCGGCCATTGGTACTCATGCCAACGGGGACAGACCGTAAAGTGAGACATACAGGTGGTACTCATGCCAGCGGGGAAGGACCGTAAAGTGAGACATGGGTGTGGTATGGAGTTGCATGGGTGTGTCACGCATATTGTTCATGTACTACATTGATGATATTGGATGACATGTAGATATAAATGTACACTTACACATGCCACGCCTTAATTTTGTTCCTTGCATTAGCATTGTATTATACCAGCAGTTGAGCTGACCCATTCTTGGGATATCATATTATAGATGATGCCTTTTCTACATGAGATTGGATGATATCTTGACAAAAAGAAAGGGAAAGAATTTAGCAGTATATTTGGCCCTTGGGGCACGTTTTGAGATGTAAAGGCTTAAGCCCAACTGATGTGAACAATATGTCTATTGAATGTATTTTATGTGTTTATGTATTGAAGGAAAGGAATGCATGTTTAATCGAATCCATTTAAATTGTCTTTAGTTTCCTTCTCTTTATTGTTTTCCCCCACTCCTCGGGTTCGTGGAAATTCGGGGCGTGACAACAACTCTAGAGTTCTCACTCACTCAAGAAGTTCTCTAGTTCCATTCCCTCTCAAGACCGAAGCCTTGCTGAAATGAAGGTCCCAAGTCAACAACCAAGCCAAAATTTTGCTCGAGCCATGACATCAAGCCAAGCTCTTTCCCTAGTTGAAGTGTTGCTCAACCATTGGGACTAAACAAGGTACATTCTCAAATCCTTACTAGTCCCTTCCTACTCGGTTAATCTCCCCCTTTTATCATTCATGATAAAAGAGGGTAAACTGAAAAACTATGTAAATTTGATTCCATCTTAAGATGGATACGTAAGAAGGCTATGAGCCCAAGTCAAATCCCTTTCCTTTTTTTTTTTCTTTTTTCTTTATTCATTTCATTCAGTTTGTCCATTCTATTATCATTTCCATCACCTTATTCTTTTTGCCATCATATTTTATTTTCTTATATGTAATAAATAGGCCTTGCAATTGGATGTTTGAGGCCAATCCATTTGGACTGGGCGAAGTGGGTGCCCAACACATTCCCACTTCGTACTTTAAACCCTAAGCTTAATTCTTTGGTTGTGTTAGTCTAGTGCTTTATTTCATTATTGACACATGTTAAATGGTCTTTTAGAATGTAATTTTGAAACAAAGGTATGTAATTTCATTTATTTCATTTCTTTATAGTTTTTTTTTTTTTTGTTTATATTATGTTGTAACGATTTTTCTTGTTTCTTACCCTAAAACAAGCTGGCAACTCCTCACTTTTCTCTATCTCTCTCAAAGGCATTCCTTCCCACTTTTAGGGAAGGAGACAACCGAGATCCCCTTTAATCCACACAAAGATTTTTTCCAACAGTGGCGCCCATACAAGTAATTTCAAGATTTTAAACCATTTAAAATTGATGCTTGCAGAGAGCCTATGATAGTAGAAGGATCGATTCTAGAGATGGAAAAGAACTTCACAACTCTTCCTTTTTGTAGAAAAAAAAAGTTTCATCGCCCGTTTTTACATTCAAGGATGCAGCATATCGTTGGTGACTTCTTGAGCGAGAAAAAGAATCACCTATGACTTGGACATGATTTATTGAGTTATTATACAAAAAGCACGTTCTAAAACTAATTAACAATAAGAAGAGGAATTTAAATTTTAAAAATTGGAGTATGAAATAAGAGGTGATATTAAGTATAGAGTTGTACCTTTTGAATTGCAAAAATAAATTGAGCTTGTGAATAGGGCCAAAATTATAGAGAGCGGGAGAAAAGATAACAAAGAAAAAGGATAAGAGAAAGTGTAACAACTCAAACCTTTATTTAAAATTAATAATTAAATGGGCCTATATTACGTAATTTTATTACATAGTTGTGTGGAATCATCTTAAATAAAGAAAATTGACCAATTTTATAAACCCGATTTGAAAAGGTAAAAACTAATTATGAAATCAAATGCATCAAAATATGTTTGTAGGTACCTCATTTTGTGACCCTTGATTAGGTAGTAATAGTTCGGTAGTTATGCCAAGAAACCGACTCCCATTAGGACTCTTCCTGACAGAGTCCTAGTCCAAGTAAGACTCTTCCTGATAGAGTCTCACTCCCATTAGGACTCCTCTTGACAAAATCCTAGTCCAAGTAGGACTTTTTCTAATAGAGTCCCTGTAGAGACCTGAAAAATGAGGGTAAATTTTTTGTTTTGTCAGTAGGACACTATTCATGCAATATTTGCTGGTAGGGCACTACACATGCACATTTAGACATAAGTCATGGTTATGAGCATATTTTAAGTATTTCATAGAAGGAAAATATGCTTAGAATGTTCAAATACACCTCCTTTAAAAAGTTGAACTTGTTTTGAGACAGTTTCAAAAATGGACCATAAAGGGCATCCCGAGTGGATCCAACCAAACCCAGCCACAGACAAAAATAAAATTTTTTGAAAAATATCATTTAAAATAATTTTAAGAACTTTGGCTAAAACAAAATATCGAATTGAGGAGTTTCAGGACGGGTTGTAGCGTAACGGGGTCCCGAACTCGGCAAAATAGTATTTTTGCTCCTTTGCCCCTTTACTATAAATCGACCCCTTAGTATGAAAAAAAATACAGAAATGGTCTGAGAATACAGCAGCAACTCATTCATGGAGAAAAGGGAGAAATAAACCTAGGGTTTTTCAACTTTCAAGCCTCCAAAACACATCTTTAGGCTTAGATTTTCACAAGACTTCCTTCTAGGAAGTTGTTTCCCACGTCAAGGGCTACATTCTTACCGATTGTTCGGCTGCACAGCGAACACAACTCCCTAGGGTTGAGAAAAACTCATCTAGGTATGATATTTTGCTAAGTAAGGAATAGGGTTAAGTTTAGAAGTGTTTTATAAGTTTATTGATTGATTTATATGTCTAGTTATTGTTAGAAAGTCACTTAGGATGTAGTTGATTTGAAAACCTAGAGTTGGTTGTTTATGTACTTGTGTGTTTTTTGTATTTTTTGAGAATTTGGTAAAGTGATAAACATGAACCATAACTATATGTATAATTTATTATATTCTAGCTTATGTTCATGTAGACAAAATCTTGTAGTTGGAAAGTTATGATTTATTCAATGTGTTGGTACTTTATGTATTTTGTAATCTTTGAGAATTTGTCAAAATAATGAACATGTAATTTGAATATATGTTTGATTCATTACATTGTGGTTTATGCTCATGTGAATAGACCTTGTGTTTTGGAAGATATAGTTGTTTAATGCATTGATACTTTGTGTAATTATGTGTTTTTTGAGAATTGGTAATGTAGTAAACACGTGACATGAACATGTGTTTAAATTGATTATATAAAATATATGTTCATGTGAAAGCTATTGTGTGGTTTGAAAGTTGGAGTTTACTTTATGAATAATGCATGATTTAAGGTGTATGCCAAGTATTTGATAAAATGCTTCATTAACATTGCATAGAAAAATCAAGGCATATTGGCATATGGTGATTCCTTGAAAATATAGTGTGGGTTGAACACTTGGTGCTATGTATTATGAGGGTGTAGATCTTGTGGTGAAAAACCCAAAATTGGCCATTGCATTGGTACTTGCTTACCCAATGGGAGTGATCCTTGAACAGGTGTTGGTACTCGTTGATCCAACGGGAGTGATCCGTAAACTGAGACATGGTGGCATAGAGTTTGCATGGGTGTGTCACACATATTGTCATTGCATTATATTAATGAATTGGAAGGCATGTAGATTATAAATGTACACTTGCACATGCCACGCCTTAACTTTGTTCCTTGCATTAGCATTATGTCATACCAGCAATTGTGCTGACCCCTCATGGGATATCATATTACAGATGAGACTCCCGATACTTGAGACTTGATGAAGTCTTGAAAAAAGGAGGGGGAAAGAACTTGGAAAGATATTTGGCCCTTGGAGCATATTTTGTATGCATGGGCATAAGCCAAAAATACTTGTGTTTTAATTTGGAAGAATGGTGAATTATAGGCCTTGGGCCATTTTGAAATGTAAGGGTTTTAACCCAAAAGACATGTAAGACATATTTGTTTAATGAGCATCATATGTATATGTTGAGAACAATAGATGTATGCTTAATTTTAATGAACTTATGGCCATCAAGTGAGGATGGAATGCAAAATGTTTGTATATATAAATGGTTGCAAAATATTAGGTAAAAAATGCTTAGAAAACAAAAGAGATTATGTTAAAATTTTGTGAAATTAAAAGGGTTGTTAAGTGTGTAAAACACCCTATATATAGGTGGGGAAAGTGTCAAAAGGGGGGGGGGGAGGGGTTAAAAACCTTGAGGAAGTAGGTTAACAATTGAAAAAACTAGCTGCAACACTTTGAAGGAAAAATCAGAAAATGGGAAAATCAGCTTGCAGTTGGCTATAGTGAAAATTCAGAAAATCAGTTCCAACAGCCCCAGGCCATGCCAGCCCCCCCTGCACAAGCCCCGTGCGCCAGCCTACACGCCTAGTTGCTCCCCCAATAAGCGCCCACGTGTGACAGCTTGCTGCCTTGTCATGGCACCGAGCCTGACAGCCCTCTTGACACCACCCATTGGCCACCTTTTTGAGCTGTGTTTGGCCACCTTTTTTAGCTATGTTTGGGTATCCTTTTAGGCCATGTTTGGCCATCATTTTAGGCCATGTTTGGCCACTCTTTTGGGTCATGTTTGGTCACCTTATGAGGCCATGTTTGGCCACTCTTATAGGCCATGTTTGGCCACTTCCTTGGACCACTTTTGGTAGACTTTTTGACCTATTCTTAGCTTATGCTTTAGGGAATTTTGGGGCCCATTTGGGGTCACTATTCCAAGGCATATTTAAAGAGATTTTGAGGCTATCTTAAAGGCTACACTTGAACATGACTTAGACTAATTTTGGCCATTGATTGGAGAGATATCTGACTACCATTTGGGACTTATATTGGGTGAGTCTAGTTAATAAATTTTCATTTTTATTTTTAGGAACATGGGAAAATAGATGAGTAATCAATCAAATCTATTTAATTATCATTTATTAATGTCTTTTTAATTCATTTTCACTCACCCCCGGGTTTGTGAAAATTCAGAGCGTGACTGTCTCACTCTCATTAGGACTCCTCTTGACAAAGTACTAGTCCAAGTAGGACTCTTCTTGGCAAAGTCCTATTCCCATTAGCACTCTTCCTGATAATGTCATATTCCTATTAGGACTCATTTTGATAGAGTCTTAGTCCAAGTAGGACTCTTTCTTATAGAGTCCCACTCCTATTAGGACTCCTTTTGATAGAGTTCTAGTCTAAGTAAGACTCTTCCTAATAGAGTCCTATTCCCATTAAGACTCCTCCTAACAGAGTCTTAATACAAGTAAGACTCTTCCTGACAGTGTCCTATTTCCATTAGGACTCCTCTTGATAGAGTCCTAGTCTAAGTAGGACTCTTCCCGATAGAGTCTCATTCCCGTTAGGACTTTTCTAACAAAGTCTTAGTTCCATTAAGACTCCTCCAAATAAAGTCCTATTCCCATTACGACTCTCTTGCTAGAGTCCCAGTCTAAGTAGGACTCCTTTTGATAGAGTCATGTTCCTGTTAGGACTCTTTCTATTAAAGACCCGCCTTGATTAGGACTCTTCTGCCCATCGAATGGCGTTTTGGTAATTTCAGCACTATTTTTCCCAGTAAGGGAATTTTGATAATTTTGGCATAATCCTATCCCTAGTAGGACTTTCTAGTCACTTGAGGGGCATTTTTAGAATTTTTATATCATTTTACCCACATGGGAGTATTTTGGTAATTTTAGCCCTTTGGTGACAAATTAGGGGTAATTCGAACATTTCACATGTCTTGTGGCAATCTAGAGATTGTCACGACCCGAAACCCACCCTATGCGGATCTCGTGTCGCGGGGCCGACCCGAAGGCCGTCCCTACTTTTTCCATTCCTGTATCATAGTACTAATATGCAATGTACTAAAATTTTAAACAATGAACAGCGGAAGTCTTTATCAATTACAGTAATCTAGCGAAAGTCTTTTAAATAATTTAACAGTGGAAGTCTATTAAATACATGACATAGTTCTACATAAGACAAAATGAGAACTAAACGTAACCAGCACCCGGGGGTGGTGAATACATGGGAGAACTAACATAGACTGATACCGTACTTCAAAATGTCCCCCTACGCTCTCAGACTCCTACTGGGGTCTCGCTAGTGTCATCACCTGAAATGGGGGTAAGTGGGGTGGAATGAGCTACAAAGCTCAGTAAGTAAATACAAATCTCCAACACTGGTATCGATGATCAATGAATCCATGAATAAGATTATGATAGCCAATCATAAGAATAAGATACTGTGATAGCCAATGGAACAATTGCCACGAGGGCCAATGAAAACAATTGCCACGAGGGCCAATGAACAGTAATCACAATACACAATCAGAAGTATTGGGTATAATATCAATATGAAGAAATTCAATGATAATATAACAACAATGAAGTACTGCCACAATGAACCGATCACAATCAAATCAATCAATGCAAGTCCTTCGGGACTTGAAGAATCATAAGGAATAGTGCCATTCAACAATCAAGTTCTGTCAGTCATAAGAGATGCTTTTATTCTGTAACATGCCAGTGAAATTGCAAATGAAATGCCAGTGGAAATGCAATGAAATGCCAGTGATCATGCCAGTCAATTGCCGGTGGAAAGCCTTCGAGGAATTCATTCCTGCCACCTGTCCATTCATGGACTTGACCCTTAGGTCTCCAGTCAATACAGAAGCATCGGATGGATATTGTGACTGAGCACAAATCCGGTATTCATGATCATTCGTGATTCCATAGAAGTATAAAATGGAATATCATAGATTCAATGAAAGCATAACAGTACGCCTTTCAAGGCATGGTTTAACATGATAACAATGATACAACAGTCAATCAATGTCCACAAGATAAAAGAATATCACATTGTGGATAGCAATAACATGAGGTACTTTCAAGGCACAATGAAACATGATAACAATGATACATCAGTCAATCAAATATCCACAAGATAGGAAAATATCGAATTAGTGGACACAAGGATGTCAATACATTCAAGAGTACGAGTTTGGCAGTAAAAGAATAAACTTGGCTTGTGGAAACACCACATGTAAGAGAGAGTGATCCACTTACCTCTATCGTGATTCTAGATCAGAAATCCGTGAGTGTACTCTTGCCTTTCGAGTTCCCTATATATCAGTGAATACGTTTTAGAATAGATTCTATTCATCAAATTTTATGCCTTTCCATCATAAGTATTTCAAATACAAATTTAGACTTTACCATTGAGTCCGGAATGCCGAAGAAAGTCGGTTTAGGCTTTCGCGGAATTCCATTTGGACTTTTGTACTAAAAAGGGCAAAATGGTCATTTTACACTTTTTACGGTATTTTATCCTTCGAGGTCTCATCTCATAAAATGGACCCCACCATTGGACTCAGAACGTCCGACATAATAAATTTTGACTATTCATTTACCCCGTTTGGACTTCGTTTGACCCACATTTGAAATAGGGGTATTTTTGTAAAATTAATATTTTATTAATTTCCTGTTTGGGCCTTAGTGGGGTTTCTTAAAACATTTGGGGTCAAAATGAAATTTCCCTAAGTTCCGGTCTGAACCAGTGGGCTCACGGCTAGAAACCCTAAACTGGTCCGGTCCTCCCCTGAACCAAACGGTTCAGTTAAATTCAAGAACCGAATTCCAATAACCCAGTCCCTATCCTTATCCGTGGTTGGAATAAGCCCAAACCCAATTCCACATTTCCTATCCCTGTTACCAAACAGTCCATCCCCATTTTAAATTCAGAATATCTCATGTCCAAACGACGCAGTATCGAGACAACCGGTCCCAACACGTCGCCGTTTCGATCACCCAATTGACCCCCTTCTTCCCCGATAATCCGGCGAAGGATCAGTAGGGTTCCGACGTCTCTTCCGACGCCGGTGACTGTTCCAGTTCATTTTTATTGACTATTTTCGATGCCATTTTACTCCCCATCACATGGGGATCATGAATCCATCCTCCATTTTGATCAAGACCTTCTTGATCTTCACGAATATGGGTCCAAATATCTTCCGGCCGATTCTCCGGCCAAGTGATATTTTTCATTTTCGTGACTTTTCCTTCTCGATTTTAAACCCATTTTGATCCTAAAGTGTTTCTGCACTTTATAGCAACATTTTTACAAACTAAATGCAAGGTTTTAAACATAAAATCAAGTGAACCCCAGATTATCCTCCCGACCTGCAACTTGGATTTTCTCTTTGGTTCCTTAACCGTTTTCTATGATTCCTTTTGCATTTAGTTCCATATTTCATGCTTGTTTAGACCCTATGATCGGAATGAATCGAATCATGCTATAAAATTTTGAAACAGAAACAGTGGCTCACCTTGCTTCCGGTTTTCCTTTGCTTTGTGGGTCTCTTCCCTTCCGTTCCTCTCTCTAACCTTCTCTCCTCCTCATTCTGCTTCCCTCTCCCTTTTAGTTTCTGGTCTTTCCTTTTCTCCCGAGAGTGAGAGACCATATGCATATAATAAGTTTTTTCCTTCTCTCTCTCTCTCTAGTCAGACCTCACCATGCCCTGTGACCTTCTTACACACTCCAACACCCACTTCTGTCACCACCACTCCCTATTGAGTGTTATACACTCAAGTTATTACATACACACATACAACCGTCCACACACACACCTTTTGATACATATATATATATACATATATAGGTCTTCACCTACTCACACACACTTGCACGGCTGTCCTTGGCAGCCCACTTGCCCATTTTCCTTTCTTTCCCCTTTTTATTTTAATTTAATATACACATATATATATATATATATATATATTATAATACATTATAAAATATATATATACATGTATAACTCATAATTATACAAATTTTATACGTACCTATACGCCCATACATATACGTATATACTAAACTCTGGGCACGTACGCATATACTGATTTTTGGTATACTACGTGTCTGTGAAACATGGGCATGCATGGAAATACGTGCGTGCACGTTTTACGATGCAATGTCTCGGGGTGCTCGGGTGTTGCCCGGCACGGTTTATACATTCAATCATTTTCCATTTCCAGT
Source organism: Nyssa sinensis (assembly GCA_008638375.1). Taxonomy (NCBI): domain Eukaryota; kingdom Viridiplantae; phylum Streptophyta; class Magnoliopsida; order Cornales; family Nyssaceae; genus Nyssa; species Nyssa sinensis. The sequence goes on along the minus strand of CM018044.1, from coordinate 26,376,082 downwards.
CATTCATTTCCGTGAAATACCATGATATACATTTCTTACCGTTCAAGTTACATAGTTTAACCGACCTACCTCGGTATACGTGACGTATCCCGGGTCGGGATATTACAGAGATTCTCTACCAAATTAAGAAAAAATTTGGTAATCTTGAATGATAGTATTCTATTGAGACATAATTAGGACTTTCCACTTTTAGAGTTTCATAAATGTAGTTGCTTGATATTTCCTTAAATGGAAATACATCGAACCTACACATTTTCATTTTAGAGTTTATTTTTTAATTAAATTCTATTTCTCTTGTATCTCATTGGCTCTTGTATATAGACATGGAATTCTATTGGTTCGTGCATGGTCATAATTATTTATTAATTCATTTAGTTAGGATAATCAATTAATTTTTTATTTGTTTAATTTTATGATTATCATTGAAGACATAATCCTAGCCTTCCAATCTAGGGTTTCGTCTTAGACCCTTGGATTGAATCTCTATATTTTTCTTATAAATAGAGCCCCTTGGCCATTAGTTTTGGGGACACAATTTTCACAGCCTCACGCTTTTAGTGTAATTCCAGAGTTTTATTTACAAGAACTCTCCCTTTCTCGAGGCTGAAACCCTACCAAACTGACAACCTTCGTTCAACAAGCAAGCCGAAGTGACGATTTCCAAACCGAAGAATGAACTGAAGATCTACCTGACTTAAGCCTCCGATCCAGATTTTTCCAGCTAGAGATTTTCCCGACTCCAATGATTGAATAAGTTACACTTTCAAATCCTTAACAGTTTTTCTTTAGATCTAGTTGATCTCTTCTTTTTATCACTCTTGATAAAAGAAGGTAAACCAAAGAACTACATGACTCTGATTCCATTTTCTAAACAGATACGTAGGAAGCCTTTGGGCTCGAGTCGGATCTTTTTTCTGTTATTTCTCCATATCAGATCCTTTATTATTTATCTTTTCCAAACTCACATCTTTTTTTTTTTTTTTTGTTTTCTCATGAAAAAATAGCCTTACAAGTGAATATTTAAGGTCGATGCATTCGAATCAAGCGAGGTTGGTGCTTAACACCTTCTTACTCCGTACCTTAGCCCTCGAGCTCATTTCTTTGGTTTCCACTTTATTTTGGTGCTTTATCTCTATTTGATCTATGTCAAGGGATCCTTTAATATGTATTTAAGAAATAAAGAAATGTATATTTCATTTCATTTCTTTGGATTTTCTTTTATATGTATCAGTCAAGATGTAACAAGTTTGCTTATTTCTTACCCAAAAATAAGCTAGTGACTCATTAATTTCTCTATCTCCCATAAGAGGCTTTCCTTCCTACCTTTAGAAAAGGGGACAACTGGGATCCCTCTAAATCTATACAAAAATGATACTATTCTTCCCTTTTTTTTTCAGTGCTGGCACCTACAGTGGCGACTCCACTGGGGACTAAAGAGGGCTAGACTCAGTAAAGTATTCACTTCATGTCTATCTTGTTTCTTTGCTTTACATCCATTTGATTTTTATGCTTTATGATTGCTGTATTGATGTATGGATGCTCAAATGTATGCATGGATGAATAAAAGGGACTAAAATCTAAATACCATGCACACACATCACTCCATAACATTTGTACTTACACTACATACCCTTTAAACCTCAAATAGTTAGTAGTCATTGCCCCATATGCTCACTTAGCTTGACGAGTGTCACCGGTAAAAGCTCTCCACTCCTTGATAAAATAACGCTTGACCGGGGACACTACATTTTAGTGGCCTTGGGATGGAATGCAAAAAGGCGATGCGGTACTGTTTGACCATAGTCATTACAATCTAATGACTATGGGAGGTATATGGAACCTCTTGTCAGAAGGGGAACCTTGAAACCTTTATCCAATCGAAGCATCATGCATATAATCTACCTTAGATTCATGATTTAGGAGTTTGAACCTAGTTTTGGTAAGACACGTACAGACTTTTTTGCACAATTTCGCAATGTCAAAAAAATCTAGCAGGTAAAAAAAATTCCCCTCTTTGTTGGTCGATCGACACAGAGGTTAAAAGCCTTTGTGTGTCGATCGGCACACAAAGCACAATCCCTTCGCTCTATAAAATTTTGTCTCGTTTTCTGAATTTTTCTAAAAAACTTTGATTCTTTCCTGAGAAACCAATTTTGCAAGCTGCAACAGGACTACAAATGAGACTTTTTTCTGGGTTTTCCTTGACACCAAAAAAGTTAAATAACACAGGTGTTTTCCCAAAGAAGGTACCCACAATTGGTTTAGAAACGGACTAACCAATGCCGATTGATCCGAACCTCTAACCTTTCAATAAATTAGAAAATTACAGCTCTAGTTGCAATGGACCTTGAACAGATACTTCAAATTTTGGCCGACATCAAGAAAGACATGGTCGATTACCAAGAGGAGAACTGGAGGCTCTCTATCATAGTTCAAGATCTGGTATAGTAAAGGTTGTCACCACCACCTCCTATCCTGGCAGGTAATGACAATCCTCACTAAGTGCCACCAATCCCACCTCTGGATGAACAACAACAGCATCAGCAAAACTAATATCTGCCCAACAATAATCCTTATGATTAGGGTGAACAGTACGGACCCATAAAGAACCCGAACTAGCAAGAAGAGGGTCTTGCTCACAGGTTGGAAAAAATGGAGAATCTCTTTTACATAGCTCACCGAGGTGATGATATGGTCGATATTCACAAGTTATCTTTCTATCCAGACATTCGGCTCCCCTTGAAATTCAAAATGTCGAACCTTGAAAAATTTGATGGAACTATATGTCCAAGAACTCATCTTAAGCTATATGTAAGGGTCATGCAACCACTAGGGAACTATACCAATGTTTTAGTCCAGATGTTTTATCAAACCCTAACTGGAGCCATTCTACGGTGACACCTACGCTTAGAAGATGCACTTTCCAAAGATTGGGAAGAACTATGTGATGACTTCATTCATCAATATAAGTATAACAATGAACTAGATATCACTCTCTGAGACTTGGAGACCACCAAGTAAGAATCGAAAGAAAGTCTATCCACATTCATCACTAGGTAGAGGGCTAAGGCAACTCAGATGATCAACCGGCCAAATGAGGCTGAACAAGTTCAATTGGTCAAGAAGAATTTGCTTTTGGTCTATCATGAAAATCTCTTCACCTAATACTTTGAGGCATTCAAAGCCCTAATAGGGGTCATAACATAAGTAGAAGATGCAGTTAATAATGGAACCCTCAGGGCAAGTGACGCAATGCCTTGCAAGATCTTCCCAACCTCAATGCCAAGTGGCCCGACCCATATGATCACTGTCGTTCACACATGAAGGTCATTTTCATGGCCAACATCATAATGTGTCCCGCAGGAATGCCTTCAAAGGCAATTCTCAGATTTACCAGTATCGATGGGTGAGATATACAATAACCTCTTAAAGAAGAGGCTCATACAGCCCTTGGAACCAAGACTGGTTCCAAACCCTTTACCCAAGAGGTTTGATCCAAACCAATATTGCACCTATCATTAAGGTGATGAATATAACACAAATCAATGTTGAGTTCTAAAGCACGCAATTCAAGACCTAATTGATGGAGGAATAATAGGGGCTTCACTAACAAAAGCCCAATGTCACCATTAACCCATTGCCGGCTAACAATGCATGACTAAATATCGACCTGTTAAGTCTCAAAGATTCAAATCCAAGCAGCCTCATCAATGGTTCTGTAAATGTCTTCAAGTGTAGCATGATCACTTAGGACGAACTCATAGGAAAGAACAGTCAGTCTAGCTCAACCAATGCAGTACATGTCACACGAGGGGGGAGACTATTCTAGCCTGCTCGTTTATAAGAAGATGACCCACTCATAGAGTTCTTAAAACCCAAAGAGTCAATAGTAGTCCCACTTCAAGTTCTTATTAAAGATGAGATCCTCAAACAGCTCAAGAAAACGCAAGCCAACATCAACATCTCAAATATGAGGGTTATTTACATCGTCCTTTCCACACAAATAAGGTATCTTGAGGCATCTCAATAAAGCGCAGGTTCCTACCACCACTACCCCCAAACAACTCACACAAATCATTGGAGGGGTCCAACTCAACAATATTGTCACTTTCACTGATCATGACTTACCAAAAGGGGCCAACCACACTAAGGCTTTGCATATTATAGTGGATGCCCTCAGAAAAAGGACACCTATAGTGCTCATTGACAACGAATTGACTCTTAACTTTTGTCTTTTTAGGACTACAAAATTCCTTAACTTAAAGGTAGCTGACCTTACTCCATCAGCCCAAGCAGTTATGGCATATAACAATACTCGAAGGGAAGTTGTAGAGGTCATGACACTTACCATAAATCTTAGCCCAGTTGAAAGCACCGTATATTTTCAAGTACTAGACATCCTGGCATCCTTTAATTTGCTACTTGGAAGGCCATGGTTACATGAGATAAAAGCTACAAAGTGTTCTCTGCATCAGAAGCTTAAATTTGCCTATCAAATAGGGGTAGTCACCTATTCATAGGGACTGTCGATCTTGCCAGTGATGCTCTCCCCATACTAGGGATCCAACACAATGTTAATGATTTACCTTTGTCAAGCTTTGACCGTATAAGGAGCCTTGAGATAAAGCAAGTACTTGACAGAGGCTTATACAAACAAGTTATAATAAACATGATGGTCCATATGGGATATGTGCCGAGTAAAGGCCTTGGATTCAATTTGCAAGGTCTACCTATACCACCCCACCAATTAGAAAGGGAATACACATTCGGGCTCAGATACTTACTTACCAAGAAAGGTTTTTGTGACAAGTCTTTGGCCGTAGGAACTAAAAAAATTGCTAGAAAACTAGGGCTACCCCCCAAGTTCATAGAAATAAAGCCTTACTTCCCACTTTGAACGAGAGTTTCGTCAAACAAAGAGAGGACTATCCATACTATGGATTCCCTGAGCCATGGTACAATGCTAAAGCCAAGACAAAAGTTCTTGGTTAGAAAATATTCAGTGACTGCACTTGTGGTTTTGACGAGGAGGTGGTGGTACTAGTTGAACAACATGATCCTCAACAGGAGGACTAGATCGAAGAGCTCGAAGGACTGACAGAATGCTTTGCCAAGATGGAGCTCACTGAAGATATGGTTGACATGATCTCGATAGGCAACAAGAGAGAAGATCCAGTGAAAGACATTATGCCCATCCAAGCTCCAATCAATTGGCTCCTAGTCAAAGAAGTGTCAGCTTCAGATGAACAACTTGAGCAGGAATTCGGTTACTCAAGTTTGATTGAAACAGATTTCAACAGTGCCTTTGAGTTTGAGTCTGAGGACTCTCTTTCTTTAGATTTCATTGACCTTGATGAACTCACTGATTTTATTTTTCCTTACTTTGATGAAATAAATTCTTTTTTTAAGTATCCTTTAATTGCCAATAATGAACATGATGATGAATTTGAAGAATACAATAATCTTGATATAGAGGATAGGAAGTTTCTAATAAACATAGCCAAAACAGTCACCAAGTCTCAAGATAGGGCCCAACCAGTCATAGGACAAATGGTGACCATTAACCTAGGGTTAGAAGGTAAGATTAAAGAAGTCAAGATCTGCGTAACCCTTAGCCAATGTGAACAAGAAATCATGTTTGAGCTTTTAAGAGAATACCAAGATGTCTTCATATGGTCCTACAAATAAAAGACATGCCCGGATTGGACATAGACATAGTCTAACACAAAATTCCAACTTATCTTGATGCCAAACCAATAAAACAGAAGTTGAGGAAACTCAGGTAAGAATGGTCCTTCAAAATAAAAGAAGAAGTTGAGAAACAGCTAGTTGTAGGGTTCTTGGTTGTGGTCGAATATCCACAGTGGTTAGCCAATATCGTCTTGGTCCCCAAGACAAATAAGCGAGTCCACATGTGCGTTGACTATAGGAATCGCAACAAAGCTTGTCCAAAATATGACTTTCCCTTGCCAAACATAGACATTTTGGTAAACAACACAACTCAACATGCCATGATGTCTTTTGTAGACGGTTTCGCAGGGAATAATCAAATCAAGATGCACCCCGATCATATGGAAAAGCTGCCTTCACAACATAGTGGGGCACAAACTGCTACACTATCATGTCTTTCGGCCTGAAAAATGCAAAGGCTATATATTAGAGGGCAGCCACTACCATCTTACATGACCTAATTTATAAGAAGGTCGAAGTCTATGTCAATGACATGATCATAAGATCTAAAGGTAGAGAAGGTCATTCTAACTTCCTAAGAATGTTCTTCGAGAGAATCAAAATATATAAAATGAGACTAAACCCTTAAAAGTGTGTGTTTGGAGTCACGTCAAGAAAAATCCTAGACTTCATGATAAGTGAAAAGGGGCTAGAGTTGGATCCCGCAAAAATCAAAGCCATTATGGAAATGTCTCCGCCCAAAACAAAGAAGAAAGTTAGGGGCTTCTGAGGGAGACTTCAATACACTAGTATATTTGTCACGACCCAAAATCCACCATGTGCGAATCAGGGGCCCACGACTAGGGGCAGTGGCCCGAGAGCCATCCCCCGCTAAAGGATCTCAAACACTAATTAATTAATCATTAAAGTGTTTCATGAAATTTGTTAATTTAGTACTATCATCATAATTTAGTTACACATGTCATGATAAAAGTAAGTGTTTAAGTTACAGATCCTTAATACAAAAACCATAGCCAGGACGTGGACACATGAGAGAGATAAGACTTCATTACACTTGATCTAATTACAAGTACATCAAAAGTGTCCACCATTACTTGCAAAGGATGATCTGTGGGCAATATGTAGCGCCCACTTATAGTATACGCCCTATGGTTCTTCTGTAGTATCTTTTCCTAAAAAAAAACGATATATCTGGAGTGAGCTAACTTAGTTCAATAAGTAAATTCCCTCGCCCTGTCATAGGTCCGAGTTAGTTTAAACAAAAGAATATAAACAACGGCAAGCAAAGGACACAATATCATAATAGCTAGTCACCAAGAGTGTGAATCACTAGAAATGACCCGTGGGTCCAAAAGGCACTATCCCAAGGTAGTATGATACAAGCAATGTAAACGGTTTAATAAATCAAATACAGGGATTTGGCCAATACAACAATTAGTTGGCACGAATCACAATATATCAATTGAGTATAAAGATAGGCTTGCAAAGTATATCAACAACCAAAGAGTGCATCATCAGATTAGGATTCAATAAAAGATGTGAAATACTAACAAAATAGATGCTATCAATCAGTGGGGCCTGACTACCCTCAAAGCACTCATTCAGGTTCACCCCTCAATCGGGTTCCTGAATAGCACTAAAGCTCTTTACATATATCATGTCCTCCATGAACTAACTGTTGGGCATCATTCCTAATCACCGATCCATAAGTCCACATCAGCATCTATAGAATCGAGATGGACGTTGTGACAGACACAACTCCCAGCACTCATAATAATGTCATGATCAACATAATTTCATAAAGGATGTACATATATGTGGAATGTCAAATTCTCAGTAGTGAGATACATAGAAATTTTTCAATTTCCAAAGCAAAGTATAGAAATGAACAAGTAATCACATTAGGATATTGGCAATCGAATTCTCATCATATCCACAAGGTAGAACATGTATCAAATTGTGAAAATAAAAAATGTCAGGTATGTATAGAATAAAAATTGGCAGCATCGAGGAAATAAAATTATGACATGTCTAAGAATTACCACATGTTAGATTTCTGGTTTACTTACCTCAAAAATAGTTTCTCCTCCCTTCAAAAGGAATCAAACTTCCTTCTCTCTTCCTTTTGATGTTCCTATAAATCAAGAAACATTATTTAGTTCGATATTATTCATAGACTTAATTTGATTTTATTGATGAATTTATGATTTTTTAGTCTCATGGGTCGTACTTTAAGTCTATGGGCTTATGCGATTTAGGTTGTAACCTAATTGACTCATTTACCGCCCTTTTGGTAGCTTCGTTGTACCTTTAAAGTGTCCTAAAATAGTCAATTTCACGTATCAGTATTTTAGATATTTGATTTGGCAAAACGAACTCCACCATTGAGTCTAGAATGTCGAAAAACTTTAGGATAGGCACTCTCATAATTTTTGGAGGTTATTTAGTGGCTTTATTTAGCCTTTAGGACATTTTTTGGATTAGTCCAGTTTATCCGTTTATATATTTAGAAAATTAATTTGCCCCAGAGGGGCCTACTGTTGGGTCTAGAGTGTCAAAAAAACATAAGTTTGTTTTTTACGGATCTTGATTTGGCTTTGTCTAGCTCATTTTATACTACTGCGAAGTGTTACCCACTTATTAGGGGCGTTATAGTCATTGTACAAATGTTCAGGAGTATTTTCATAATTTCCCTTAATCCAAGGGTACTATGGTAATTTTTAAAATTTTAGAATTAAAAATATAATATTTTATATTTTTTCCAAGGGCCTATTCGAATAATTTTTTAAAAGATTGTGCCTTAGTGTAATAAGTGATAGCTTAGGGGTCAAAGCATAATTTTTGAATTTTAAAAACCCTAAACCGTCCAGTCTGGTTTTGATTTGAGTGAACTGGTCCTATATTAGGGTGAACCAACCGGTCCACCCAGTCTATTGCATCATTAATGCATCATCATAACATCATTAGTACAGTGTCGTTTCAATTAACGTTTTGTTTAAACCCTAACATCAAAAACAACGCCGTCCAATTTAAAGCCCAAACTTGTTCATATGCGGGCCACGACTAACCCGTGTATGATCTAACCCAAGATATGTCATTTCTAACATTTAACTAGCTTTTGGATTACTAAAGACAAAATGGTAATTATGATATTTCACGTGTCTATATTTGCAGCACTTCGTTTCACAAAACGGATCCTGCCATTGGGCCCGGAATGTCCCAAAATGTTAAAGTATGTATTTTCATAGTCATCGGGGTTCGATTGGTCACTTAATTAATCATTAGGACATATTTGAAATTATTCCAGTTTGCTCGTTCATATTTTTTAGGATTTAGTTTCACAAATCAAACTCTGTCATTGAGTCCGGAATGCCTAAAAAAATTGGGTTAGACTCTTCTTTTATTTTAATTGGCCTATTTTTGGCCTAAAGGCATTTTGGAAATTTCTCTTATAATTAAAAGGATTTAAAATTAATATTTAATTAATTTCCTAGACCATTTCATAATTAACATAAACTATTGGGGTTTAAATTATAATTTCATAAACTTTAAAACCCTAAACCATTCGTTTCAGTTAGGTTCCAAGTGAACTGGTCCAAAACACGCGTGAACCAACCGGTTCATGCTTTTTGTTGCATCATGCTTACGTCAGCATGATGCCAGCCCCAATTATAAATATATTTTTTAATTCTTTGGATTAAAACGACATCATTTCATTTAAAGTCCAAACCCATTTAATATTCGGTCAGGACCCGACTCGAGACCCAACCCGCACATTGACCATCCCCTTCGTTTTTCTAGCAAGGGTTCTAGTCACCCTTTCCGGCACCGATGACTAGAATTTGCAAAAAATTTTAATTTTAACTTATTTTTCCTACTATTTTAAGGCTTTTTTTATCTTAAAAAAGTCCCCATCAATATTAGGACCATTTGGGGTAAACTTGGCCCTTTAGATTACAGTGATCGGCCAGTTTTCTCCGATTCACTTTTTTTGGCCATTATAGAAATTTCACTATTTCTCTCACATTTCTCTACCAAAATGGCTCATTTTTGAACCATTGCGTTCCATAGCTCAAGGGCTACAACTCTATGGTTTGAAAACGAAGCTTTGCGTTCATTTTCTCAGTTGGTCGATTATTTCCTAAACCTGAAACTCTTTATTAAATGTTCATTTTTAGGCCAAAATGTGTGGTTTTTGTTTCTTTGTGATCCATTTCTAGTCTAGGTTTGGTCCCCGATCACAAAACATCAATTGGTTCAAGTCGAAAGCTTGACCCAATTTCAAGCTATCGTTAATGGAAACTTAGGTTTTCCTCACTATTTTTCTCATATTTCACATTAGGTTGATCTACATTAACTTTAAAACAACATTTAAGACTAGAGAGGATAGTAACTTACCCGTTTTGGATGCCACTTTCACTTTCATCATTTTCCCCCTTTTTTTCCACGATCTCCCATTTCTCCTCTCTTCTGTTCCAAGTTTGCTTCATTTTCTAGCCTTTCCCAGTTGCATGCATGAGAGAACCTGTTGGGTTCTTCCTTTCCTCCTCCTCTCTCTATCTCACACACACACACACACTCTCTCTCTCTCTCTCTCTCTCTAGCTTTTCTCTTATTTTTCTCTCTATCCGAACTCCAAAATGGAGTGTCTGATTTTGAAACACACCCCCTACACGCAATACACATAATACATATACATGATGCAAGCATTTTGTATGTTACCCAATTGGTTGGATGTTTGGTGCAATGAGGTGAAGCCATGTGTCTCTTTTTTTGAATTTTCAATACTATTTTTATGGATTATATACATATCATTTGGCTTATATAGTACAAAAGTGTTGCAGCCTAGTTGGTATTCTTTTTTGAGACTTAAAATTTGCTTGCACAAGGTGCAGGGTTCAAGACTTGGTGGGAGTACTTTTAGGTCTTTTTCCTTCTCTTTTCTCTTTTTATGCATTATGTTGCATTTTTAATGTATTTCATAAAGTCCCAAAATTGTATTTTAAATATGATAAAAGTCTTTTGGAATTCTCGCAATACCTTTGATTTTGCATGCTTCATTTTATACATTATAAGTCTTGTCTTGATATATTTTAGTGTACTTTAATTATTCCAAAAGTCTATTATAATTATTGGAATAATCTTGATTAAACATGTTTTATTCACATGTTACACTAATCTTGCTCAAGTGCACTTCATGCACTAATTTTCTATATTTGCTCGTGTGTTAATCCTCGATTAACACTAGTCGTAACTTGTTATCAAGTTATGACCCTTGGCATTAAATTAATTTTTTAAAATTGCTTGTTTTTAATTTAGAACTAGTTGTTTTCATTATTTATACCTTTGCTTCCGTATTTACGGGGTCACTAGTCTTAATTAGCATTGTCCATGGCTAGCAAGCAAATTAACTTATGATAATCGTCATTATCATTAATTGCTTCACTTAATTGGGTCGGGCTGTTACATCGGTGGCTCCTATTGCTTTTCGAATTTAACATAGTGCAAAGAACTTAGAAATCCATCAAAGGAAAGGTTGTGGCCGACTATCTAGCAAACTGCCTAGTTGAAGGTGAGGTTGTTAAAGAAGCCGAATTCCAAGATTAAGAAATCATGCAAGCTCATAAGGATAAGTGGTGTCTTTTCTTTTACGGCGCCACAACAAGAAGGGATATGGTATTAGCATACTTCTAGTAACCCCAAATGGGTCACATATTCCTCCGGCCATGAAGTTACAATACCCCTCTACCAACATTACCACAGAATATGAAGCCTGTACAGTGGGCCTGCAAACGGCTTTAGCCCTCATTATTGGCCAAGTCCAAAAGAGGTAGAAAATCAAAGATGAGAAGCTCCTACCCTACCACCAATACCTAGAGATAGTAATAACCAAGTTCAAAGATGTACAGTTCTACTCAATACCAAGGGCTAAAAATAGTTTCGCAGATGCCCTATCCACTTTCGCCTCAATGGCGGACATCCCGAAAGAAGCCACAATTAAATCACTCATGGTACAAACTTGAGAAATTTTGATATACTACTATAACATCAATGAAGTCATAGAGGACTCGACATCTCCACCTTGGTACAACAAGGTTTGGTCATTCACTAGACATTCAGAATACCTTGAAGGATATACCAAAGAGGACTGAACGACCCTAAGACAGTGGGCTACCCAATTCATCATTTGTGGGGGAAAACTTTACAAAATATCTTTCAATAGAATACACCTATTATGCTTGGATAAATATGAAGCTGAACACATCATGGCAGAAATCCACAAAGGGTTCTGTGGGCCTCACATAAATGGACACATGCTAGCCAAAAAGATAGTCTAGCAAGGTTACTACTGGAATACTATGGATGAAGACTATATTGCTTTCGTCAGGAAGTGCCACAAATGGCAGATACATGCCAATCTTCAACATCTCCCTCCTAGGGAGTTGTACAACTTGACATCCCTTTGACCCTTTGCAACTAGGGGAATAGATATCATTGGCACAACCACATCAAAAACCTCAAACGACCATCAATTTATTTTGGTAGCCATCTATTTCTTCACCAAATGGGTAGAGGTTACTTCTTATGCTATCCTCAATGCAAGGAAAGTGGCTCAATTCATTAGGACTAATATCATTTGCTGATATGGAGTACCTCACGAACTAATTTCAGACAATGGCTTGCACTTCAAAGGGGAAGTCACTTATTTGGTCGAAGAGTTCAGAATCACCCATCATCATTCCTCACTTTACCGACCTCAAACAAATAGGGCGATAGAGGCGACGAACAAGACTCTAAAGAACATCTTAAGGAAAATGACAAAAACTAGTAGAAATTAGCATGAAAAACTCCCTTTTCCTTTATGGGGGTATCGTACATCTATCAGAAAGCCTATCGGACAAAACCTATACTCCCTAACATATAAGATAAAGGCGGTGTTACCTGTTGAGCTAGAAATACCCTCACTTAAGGTACTTCTCGAAAATCAAACTGCTAAAATTGATTGGTTACAAAGCAGATACGATGAGTTAGCCTTCCTGGATAAAAGACGAGTCAAAGCTTTATATCAGACACAAGGGTATCATAAAAGCTAAAAAAGAAAGGCCTGAAAGTAGAAGATTTGATTTTAAAGGAAAATTGAGCACCAGTACTTGACCCAAAAGATAAATTTAGGCCCAACTGGAGTGACTCATTCATTATCAAATCTACAGCTACCGGAGGAGTAGTATGGCTCATTGATATGAATGGAGACAAGTTTTCATCACCTTCCAATCTTGACTAGCTCAATAAATATTTTGTATATCGACTAGCTGCCCATTGTATTGAACTACGAAGACCTGACCCTCTACTATATATTTTTGCTACATATGCAATATGGGGGTATATAGGTAGCTCACAAAGTTACTGTGAGTTCAGACTCAAAAATTACAATAAAAGTTTCATTCTTTCAAATTCGAAAGTTAAAGATCATCTTTTATTCAATAACAGGTAAAATCCCTCTCAACTTGGTCTAAGTCTAAAATGGAACTAACTTCTTCTAAAAAAAATAAAGAAAAAGAGAGAAAAGAAAAAATTCTAAATCTTCATCACTAAAAGGTACTCAGATCCTTTCTTTTTCTTCTCCACCAACCTACCCTCCAACATGAAGCGATGACCCGTCTCTTTCTCAATGAAACCTAGGTAATTCCTCGTTGAGTCTACATGTAGAGAAAAATGCCCAAAATCTAGCTCACCATTGTTACATTTGAATTTTGGTACCTTCTTAAGTCTTCCTCGTTTCCTTTTCAAGCTTAAAGGGGTTGTTGTCTCTGTTTTTGCCATGCCACGTGGTTGGCTCACTGCTTCCCAGTCCAACTTTCATATTCCTCCTCTTTCGAAGTGCTTGTAAGCTTCTTTGCTCGCTTCCAACTTTAAATTTAAGTCCACATTAGTGTCTATTCCAGTCTCTTCAAAAAGATAGAATCCCTAAGTTCTTCCTTTTCACTGATTAGGTCCCAAAGCCACCATAAATGTTTTTCTATCATAAGAACTTTGGGGAAATAATTTGTATTATCCAAGTTTGGAACATGAGCACATTCCCAACAGTTGAATATCTTCGTGGCTACAGACGGAGTCAATCTTTCCACAATAAAGTGAGGACCCCAAGTCCTCGGAATAACTTACATACACCAAAATTGATACAGTATCCGGATATGGTAATAAAAATAGGACTTTCTCAAGCTTGTCAAGATAACACAAGAATAACTAGGAGAACGCAAACAAATGGCTCTGCTTTGCTAGTGAACAGTGTACCTATCAATGTCATAAGGTATAAGTTGAGCAAGGAACTCACACCAATCTATCTCATTATCTTTGGTCACCAACAAAGCCCTTGAACAATAGTGTTTTGACATATAAGGGATGGTAACTGAAGGCACCAAAAGCTTCAACTTATCAGGTAACCACATCGTCAGCAGCAAGGGGTTACCTCTGAAAACATTTGAGTTATTATAAACTAAGTCCAAGCTATTCAAGGTCTCGGCAAGAACAATGCCAATCCCATTATTGCCTTTGTTTAGTTTGGTCACAATGTCAATTAAGTGAACATCAGCTTGATCAAGCTTTTGGACAATCAAGAACCTCGGGATAATGCATAGAGAAAAGGCATATAGCTTGGTACGACTAGCCTCTTGATATATGAAAATTTCCAATATGGGAAGTAAGGAAAAAGCTTCACCTTGAACTAATTCTTTGCCTTCTCAGTATCCAAGTTAAGTCAAGTCAAGTAAAGAAGATAGAGAAAAAGAATAACCACATTGTACAGAAAGGATGATCAGTTTATCTTGAATCATGACATCAAAAAAATGCATAATTCTTCAAAGGTGGGACATATTTCTTCTAGATGAAAGTGAAAGAAATGATCAACAAGATCCCAAAAGCGAGCACAAACCCGCAATAGATGTCAGTCTACGGTAGCTTAGGCAAGAGAGAAAATAGCTTTCAGTGTCAATGCCCCCAAGTTAATCTTCTCCGATCCGAAGAGGCAATACATACGAATTTGTTCAAAAAAAAACAACCATATCCATGATTCTAGAAGCCATTAGAGCAGAGAGGCAAAAAATACAGCAATGGAGCTGTCAAAAGGCTGAATATGATGAGTTAGGAGGTTTAGGGTTTGCAATTTATCCTAAAAAAGTTGCAAGATCGTTTCCAAGTTGATTTAAGAGACTAATTTTAAGAAAACACGCAAAACACGCAACAGGCCGCAAAATTTCCCAAGCCAGAACTCACTGTCAATTGGCCCACATTGAAAATTTAGGCCATTTTGCCTATTTTTGCATGTTTTTGCCTTGTTTTGTCAATCCAAAACATGTCGAATACTAATTCCAATTCATTTTTGCTAATATTGGACACATTCATAAATAAAAGTGCATACATTAATCATTCATTTGTTCAAAACAAAAAAAAAAATCAAAAAATAAAAAAATGACAAATTGTTCATCAACATAATGTTTATAAAAAAAAAAAGTTTGATCTAACGGCTTCCTCGCCGTCCTCCTTCTTGTCGCCCAGACTGGTGGGGATAAGCATTTTCTTCCTTAATTTCCTTGCTCTCACTCTCCACCATCTGTCTCGACGTTCTGCTAGGCCTAGCTGATTGAGTATGAGAGCTACTCGATTGACTCTTGCCTTTCTTCTTTGACTCTCCTCCTCGTCTCCCTTTAGGAATCCCTCCTCCAGGACGATCCTGTCCTTGATTCATGTTCTTAAGGCGAGAAACCTTAGCAGCTTGAAAGACTATGAGTTTCAAGTCAAAATTAATGCAATATCAAAATGTAGTCAATGTATGAACAATAAAAAAGGGGAATCGTGTCCTTACAATTTCAGAATCTGTTTGGCAAGTGGCTTTCTGCCATGACTCCATAGTGACTTGGGCAACCTTATGTTTCAAGGTCGTAATGTATACACAGTCCTCCTCGTAAATGGTTCAGGCCACCTAAATTTCCTAGAAAAAGCTTGTTTTAATTGAAGAAGCAAAAAGACCATAAACATTTTAGGCAAAAGAAAACTCTTACCCCAGTCAAGTGATTGAGAGCCGGCAATCTTTCAATAGCCCCAGTTGGCTGGGATAACTCTTCTAGCTTGAAACTCCCATCATCGATCATCACTGATATATTAAAAGCCAGAAAAGCTACCAGAAACCATACATCAGCCGCTGTTGTGGCAGCCTCCTAAGATGACCTATCATTCGCGCTTGGCCTCCCAGCCCTTGGTGGGGGAGGTGGACCCCTAGTCAAGGGAGGTATCAACTCCTCCATGTAACTTATCATATGGCCGAACTGGTTTAAGAACTATTGCATGGCCACCCCCTCATAAAGCTCCAAGAAGTTTGGGTTGGAGTCAAATGAGTCTAAGTCTCTTATGTTGGCCTAGGGAGACATAGGTAGAAAAAGCCACACAACTGTATCCACTTGGCAGATCACTCTTTCACCCAAGTAATATACCCTCCTAAAAGGGCCCTCCAAAATCAAGTGCTGACGCACTATGTTGATAATTTGCTCCACTATGGCCGGGACCACTCTCCAAGGATTCCATCGAATCTATCATAAATGAAAAGCATGAGTTTCTCACATCACATATCAACAAAAGAAAATTCTAAATAAAAGAGCGAACTGTATCTACCTGGAGCATATCCAAGGCCTCCCAAAATTTTTGCACCACATTCACCCCTTGGCGAGTCTGCACATTTACCTTCCACCACTGCCACATGTGGGAAAATATGTTCTCTTTTGCATCCACCAATAATTGAAGGACCTCATAGGCCTAGATCTGTCCAAATAGGAAAGTCAACAATATGATATTTTCTCAAAAAAGTGAGAAATTTAGAGATTCGTACCTCCCAAACACTGTTGAAACCACCAAGTCCTTTGGTGACCACTTATGATAGCACACACATCGAGTGGTACAAAAAATTTATCACGACACCTCCCCTATTAAAGCACCCGAAGTTCTCTACATCCTCCAAAGCAAGGAGGCACCAAAAATGGATAATGTCACCGGCATTAGCCAAGAGGGTCCAACTAATGACAAAGAGCATGAAGGCTCCGATTAACTAGTCCTCCTCAAAAGAATTACTGCACTCTCGAAACCGAAAGTTCTCTAAGATATGCCTAACCAGCACCGCACCACCAGAGGCCAATGTAAGTCGCCACCCTAAAAGCCAGAAAATCTCATCAACCTGGCTATGCATTTTTCTATCCCATGGCACTCAATCACCGCCGACCCGAAAGCCCGTGCTCATTGAGAAATCAAGAAGAGTCATTGTTACCTCCCTGAATCAGAGGTGGAAAGTATTGGTGGTGTCCCACCATCACTCAGCTAAAGCGTAGAGGATTTTTCGGTCATGATTGACATGGACTATCTGGTCTAAAAATGGCCCAAAATCGGCTGCTCTAAAATGCCCTTGGCATTAAAGGGGCAAGTTAGCCCACTACCCCGCTATGTCCGCCGCCGAGCCCTAAGCTTGGATTTCCAAATTCAACTACAAGAAATCAAAACCAATATATTAGAAAAGCTTTTTAAATGTCATAAGCATGCCAAACAAGCATGAACCAAATGCAAAAAGAGAAGGCAAAACAAAAGCTGTCCATTCAGGCATTTTTACAAGCGCGTGGTGTGCACCTTCCTAAAGGCACGTGGGTGAAATTCCTATGCACGCATGCAACCAAAATTTCAAGCAAAACTCTTTCAAAGCATGAAAGAGAAAACCAAATGCATCAAGAGTCAACTCAAAAATCTCAAAACAATCGGAAGATAACTCAAGAAAATCCATACTTAGCCATTGTAGTACCGTTGCGACAAATGGTGCACTGCCTCTTGGAGCAAGCTCTTGTTTGTCCAAAAGCTCGAGGCTGGTTTATATCGAAAGATTGTGTCATGCACCGGTCTAGACATCCCCAAATCCAAATCAATATCGAACATTGGGTTCAAGTCACAATGGCCTTCACTTGACATTTTCTCTTGAAAGTTTTGGATTTGTGGTTGGAAATCAAGTTCTTTGATCTTTCAAAAGGTCAAAACAAGTGCCAAATACTTAATCTAACCTCCTTTACAACTATGAAAAAACTGGTCACCGGATAGGTTGGAGAGAACTCAAGAATGCAATGGAGAAAATCAAAAGTCGCAACATTTTAAAGCATGCTGCCTAGGCACCTGAGTGCCGATCGGCACTCACGGGTAGCCAATTTCGAGCTTTGGCCCATTTACGCGAATCTTAGCCCATTTTAGCCCATTTCTTGTAAAAACTCAAGCATTTTGTCAAAATATGTCTAAAAAATCCATAGTGATTCAACAATGAACATCGAAGGGCAAAGGGCAAATTAGTAATTTTTCAAACCCAATCAATGTTAACCAACATGTCATTTAGTGGCGTAGGCCCACTAATTCGAAACCGCCATCACCTAACTCACAATTTCTTTCAAAAGATCATGTGCATAACATTTTCTTTGGTGGTCCCTCAAGATCTAGGCCACGTTTTTTGAGCTAGACATAATTGTTCATTTCTCAAACAAATCGAGATCACTGAGTTAACTCAGCTCATTCCCCAGTGAAGTCTGAACCATCATCCTTTTCTTAAAGAAATTCATCTCCCCAACAAAATATGTTCTGCCATCCCCCATGGAGTCTTTATTCCCCACAAAAAAAAAAAAAAAAAAAATTCATCTGAGGGCATAACCCATCTCGGCAAAAAATCGTCTGATGACATAATCCATCTCAGCAAAACCATTTAAGGATGTAATCCATTTTGACAATTTGTTCATTAAGGACAATCACATTCTATCATCCTATTAAAATAGTGTTCCTTTCAGGTAAACCGTTTATCGCATCACATTTTTATCATCTTGTTAGTTTAGCATTTTGTGGGTACCAGTACCCAAAAAAAAGGGAAAAGTGAATGCGTCATCCCTTTTCTTATGTATTTAGAGAGATGCCGGCTATCTCCTTCCCTTAAAGTGGGAAGGAACACCTCTTATGCAAGATAGAGAAGTTGAGGAGTTGCTAGCTTATTTTTTGGAAAGAAACAAGCAAACACATTACAACAAAATATAATTAAAAGAAAATTAAAAATGAATGAAATAATCAAAATTTACATCACCTGGTCTCCTAATTACATTCTAAAGATTCCTTGACATGGATCAAATAAAATAAGGCACTGAAATAAAGTGAAAACTAGAGAAAACATAGATCCGAGGGCTAAGGTACAGAGTGGAAAGGTGTTACGCACCCACCCCGCCCAATCCGAAAGGATCGGCCTCGATTATTCACTTGAAAGGCTATTTTGTCATGAGAAAACTGAAAAGAGAGATATGAATCTGAAAGAAATAAATAATAAAGAATCTGATATGAATAAATAAAATAAAATAGAAAAGACAGAAAGAAGATCTCACTCGGGCACGAAGGCTTCCTACGTATTCGTTTAGAAAATAAAATCAGAGTCACGTAGTTCTCTGATTTACCCTCTTTTATCAAGAGTTACAAAAGAGATGAAATCAATCGGATCTAAAGAAAAAGAAACTGTTAAGGGTTTGAGAACATACCTTATTTAGTCGCGATAATTGGGTAGCACTTCGGCTAGGAAAGTTTGAATCGAAGGTTTCTGTCGAGCACATCTCCGGCTTGTTCTTCGATTTGAAAAGCATTGCTTTGGCTTGCTTCATGAAGGGAGGTGATATACCACAAACCAACAGAACCAGTCACCATCTGACACGTGTAATTACAAAGCTCGGCCATTTCTGGCCTTTAGAACAGAGTCGTTCATTTAGGGCAAGCTCGAGTAATTATCCCCTAAAGCTCGTTGATCCGGGCATGGGCCTTTCAGAGCAGATCTGCCTATAGAACTTATAAGTCTGAGCATGAACCTTCAAAGCACCTTCCAAGGTTCAGAGCTCACTACCGCCTTAACACCTTACCAAGCAAAGTATAAGAAGTAGTCTTCAACAAGGAAACTACCATCCCCGATATCCTTCACGTGCACTATTCTACAAGGTAACTGCTATTTCCGATGATCAGATCCCTATATTCATGGCTCCAAATCCTAATCAACTTAAGAATC
Source organism: Nyssa sinensis (assembly GCA_008638375.1). Classification (NCBI taxonomy): domain Eukaryota; kingdom Viridiplantae; phylum Streptophyta; class Magnoliopsida; order Cornales; family Nyssaceae; genus Nyssa; species Nyssa sinensis. The sequence goes on along the minus strand of CM018044.1, from coordinate 26,356,299 downwards.
ACAAAGCTTATAAATTAAACACTAAAGGTATGCTTTATTTTTCATGCTCATTCTTTGGCTTACATTACTGTCTTTTAATTCAGTTTATTAACTTAAGCATCGGAACGGCTACTGTTGGAGCCAATCTGGTGGTCCTCTGATCGTCTTTTGAGTGTTCCTCAAGGCAATGGAGTTTGGAGTTCTCGGCAGCCTTCGTGAGAGCTAAGAAGTGCAGCATCAGTTTAGGCACCGTCTAGGGGAAACAACAACCACCAAGTGCTCTACTTACCCAAAAACTCATTCTCTTTTTTACAAAAGGATTATGGCTTCCAATCTCTGCCAAGGAAAAACGCTTAAAATCCACAAGAAGCTCAACCTTGACCGCCAGCCGGACGAGGAAGCGGACAAACCACCGATGCCGTACAGCAAGAGCTTGATCAAGTCAAGTGACAAAATCAGTTGATGCAAGAGCAACTTCTAGCCATGTCTAGAACTTTGGCAATGCTTACTCAGAATCGTGGAACCGATCCTTAGAATCCACCCGTAAACACGACTACTCAGGAGGCACAACCTCCTACTGCTGCTCACATTCATGGAGACCCCCAGCCATCGACAGTCGTAGGCAGAGGGATACCAGCCTTCATTCCAAAGGTTCATTATCGAAGCACCACTAGGGCCCAACCTTTGGAGCTTCGGGAGTGAATCCAGTACCACAAGAGTCTCAACCACAAGTAGCTCTTGCACCTCTAGTCCAGGAGGACCAAGGTAACCCCCCGGCCACGGGTCGGGATGATCCAGCCTATACAGGCCCTGAAGCCGCAAGGCTTGACTCACAGCAACCAATCCTACCTATGGCCCCACAAAGAGTTGAAGAAATTGTAGACTCTATGGATCGCACCATTACTATAAGCGGAGTTCAAGTTCCTCCAGAGCAGGATGAGCTAGTAAGGCTGCTCAGAAGGCTAGCCACACCGTTCACCCCTACCATAATGATATATGAGAGGCCCAAGAAGTTCTTAGTCCTGAAATTCACCCCTTATGATGGGACTGGGGACCCCTGGGGACCACCTTTCCCATTACCAGCACATTATGGCCTTACATGGGGCTTCAAATGCCTTTATGTGCCGCACCTTCATAACCAGCCTCACTGGCACGGCTCTGAAGTGGTTTCACCACCTTCCACCAAACTCAGTCTCCAATTTCTATTAGCTCGGAAGGAGATTCCTTGACAGGTTCATGACTAGAAGAAGGCTAAGGAAGGGTCCCGAGTTCTTGTTGAATGTAAAACAGACCAAAGAGGAGTCCCTCAGAGAGTACATTATGCATTTCAATACCGAACTCACTAAAATTACAAACTGCAGTTCAAGCTTCCTGGTGGCTGCTCTGACCTCTGGCCTTGCCCACGGAGGTTTCAAGGGCTCCCTGACCAAGAGCCCTCCTCCTGACAAGGCAGCCCTTATGGATAGGGCCAGGAAATACATAAACTTTGAGGAAGCGAAAAATGCCTCCCATAAGTCTAAGGAGCAAGCACAAAAGGATGATGTGAAGAAGGAGGGCCAGAAAAAGGATGATCAAAATAGGGAACCTGGTACGGCCAGGAAAAGGGACAGAAGCCCAGAAAAAAGAGCAGTGCCCAGAGCTCCCTTTAACACTGCTCCAAGGGGATTTACCAGCTTCACTCCACTAAATGCCTCCCTGAATCATATACTTCGGTAGGTTCGATCTCGGGAGAATCTAAGGTGGCCAGAACCACTGAGAGGAAATCCAAACCTCCAAGATCAAACCAAGTACTGTGACTTCCACAAAGACCGAGGGCACACAACTAATACATGCCAGGCCCTTAGACACAAAATTGAGCATCTTATAAGGAGGGGTCGTCTGCAGGAATTCATCAGACAGGACGGAGGGCAGAACCCCTACAATGAAAGGCCCTAGCAAAGGAGACTCGACCAGAGGCAGGACCAAAGACAGGAATAGAGGGAACGACGGAATAAGCCTCAGCGACAGAACAATGAGGTTATCTTTGTCCTCCATGCAGACACTCCGACGACAAAGACTTCCAACAGAGCAAGAAAACGGTATGTTCGAGAGGCTAGAACTACTCCCAACATCCTACCGATCTCCTATATTGAGAAAAGATTAAAACCAGTGCCTGAGATCCAATTCACGGATCAAGATCTTGCAGGAGTACACTGACCTCATAGTGATGCCCTTATCATCTCCCTCAGAATTGCCAACTTCAAGATCCGAAGAGTCTTGGTGGACACTGGAAGCTCCACAAACGTCTTATTCTAGGAGCCCCTTAAACTGATGAAGCTTAATCCTAATGACATCAAACCTACAGCCGTGGTCATGGCAGGATTTTATGGGAATCTCAACACTCTATTGGGAAGGATTGACCTCCCTACTACGGCAGGAGAGGGAGATGGACAAAAGACCACCATGACTAAATACATGGTTCTGAATGCCAAGTCCCCTTATAATGTCATAATCGGGAGACCCTGGCTACATCAGATGGGAGCAGTCACTTCAACCCTCCACCAGTGTCTAAAGTACGTCCACAATCAGGCCGTCTATTCTGTCAAAGGGTGCCAACCGACTTCAAGAGAATGTCATGCTCTCGCTCTCAAAGAGAAGGCTCCCAAATAGCAATTACTACACGCTCGTGAGTGCGTGGATCCAGTCCTCACCCACCATCATGAGACAGAAGACTGCCCTTCTAGAATCGACGAGCCACTAAGCCCTAGAGGAAGGGATAGTAGGGCCAGGCCCATTGGCGACCCCATTAAAGTACTAGTAAGCTCGAAATCACAAGGGTACTATCTACAGATAGGTCCAAACCTAACACCTGACGAGCAAAATGAGATGATAGAATTTTTGAAAGACAACCTCTTTGTGTTTGCTTGGGAAACAAAGGATATGGAGGGCATAGATCCAGAACTAATCACTCACAGATTAATGGTAGATCCAAACCACCCACTTGAGACAGAAAAAAAGGCCACTCGCTCCAGGGCGGCACCAAGTCATCAATGAGGAAGCCCAAAGGCTGCTTGAGGCCAAGATGATACGTGAAGTATGCTACTTAGAGTGGTTAGCCAATATCGTTCTGGTCAAGAAGAAGAATGGTAAGTGGAGAGTCTGTGTCGACTATACAGACCTAAATAAAGATTGCCCCAAAGATAGCTTTCTTCTTCCAAGGATAAACCAGCTAGTTGACGCTACTGTAGGGCATGAACTCATGAGCTTCATGGATGCCTACTCGGGATATAACCAAATCCATATGTACCCTCCAGACCAAGAGAATACAACATTTATAACTGAACGAGGTCTCTATTGCTAAAGGGCGATGTCGTCCGGATTAAAGAATGCTAGGGCCACATACCAGCGTCTGGTCAACAAGATGTTTAGCCCTCTGATCGGCAGCACTATGGAGGTTTACATTGATGACATGTTGGTCAAAAACCTGCGGAAAAATAGGCACCTCCAGCACTTAGCCCAAACACTTGACATCCTCAAGCAACATAAGATGAAATTGAATCCCTTAAAGTGCACCTTTGGTGTAACCAAGGGAAAGTTCTTGGGGTATATCGTGTCCCAAAGGGGCATCGAAGCAGATCCCACTCGAGTTAGTGCTTTAATTAGGCTGGAGTCACCAAAGACCAAAAAGGACATCCAGGCTCTGAATGAAAGAATTGCAGCTCTGAGCAGATTCATCTCTAAATCCACTGATCGCTGCTTACCGTTCTTCAAAGCTCTAAAGGGTAACAAGGCTTTACAGGGGACAGAGGATTGTGAAAAAGCATTTCAAGAACTAAAGGAATACCTAGCTTCACCTGAACTACTGTCAAAACCAGTCCAAGGTGAAAGGTTACTTCTCTATCTTGCTGTCTCTGAAAATGCTATCAGTTCGGTACTAGTCAGACAGCACAGAGGAATCCAGAAGCCCATATTTTATGTCAGCAGGGCATTGTTAGACACAGAGAAAAAGTACCCTGAGATTGAAAAACTGGCCCTTGCGCTGATAGTATCTGCTCCAAAGCTCCGGCCTTATTTCTAAGCGCATCCTATTAAAATCCCAACTGCCTACCCCTTAAAATTAGTACTAAGGAAGCCTGAAGTCTCGGGGCGGTTACTAAAATGGTCGGTGGAGTTACGGGAGTTTGACATAACCTATGTTCCACGGATCTCAATTAAAGGGCAAACTCTAGCCGATTTTGTTACTGAGTTCACTCCGGCACTACAGAGCAGGGCACAACTTTGTGAAAGCTGGGGAACATGGCAACTTTATACCGACGAATCTTCCATGGATCATGGATCAGGTATTGGTTTAGTATTGCTATCCCCTAACGGGCTTGTGGCAGAAAAGGCGGTCAGCCTTGGATTCAGAGTCTCTAACAATGAGGCAGAATACGAAGCCCTTATCCTCGGCATAAAACTGGCACTGGAATGTGAAGCTCGGAACCTTGAAGTCTTCTCAGACTCCCAATTGGTGGTAAGCCAAGTCTTGGGGGAATTCGCTATCAAGGATGACAAGATGCTTCGGTATTCAGAGCTGGTCAATTCACTGAAACGCTCCTTCCAAACGTTCTCCATCTAGAAAATAGAAAGAAGCCAGAACTGCAGAGCTGATGCTTTGGTAAGCATGGCATCCCACTTGCAGTCAGAAGAGGACTCTAAGATAAAAATCTCCCATCAGCCAAATCTGAGCATAGAGGAGGCCCAAGTTACTGAACAACCTCAAAACTAGATGACCCCTATTTTTCAGTACTTAGAAGGAGGACTCCTCCCAAAAGATAGAAACAAGGCTAGAAGAATCCGAATCAGGGTGGCTCGGTACCTGATCCTGAATGATAAGCTATACAGAAGATCCTATTCTCAACCCCTACTGCGATGTTTGACTCCAGAAGAGTCTCAATACGTTTTACCAGAAATACACGAAGGAATTTGTGGGAACCATAATGGGGGCAGGACCGTGACGCACCGAGCTCTGACACAAGGCTACTACTGGCCAAATATACTAAGGCAGGCCAAGGAATACATCTGAAAATGTGATAAATGCCAACGGTTAGCTCCTTGCCAACACCAGCCCCACCATGAGCTCATCCCCATTGTCAGCCTCTAGCCCTTTGCTCAGTGGAGGATGGATATCATAGGCCCCTTGCCAAAAGCCACACCAAATAGGAAATATTTACTAGTGGCCATTAACTACTTCTCTAAATGGGCAGAAGCAGAACCACTAACACATATTACGAAGAAAGAAGTCAAGACTTTCACTTGGAAAAACATTATCTGCAGACTCGGCATACCACGAGTAATCGTCTCCAACAACGGTACACAGTTTGTTGGCAAAGTTTTCAAGAAATTATGCCAAGACTTGTGTATCAATCAACATTTTTCCTCCCCTGGTCATCCCCAATCCAACGGGCAAGCAGAAGTTACCAATCAAACAATACTTAATGCCCTTAAAAAGAAGTTGGAAGAAGCTAAGGGAAAATGGGTTGAAGAGCTCCCTGGTGTACTCTGGGCTTACAGAACAACTAGAAGGACGCCGACCTCTGAAACTCCTTTTTCACTTGCTTACGGTACCGAAGCAGTAATCCCTGTCGAGATCAGTATGCCTACTCTAAAGACTGAAGCTTTCAGTCAAGAGGCCAACGATCAGCAGCTTGCAGAGAATCTGGACTTACTTGAAGAGAGAAAGGATCAAGCCGGGATCAAGATGGAGGCATACTAGCACAGAATGTCTTGAGAAAGGTATTTCGAACACCAAAGATCCCACTATGGGAAAATTATCGCCAAACTGGGAGGGCCCCTACAGAGTAACAAAGATAGTTAGGCCTACCACTTGCTGGTTAGAAAATATAGGTGGGAAACCTGTTCCCAAACCTTGGAATATAGAACACTTGCGGAAGTATTATCAATAAAGAACTTTTTCTTTTCTCCATGAGGTGCTCTCCAACTAAATGTACAGACTTCGTGTCTGGTCCAACTAAATGTACAGACCTCATGTCTAGTCCATAAAAATATACAGACCTCGCGTCTGGTCCATCAAAATGTATAGACCTCGTGTCTAGTCCAACTAAATGTACAGACTTCGTGTCTGGTCCAACTAAATGTACAGACCTTGTGTCTGGTCCAACTAAATGTACAGACCTCGCGTCTGGTCCAACTAAATGTACAGACCTCGTGTCTAGTCCATCAAAATGTACAGACTTCATGTCTGGTCCATCAAAATGTACATACTTCATGTCTGGTCCGTTAAAATGTACAAATTTCATGTCTGGTCCAACTAAATGTACAGACTTCGTGTCTGGTCCAACTAAATGTACAAACCTCGTGTCTGGTCCAACTAAATGTACAGACTTCGTGTTTGGTCCATCAAAATGTACAGACCTTGTGTCTGGTCTAACTAAATCTATAGACTTCGTGTCTGGTCCAACTAAATGTACGGACCTCTTGTCCGGTCCAACTAAATGTACAGACTTCGTGTCTGGTCCAACTAAATGTACAGACCTCGTGTCTGGTCCAACTAAATGTACACACCTCGTGTCTGGTCCATCAAAATGTACAAACGTCGTGTCTGGTCCATTAAAATGTACAGACTTCGTGTCTGGCCCAACTAAATGTACAGACCTCGTGTCTGATCCAACTGAATATACAGACCTCGCGTCTGGTCCAACGAAATGTACAGACCCCGTGTCTGGTCCATCAAAATATACAGACTTCGTGTATAGACTATCGAAATGTATAGACCTAATGGTCTGGTCCATCTAAAGATAGAAGTTCTGATTTGCCCAAATCACTTTCCAGTTATTATCAATTCAATTATTTACACAAATCTCTTGGCTCGATGAGCGTAGCAGTTACCACCACATATTTACTCAAATTATTTCAAGCTACATTACTCGAAAGGTCTCTCTTCAGAACTTATTTAAATAGTTCATGAACAAATAGGCCTATAGACAAGCTGAAGTACTACAGAACAGGGATGACTTAGCGTAGTGCCAAACCTAGCATTTGCTACAGCTCACAAAATTTACGAAGTATTTTAGTTCGGGGACGGCATCAGTGCTATATAAGTCCATTTGGTCTACTCCCGAAGTACACAAATTGATGGAAAGCAGTTAGCAACAGTATTCAAAAAAATGTTCTAGTTTTGAAGGAAAACATTTCATCAAATGTACACTGAATTTAAAAGGAAAAACTCAGTTTTATTGATAATTCATAAAGAGTTACATCAGTACAAAAAGATTAATAAAGAAACAAGGCGCAACCCTAAAGCTACAATAATTCTGGACAAGTCATAGTCCTGCATCATGCCATCATGGCTTTCTTCCTCTAACTCCTCCAGTTTAGGGGTGAGGGTCATGGATCCCAGGTCGCCGTTACCGCTGCCACCGGCTCCCATTTGAAAGGAAGGAACCTTGGACCCTAGGCCATTATTATCACTTGCTCGAGCATCGATGAAGGGAGAGGGCTCTGAGTCTCACGACACCTTCATTCTTCGCCTTCATTCTCCTCAAATTCGGCACGACACCTTGGCCAGCTTGTGCAAGGGCCTTTGCCAAGAGGAGAAGGGGAGAAGGCGTTCCACCATCATCTTCATCATCAACGCTCCAAGCCTCGGTTGAATCAAGGGGGGCCCATCTCCAAGCAAAGAAACCCCGATCAGATGCTAAGATGGATAAGGAGATCTTCTCCTCCTTCGATCTTTCCTTGGGAACAGAGGCAAAAGAGTAGGCTGACTTCAGCCACAGTTTGATCACTCCCAACTCAGACTAAAGGTCGTCAATCATCTCCGGACGACGGTAGCGTCTATAGCGAGTCAATTCTCTCTAACAGGGAAACATTGTAAAGATAGAAAATAGGAAGATTGGGCGTGGAAGCACCCCCTCATTCCCCTATATATAGATCCTTGAAGACAAAGAATCATCTAGCCAAATCATCGCGACGGTTGGGAAAAGTGGCTTTGAAAGCCCAAATGACGAAGCGGGTCATTAAATGACGCGCCAATAGTCGTCTGGGAATATAAAAAGACGGAACACATGGCCTCTCTAAAAGTCACAGCCTTAGTTATGCTTCTATCTCAAACTAAGGCTTGGGGGGGAGCAACTGATATACCACAAACCGACAGAACCAGTCACCGTCTGACACGTGTAATTACAAAGCTCGGCCATCCCGGCCTTCAGAAAAAACTCGTTCATTTAGGGTAGGCTCGAGTAATTATCCCTCAGAGTTCATTGATTCGGGCATGGGCCTTTCAGAGCAGATCTACTTACAGAACTTATAAGTCTGAGCACGAACCTTCAGAATACCTTCCGTGGTTCAGAGCTCACTACCGCCTTAACACCCTACCGAGCAGAGTATAAGGAAGTAGTCTTCAACAAGGAAACTACCATCCCCGAATATCCTTCACGTGCAGTATTCCACAAGGTAACTGCTATTTTCGATGATCAGATCCCTATATTCATAGCTCCAAATCCTAATGAACTTAGGATTCACAAAGCTTATAAATTAAACCCTAAAGGTACGCTCTATTTTTCATACTTATTCTTTGGCTTACATTACTGTCTTTCAATTCAGTTTATTGACTTAAGCATCAAAGCGGCTACCGCTGGAACCAATCCATTGGTCCTCTGATCGTCTTTTGAGTGTTCCTCAGGCAACGGAGTTTGGGGTTCTCGACAGCCTTCGTGAGAGCCAAAAAGTGCAGTATCAAGAGGCTATCAATTCGATAGGGCTTCAGCCTTAAGAGAGAGAGAGAGAGAGAGAGAGAGAGAGAGAGAGAGAGTTCTTGTAGAGAGAACTCTAGAATTAAACTAACAGCGTAACGCTATGAAAATCACATATTTCATCCCTTCGTATATTTTTGTGTCTAAAACTGATGGCCTAGGGGCTTTATTTATAGGAAAATATAGAGATTTGATCCAATGGTCTAAGATGAAACCCTAAAATGGAGGACTAGGATCATGTATTGAGTGATAATTATCTAATTAACGAAATAGAAAATTAAATAAGAATGATTATCCTAACTAAATGAATTCATAAATAATTATGACAATGCATGAACCAATAGAATTGGTGTCTATATGCAATAGTCAATGAAATGAAAGAGAAATAGAATTTAATTGGAAAATAAACTCTAAAATAAAACTGTCTAGGTTCAATGTATCTCTATTTAAGGAAATATCAAGCAACCATATTTATGGAAACTCAAAAAGTGAAAAGTCCTAATTAAGTCTAAATAGGCTACTATCACTCAAGATTACCAAATTGCCCCCAATTCGTCACCAAAGGGCTAAAATTATCAAAATACCCCTATGTGGGTAAAATGATATTAAAATTACAAAAATGCCCCTCAAGTGACTAGGAGGTCCTACTAAGGGTAGGATTACGCCAAAGTGCCCTTAGTGGGCAAAAATGTGCCAAAGTTACCGAAACGCCCTCCAATGGGCAGAAGAGTCCTGACGGAAGTGTGACTTTGTCACAAAGAGTCCTACTTAGATCGGGACTCTGACAGAAGAGTCCTAACGGGAGTAGGACTCTACTAGAAAGAGTCCTACTTAGACTAGGACTTTGGTAGGAGTGTCCTAACAGGATTAGGACTCTATTAGAAAGAGTCCTGCTTGGACTGGGACTCTGATAAAAGAGTCCTAACGAGAGTGGGATTCTATTGGGAAGAGTTCTACTTTGACTGGGACTCTGGTGGGAGAGTCTTTGTCACATACCAAAACCATCTTGTGCGGAATTAGGGATAATGACCGGCCAGTTAGACACCTCGTCAATATGTTAACTCCTTTTAGCATGTTTAACCGAAAGCCTCTTCACATAACTAAGTAGATTGCATTTAGTTGTATAAAAACTTGCAGTGAAAATCTAAGTCAGTAAAAACTTTTTTTTTAATGCAGTCACACTCGGTAGAGCATAAGTATCGTTACATTAGAGTTACAATAATATGAGCCCAAAATTATATTACACATAAGTGTCTGCACTATTACATCATTCACCTTCTATGTTTACTCTAAGCTGTCGTAATAATCTGGTATTTTTCGCCCTAGGTTGGCACTTCCATAGCTGGGATACTAATCCTATTCTAGCTATAATATCTATTCATCATATCTCACTTCATCTGCATTTGTAGCTTCTTAGTCGTTCTTGAAAATACACAAGATGAAACCTGTGAGCTTTATGAAAAGCTTGTGAGTAACGTAAGTTCCCTATTGTGGGTTTCTGGAAATACCCCTTTTTAAAACCTTTCCTGACTTTGCATAAGCTTTCATATACTTTCATAAACATTTAGAAACATTTATAATTTTGTAAATGTTCACGCCTTTAATAAACATTCTTGGCTTTCATGGATAGCAGTTAAAAGAGCAATATTAAAGCTACTAGCATTCTTAAAACGTATAATTGATTGCAAGGCATTTGAGAAAATACAGATTCTTTTGCCAGATAGTTTTACAAGGTAAAACATTGTAAGCATAAAGGTATAGTTGAAAACTGAGTGATGAAACAATGTATATGCCAATCTTTCTTTCTTTAATCTTGTATTGTATAACCACCTGAGTGGCTATTCAATCTTGTTTTGTATAGTCACCTGGGTGACTAAGTGTAATTTAGAGCTTTAGGCCTACACAGCCTGGCTTAACCCCCCCCAATCGAGCATGACTATTCATCATGAACTAAAACATTATAAAGCATATAGTTTCATGTTAAATCATGTTTGCAAAACTTTTCATTAAACTGTCCATATCATATAAACCATTTGAAGATATGTTAACAAGAATTTAAAAAGATCTTACTTAATATGATGCAATTCAAATATCAATAATTGTATTCTAAAAACTGTCATATAGTTAAAACATTTGATATAACATCATAAAATTGTAAAGGTACTACATGTAGTATCATAAAACTGTAAGAACTATATTTAATGAAAAATCTCCATTTCAAGGTTCAGGATTACTTACATGTGATCTAGAGTCCATAGTTACTTGCTTACTCAGCTTTTCTTGACATGCCTCTTATGTCTATTTCTTTATTGGTGATCCTAAAGCATGGATCAGAATACATCAGGTACTATATCAGTATAGATACTTAGTTTAATCTTTGCTTACTTAACATACTTAGTCTCTTTTGGTAGCTTAATTAAGTCTTAGCGACGTGTTCGTCATTTTTTAGTTTGTTTCTTTATTCTATTTTTCCTAAATTTTAGAATGTCAAAGATACTAAATTTAGCTTCTTCTGGATCTAAATTAGTCTTCTTGTAATTTACTTTGGCTCTAAGGACATTTTTATAAATTTGCACTTTCATGCGGGACCATGTTCGGGTACCCGAATACTTAATTAGACTTTACCATGAGGTCCCAAGTGTCCAATAATGTTAAGTTTGCCCCTTTCTAATTTTTCTTAGTCAGTTTGGTAACCCGTGTATCATTAAGACAGTCTAAGTATTACACATTTCTATGTGTCTATATTTTTGACATCTCGTTTGACGAAACAGACTTCACCGTTGAGTTCAGAACGTCAAAAAACCTTAGGATAGGTACCCTCGTAGTCATTGGTGTTCATTTGGTAGTGAAACTAATACAATAAGACACACTTAGAATTGGTCCAATTTGTCTGTTCATGTATTTTAGGATTCAATTCCCAAGATCGGACTCCGCCATTGAGCTCGGAATGCCAAAAAACATTAGGCTAGACTCTTCTTGCGTTTTAGTTGGCCTTTAATACAGTTGTATTTAAGCCTAGGGGTAACATTGTAATTTTACTTAATTAATTGAGGGCTTAAAATAATTATAATTATTTTTGTTGGGCCTTAATATAATTTTCTCAACATTTTGGGGTTAATTTGTAATTAAGCGAAGTTTCGATTCAGCAAATTAGTGTTGAACCGCTGGTTAGTTAATTCTTAAGGAATTGACTAAAAATCAAGATCGGTCTAGTCTCTATTCAGATGAACCGTGTGTTTCACCTAAACGGCTGACCGGTCTAGTCTGGTCTAAGAGGTCAGCACTGCGTCATTACTACATCATCAAAATGAAGACATCTTTCTAAGTGGTTATTTAACCATCTTTCTTAAACGACATCGTTGGACTTAAATTAACCCGTCCACGTATTTGGGCGGGTCTTGACCTAAACCCGACTCAAGAACTTGACCCATGTTTAATGTCTCGTCTTCTTCTTTTTTCTGGTGACGCGCTAGTCACCGTCTCCGGTGCTAGTCACCGGTTTCTGGAAAATTTCAAGTTTTAAAAACCTATTTTCAAGCATTGTTTTGGCCATTTTTTGCTCCTAGACTCTTCTAAGATCGTTTTAGGACCATTTGAGACCATTTTTAAGCCTCGAATCATTGTGATTTCATCAAAAAACCAAAGGCTTGATTCTCTAGTGAGCTACTGGTTCTACCTTGTTCCTTCACCAAACTGGATGGTTCTTGGACCATTTTGACTCCTATGTAATTTCTTATAATTCCTAGGCATCAAAAATCGGTTTGATCGAGTTTCTCCTAAGGTGGCCTATTATCTCCACTTGCAACTGCCTATACGATGCTCATATTTTAGCCATTTCAAATGTTTCTTCTCGTAATGCATTGAATTTTCCTCTTATTTTAAGTTTTCGCTCAAAAAATTATGTTTGGTTGAAATTGATATTTGGGTAGCTTCTTTGAGCTCTATCAATAGCGGTTCACTTGAACCAGCCATTCTAGGGGCTTCTAAGCTCATTTAAGGCATTTAACAACACTAAAATGGATCTAGAAACTTAAATGAAGTTACAATATTCGATTTTTTTACCTGTTTGGGCAGATCTTAGAAAACTTATTAATTTTCTCTCTCTTCTCTTTCTCCCTCTACAGATTGTTTCCTCAATTCCTCCTTTCACGAAATTTTCTCCTTTTTCTTTGTTCTTTCAGTGTGTGCCATTAAGTTTCTGATTGGGTGGCTTATAAGGTATTTTTTCTGTTTTTCATTAATGGTCCTTCTTGTCAAAATCATGCTTCTAGGCTCTGTTGTTACTGTTTTTGGCAACTTAGGGTGTAATATCCCGACCTGGGATACCGGGTCATATGGCACGCCTTATGAAGCAACGAAAATTATGTAGAAATTTTACACTAAAAAAAGGATTAATTAATTAAATAATTAATTAATTTATTATATGAGAATAAAATTTATTATTAAAATTGATTTTACATGAACACACATATACACACATTATGTGTATTAAGTGTGTATGCTATCAAGTGTATATAGACATGTATAAGTGTACAAGTGGGTATATATATATATTATGTATATATATACCTAGATACATTGTATAAAGTATAAAGTATAAAATATAAATAAACTATTATATATATATATATATATGTATAAGATGGGAAGAGAATGCAATATATACATGTGTAAGGTATGAACAGTGCACAAGGTGTGTGTGTGTCGGTTGAGCTGTGTGTGTGTGTGTGTCTCCATGTGTTGGTGTGTGTGTGATATATATATATATATATATATATATATATAATATACAATATACAAAATATCAAGGATCCATTTAATGTAAGCTGCCAAAATGAAAAAGCAGAATTAATGAAATGTAAGATAGGTTGATAAGGTCAAGAATAGAGGCTGCAAACGTGTAGAAAGAGAGAGAGAAGGGTCGGTTTCTTTTCTTTAAAAGAAAACCAATGCATGTCTTGCATGCTTGAACCCTTAAGGAAGCAGAGAAAGAGAATGGAGGAAGAATCAGAAGTGAGGAAGGAGAAAAACAGCAACAAAAAGGTGAGAGTTTTGAAAAATTATCAAATTCTCTCTAGAACTAAGCATGATTATGAATTGTTTTTGAGTTATATATGATCATATAATGCTAGATATATATTTATAAGTATGTCAAGCATGAAATAGAGTATTAAAAACCCCCAAAAACATGAAACCCAGAAGAACCGCCATGGGAGGACCTTGCTTGAAGCAGGTCTGAACCCATGGCAACCAAACCATTTTTGGCTTGTCAAGGCTTCGATATAAGACCATGAGGGTACTAAAAACCTATATACGCGATCACAAAGCTCAAAGGAAGCCCTCCAAAAATCCAATTGCAGGTGCGGGTTCAAAATCCCAACCTCACAAACTGACGTTTAAACCCATTTCTTTGAATGGGAAATGAAACTCCATGAGAAATGGAACACAAAGAATCAAACCCCAAGGGTTTTAGCTCAGAAATGAGCATTTACGAGCAGCTTACAGGTTTGGATTATCATATCCTAAACCGAGCACACGAACGAGTTTTAATCCTCCAAACGAATGCCAAACTAGTTGTTTCTGTTCTAGGAACGATTTAAGATGAAAACAGGAAGAAAACAGTGAACAAAAGTCCACGAAATAGAAAGAAATGGAAAACGGGAATTAGGGTTACAGGGAGGTCTCGTGGGGAAGAAGAAGACGGGTCAACTCGACCTTTAAATGAGACTGAGTCGACTCGGACAGGTGGCAGCCTCTGGGCTTGCCACCGATTAATTGGAACGGCGTCGTTTTGAATGTCGGTTAAGTAAATGAGACCTAGGGCTGACATCATGATGACGTCAGCCACATGTAAATAAACCGGCTAAACCGGTTGGTTTACCACCAGACCGGACCGGTTCACTTGATTTGAGACCAAACCCTTTGGTTTCTAAATTATTTAAAAAATAAATAAACCAACACTCTTTGTATTTACGGATTGACCCCAGAATTTCTGGACAATCCTACTATGGCCCAACTGATGAAGAATTTATGCATTTAGACCCCTGGAAGAATAATTAAATAATTAAATAATTAATTTAATTATTTAATAAATAAGGTAAAATTACTATTTTGCCCTTGGGTCATAAATGGGGCAAATGAAGTCCAAATTAAACATATGAATAGTGTATCCTTACTATTTCGGATATTCTGAGACTAATGGTAGGGTCCGTTTTATGAGACGGGGCCCGAAAAATAAAAACACGTAAGGGGTAAATGACCAAAATACCCCTTGACCAAAATTTAACAAGTTATTAGTGTATTCTTACTATCTCGGACCTTCTGAGTCCAATGGTGAGGTTCACGACACGAAATGGGGTCCCGAAAAATAAAGACACGTAAAGGGGTAAAAAGACCAAAATACCCCTGGTACCCCTAAAGCCAAAATGAAATCAGAGAAGGCCTAAATTGACTTTCTTTGACATCCCGGACTCAATAATGGAGTCCAAATTACGAAATGAAGTACAGAAAAATATGACACGTAAAACGGTAAATGACCCTTTTGCCCTTTTACATATAATAGTCCGAATTAAATTCTAAGAAAGCCTAAACCGACTTTCTTAGACACTCCGGACTTAATGGTAGAGTCTATTCGACCTAAAGAAATGTCTAAAATAAAAAGACATAAAATTTGATGAATAGCATCTGTCAGATGACTATAAATTAGAGTAATGCCAAAGTACTAATACTAAGGCATGTACGAGAAACGAAATACGAAAAGACACGACACGCAAACATGTCAAGTAAATAACTTTAATTCAAAGTTAATGGAGCTCCCAGAAGAGTATAAATTGAAATAAATTCAATTACTAACACATTAAATTGTGTCATAGGTTAAGAATACGAGTTACGTAAAGTACATATGAATTTATGAAATCGTTTTAGGATCTAATACGATTTAAGCATAAGTTAAGGAATATCAAGATGATATTACAATGAATGTGAAGTTGATGAGATGTTTATGAATTGTTTTTAGGAACTACAAGGAAAGTGGAAAAGCGAATTATTAGCACTAACCCTAAAGAATCAAGGTGAGTAACCCTGTGTTTGAATTGGAGATTTAACTCCATGAATTTGACAAGGTTTTAAGTTTAAAGATATGAAGCATTTGAAATTTCAAATTCAGTATTTACATGATTCAGTTTTTAATTGTTCTATTTTATAACCCCATTGTGACATGCTTAGTGATTGGTTTCTGCAACAGTTTTTCCTTCAAATACTTTTCAGCATGTCTAGTTAAAATGCAATTATTGTTAAATATTCTGAATTTGCTTATTTCAAGTATACAAATGTTTATTACGAATTTATGAAAAGTATCTATGAGACAAGTCACATGATAAATGTTTTATAAGATGAATGGTGCATAAGCACTTAGACAGGATTCTGAGTTTTCAGTTGCCCTGTAAAATAGGCAGGATTTTGGGTTTTACGGAACTCAATTGCCCTGTAAAATGCCCGGTAGCAGGATCTAATCCCCCAGGCAGATGAGATATCTCCATTTATAAGTAAAACGGGTGTCCGGTTCGAAACGGATTCCACTAATGGAAGTGATAAGATGACAAATGATTTGAAAATGGAAGCAGGTTTTACCCTCATTTTCAATGTACATATGTTTTGAGTTTTATATACTCTATTTAAGAAATACATGTTATGTTATATGTTTTGAAGTTCATGATTATAAGATTAGCTTGCATACTTTAAATGTTTCAAAGCTATTGTTTTACGACTGAGTTATATACTCTATTTGACGAAGTATAAGTATAGCTTGAATACTTTAAATGTTTCAAAGCTATTGTTTTACGAAATGCATATGTTTTGAGTTATATACTCTATTTGACAAAGTATGAGTTTAGCTTGAATACTTTAAATGTTTCAAAGCTACATGATTTAAGGAATGCATATATTCTGTATTCAAAGTATACGAACAATTGGCGGTGATTATTTTACAAACTCTTATGTACTAAACCACTGCTAATTCAAAACCCCATGACGAATACTGGAATTGCTCACAAGCTTAGATTAGCTTACCCGGACTTTGTTTGGACCCCCCTTTCAGGTAATTAGCAGCAGTCTTGACTTGAGGACGTTGATGATGAATCTGCTGATTTTGGGAAGATATGTTTAAGTAGTTTCTCTTGAGAAACCTATGAACTCTAATAGTACATTTTGTATTAGTAGACAATGTAAGAATATGTATTAAGCCCTCAGGGAAACTGAACATGTATTGTATAAATGTTATAAGTCTTTAAGTTTTCATTATACTCTGAATGTGTAACCATGTATGATATGAAAAGAGCAGCAGTATCGGACGGATGTGCGTAAATTTAAATAAGAAAAGAAAAGAAAAAGTTTTTCACGCTTCCGCAAAACGCATGTTGCACATCTATTCGATACCGCTGCATATGCGAGCCTTGTCTCGAGATCCTCGGGTCTCGGGGCGGCGGTCGCGATCCGGTAATCCGCACGGGGTGGGTTTCGGGTCGTGACATAGGGCATGGTTTTGGTGTGTCAACCAACCATTGATCTGGTTCTTAACTTACACAAGTAATAACCATGCCTTTTTTTTACCTTTTTCTATTTTTTTCTCTTTCCTTCTCTCTTTCTATATGTATACACACACACACACACACACTTTCTGGTGTGTGACAGACCTTTCCCCTCATGTGCTGGTCTTATTGGGGTCCAAATGTATTTTTGGCATTTTTTTTTGAATTTTCTTTCATTTTTTTTCATTTTCTCTATATATGTGCACACACATATTTACACCTGTCCACACACTTTGTGTCTGTATTAGGGTCTTTTGTATCATGTATAGGTTACATTATACTTAAACTATTTTTTTATATTTATTTTATTTTATTTTTCTTTGTATTTTATGCATTTATTTAGCATTTTCTCTATCTTCTAGTAATTAATAAATAATTTTTATTATTTAATAATTATTGCTGATGTGTCAGTATTTTAGGCTAGTGATGCTTGGATTATCGGTCAAATGGCTTTAGTTAACCTTGGCTAGGTCAATTTGACTCAGGATCAGTCAACTCTTTAGCCCAATCTAATTCTTGATACTGTAGTAGAATGCACTGGTAAGCTCTTATTTTGTTTCTAATGACATGGTATTTGTTTAACTCCCAATTTCATTGGAAGTGGGTGTTACAGTCCTAATAGGAGTAGGACTTTATCAGGAAGAGTCTTACTTGGACTGAGACTCTGACAAAATAGTCTTAACTAGAATAGGACTCTATCAAGAGGAGTCCTAATGGGAATATGACTCAATTGGGAAGAGTCCTAACTTAAAGTAGGTTTCTTAACATAATCATCGATTTTTATTACTTAATCAAAGGTTACAAAATGAGGTGTCTACAGAAAGCCCCTCGTTAACAGAACTTACAAGCAAGTGAACGTCAATGCAAGAAAAAAAAAGACAACCATTTTGACCTTGATTGTGATTTTTTTCTTGATGTAGTCAGACTCATTCCTCTATGAGATTCCTACGTATCACCCTCAAGCGAATCAGACCGTTCGTAGTACGTGACTGACAGAAAAGAGATTCATCCTGATAGGATTATTATGAGATTAAGCCTTTGAAAATGACTCATTAGAGTCTTACTTGATAAGAAATGAGATCCTAACAAGTCTTTCATGGGGTTGTGTTCTTATGAGATGGTCTTACGTCATTGGACATTTTACTTAAGAGGAAATTCCATCCTAGTAGGTTGGTAAGAAAGAATGCAATAGACGGCTTACCTAAGAGGAATGCTATCCTAATAGGATATTTTCTAAAATGAATGCTATCCTAATAGAATTTTTATAAGATTGTGTCCTTAACAAATGGATTTCCAAGATGGAGTACGTCTTTAGACACTTTACCGAGATGAATAACATCCTCAAACGTTTGCCGAGAAGGAATACATCCTCAGACGCTTTACCGAGATGGATTACGTCCTCATATGATTTTTTCGAGATGGATTACGCCCTTAGATTATTTGTCGAGATGGGTTACGTCCTCAGACGTTTGTCGAAATGGATTACGGCTTCAGACAATTTGCCAAGATGGAGTATGTCCTCAAACGATTTTTCCGAGATGGATTATGTCCTCAAGCGGTTTGCCGAGATGGAGTACGTCCTTAGACAATTTTGCCGAGATGGATTATGTCCTCAAACGGTTTGCCTAGATGGATTACGTCCTCAAAAAACACTTTCCTAGATGGATTACATCCTTATACGGTATTTTCCTAGATGGATTATGTCATCAAATATTTTTTTCTAAATGGATTACGTCATCAAACGGTTTTTTGCCTAGATGGGTTACATCTTTGGTGGACGACCTGTCGAAATGGATGGCGTCTTCAAAAAATTTTCCTAAAAGGGAACTCCATCCTAATAAGTTTGTGAAATTGCACCCTCAGATGACTTACCTAATAAGGAACTTCATCCTAATAGGTTTGTGAAATGAGTCCTCAAACGATATGTGTGGAGAGTGAAGACTTTATGGGGAATGTCTGATTATGACTCGTTGGGGAGATGAATTAGGTTAACTCCACTAAAATGATAGAATTCAGTGTGACTTCATGGAGAAGAATTTGATAGAGTTTCATACCATAAGGTCATGTTGCTCAACCCTTTCTTAGGATAAGAGAACAAGAAGTGAACTCAACTTTGAAAGGAGTTATGTCACGCCCCGAATTTCCACGAACTCGGGGGTGAGTGTAACGAAACTAAAATAAAATAAAATAAAGGACAATCTAACGGATTCAACTCAAACTTACATTCATTTTCTTCAATGTACATCCATGTAAAGCACAATCAATAAAAACATTCAACATATCATTCGAGCTTAAGCCCTGCATCACAAAATGTGCCCCTATGGGCCAAATATCCTTCTAAGCTCATGTCTCCTCCACTCTGCAAGACTCCCTCAAGTCTCAAGTGCCGAGAGCATCATTTGTAATGTGTTTTCCCACGAATGGGTCAGCTCAACTACTGGTATAATATAATGCTAATGCAAGGAACAAAACTAAGGGCGTGGCATGTGCAAGTGTATATTTATATCTACATGTCATTCAATATCATCATACAATGTACTGATTTTATCCATAAAGCATCCATGCAATTTCTATACCACATCCATGAATTCATTAATACGATGTAATGAAAATGTGCGTGACATATCCACACAACTCTATACCACACCCATGTCAACTATATGCCATGTCAACTCTATGCCACACCCATGTCAACTCTATGCCATGTTTCGGAACACATTCGATGGAACTTGAGTACCAATACAATGTCTCATTTTCGGAACACATCCGATGGAAGCTGAGTACCATGTCTCGTTTTCAGAACACATCCGATGGAAGCTGAGTACCATGTATGTCCCATTCTACAGACCTTCCCCGACGGTCATGAGTAACCACGTATGTCTCATTTTATAGACTTTCCCCAACGGTCATGAGTAACCAAGTATGTCTCATTTTACAGACCTTACCCGACGGTCATGAGTAACCAAATATGTCTTATTTTACGGACTTTTCCCCGACGGTCATGAGTAACCAGGTATGTCTCATTTTACGGACTTTCCCCGCGATCATGAGTAACCAAGTATGTCTCATTTTACAGACCTTCCCCGACGGTCATGAGTAACCACGTATACACAGCACCAAGTGCCCAACCCACACTATGCTTTCAATGAATCATATCATGCCGATATGCCTTGATTCTATCATGCAATAATACAATCTCAGACAAGCAAATATACCATACATGGAGCATGCTTTTAAACAATGCATTCCACTTAAAGTAGTCACAGTATCTGAATTATAAAACCCCTTCCACATGAATGCATGCAATACAAAATCAACGTAAATACATACCCAAGTCATGTGTTCACCATTTTAACAACTCATCAAGAACATAAATCACGCACAACACCAACGCATAGAATAAATCATATCTCCATGGAGCAGCAAGAAACACATAAGCAACGTAAACAATCAACTCAAGGTTTCTTTTTAAAGCAACATTCCTTATGTGATTTTCCAACATCAAACAAATAAATATAAGATCCATTCAATCAACATGCAAATCATTCCTAAACTTAATTTTATTCATTACTTAGCACAATATATCATACCTGATGGGTCGGTCTCAACCCAAGAAGGCGTACTCGTAGCATAGCGGAACTAACAGTAAGAATGCAGAAGGTCAGACCACCTTCTCTTTACCCTTCGGTGTTCCTAAAATCATGAAATACAATTCAGTTCAATTGCTACTTGAATTATGTTATTCATCAAACTTTGTCTTTATTTTATGAGTTTTTATTTTTTCAAAATAAACTCTATCGTTGAGTCCTGGAACGCCGAAAAAAGTTGGTTTAGGCTTTCGTGGAATTTAATTTGGGCATCTGAGCTAAAAAGGGCAAAACGATCATTTTGCACTTTTACGGGTCCTTACATCCTGAGACCTCTTTTTGAAAATCGGACTCCACGGTTGAGTCCGGAATGGTTGAGATAATAAAATTTCACTATTTGTTTACTTAAATCGGAGTTCGTTTGACTGCATTTTAACTCAGGGGCATTTTGATAATTTTTAATGTTATTACATGTCTTTTATTTTTTGAGACCCCGTCTAGTAAAACGGACCTTACCATTTGTCTCAGAATGGTCGAGATAGTCAAAATACACTAATGACTTGTCCCATTTGGACTCCGAACCATTTTTTATATTTAAATTAATTAAATCACTTAATTTAATTTAATTAATATTTTATTCAGGGGGGTCAAAATATAATTCTTTAAAAGTTCTGGGGTCAAAGTTGAATTTCTGAAAGTTCTGGGAGGGGTCAAATTGAATTTCAAAAAGTACAAGGGTTAAATTGAAATTTCCAAACTCCCTATTCCAACCTTGGATAGCCAAACAATGGCTAATGCCCTAAAACAGGGATAGGATATCCCTATTCCTACTTTAATTCCAATTTCAATTTGGTAAGCTTGCAGCCAAACACCCCTAATTCATTTTTAATTTAAAACCTACGGCTGACACGTGGAGGGGATGGGTCGGGTCGATCTTGACCCGACTCGGACCCGAACCCAACTCGGAACAGTACCCTTCTTCCCCGATTTTTCGGTAGGGTTTCGGCGTGTCTCCGGTCATCTTTTCCGGCGACGGTGGCCGGAAACTACAAAAACCCAGTTTTTAAATTTCATTTTCTTGGCATTTTTGGAGCTGTTTTCAATCCTAAATTAATCTACAATGTTTTCGAAACATTTTAACATGATTTAAAGCCATCCAAACGGAATGAATCAATCTCATTTCCTCCTCTCTCAGTTTTTCGGTCGACTGTCAAACTTTCATTTTTGTGGCTTTTGGACCATTGTTTTCTCCCCATTCTAGTTCTAAAGACTCCCTGTGTTCAAGAGGAACACTTCCTCATTACTTTAGCAACTTTTTAAGCACTAAAGTCTCTGAAAATCGATTATTACCCCCAACCTGCAACTCCCATTTTCTCACTCATTTCCTAACCATTTTAGTTCATTCTTTCTACAAAATAATCCACATTTTATATACTACAAAGCCCTAAAATCAAATCAAATTAATATGCTTAAAAATTTTAAAACAGAATCTAAACCCAACTTACCTATTTTCTGGATTTTCTCTTGTTCCAGTCTCTCTCTTCTCCTTCCTCTTCGTTGGTTCACCTTTTGAGCTTACTCCCCGTTTTCACAGCTCCCTCTCAGCCTCCCCTCCTTTCTGTTTTTCTCTCTAAAAATCAAGACCCAACACACACACATACATATTATACTCTCTCTCTCTATTATTCTCTCTCTCTACACGATCAGTTTACACACACACTCAACCTCTTTGACAAACACATACACAGAACACTTATTTACACACACCTAACTCACCCACTCCCTTACACACACCACCCCCCTCTATGCTTCTTTGAGTGTTCTACACTCAACCCACACACACACACTCAACCGTGCACAGCACACACAATCTGTTATATATATATATATATATATATATAAATATTTAAATGTTCAAATATACATATATATATATACACACACTTAAACAACTTATATACACACATATATATACACATCATATACATACATGTACATTCACTATACACACATCACATACACAACAAAATAATAATAATAATAAAAATTATTTATTCCAAAAAAAAAAAATTTTTAGGTCATTACAAGTTACACTCGAAGTGGTATACTCAATTAATGATAGGAGTATATGGAAATGCTTGCCTTGGAAAGACAAGATATGTAAGAAGCAACCTTAACCTAGATAGAGAAAGGCAAAACTTAACTTGGATAGGAGTGTGGAAAGGTATGAAGAAATCATCTTGATGAAGAACTCTTACATCAGCTATAGGAATATAAAATTTACTCAACTTAGATAGAAGTAAGGAAAATGTACACGACTGAGATAGGAGTGAAGAAATGTACTCAACTTAGATAGAAGTAAAGAAATGTTTTCATTTAATGAGAGAAAATGTTATGAAACATGTTTTTTTTTTCATTTTTGAAAAGGGTTTTTTATTTAGAGAAAATTCTGACTTTTGGCTTAGACTCTGCTAGCCTCTAGATCACTGATAATCAAGTTGGTTATTCACGCCAAAAGAACCATTACTTGGTTTCAAGTGTTGAGATTATCTATCTTTGAAGATAATTTGAAAAAATTTGCTCAAGCTATGAATTGAGGCTTTGAAGGCGTAGAAGACTTGATTAGTTAAAGACTTATCTTCAAGTTCACAGATAAAATATTTTTTTGCCCTTCCAAATAATTTGGGAGATTCTTTTAAAAATCTCAAATTATTTGTTTTGAGCAATGATTCAATTTGATCATTTGAAAAAATAAGAATCATCGATTTTCATAAAAGGTGTGTTTAAATGAGCATATTGGGATGAAATCATTAAATAAAAGAAATTTTGGGTGAACCAAAGTGATAGAGACTTTACCCATGATGTGGGAAAAGTTGTTAAGGCCTCTTTAGATGGAAAAAATATCCTTATATTAGCATGAAGGAGCCCCTTGATTAGGATAATTTGTATGATTAAGAGTATGAGTTACTCTTAGAATTAACAAAGCATAAGGGAGCCCCTTGTGAAGTAAGGACAAGTTACTTCAGAAAGTGAGAAAGTAATTTGGTGCAAATAAGTAGGTAAAGAGTCCCTTGATGAGTTCCTTCGAAAAAAATGGGTAAAAAATGAAGAGACAATGTGGTGTAAACTGGTAACAAGGAAGTCTCTTGTCTGAAATTATTTGTTACATGATTCATTTATTTGTAAGACCCTTTGAAAGAGTTTTCAGTTGAAATGTAACAATTCCCTTAAGAAAGCAAGACCTCAAGGTGGTCGTAGTATATTAAGGACAAAATGTAGGCTAGGGTAAGGTTTACCAAATGAAAGGTATATAAGGCCCAAAAACTCATGTTCATAGTACCAAGACCCCTTGTGTGCATCTCATTGATGTGAATAGCTTTGACTTGCATGACCTTGATGTGCACGACCTTTCTTGCAAATGATAAATTCTTAGCATAACCTTCATGATCGAGCCTAAAGTAACTTCTTAGGCTGCCTATGTATCTCTTTTTTGGAGAATCATGTCTGATGTAATTCATTACTCACTCGAAGCTCTTTGGGCTATACAAGGCTTGATACACTGATTTCTTGCATCCTTACTTAGAAAATACTTTTTTTGATCAAGCAAAGGTTTTCTTTTCTTCAAAATTTGACCCTTCCTACCTTGGAAATGTTTTTCTTCAGTGAGGTAAAGATTTTCTTTCCTTTGTTTTGATTCTTCTCAGATGATTGTTTATCACTTCCTTGCTGAAATTTTTTTTCTTTCACACTAGGCAAAGATGTTTCTTCTCTTTGCTTTTTTGATTCTTCTACGAAGGCATTGAGAGAGTGCACACATAGTAGGCTCCCCTCTCCAAGGTTTGATAGATGGGTTTAAGAAAGAAATGTCAATCAAGCAGACTCATTGCAAGTGAATATCTTTGATATGAGTGAAAGGACAAATTTGGTTTGCGAAGTGAGGACTTCCTATCATTAGAATTACTTGCTTCTAGGAAACAATTACATTTTTTAGACTCACGATGTCGATGTTGCTTAGGGTCATGATCATTATCTTCTTTGGATAGTGATCGAATCAAACAAGATGCCTTTAATCGTGTCTGACCCAAACACAATTAAATTTAACCCAAAATCTATTAAGTTCGTATCATTTTTAAATTGTGTTCATAAATCGTGTCTAATATTATCAGTCCTAATTTAGCCTCTGTTTCTATCAATACCCAACACAGTTGTCGCCCCACAACCGCTAGGTCGAGCCTTTCCACAAGCTTTGCCCAATTAACCGCGGCCTAGGAGAAACAGATTCAGTTAAATAAGACCCACGTGGATTACTAGAAATGACCGGGGTTGAAGTGGTTTGGTGCTCCCCCCCCCGCGGACGAATCTCGGGGAGCCAAAGCTTCTCGCTCCTTCTAATGTGATAACTGTAGCGGATTCAGAAAATTCCACACCATCTTTGCTGCAAATTTTGCTACCATGCGCCGACCAGGGAGGGAGGGTTATCGTGCGCCCCCTCCCTCTCCCTCGCATCCAGACCCAACCACCGCCACCACGGTATGCCTGAAGTTCTTCCTCCGTCGACGGTAAGAGTACGTTCCTTAGCTTTTTGTGATTATTTTTCTTCAAGACTGAGATTCAAGGAGATTGAGAATCATGATCCTCTTCTTTACTATCATGATGAATCTCATTCAAGCATCTCGCTTCGTCCTCTTGCTCCTGTTGAATTTTCTTAAGCCTTTCACATGCTGCTGCAGCTTCCGATGGAAGTAAATCAGTACACTCCTCAACCTTGTGACCCGGTATAGCACACCAAAAACAAAGAGACGATAATCCCTCATAGAGACAGAAAACGTTTGGTACCATCATCTTCTTCTACCACTAATTCTTGGACTAAAGATTTTTCAATATCCGCATTGACAAAAACCCGCACAAATTGTGCTCGTTTCCTTGTTACTGTCCATGGATCCATCTTGATAAAGAACCCAATCGGAGCCACCAACTCTTTAAAGATATCCTCAGTCCAATACTCAAGTGGTAACCGAGATATCTTAACCCAAATCAAATTTCTTGTGAGTTTTGTTGCGTATGCATCAAAGCCTGGTTTCCATGCTTGGATTACAAAATACTTGCCCGTTATCTTCCATGGACCATATCACGAACATTCAAGAAATCAGCATCATTGTCAAAAAAAAATGAGATAAAATTCATTGCCCATAGGTGAAAATTCAATTTTTCCGTTGATAGGAAACCACAGATTTTGGTTCCTAGCCTTGATGATTCTAAAAGGAATCGGTTGACCCTAAATTTTACCAATAAGATACCTTTCGATCGCATTGATACTTGCCTGAAGGAGATGCGGAGAAATTCTGAACTTTGCCTCATGAATCACCGCAGGACTGGTGATTTCTTCTGTATTGTCCTGCGTTATACCAACTCCTTGTATTGCCTCTTTAATTGCAGCCGCCTACTGTTTATCTTTGTTTTTCGTATCAACCTTCTTCTTCTTTTTTTCTGACCGGATCTTTGAGTCCTTTGCTGCCTTTGATGGTGGTTGAGAGTCATTGAGTTCACCTTCCTTGATGCTAACAGTTGTCATGTTTACTAGAATTTTGCAGATCAAAATTCACCTTCCATGATGCTAACAGCTGCCATGGTTACTTGAATTTTGCAGAACAGATGGAGCTATGAATGTGACAGGCGGTATCACTTGGTGAGCCTCATTCTCCATAGTGAGCGCTTTCCATTGTTCGTGGTTGCAGTTTCGTAGTTTACGAGTTCTTTTAGTGAAAATTTGATTTTTACAAAAAGAATAATAATCTGATGAGAGTTATTTTAACAAGGTTGATATTGTCATTTACCTTTGACTTGTGGGCAAATTTTATCCTTCCATTAGTTGAAAGGATAAAATTGAAATTTTAGAAGCTTTTTATGTTGATATCATTTAATTTCGTAAAGTAAACTAACGGTTTACTGATGAATGTGGTAAGTTTTGAAAGGAAATAATTTGAAGTTACTTTTAATTAAATTTAATTTTAGCAATGGCGTAAAAATTTTATGAATGTGGTAAGTTTTGAAATATGACACATCAGTTAATGGTATCACCACGTGAAGGCTTAATTTGAATTATTTTAAAAAATTTGTTTGATTATTTTGTTAATTTTTTAAAAATACTTTTATGTTAATTTTATTTTCAAAATAGTACACAAAATGTGTTTATAAAAAATAATTTTGAATTGTTTTTCTCAAAGGAATTTTTCTATATATGCCAAAACACTCCATTAAAATAGAATCTATACAGTATAATTACCAAACAATAACCCAAAATATAGACCAAAAAGACTTTCCAAGAATGTGGCCAACAGCAAAACTATATGGTCTTTGTGCCCCACTCAAATATTGAGAAGTTATTAACGTATTTAATATCATATTAAAAAAGTATTAGAATTTTATAATTGATCTCATCAAATTTAATTATTTGAATTTAAGCAATTAAAGTTGGGTCAACTTGTAATATTAAAAAATGATGGTAAAGTTTTATATAACAAGAAATTAAAGTTAATGACAATTCTAAAAGTTCAAAAATAAAAGTTATAGTTTCTAAGATTTTTTTTATATCAATTGATTAATTCTAATTTAGGTCTTAGTAAGAGACATGAAGATTTATGGGTATGGGGAGGATTATTATTTTTAGTTGTGTAGCCCACACCTTTGAAAATAAAAAAGATTTTAGCTTGAAATTTTATCTTTTAGTGTTTTTTTTTAGTATGACTCAAATTAAGATAAAGTTACTAAGAAAAAAATTTTAAATACTAATTTCTTAAATTAGAACATATATATATATATATATATATATTTAAATTTATTGATATATCATAATTTAGTTGTAGTACTCAGACTGCGACACTGTGTCTACAAGAAATTCTTCAGTATACAGATCATAAGATGGCCCTTTTATCTAATCTACCAACACAGATGTCAGAGGTAAGTTATTCTGAGTTGGTCACTTTCTTCTATAAGCTACCAACCTCATAATAAGAAAACAGAGTTCAATATGATAATTACTATTTATGAATATCTTCAAATTTCAATTTTCATAGCTTCTAATCTTAGGAGATCTACAGCCTATAAATAAGTTCATAAGGTACCCATTCGATTCATATTTAATTCTTCTCTTTAATTACTATTTTTATTCTTTTACTAACTTTATCACTGAAGCGGTTACCACTGGAGCTTTCCCGGTGACCCTTTAACCTTAAGTTTTAGACAATAAATTTGGAGAATAAGCTTTCAGACCAAAAAAGTGCAACATCAGCTTAGTGCTATCTATAGGAACGACGACTATTCTCATTATTTTACGTTAGAAACTAAGTTTTATTTTTATAGAAAATCAATGGCTCCTAAACTTCGTCCCATAAGGAATCCTTAGAACCCTTAAAACCAGCCTCCTACTAGAAGAGGAAGGGGACAAACACTTGTTCGTCTACAACAACTTGATCAAATTAAGCGGCAGTCTGATCAAATGCAGGAACAACTCATAACCATTGCTGCGACTTAAATATTGCAATCCCAAGTGCAGGATGTCGCAAAGTAATAATACTCGATGAGTCCCAGGTCAAACCACAAGGAACTTAAGACAATTGACAAAAATAAAAATTTAATAAAATCAAATATGTTTGCTTAGAGAAAATTGTTGATTGATTGCTAAAACAAATGAAATAACTAAAAACAATATAGAAAAGTACTAAGGCGTCAGAGATCCACAACAAAAAACTCATGATAATTGTGTGTGATTCTCTTTTTATACTCCATTAAAATTCACACAAATGGTGATCTCAATCGAAAGATGGAGCCATGATTATGAAAATACTATTATGTTTGGTTAACTCAAAACATGAAAATACTAGTTATTTGATTCGTAGGGAATTTTAAGTATTTATCGTGCCCAGTATATAGTAAATCAAAGAATTATACAGAACAAAGAAACTTTACTGACACTTGAATTAAACCAAAAAATATTGAATCTTGCATTAATAGCATTTGCGAATCACACAACAAAATCATACGGTTATTGTTGCTTCACTCCTAGCCTTAGCCAGAGTTTTAGAAACTCATTACAAACTTACAATTAAAAGAAAATACAACAAATGAATTTAACATGATGAATAATCTCTCTCTATTGCGTGAATATCACTATATGATGAGAGGTCCTCTTCTTCACTTTTTGTTCATAGCCCCCTTTCAAGTCCTCCTTGTCAAGGCCTATATAAATCTCTAAGAAAATATGATTATGGAGATCCATTAGGTATGAGAGAGACATTCAGCCAGATTCTCATCAAATTTTTAGGCTTCTATTCGGATCCCAATTGACTATAATAAACGTCCGAAATTTGAAAACTCTATTTCATGACGTATTGTAACCCTTTATGTTAGCTTTCCAACTCAAGTTATTTCATGCCGAACAGAGTTCGTATCTAAAAGATATGGTCAAAATACTGCGCAGTGGTCAAACTGCGTCCAAGTATGGCAGGGACTACAGTGGCAAAAACTTTAGGACCCTATTCGAGCCTCCCAACATTCGAATTAGACTTTTTTAATGAGGCGCAACTTTGTAGAACTCTGAAGTATCTTTCTAACGCCACAAAGATCAACCCAATCCGATATCGGAGTTGAAAGATATGATCTTTTTACTTTAACGGGCCAAAAATGATCTTAGATCCACTCCAAATTATTTTGCATGGCTCTAATGGCTCCAAATATCATCTTTTGGCACAAAATTATCACTAGTGTGCAAAAGATTACAAATGCATGCATTAATTACACTAAAATTAATATTTTTTATTAACTAAAAATATAAATTAAGGGATAATATAGACGATTATTTAGTGATTATCACACCCTCCCCCCCAACTTACACTTTGCTAGTCCTCGAGCAAAGTAAAATAAAACAAACCAAAATAAAGTAAATAAATAAAAAATAAAAATAACTAACTACTCTATTTTTGCAAGAAGTCACGATTGCATTTAGCGTATGCAATAAGCCTTTAAACCCCTAACTCACACTAGTAGACAAGTTGTAATCTCATAAGAGTTTCCAGTGATGATACCCATGCACAAACATGGTTTTGAATTCAAGTAATATCTCACCAAATGGCCAATTAAACTTGACTCAAATCAAAGCTTTCATCTTATTAATAAAATTAAATAAATGAATGCTACATTTTCTTAGACAAAACTCATAAAGTTCAATCTACTTAAATTCAAATAAAAAATCATCACAGGCTCCTTCAATGTAAAATGAATTTTCACACAAAGCATGGGCCACAACTCAACTTTAATGTACATATTATCAACATTCCTCGATATGTCAAAATTGTCATTGTAAAGTAAACCATGGCTTTAGCTCAAAATGCACACTTTTATTTATTACATGTGACTATGCAATGCTTGAGTCCCTTAAGCTTTCTAATTAACCCATGTAATGAGTGTTAGGCCAATGATTCCCAAACCAGTTGATTTTAGGGCACTAGGTGTAGAGACACCCCTACGAGCTTACTAGCTAAAGTTAAAAAGGCTACAAACCCAAAGTAGTCACCCAAAAAAAAAACAAAAACAAAAACAAAAACTTTTCACTGATTGACGTGAACACTCACTACTTAGAGAGACAAAAAGTTCCAATTACTAGGTGAGTAGTTATTCTTTCTCTCTCTCTCTCTCTCTCTCTCTCTCTCTCTCTCTCTCTCTCTCTTTATTGAGAACTGTTATACTGGTGACACTTGATCAGTAACTCATTCAACTCATTAGGAATTATCAATAATATGCACACCAATTTCAAATTTGTAAGCATCACACAATGTGCTAATATACTCATGTCATGAAGTATACAAATGATAAATCGCTATGCAAACATAAGTACAAAAAACTAAACGAGGATTGCTAATCTAATCACATAAGTTCAAAATTTTATTTTCATCAATAATATGAAACTAAGATTCAAAAATCATTGCATATTAAACTAACTATTTAAATGAGCATTATTCAACTTCAAATTCATGGTATAGAGGCATCTATTCTTCTTTTTCTTTTCTTTTCTTTTTAATGTGACTATTGGGATCTCATGTTTTGACATTACTCACCCCTTAACTTAAATTTCACATTGTCCTCAATGTAAATAAAGGAAAGAAAATAGGAAAGAAAATGAAAATTACCTTAAAATGAAATGAAAAATCCTAAAAATGATGTTCCTGCAATTGGTTAGAATGCTAGAAAAAAATAGAAAGAAAAATAATGTAAAAACAAATAATAAAAACTAACTACCTCAAGAATCTTGGTTCACCGGGTCCTCCAAATCAATTGACTCAATCTCATGTGAAAAGCTTTTCAAAAATGGTTTAAAACGTTATCCATTCACTTTAAAAATATTACCATTCTTCGGATTATCAATTTCAACAGCTCTGTGAGAAAAAAAACATTTTTAACTACAAATGGCCCTGTCTATCTAGATCTCAACTTTTCAGGAAACAAGTGCAATCGAGAATTGTACAAGAGAACTTTTTGTGACGGCTCAAAAGATTTTCTCAAAATCTGTTTGTCAGTACAAACTTTCATTTTGTCTTTGTAAATTCTTGAATTTTCATAAGCATCTCTTCAAATTTCTTCCAACTCATTCATTTGTAATTTTCTTAAAGCACTAGCCTTATTCATATTAAAATTAAACATCTTTATAGCCTAATATGCTTTATGTTCCAATTCCACAAGCAAGTGACAAGTTTTCCCATAGACAAGTCTGTAAGGAGACATACCAATCAGGGTTTTATAAGCAGTACGGTATGCCCAAAGTGCATCAGTTAGTCTCAAAGACCAATCCTTACGATCTGGGTTAACCATTTTTTTTCAAAATTTGTTTGATTTCTCGATTAGCTAGTTTAACTTGTCTACTTGTCTGCGGGTGATACAAGGTTGCAACTTTATGTATTATGGCATATTTCTTCATCAAATACTCAAAAGGTCAGTTATAAAAGTGAAATCCCCCATCACTTATGATGGCCCGAGGTATGCCAAACCTTGACAAAATATTTTTCTTTAAAAATTTCAAAACAATTTTGTTATCATTGTTTTTTCAAGGAATAGCCTCAATCTATTTAGAAACGTAATCAATTTCAACAAGAACATAAAGTTATCCAAAAGAAGGAGAAAATGGGCCCATGAAGTCTATACCCCAACAATCAAATATTTCAATAACCAAAATTGGGTGTGAAGGCATTATGTTGCGTCGAGTAATTCCTCCTAACTTTTGGCATCGCTCACATGTTTTGCAAAAGTGATGAGTATCTTTGAAAAGGGTAGGCTAATAAAATCCACACTGTAAAATTTTTGCAGCGGTTTTTCTTGAAGAAAAATGGCCACCACAAGCCTCAAAATGGCAAAAGGAGATGACACTATGTATTTCATTATCTAAGATACATCTCTTAATGATTTGGTCAGGACAATACTTAAATGAGTATGGGTCATCACAAAAGAAACTCCGAACCTCAAACAAAAATATATTCTTATCTTGTGCACTCCAATGTGGTGAGATTTTGCCTATAACAAGAAAATTTACAATATCAGTAGACCAAGGAAAAGTAGCCATAGCAAAAAGTTACTCATCAGGGAAAGTATCCTTGATTGGCATGGAATCTAAGGAAGAATCAAAAATGAGTCTAGATAAATGATATGCCAACACATTTTCTAATCCTTTTTTTGTCGTTGATCGCAATGTTGAACTCTTTGAGTGAAAGGATACACCTAATCAATCGTGGCTTAGCATCCTTCTTTATGAGAAAGTGTTTTAATGCTACATGGTCAGTGAAAACAACAATTGGTGAGCCAACTAAATAGGCACGAAATATGTCAAGTGCAAATACTACTGCAAGTAATTCCTTTTCAGTCATAGAATAATTCATTTGAGCAATATCTAAGGTTTTACTTGCGTAGTATACAACATAAGGTTTCTTATCCTTACGTTGCCCCCAAAACAACCCCAAGTGCATAATCACTAGCATCACGCATTATTTCAAAGGGCAATAACCAATTAGGTGGTTGCATAATAGAAGCAAAAGTAAGCATGCCTTTTAACTTTTTAAAGGCATCTTTACAAGCCTTACCCCATTCAAATGGAGTGTCTTTTGATAGGAGGTTACACAATGGTCTAAATATGGAACTAAAATCTTTAATAAACCTCCTATAAAACCTATCATGTCCCAAGAATGATCTAACATCCTTAATGGTCTTTGGTGTGGGTAAATTGGCAATCAATTCAATTTTAGATTTGTCCACTTTTATTCCTTTGGAAGAAACAATATATCCAAGCACAAGCCATTTTTAGACCGTGAAATAACATTTCTCCCAATTTAATAGAAGGTACTTTTCTTCACATCTTTCCAATAATGCTTGTAAATTAGATAAACAATCATCAAATGAGTCACCAAAGACAGAAAAATCATCCATAAAAATTTCAAGAAAATGCTCTACCATGTCACTAAAAATGCTAAGCATGCATCTCTAAAATGTGGCGGGAGCATTACACAATCCAAATGGCATCCTTCGAAATGCAAAGGTACCAAAAGGACATGTAAAAGTAGTTTTCTCTTGGTCTTCGGGTGCAATTTCAATTTAATAATACCCAAAATATCCATCTAAAAAGCAATAGAATGCATGACCAACCACTCTCTCTAATATTTGGTCCAAAAAGGCCAGTGGGAAATGGTTTTTCCTAGTGACAGCATTAAGTTTTCTATAGTCAATGCACATACACCAACCCGTCATTATTCTCATTCTTGACTAGAGTAACTCCAATTTCTTGGGCACTTCTTGTATAGGACTCACCCATTTACTATCAGTCATTGGGTAAATGATTCCTACATCCAATAGTTTCAACACTTCAGATATTACAACCTCTTTCATAGTAGGATTCAACTTACGTTGCAATTCCCTAGATGTTTTAGAATTTTCCTCCAAATATATCCGTTGGGTACATACTAAGGGACTAATTCCCATAATGTCAGCAATGTTCGATCCTATCGCTCTTTTTTGTGCTTTCAAAACTTTAAGCAACTTACCTTCTTGCGATGTGTCAATTTTAGAAGATATTACCACTGGAGAAGTCTCCATAGGTCCCAAAAATGCATACTTGAGATCCTCTGGTAAGGGCTTCAAGTCTAATTTAGGCATTTCCTCGCTTGATGGTAAGGATTTAAGCTCTCAAGGTGGAAGTTCCTCAAACTTTGGCTTTATTCGTAAACCTCCAATTCCTGTGTAGAATCAAGTAAATAATATAAATATATAGTTTCAAATTCTCTGTCAAACTCAAAATCATGAGAATTAACTAAACAAGCTTATAAAGGATCGGAGAAACACGAAACATTAAATTGATCTTGTACAAGTGTCTCAATTAAATCAACTTCATGAACGCTATCATCATCACTTGGTTGTTTGCATATATTAAAAATATTTAACTCAATGGTCATGTTTCCAAAAGACAAGGATACCATTCCTACAATTTATCTAAGCATTGGAAGTTGCAAGGAATGGGTGGCCTAAAATCACAAGAATTTGAGAATTAACATTCAAAATAGGTTGTGTGTCCAAAGAAATGAAATCAACAGAAAAGTAGAATTTGTCAACTTAGACCAACACATCCTCAACTACTCCTTTTGGAATTTACATAGAACGATCTGCAAGTTGGAGAGTGATTGTAACACCTCGACCCGAAATATAACACTAGACCCGAGGTAGACTGGGTCAACCGGTATGAAAATTGACTTGTTACCTGAACACGTAGTGTAATGAGATAGATGTACAGTTTTGAGAAAATACACTAAGACAAAACACACGATGTGATTTATGGGCAAGCTCGAGTGCCCGGGGAACACTCGTATAAGAAATCGGGCTGCATGAAAAAACGTGTACGTAGACACGTACATGAGTAGGCATATTTATATATAATGTATATATATATATATGTATATATGGGTATACATATGTATATAGATGTATACAATAAATATGTGTATAGGCATTTATATATGTATATATATAAAAACATATATATATATATAAAAAAACATATATATATATATATGTGTGTGTGTGAAATAATATGAATTGGTGTGTGTATATATATATATGTATATATATAATAATACATGTATACATTACATAAAAAATATATGTATATATATAAGCTATATATATAATAATACATGTATACATTACATACAAAAATATATGTATATATATAAGCTAATATATATACATATATATATATATGGAAGGGAAGGGAAACAGTATGGCTGTCGGCAGTGTGTGTGAGTATTTAGTGTATGTGTTATATAATATATATATATATATATATATAACACTTACAAATATCCTCAAAGCAATTTAATGCTTAAGGTTAAAAGAAGAAAATGCATAAATCAGAAAATAAAAAGGTCAAGGAAGGGAGGAAAAAAGAGAGAGAAAAATGGGGCGGTTGGGTTGTATATATATATATGAGGTGAGGTTATTGAGAAAATCAGTAGGAAAATAAGAAAAGCTAAGTAAGAATCTTGAAAGTCTGAGATTCAAAAGGAAGAAGAAGAGAGAAACAACAAGGAAGGGTGTGGAACTTGCGAGCTAAAAGCTCACCCAGGTAAGAAAAATCCAAGTTCTATTTTTCCCATTTTAAAGCATGAAAGTTTGGTTTAAGAATAGGGTTTGAAAAAGCAAGAAAAATAGAGAATGTTTCAAAAAGAACCATTGAAAATGGTCCAGAAATGAGTTAGAAAAGGTAGTTACAGGTTTGTAGTGATAATCAAAGAATCACAATTTTATATGTTAACCTTGGTTTAAACAATGAAGATTTGTTCCTCTTGGGTGCAAGAAGAAAATAGAAGAAAAATTAGGCTAAACTAGTGGCTAAAAAGCCACGAAATGAGGAAGAAAGAGTTGGCCAGAAAATCGAGGTCTCACTAGAGTCCCACTGATTTTTCCTTATTCGGGAAGTTTGAGTAGTTGAATTGGAAAAGTGAAATTGGATATGGAGTCCTTGTGAAAAACGGAGTCGACCTGCATTGAGTTCATGTTGAAAAACGGTCACCGGTGATTGAGAAGACGCTGGAGACCCACTAGAAAAGATAGTAAACAATAGTAACAATACTACGTCATTTGGGTCTGAATTAGTTTAAAACTGCGTTGTTTAAACGAGTTCTGATCTTTAAATTAAATACAATTTAACCTATTTGGCTACAGGATTAGGGAAGTCTAGTTGATAATCCCAATTCAAATACGATGTCCTATTCTAGAACAAGGGCCTTGTCCACCGTTTGTTTTGTCAATATATGGAAAAAATTAAGGGGCTACTACCCTTAGAAATCAAACATGAGACACGAAGGGAAGAGGCACCTAAGCCACAAGTGGGTGCCAATGTGCCATCATGGCACATGTGTTCATATCCACCTAAAATAATATATAACATTATTCTAAATGATTAAATTAATTTAATTAAGGGAAATAATTCTGATGCCCAAATTAGTCAAATGAATAGTCAATTTTTATTATTTTGGACCTTCTAGGACTCAACGGTGGAGTCCAAATTGTGAAAATAGGTCCCAAGGAATAAAGACACGTAAAAATGCAAAATGATCATTTTGCCCTTTTTCAGTACAAAAGTCCAAATGGAAGTCCGTAAAAGCCTAAACCGACTTTCTTCAACGTCCCGGACTCAATAGTAGAGTTCATTTTAGCAAACAAGATACTTATAGCAATGATGTATAAAAGTTGATAAATATCATAGACTATATATATAGTAGATTGAGATGTATTTCCTGAATACTAAAAACGTCAAAGGGGAAAGAGAAGGATATCTAACTTTCTCAATTATACAGTAAGGGTAAGTAAAATCTGATCTCTATAAGTGGTAAAGTTCTAGCCATGTTATACATATGTTTCTTGTTATTGCCAAGTTGTATTTCTTTATACCTTCAGATATTATTGATTTACATTGATGCTTGTTCTAGCTTGTGAATATTGTTGAATTAAATTCTATATCTTGATCATATGATTATCATACATCTTGATATACTATACCTGAGTGATGTTCAGTTACATTTTATACTCTGGGTGGAAATCATGATCATTAAATACGTTATTAAATACCCAAGTGGTGTACAATGATAATGCCAATTCGATACTATAATCAACTACAAAAATAAGGAGTAGGTCGGGTCTACATGAGCAAGTCAAATGGGTGGATCTGATTGCAAAAGGGTAAGGCCAGGTTCTACTATCATAATAAGGAATGGGTCGGGTCTATATGAGCAAGTCAGACGGGTGGATCTCATTGCAAAAGGGTAAGGTTGGGTCCTACTAAACTACAATAAAGAGTAGCTTGGGTATATTTTGCTACAGTGAAAAGGTAGACTGGGTATACATGAGCAAGTCAGATAGACAAAAGGGTATGCCGAGTTTTGCTACAGTGAAGGGGTAGGCTGGGTATACATGAGCAAGTCAGATAGATGGATTTGATTACAAAAGGGTATGCCGGGTTCTACTGTAGGTTGGTTATACATGAGCAAGTCAAGTGGACGGATCTGATTGCGAAAGGGTATGCCTGGTTCTACTATTATATATCAGGCTATGGTTATCATTCTACATATTATTGCATTCATTGGAATAAGAATATTACGTTCCTAATAAATGAATTTATGGTTGCATGGAGCACCTCTTACATTGAGCAGTTATCTATTTGTGGCAGTATGTTTACTGGTTAGGCTAGATACCTATTGATGATTTATATACTTGATATCATTGGATATTCATTGTTTTAATTTTTGCTATCATGAGATGTGCCTTAAACCCAAGGGGTCAGTTCAGTTGCTTCACATGATGTGACTTACTATTATGACACATCATTTTCTTGATTGATTATCATATTGTCATAACCTTGTTTATCTTATTGTGAACCTTCTTATGCTGACTTGCCCCCTAGCAAAGCAAAAGAATTTACTTACTGAGTTTTGTTAGCTCATACAGATAATTTGACTTTTTCAAGAAAGGACGTCACATTTTGAAGTAGGGATTGAAATCCCGAACTGGCGTAGAGTTGCTACAAATACATATACTACAAGGATATTTTGATAGTGAAATATAGTACTTGTCCTATGTTCTCCCATCACCCCACGTCCTGGGGATAGTTGTATTTAGGGTTTTTTGGTCTGTATATTTAAGAACTTTAGTATTATAAATACAAAAATTTTATTAAGTCTTCCATTGTGTATTTAATTATTAATTTCTAAAAGCATGTTAATAACACTCACA
The DNA here is from genome assembly GCA_008638375.1 of Nyssa sinensis. Lineage (NCBI taxonomy): Eukaryota > Viridiplantae > Streptophyta > Magnoliopsida > Cornales > Nyssaceae > Nyssa > Nyssa sinensis. The sequence continues at coordinate 26,318,103 of CM018044.1, read as the reverse complement.
TATAAATATTAAGATAAAGTTAAAAGGAAAAATCCAATTCGATAAATGGGTCGGGCTGGTGTTATGATGCCAGATCCGCACAGGGTAGGTTCCGGGTCGTGACAGTGATTGTGGTTGGTTTTAGCTCACCTAGACCTAATTGTTTGTACACTGAATATGGCAATAAATTCACACTTGCCCCAAAGTCAAGCAAAGCTTTCTCTATTTCAAAATTTCCAAAGACACGTGAAATGGTGAGACAACCTGGGATCTTTGTACTTAGGTGGAGTGTTGTTTTAAATTATGGAGCTCGCTCATTCAATCAAAAATATAACACCCCGATTCGATTATTGGGAATTAAGTCACTAATTTAAATATTAGAACTTTAAGAAGCAAAATGGCAATTAAGAAAACTAGACCAAGAAAAATAAAAGATATAAATAACAATACTTCGATTTATAAAGTTGACACGTGAAGGAAACAAGTGAGAATACAAGTACATGAGAGGAAAAAATGAAAATAAAGCAAAAAATGAGGAACGGGGATAAAATATGCCAAATGTCAAACAAGACATAAAAAGAAAAAGATTGGAAATAGACCAAAAAAATGCTAGCCCAAGGTCTTGAACCCAAGACCAAAAACTAAGAAAAGACTTATACCCAAAAATTAAACCAGTTGGTTTACAAGCATTTTTATGCTATATATCTCATAAGATATATATATATATATATATATTATATTAAACACCCTTACACCACCCATCACAACCAATTAGAATACATACATCACATCATTTGAATATTTATATATATATATAGATATGTATATGTGTTGTGCATATCAGAAGTGTATGTGTGTGTGTGTGTGCATGTGTGTGTACGGTTAGAGAGTGAGAGAAGAAGAAGAAAAAAAAGAAGAAAAAAAAGAAGAGAGGGAAAACAGGAAAACTAGCTTGCATGCAAGCATTGTTCAAGCCCTAAGAAGCTTAGGAGGCTCAAAATCAAGCAAGAAGGAGGGAGAAATCCTATCCAAAGGTAAAATACCAAAACTTAAAATTTTCCTCTCTAAGAAAAATCTGTTGTAACTTACTTTTGAATGAAGAATAAGCACGTGCATATGCATATAATGATATATATATATATATATGCATATGTGTATTACATAGATGCATAAGGAAATTGAGTCAAAATACTTATAAAAAAAAAAATAGAAACCATCATTAACGGACCTCCAAAGAAGCAGACCTGAACCAACCTTCATTAAAACTAATTCCTTCACTTGGGACTTAGAATAGACCTCACAAGGGTCGTGAAAATCCTAGTCCGCAACCTAAAACCCATGAGAGAGGCCCCCAAACCTCAACTTACAGGTTCTGGGTTTAAGAACCAACTCTGCCAAATCAATAGCAAAGCCCAATTTATGAATGGGGATGTAAACCCCATAATGAGAACATCATAGTAGAACAAACCCCATGGATTTTGGTGCCGAAATAAGCATGTACTGAGCGATATTCAGAAAACACCATGAGAATTCGACCGAGCTTTTGAGCTCAATTCGATGCCCCAAACCAATGCCAAAAGTTTCTTCTATGCCCTAGGAATCCATAAGAACAAACCGCAGAGGAAATGGCCACCTAAAACCCCACGAAATAGGATTTTAAAAATCCTGCAACTAGGGCAACAGTGGCATTGGGGATGGGGAAGAAGCTGAATCAAAATGGGTTAGGGTTTCGGGTCGATTCGGTTCGGTTCAGGTTCAGGTTCGGGTCAAAACTTACCCAGGCGCACACACGATTAAGTGGGATGGCATCGTTTAGGCTATTAGGTTTTTAAATTAAAATAGAACAGGTCTGTTTAGCTATAAGATTAGAAGGTTTATTTGATAAATCCACGCAGAACAGGGATATCTTATCCTTGTTTAGATCCTTGTTCGTTGTTTGGCTAATGAAAAATTAGAAAATAAAAGGGGAGCCGCAGCTCCCTAGTTTCGATCCCATGACATGTGCGCGTATGATGATCCTAAACCCAAGCATGTGGCCACTGTGCCAACTTCACACGTGAACAATATTAACTGAATACATATAATATAAAATAAAAGAATTTAATTAATTAATTTAATTTAATTTGGTAAAATATTTTTTATGCCCAAATAAAATAAAAAGATAGTGTAACCCAATATTTTTTGGCATTCCGGACTCAACAAAAGAGTCCGATTTGTGAAATTAAGTCCCGAGAAATTAAGACACGTAAAATGTAAAATTACCATTTTACCCCTAATGATACCCAAAACCAATTAAATATAAAAGGTAATCTATCTTAAGTATTTTGGATGTTCTGAACTCAATGGTGAGTTTCGTTAAGCCTAAATAAATTCTGAAAAATATGAAGCCACAAATAAAGTAATACCCATTACGTCCCGAGCATTAATTTAACTATAAAATGAATTTAGAAAAGAGGGCAGGACCTAACTTAAAGTCTAAGGCAACGAGACCAACGAATAAAATTCGTTAAGGGAAATTAGTTACAAAATAATAAGTGACCAATAGGAATGCCTCAGTTAGGTTCTAATACGAAGTTATGTGTATTTGACTTATGATCTAGGAACTAAATAAAAAGGAAAGGAGATTAACATAACGAACTGAAAGTTTGAAGTGAGTAATCTTGTATCCCGAATTAGTGGTATTTTATCTTGTATGGTTGTTCAAAATACTTAATCTTTTTGTGAGTAATTCGACATCTTGAATCAATAATATTTTGTCTCCTATTTGAAAAATGCCTAAGTGTTTAATAACCTGTTCAAATGCCTATCTTATGAACTTATATATCTGCTTAAATATCTATCTGCACTTTATGAAATATTCGAAAACTATGATCTTCATGACTATATTTCAATATGACATTCATAAATACTGATTTGAAAAATGTTTGTAAACTATGGCACCCCTTTAATGAGAAATAAATGATTTATGTGAACCAATTTGACTAGGCAACCTGAATTATACTTGTTTTGAATCTGATCATGTATCGGTTTGAGGCCTACCCATGTGGCGCTCTGACTCGATTTCCTATGTCTATACGAGGCCTACCCATGTGGCACTCCGACTCTTGATGAGACTTACCCACATAGCACTCTGACTCGATTCTTATGTCTACACGAGGTTTACCTATGTGGCACTCCAACTCTTGATGAGACTTACCCACATGGTGCTCTGACTCATTGTGGAATTTATGTATGAGACTTACCTACATGGCGCTCCGACTTTTGATGAGACTTACCCACATAGTGCTCCGACTCAACATGTAAATCTTTGATGTGTGTAATATGTGTCTGTTATCTGTCTCGTGTTATCCGTTATTCGAAATCAGATTTTAGAAATACCTTATCGTGTGTATTTCTCATTCGATATTATGTTATTTGTTCCATAATTAATTATCTGAATCATGTTTTAAGAAATGAATAAGCTATTATATGTTTTGAGAACAACTCTACATTACCTTCCTTGTGATTTGATATTCGAACTATGTTATCAAAAATAATGTGTTTTAGAAATGCTTCCGTTATATTTGTTTGAATCTCTAGTATATTTTATATGTGATCCATTTTGAAAACATATTTTAAGTTATCCTTATGTATATATTATTTGTTTGAAGAAACTTAATGTCCATGGTATTTTGTGCAAAATTTTATCTTGCAAAACCTGCGACAGGATGCAGGAATCACTCACGAGCTTAGTGAAACTCATATGGATTTATCTAATATATTTTAGGTAACTGAATTAGCATGGAGGTAGCAATTCCACACCGAATGGTTGAGAGCGCGAATGTAATGGATCCTTTTGTACCAGGATTTGGATGTGATGTGAAATGAATCCCTTTTGGTAATCATATGATGTATATTTTTGGACTTGATGGCAGCCTGAACTTTTAGGAATTTACATTTTGTACTTTTGTGGATACATATGTGATGTATATATAAGTGTTGATGAATCATGATGATGACAGTGATCACAATAATCTTATCTTGAGTATCCTTAGAAATGATTGGTGTTGAAATGGTTATCAGATGAGTTGCATATTTGTAACTTGTGCAATTAATATCAAAAAATATATATATCACTATTGTGCAATTCATTTGATTCTGTACGACCTGTCCGAGTGACAGTGTCGGTCACCGACCCCTAATCTGCGTAGGGTGGGTTTCGGGTCATAACAAAAAATGCCTTTTTTGTGCATTTAGCATACGCTTAATTGTACATAAATCTTTCAAAAACTTGGTATAAGAAGGTATTTGCTTGATTGCATCCAACAAAGAAATGTTGATTTTCACTTGCTTAAAGATCTCAAAAATTTCTGAATTTTGGTTCAATCTTTGGGGTAGAAGAAATCTTTGAGGAAAATAAGTTGGGATGGGAGATTACAATGCTTCACTTGATTTTGGATCACCAAGTTCATCATTCTCCTTTGATTTAGAAGACTTCTTACACTCCTGGCTTTTGGTTGAAATGGTCTTATCAACAACTTTTCCATTGCGAAGAATTGTGATAGACTTGAGATGTTATAGTTTTGTGTCAGCCGAAGTAGACTCACTTACAACAAATTGAACTTTTGGCTTAGGTTGTGAGTGGGATGGAAACTTACCATTTTCTTGAATGCTCAATGCATAGGTCAATTTAGTAAGAGTGGATTTGATATCATTAATGGCTTCGAAGGTTTGACTATTTTATGGTGGCTTGACTTTGTATGAATTGTTGCAAAGTATCTTCAAGGCTCCTCTTTGCTAGGGGATTATATGGAACAGAATTGGAAGGGCCTTGAGGAGGTGGTGCAACTATATTATTATTCCTCCAACTGAAATTTAGGTGATTCTTCCAACCTAGGTTGTAAGTCTCAGAAAAAGGAGAATAATGTTTTTTATTTATATTTATGGAATTTGCTTGATCGTACAACACCTCCTTAAAAGAAGGGATGGTTAGACATTCATTTTTCGTGTGTCCCACGATCTCACAAATACCACAAACATCTTTCACTTTAGGCATCGTCATGATTTTACTAACTTTCCTTAATTCCATGACCTCTATTTTCCTGGTCAAACTAGCAATTCTTGCACCCAAATCATCTTCCTCCCCAAGTTGGTACTTACCACCTCCAGATGAAGTGGAAGAAGGCTTAGACTTCGCTAATGGATCTGTTATGTTCTAAGATTGGGCATTTTCAGCTAAGAAATTGAAATAGTCAAAAGCCTCATCAGGGTCTTTGTTCAAAAATTCACCATTGCACATCATTTCTATGAATTGACGTATTTGAAGAGTTAAGCTTTCATAGAAAAACCTGATTGTGCGCCAAGTTTTGTAGCCATGATGTGGGCAAGAATTTAAAAAATCTTTAAAACCTTCCCAACATTGATAAAAGGTCTCATTTTCCTTTTGTGAAAAATTCATGATTTGTCTTTTAAGGGTATTTGTCCTATGAATTGGAAAAAAAATTTTTAAAAACTCTGTTTGCATTTCTTGTCGTGTACCAATGGATCAATGTCTCAAGGAATTAAGTCAAGTTTCTGCTTTCTCCTTAACAGAGAAAGGGAACAATTTCAACCTAATAGTCTTTTCACTACAAGTTTGGTCATGAAAAGTGGCACAAACTTCCTCAAACTCGTTGATATACAAATAGGGATTTTCAGAATCTAAGCCATGAAATTTAGGAAGTCATGCAATCATGCTTGGCTTAAAATTGAAATTATTAGCATTTAAAGGAAAAATAATACAGGATGGTGCACTATTCCTAGTGGGCTGTAAGTATTCTTTCAAACTTTTCAGGGGTTGCAATTCTTTCCTTTGAACTTCATTGGATTGAGCTACATGATGTGGATCATTATTACCTTCATTCTCCATGATGCAAGTGTGTGAATAATTAGAAGATGAATTAGAACCAAAATGATTACCTTTCACTAATCATCTAGTATTGTCACAGAACCAATGACGCATGCACTAAGTAAGATGAGTAATAAATGTAACAAGAATAGGCAGTCAACTAAAATATTATAACCAAGCAAATAAATAAATAAATAAAAGAGTAGGCAGTAGAACCAACTATGAATAAAAGAAGAAAATATATATATTACATTTTTTTTTTACAATAAATTTAATATAGGGTGCAATTGTGATAACAAGCTCCCCGAAAATAGCGGCAAAAACTTACTGCGACTTTAATATTGCAATCCCAAGTGCAAGATGTCACAAAGTAATAATACTCGGTGAGTCCGAGGTCGAACCACAGAGAACTTAAGACAATTAACAAAAATAAAAATTTAATAAAATCAAATATGTTTGCTTGGAGAAAATGGTTGGTCGATTGTTAAAACAAATGAAACAACTAAAAATAATATAGAAGGGTACTAAGGCATTAGAGATCTACAACAACAAACTTATGATAATTGTGTGTGATGCTTTTTTTATACTCAATTGAAATTCACACAAAGGGTGATTTCAATCAAAAGATGGAGCCGTGATTACGAAAATACTATTATGTTTGGTTAATTTAAAACATGAAAACACTAGTTATTTGATCCGTAGGAAATTCTAAGTATTTATCGTTCCCTGAGTCTACGATAAATCAAAGAATTATACAAAACAAAGAAACTTTACCAACACTTGAATTAAACAAAAAAACATTGAATCTTGCATTAAAAGTATTGGCAAATCACACACCAAAATCATACAATTGTTGTTGCTTCACTCCTAGCCTTAGCCAGAGTTTTAGAAACTCATTACAAACTTAAAATCAAAAGAAAATACAATAAATGAATTGAACATGATAAAGAATCTCTCTCTATTCCACGAATATCACTATATGATGAGAGGTCATCTTCTTCACTTTTTGTTTATATCCCCCTCTCAAGTCCCCCTTGTCAAGACTTATGTAAGTCTACAAGAAAATATGATTCTGGAAATCCACTAGGTATGGGAGACATTCAGCCAAATTTTTGCCAGATTTTTAGGTTTCTGTTCGGAGCCCAATTGACTATACTAAACGTCCGAAATTGGAAAACTCTAGTTCATGAAGCATTGTATCCCTTCATGTTAGCTTTCCAACCCAAGTTTTTTCAAGTCAAGCCGAATTCGCATCTAAATGATATGGTCAAAATACTGTGTAGTGGTCAAACAGCATCCAGGTATGGAAGATTCTACAGTGGCAGAAAATTTAGGACCATATTTGAGCCTCCAAATATTCGAATTAGACTTTTTTCATGAGACACAACTTTGTAGAAATTTGAATTATATTTTCGACGCCATAATGATCAACTCAATCCGATATCGGAGTTGAAAGATATGATTTTTTTACTTTAACTAGCCAAAAATGATCTTAGATCCACTCCGAATTATTTTTCCATGGCTCTAATGGGTCCAAATATCATCTTTTGGCACAAAATTTTTACCGGCCTGCAATAGACTACAAATGCATCAATTACACTAAATTTAATATATTTTATTAACTAAAAATGTAAAATAAGGGATTATATAGATGATTATTTAATGATTATCAGCCATGTCACAAGCTCTGGCCTCACTAGCTCAAAACTAACGAAACAATCCTCCTCTCCAAACCAACACTGTTTATGGAGGACCTCATCCTCCCATCACCACCACGAGCATAGGATCCAATAATGAGGAGTTGCCCAATGCGCAGCTGGTGCAACCTCATGGTATTAGCCACAAAGGGACTGATCCCCAATCATTAACAGCTTTTGGAAGAGGAATACCATCATTCTGTCTTATCGTACATTATTAGAGCAATACAAGAATACCAATTTTAATGACCACTAAAGCTAATCTAGCGCATCAAGGACTTCAGCCTCATAAAGTCCCACATCCACCAGTCTTGGGAGAGCAACATCATTCTGCCACTGCAAGACAAATGCCCCCAATGAACCAAGACTTGAAGGCATGGGGCAGGATCATCAATGGGCCCCAACGGCACAATAGAACATACCCAGAGCCCCTCAGAGGGTAGAGAAGATAGCAGGTTCTCAAGATCAGACGATCTCAACCAAGAGGTTCCAGGTCCCTCCAAAACATAATGAATTAAGCAAATTACTCGGTAGGTCCTTCACGTTGTTCACTCCTGCCATAATGATAGAGGAACGACCCAAAAAGTTTATTGTCCTAACATTTACTCTCTACGACAGGTCTGAAGACCCTGGCGACCACCTATCTCACTATCAGCATATAATGGCTCTACACGGGGCTACCGACGTCTTTATATGTCGAACCTTTGTAACCAGTCTGAAGGGTATCGCTCTTAAATGGTTTCATAATCTCCCTCAAAACTCGATCATCAATTTTTATGAACTCAGCAAGCTATTTCTTGACTACTTTTTTTACAAGCAGGAAGTTAAGGAAGCATTCAGAGTTCTTGCTGACTATTAAGCAAGTAAAGGGAGAGTCACTAAGGGAATACGTAGCTCATTTCAATACTGAGCTCATAGAAATGAACGACCCCAATTCAAGTTTCTTAGTGGCTACCCTCACTTCAGGATTAGGACCTAGACACTTTCAGGAATCTTTAACTAAGAATCCCTCAACTGATATGGCAGCACTCAAGAAGAGAGCACGAAAGTATATTAATCTATAAGTACCAAAGCTTCCTTTCAAAAAGCCAAAGAACAAGCTCAGAAGGACGATCATGTTCAGAAGAGAGATAATGGGACAATAAAAAGAAAACCCAAAGTCTTAACAAAGGAATAGCATCAAAAGCACAGAACAACTTTAGCTCTAAAAGCTATGGAACTTACACCCCGTTAAATGCTTCTTTTACTCACATACTCCAATAGGTCGGACTCGTGAAAACCTGAAGTGGCCAAAGCCACTGAAAAGTAACCCAGACTCCAAGAATAGGAAAAAGTATTGTGATTTCCACAAAGAGTAAGGACACACCATTGAGGAGTGCAGAGCTTTGAAATAGGAGATAGAATATCTCATTAGAAGAGGATAACTAAGAGAGTTCGTCCGCTATGACGGGACATAGAACCCAGAGATGAAAGACCCCTCTCAAAGGAGGCCAGATTAGAGGCCCAAACAGAGAAAGTTTGGAATGATCAGCAGTAACCGAATAATCAGAAACTGATCTTCGTAGTTCATGCTAACAACACGATGGTTGAGATGTCTAACTTGGCTAGAAAAAAAAATATGCTCGGGAAGCAAGGGCAGAGCCCCACGTCATCCAGATCTTAACCATTGAGAAAAGATTAAGACGGCACCTTAGATACAATTTTCTGAACTGTACCTTATCAGGATACATTTCCCCTATAGCAATGCCGTTGTTATCTCACTCAAAATTACTAATTTTCATATCATAAGGGTTCTTATGGACACTGTGAGCTCTACCAATATGTTATTCTATGAGTCATTCAAACATATAAAGCTCGACTCCAAGGACATTAGAGCTACCCTTGCAATAATGGCAGGATTCAATGGGCTACTTCAGTTTCCCAATCAGTAGAATTAATCTGCCAACCACGATAGGGGAAAGAAACGAGTAGAAGACCCTGATTTCTGAGTTCATGATCTTAGATGTCAAATCCTCTTATAATTTCATTATTGGGAGGCCCTAGATCCACTAGATGGGTGCGGTTACCTCAACCCTCAATCAGTGTCTTAAATTTACTCATCAAGACAAAGAGGATTAGGGGTCGGTGACTGACATTGTCACTCAGACAGGCCGTACAAAATCAAATGAATTGCACGAGACAGTAAAAAATTTTCTTTTATTTTATCAAGCACAGAAGCTACACACATGCAACTCATCTAATAACAAATCAACTTTAACAATCATCAATAAAATTATCTCCTAAATGCAATTTTCATCACCATTAATCACCATTCATACCTAATAGTATCTTTCAGTATCACTAAGTCATAATGTCTATATTAGTATCATCCTCACATGATCAATTCAAATTAAGTCTTGGAGCCATACATATCAACGTTGTTCACAACACATCACTAGCTCCATTAGTCACCATCACTGCCTTCATTCCATATTGTGTTACCTGAAATATGTTTGGATAAATCCATGTGAGCTTCACTAAGCTCATGAGTAATTCTTACATCCTGTCATAGGTTTTGCAAAGGCAGGGTTTTGCAAAAAATACCATGGGCACCAAGTTTCCTTAAACAGATAATACATACTCAAGAATATCTTATAACATATTTTCGAAACAGATCATGCATAAAACATATCAAAAGTTCAAGTGGATATAATACATGCATTTCGAATATCAAAACACAAAGTAGATGATGAAGAGTTGTTCACAAAATGTATAGTAACACATCTATTTCTTAAAACATGGTTCGGATAATTAACACGGAATGGATAACATATCATCAAATAATGAATACACATGAAAATGTACTCTTAGAATCAGATTACGAATAATGGATAACACAAGACGAATGATGGATATATATTACACACATCGAAGAATCACATATTGAGTCGGAGTGCTACGTGGGTAAGTCTCATCAAGAGTAAGAGTGCCACGTAAGTAAGCCTCAATCATTAATTCCACAACGAGTCAGAGTACCATATGGGTAAGTCTCATCATAAGAGTCGGAGCACCACATGGGTAAACCTCGTGTAGAAACAAGAATCGAATTACACATTGAGTCAAAGCACTCTATGGGTAGGTCTTATTACAAGAGTCATAGCGCCACATGGCTAGGTCTCACATAGATATATGATCGGATCAAAATAAGTACGATTCGAGTTACATAGTCAAAATTGGTTCACATAAATCATTTTTCTCATTCAAGTGGTGCTATGGTTTACATACATTTTTGCTAAAGAATTTAGTCGAGATTCAAAGCATGCACCATCTTTCAAATCAGTCCATAAAAATGTTATTTCAAGATATAATCATGAAGATCGTAGCCCTTAAATATTTCATAAAGCGAAGAATAGACATTACGAGCAGACATAGAAATTCACTAGTTCAGAGTACAAGATTTCTCGCAAAAATAAATTAGGTAATTGAACAGATATAGAAATTCATAAAATAGACATTTGGAAGTAGGATGTAAAATCTACTGATTCAAGATACCTGATTACTCACATGTGGTCCAAAGTTCATAGCCCTTCCCTTACTTGCTTACTTATCTTATCCTTATTCCCTTTGTTGGTGATCCTAGTTCACATATTAAATTGAACTCAATATCCGAATAAACATATGATTCTATTTAATCACTATATATTTGATGTTATAGCCTTGACCGATTCCATTTTTGGATTCGATGGCCCTCTAAACCTAAGGTAGATCTATACTCTCCCTCAAGTCCCATCTAAAACTTATTCTCCTATTAAGGGTATTTTAAAAATTTTATCATTTACGTCTCATTACATTCAGTTCTTCATTTGCTAAAATGGACTCCACCGTTGAGTCAGAATGTCAAAAAAAGTCAGAATATGTTATTTTTGACATTTAACTAGCTTTTGAATTACTAAGGGCATAATAGTAATTATGAATTTTACATGTTTATATTTTTGGGGATTCTATTTTGTAAAATGGACCTCGCCATTAGTTCCAGAATGTCCCAAAATGCTAAGGCATGTATTCTCATAGCTATCAGAATCTAATTGATCACTTAATTAATCATTAGGACATAATTAGAATTATTTTATTTGTCCATTCATATTTTTCGGGATCTAATTTCATAAATCGAAATCTGCCATTGAGTTTGGAATGCCCAAAAACATTGGGTTAGACTTTTCTTTCATTTTAATTGGCCTTTAAAATCTGCCATTAAGTCCGGAATGCTCAAAAATATTGGGTTAGACTCTTCTTTCATTTTAATTGGCCTTCATTTGGCCTATTTTTGACTCAAGGCCATTTTGGTAATTTCTCTCATAATTAAAAGGATTTAAAATTAATTTTCTAGGCCTTTTCGTAATTAAAAAAAAATATTTAGGGCCAAAATAGAATTTCAAGAAGGTTTAAAAATAAGTCATCCAGTTCAGTTAGGTTCCAAGTGAACCAGTCGAGTAGTGTTAAGAACCAACCAGTTCTATCCGGTCTGTGATGTCATGCTGATGTCAGCATGACATCAACCCTTTTATTATTACAATTATTTTTATTTTTATTCTTAAGGTCAAAACAATTTCATTTCAATTAAGCCCAAATCCATTTCAAACATTCAATCAAGACCCGACCCGAGACCCGACCGGCACAGTACCTTTTTCTTCGTTTTTTCGATGAGGGTTCCAGTCACCCCTTCCGGTGCTGGTGACTGGAATCTACAAAATTTTAAATTTTAAAACTTATTTTTTCAGCTGTTTTAAGGAAATTTTTTTTTTATCTTAAACCATTTCCCATCAATATTAGGACCATTAGGGATAAACTTGGCCCTTTAGACTGCAGTGATCAGTCGGTTTCCTCCGATTTATGCTTTTCCGGCCACCCCTGAAAGTTTGTTGTTTCTCCCTCATTTCTCTACCAAAATGTCTTATTTTTTAACCATCGTGTTTCATAGTTCAAGGGTAACAACTCCATGGCTTCAAAACAAAGTTTTTTGTTCATTTTTTGAGGTGGCCCAATTATTCCCTAAACCTATAACTCTCTATTAAATGTTCATTTCTAGGGCAAAACGTGTGGTGTTTGTTTCTTTGTGATCCATTTTTGGTCTAGGTTTGGTCCCCTATCACAAAACAGCGTTTGGTTTACATCGAAAGCTTGGCCTAGTTTCAAGCTACCGGTCAATGGCGGCTGTAGGTTCTCTTAAGGTTTTCCTTACTATTTTTCTCATATTTCACATTAGGTTGATCTACATTAACTTTAAAATAACATTAAAGACTAGAGAGAACAGTTAATTACCTATTTTGGATACCACTATGTTCTCTTTCACTCTACTCGTTTTTCTAATTCTCTCCACGATCTTCCCTTTCTCCTATCTTCTATTCTGAGTTTACTTCATTTTCTGGCCTCTCCTAGTTGCATGCATAAGAGGACCAATTTGGTTCTCCCTTTCCTCCTCCTCTCTCTATCTTACTCTCTCTAGAATTTTCCTTTTTTTCTCCCTTTCTCTCTCTATATTTCGGTGGGTTTGGAGAATAACATACACAAGTACAAATTTGTGTATGTATAATACTACTTGCAGCTTGGACTTTGATTGGATGAGGATTTGGTCTAATGGGGCTTTGACAATTTCCTTATGTCACACCCCGAATTTTCGCGAACCCGGGGAGTGACTGAACGAAATAAAAGAAAAGAAATGTCAACGCAATAAATTGAAGTGAAATATCCCTTATTATTCTTCAAATTTTCCCCCAAGATTAAAATTAAATGCTTGTCCCAATTAATGCTCCAATTAATTTAAAGCATGTTTAAAAATAGTTCTTAAAATAGTCTTAAAATATCCCCAAAAACCCCCCTAAAGTAATGTCTCAGATGCCCCCAAAACGTCCTAGGACATAGTCAAAAGATGGTCAAATATCAGCCCAAAGTTGGCCCTAGTGGATAGCCAAACATGGCTTTGAAATCTAGGTCATAATATGGCCAAAACATGGCCCAAACAGGTCCCTAAAACAGCCCAAAAGGGGGCCCAAACATGTCCCAAAAATTGACCAAACATGGGCCAAAATAGTGTCCAAATATAGCCCAAAAGGTGCCCCAAAAATGGCTTCAAAAAGATGGCCAAAAAGGTGGTGAAACAGGGCTGGACAGCAGGGTGTAGCAGCAGGTAGGACAGTAGGGCAACAGGCCATGCCATGGCAGGTAGCGCGCGCGCGGGCAGTGGCTTGGTGCAGTCTGATTTTCTGATTTTTTTCAGAGTTACTATTCCAGACAAAGAGTAAGTTTCTCTGTCCAGCAGTCCAATTTTCTCTGTTTGTTGCTCCAAATTTTTCCATTTTTCCAAATTCTTTCCAAGTCTTTTAAACCTCTTTTTCACCCATTTTACAGCCCATTTTTCCCAGCTTTTAAGCCCCCATTTTAGACATTGTTTCCCACCATTTTAAGGGTGTTTTACACCCATGTCTAGTGTTCAAGTTTTTTCGAAAATTTGGGCATAATTTCCTTTATTTTTTCAAGGCTTTTCCACCTAATTTTCACAACATGTATGAATATAAATTCACCAACAACCCACCCTCATACAGTTGCCAAGAATCCATCCAACCAAAACATGCATTCTCCATATCCAACATATCCATGTAAAATATAATTAAACTACAATCATTAGACATTCATTTGATTCACAACTCATGCATATTAAAATGGCCCAAGGCCTAAAGTTTACAACTTGTTCCAATACAAAACAAAATAAATTGGACTCATGCCCATACATCCAAAAAGTGCCCCAAGGGCCAAATCTTCAATTTAGTCTACGTCTTCCCATCCTTCAAGACTTGAAGAAGTCTCAAGTACCCGGGGTCTCATCTGAAATATATTGCCCACGAATAGGTCAACCCAACTGCTGGTATAATGTAATACTAAGACTATAAACAAATTTAAGGGCGTGGCATGTGCAAGTGTACATTTCAAGATTTTAATCCTATTTTCCCCCAATGCCATGCAATGTCTATATGCATGACGCACACATGCAACACTATGCCACCCATGTCTCGCTTCACGGTTCTTCCCCGTTGGCATGCAAGTACCAATATATGTCTCGCTTTACGATCCGGACCTCGATGGCATGCGAGTACCAATGGCCAATTTTGGGTTTTTCACCATAGGATCTACACCCTCATAATGCATAGCACTTCGTGCTCAACTCACATCATGTGTCCAAGGAATTTCACCATGCCAAAATGTCATAATCTCATCATGCAACTCTATGTGACAATTTGTCAAATACATGGTGTGCCCTTTTTCAAGTCATGCCATTTATTCCACAAAATACATAACTTAAAATACCAAAATATCATGTTCATCACATATATATATCATGACTAAACATATCAACAATTATTCAAGTCACAATCTCACAATTCCCATAATTTATAAAGAACATAAACATTCCATCAAGCACTAAAGCACAATTTCATCACATGGTCCAAACCACAAGATGTGTCAACATGCATATAGGTTTAAAAATTGTAGCAACACAATCTTAACCATGAAACACACCTAAGTCAAGGCAATAAATCATCAAACACACCAATAAACACAATATATCTCTAAACTACCAACTCTAAGCTTTTCAAGGGAACTACTTCTTAGGTGGGTTCCTAATCTCAAATACACATCCTAAACAATCCAACAACATGAAAAAATACAAGAAAACTTAAATCTATTACTAGCTTAGCACTACATCATACCTAAAATCAGTTTTTCTTAAACTGAAAAGGCTGTACTTTCTGGATGTCTAAATTGTTTGGTGAGTACATATTACTCGTTGAGCTGAACACTTTCTCAGAAGGAAGCTCGGCCAAATTCCTGCTTGAAATGTGTGTTTCGGTAGCTTGAAAATGTGAAATTTTAGGGCTTTTCTCTCCCTCTCTCTATATGGACGAGATTTCTGAAATCTCTGAATGTATATGTGATAAGGATGGACTATATGAGCTGTATTTATATTGGGGAATCAAAGGGGCAAGGGAAAATGACCATTTTGCCCTTAATAAGGCCATTAACCCCGTTACTCTATAGCTCATTCCTAAATGCTTGAAACTGAAATTATGTTTTAGCCAATGTTCATAAAATTATTTTAAATGAAAATTCTCAGAAGGAAACATTTTCGTTTGAGTTCGGGATCATCCCTTTCCACCCGGGTCACCCGAATGCCCTTTTTGTCCAATTTTGAAACGGTTTCCGTTTTAGCTGAAATTTGAACAGTAGCTACCTTATAATATTCTAAGCACATTTTTATTCTATGACACACTTCAAATATGCCTCTAAACATGTCCTACGGCTAAATGATGCATGAAAATGCAAAACTGATAAAACCGATAAACAATGATATCCTACCGGCAAAAATGAAAAATTGGCCCTCATTTTTCAAATCTCTACATCCTTCCCCCCTTAAAGAAATTTCTTCCCGAAATTTAGAAATGTACCTCTAGTAATAAACAACTCGGGGTACCTAGCACGGACTTCAGCCTCACGCTCCCAAGTCGCTTCCTCGACCCCATGATGGCTCCAAAGGACCTTGACCAAAGGAATGGTCTCGTCTCGCAAAACCTGGTCCCTCGAGTCTAATATCTGCACGGGTCGCTCATCGTAGGAAACGTCACCCTCCACTTGAAGATCTACCCAATCAAGTACATGTGAAGGGTCGGGCTCGTACTTCCTCAGCATCGACACATGGAAGACATCATAAACCCCTGATAGCTGTGGCGGTAATGCCAGCTTATAGGCCACCTCACCCACCTTTTCAAGGATCTCAAATGGGCCTATAAACCGCAGGCGATAGCTTTCCGCTACGCCCAAATCTCCTCAATCCTCGCCGTGGAGCTACCTTGAGGAATATATGCCCTCCAACGTCAAATGATAGTGGTCGGGGTCTCCTATCAGCATAGCTTTTCTGGCGACTCTGAACTGTCAATAACGCTGCCGTATCACCTGTATCTTCTCCGTGGTCTCACAGACTATATCAGGTCCCAAGGCAGCTGTCTCCCCTGCCTCAGTCTAACATACTGGTGAACGACATGGTCTGCCATATAAAGCCTCAAAAGGTGCCATCTCTATGTTGGACTGGTAGCTGTTATTGTAGGCAAACTCCACCAAAGCAAGGTGGTCCTCCCAACTACCCCAAAAATCCATGACACAGGCCCTAAGCATATCCTCTAGAATCTGAATAGTACGCTCTGACTGTCCATCCGTCTGAGGGTGAAAAGCAGTACTAAACAGTAGCTGAGTCCCCAATGCAGTCTGAAGACTCTGCGAGAACCGAGCGGTGAAACGTGGGTCTCTATCTGAAACAATGGACACAGGAACTCCGTGTAGTCGCACTATCTCTCGAACATACAATCTACTGAGGACATCTGATGAATCGGTCGCTCTAATCGGTAGGAAATGTGCGGACTTTGTCAATCTGTCCACTAATAACCCAAATAGCATCATGACCCTTAGGCGACCTCGGAAGACCCATCACAAGGTCCATGGTAACATACTCCCACTTCCACTCGGCCACTGGCAATGGCTATAACAAACCCCCAGGTCTCTGGTGCTCAGCCTTCACCTGTTGGCACGTAAGGCATCTAGACACAAACTGCACCACATCCCTCTTCATCCCTGTCCACCAATACTAGCGACGTAAATCGTGGTATATCTTTGTGCCCCCGAGGTGCACCGCTAGGCGTGAATGATGGAAGTCCCTAAGAACATCTGCTCGGAGAGACTCTGGGACAAATACTCTACCCATGTACCTCAGACTAAGGTCAAGATGAACTGTCCATCCCTCAAAACCCTCGGCACTAGTAACTCGTGCTCTAATCTGCTCCGCCTCAATGTCCTGTAACTGTGCCTCTACAACTCTCCTCAATAACGTAGGTTGTGCACATAAACTAAACAATGTGGCGCATCCCTCAGTCTCGGCGAGGTCTAAGTCAAACTCACCAATGGCTCCCATCATCTATCACTCTCTAATGGCAATACTAGCTACGGTGCTCCTCGGTCTCTTACTAAGTGCATCAGCTACGACATTGGCCTTCCCAGGATGATACTAAAGGTCAAAGTCATAGTCTTCCATGTACTCCATCCACCTCCTCTGCCGCAGGTTCAAATCCTTCTGCGTGAAAATATACCTGAGGCTCTTGTGATCAGAGAATACCTCGAACCTCTCCCCATATAAATAGTGTCGCCAACTCTTCAGTGCAAAGATGACGGCAGCTAACTCTAAATCATGTATGGGGTATTTCTGCTTATGACTCTTCAACTGGCGAGAACCATAGGCTACCACTCTACCCTCCTGCATCAACACACAGCCTAGGCCCTCTCGTGAAGCATCACAATACACAGTATAGCCAAGACCTTCCTGGGGTATAATCAGGACAGGTGCTGAAGTCAGCCTCCTCTTCAGCTCCTGAAACGACTGCTCACAATCGTCTGTCCACTCGAACCTAACGCCCTTGCGTGTAAGACGCGTCATAGGTGCAGCAAGGCTAGAAAATCCCTCTACGAAGCGGCGGTAGTACCCGGCTAATCCCAAGAAGCTCCGTATCTCAAATACATTCTTCGGCCTCTCCCAGCTCATCACGGAGTCAATCTTGGAAGGGTCTACAGATACTCCACTGCCCGACACAACGTGTCCCAGAAACTGCACCTCCTGAAGCCAAAACTCGCACTTTGAGAACTTGGCAAACAAGCAATGCTCCCTCAGAATCTGCAATACAGTCCGTAGGTGTAAAGCATGCTCATCCTCAGAAGGTGAGCAGATCAAGATGTCATCAACAAACACCACAACAAATTGGTCCAAGTAAGGACTAAAGATGCGATGCATCAAGTCCATAAATGTTGCCGGGCGTTCGTCACGCCCAATGGCATAACCACAAACTCATAGTGGCCATAGTGAGTACGGAAGGCTGTCTTTGCTATGTCCTCCTCCCGTACTCTCAGTTGGTGATACCCAGATCTAAGGTCAATCTTCGAAAAGTATCTCGAACCCCTAAGCTGATCAAATAAATCATCTATCCTCGGCAAAGGGTACTTGTTCTTGATCGTGACCCGGTTCAGCCTCCTATAATCGACACATAACTGCAATGTACCATCCTGCTTCTTCGCGAATAGTGCTGAAGCACCCCACGGAGAAGTGCTAGGACGGATAAAACCCTTTCCCTGTAAATCAGTCAACTGCTTCTTCAGCTCTTTCAGCTCAGTTGGAGCCATGCAGTAAGGTGGAATAGAAATAGGCACAGTGCCTGGGATAAGCTCGATAATGAACTCTATCTCTCGCCTCGGTGGTAGACTAGTCAAATCATCCTGGAAGACATCCGAAAACTCATCCACTATAGGCGGTAATACCCTCTCTGTATTCCCACTATCATCAGCTATCAAACTAGCCAGCATATAACTGCAACCTCCCCAGCTCTTCGAGTCATATAGGGGTGGTACTAGAAAATCTCCCCGATCCCCAGTAAAGTAAAAACAATCTCCCTCGGGGGTACATACAGTCACTCTACCCCTGTAACAGTCTATGCTAGCTCGGAATGCAAATAACCAATCCATTCCCAATATAATGTCAAAGCTAGTCATGTCAAGCAAAATAAAGTCAAAGGAAAGGGTGCGGTCAGCTATCTCAATAGAACAATCTCTACAGATCCTCGTCAAAGTCACACTTCCCCAACAGGGGTGTCAACATGCAGTGGTGGATCTAACCGATCTATGTGCAACCCCAATGTCATGGCTAGCATGGTAGATATGAATGAATAAGATGCACCCGAGTCTATCAATACGCTGGCCCATGAACTGAACACAAGGAATGTCCCTCGAACCACTGAAGGCCCGGCAGTAAATGCCTCCGGTGTAGCCACTGCATATACACGACCCTACGTAGTCTGGCCCTGTCCACCCCCTCCCCTCGGTCTCTGTTGCCCTCCTCCCCTCAATTTGGGAGCTCTGACACTCTGTGCTGAGGGTGTAGGCTGGGTGTATGGCATCGAAGGTCTATAACCTAACTGAGGCTGTGGTGGCGGCACCTGAGTGTGCTAATAGTACTGCTGTCTGGGTGGACCCTGAGATGTCTGCCCCTGAGGACAGTTGGCCTTGACATGGCCTGGCTGGTGACAAGTATAGCACAACTATAGAGCTCTCGGCCCCTGACTCTGCATCGACGGTGGAAATGACCCCTGGCTGGATCCGATCCCCTGTCCCAAGCTGGGGTCCCTCTGAGGGGAAGTAGCCACCCTGTGGCCAGATTGTCCACACAAATAACATATAGGGGGTCTCTGTGATCCTCCCCCTCGAGGAGTAGCAGGCATGATAGGTCGGGGGGCTAAAGGCTGTATGGGCCCCGGTGGTGTCTGTACAGAAGAAGTACTAGCTCGATACCTCTTCTGCGGTCTCCTCTCAGTGTAAGTCTGGGCGGGTACAGGGTTCTGTGCTGATGTTGTCCTGCTCTGGGTCCTGGACTCTTTGATCAGTCTAATATCAGCTAGCTCTCTCTCTACTCTGCTGGCCTTGAGCACTGCATCCTCATAAGTATCTATATTGTGATCTGCCAGACTGGTTCTAATAGAGGTCTTTAGCCCCTTGAGAAAATAGAAAATCCTTAGTGGCTCATTTCCAGTGATATGTGGGGCAAATCTCCCCAAGGCAGTAAAACGGGACTCGTACTCAGTCACTGTCAAGTCCCTTTGAATAAATGTCATAAACTCCTCCCTAAATCTGACTCTAGCCGCCTCAGGAAAATAGTGGTCATTGAACATGGCAACAAACGCATTTCCATCCCTCACCAAATCGGTCAATCTGGTCTGCAGCCACTTGCCACCACTGGCTGGCTAAGTTTGTAAGCTGAAATGTAGCGCTCTAATCCGCAGGTGTGGCTCTACTATCCCCTGCAAATCCAAAATCTGAGTGATCTGTCTCAGCCACTCCTCAGCAACTAACGGGTCAGGATGCCCAGCAAATGTGGGTGGCCTCATCCTCTGGAACACCTTCATCACGAAGGTATCCCGTGTCTCTCCCTCAGTAGGTCTCACCCCCTAAATAGCACGGAGGCACTCCTGGAACATGGCTGCCATGTCTCTGGCACTAACAGTCTGCTTGACCTCCTCTGCTGGGGCTGGGGTAGGAGTAAGAGTAGGAACAGGTATAGGATCAGGTACAAGGAACGGGCATAGGGGCAGGTGGAAGAGCAACAGTCTCCTCGGCGATGCTATGCGCAAGAGCGGCAACTCTAGGCCTGCCACGTCAAGGTGGGGCAGTCGCTCTAGGCCTACCCTGTCCAAAGGGTCCAGCTCTCGTAGGAGCTTTCTTTGGTGGCATGTCTCTAAAAAGCCAAGAAAACAAATTAATACTTCTCCTCACGTTCAAACATGGCATAAAAAAAATGAAGTACAATCATGTCATTCACTCACACTACACAAGAAGCAATCATAACATGTCTTAGCATACACATAATAAGTCATTGCGCTTCACCCAACGTTCACATATAAACAAAACAAAAACAAAAGTTTCAAGTCATATATCATGGACTCATGGTGTTCAACAACACCCCACGGTCTCTAAGTATTCGAACCCGGAGCTCTGATACCACGTTACCACGCCCCGAATCCACGTTGCCACGCCCCGAATTTCCGCGAACCCGGGGAGCCACTGAACGAAATAAAAGAAAAGAAAAGAAATGTCAACGCAATAAATTTAAGTGAAATATCCCTTATTATTCTTCAAATTTTCCCCCAAGATTAAAATTAAATGCTTGTCCCAATTAATGCTCCAATTAATTTAAAGCATGTTTAAAAATAGTTCTTAAAATAGTCTTAAAGTATCCCCAAAACCCCCCTAAAGTAATGTCTCGGATGCCCCCAAAATGTCCTAGGACATAGTCAAAAGATGGTCAAATATCAGCCCAAAGTTGGCCCTAGTGGATAGCCAAACATGGCTTTGAAATCTATGTCATAATATGGCCAAAACATGGCCCAAACAGGTCCCTAAAACAGCCCAAAAGGGGGTCCAAACATGTCCCAAAAATTGACCAAACATGGGCCAAAATAGTGTCCAAATATAGCCCAAAAGGTGCCCCAAAAATGGCTCAAAAAGATGGCCAAAAAGGTGGTGAAACAGGGCGGACAGCAGGGTGTAGCAGCAGGTAGGACAGTAGGGCAACAGGCCATGCCATGGCAAGGCAACGCGCGCGCGAGCAATGGCTTGGTGCAGTCTGATTTTCTGATTTTTTTCAGAGTTACTGTTCCGGACAAAGAGCAAGTTTCTCTGTCCAGCAGTCCAATTTTCTCTGTTTGTTGCTCCAAATTTTTTCCATTTTTCCAAATTCTTTCCAAGTCTTTTAAACCACTTTTTCATCCATTTTACAGCCCATTTTTCCCAGCTTTTAAGCCCCCATTTTAGACATCGTTTCCCACCATTTTAAGGGTGTTTTACACCCATGTCTAGTGTTCAAGTTTTTCTGAAAATTTGGGCATAATTTCCTTTGTTTTTCCAAGGCTTTTCCACCTAATTTTCACAACATGTATGGATATAAATTCACCAACAACCCACCCTCAAACGGTGGCCACAAATCCATCCAACCAAAACATGCATTCTCCATATCCAACATATCCATGTAAAATATAATTAAACTACAATCATTAGACATTCATTTGATTCACAACTCATGCATATTAAAATGGCCCAAGGCCTAAAGTTTACAACTCGTTCCAATACAAAACAAAATAAATTGGGCTCATGCCCATACATCCAAAAAGTGCCCCAAGGGCCAAATCTTTAATTTAGTCTATGTCTTCCCATCCTTCAAGACTTGAAGAAGTCTCAAGTACCCGGGGTCTCATCTGAATATATTGCCCACGAATGGGTCAACTCAACTGCTGGTATAATGTAATACTAAGACTATAAACAAATTTAAGGGCGTGGCATGTGCAAGTGTACATTTCAAGATTTTAATCCCATTTTCTCCCAATGCCATGCAATGTCTATATGCGTGACGCACACATATAACACTATGCCACCCATGTCTCGCTTCACGGTTCTTCCCCGTTGGCATGCAAGTACCAATATATGTCTCGCTTTACGATCCAGACCTCGATGGCATGCGAGTACCAATGGCCAATTTTGGATTTTTCACCATAGGATCTACACCCTCATAATGCATAGCACTTCGTGCTCAACTCACACCATGTGTCCAAGGAATTTCACCATGCCAAAATGTCATAATCTCATCATGCAACTCTATGTGACAATTTGTCAAATACATGGTGTGCCCTTTTTTAAGTCATGCCATTTATTCCACTAAAATACATAACTTAAAACACCAAAATATCATGTTCATCACATATATATATCATGACTAAACATATCAACAATTATTCAAGTCACAAACTCACAATTCCCACAATTTATAAAGAACATAAACATTCCATCAAGCACTAAAGCACAATTTCATCACATGGTCCAAACCACAAGATGTGTCAACATGCATATAGGTTTAAAAATTGTAGCAACACAATCTTAACCATGAAACACACCTAAGTCAAGGCAATAAATCATCAAACACACCAATAAACACAATATATCTCTAAACTACCAACTCTAAGCTTTTCAAGGGAACTACTTCTTAGGTGGGTTCCTAATCTCAAATACACATCCTAAACAATCCAACAACATGAAAAAATACAAGAAAACTTAAATCTATTACTAGCTTAGCACTACATCATACCTAAAATCAGTTTTTCTTAAACTGAGAAGGCTGTACTTTCTGGATGTCTAAATTTTTTGGTGAGTATATAGTACTCGTTGAGCTGAACACTTTCTCATAAGGAAGTTCGTCCAAATTCCTGCTTGAAATGTGTGTTTCGGCAGCTTGAAAATGTGAAATTTTAGGGCTTTTCTCTCCCTCTCTCTATATGGATGAGATTTCTGAAATCTCTGAATGGATATGTGATAAGGATGGACTAGATGAGCTGTATTTATATTGGGGAATCAAAGGGGCTAGGGCAAATGACCATTTTGCCCTTAATGAGGCCATGAACCCCGTTACTCTACAGCTCATTCCTAAATGCTTCAAATTAAAATTTTGTTTTATCCAATGTTCTTAAAATTATTTTAAATGAAAATTCTCAAAAAGGAAACATTTTCTTTTGAGGCCGGGATCATCCCTTTCCACCCGGGTCACTCGGATGCCCTATTTGTCCAATTTTGAAATGGTTTCCGTTTTAGCTAAAATTTGAACAGTAGCTACCTTATAATATTCTAAGCACATTTTTCTTCTATGACATACTTAAAATATGCCTCTAAACATGTCTTACAGCTAAATGATGCATGAAAATGCAAAGCCGATAAAACCGATAAACAATGATATCCTACCGACAAAAATGAGAAATTTGCCCTCATTTTTCAAATCTCTACACCTTAGGTAATCTATCCAAAATCTTTCTTTTCTTTCTATCTCTATTTCAGCTATATAATTTATACAGCACAATAGGTTTGTACATAGATACATATATATATGAGTTGAATGTTGCATGTATTTCAATTGGTTAAAATTGAGGTGTACTAGGGTAATGACACTTGTCTCTTTTTCTGAATTTTCCTACACGCCTTTATGTGATATATATATATATATATATATATATCATGTGGGCATTATAGCACAAAAGTGTTGATAACCTAATGGCTATGTTTTTTGGCATAAGTCTTTCCTTATTTCTTTGGTCTTAGGTTCAAGACTTTGTGGGTGCATTTTGGCTCTTTTCCTTTTTCTTTTTTTTGTTTTACATATGTGTCATATTGCATTTTAGTGTATTTCATAAATTCCTAAACTTTGCACCTTAAATCCCACAAAAGTCTCTTGAAATTTTCGCAAGTATTCTTGATTAACAAAAGGGTTCTTTTATTATAATCATCATTATCTTTAATTGCCCCACTTAATTGGGTCGAGATGTTACAGAGCCCACGGCTTGGGAGTGCCATGCCCTTGCCCTCAAGGAAAGGCCCTCCAAATAGCAATTACAATACCATCGCAAAGGAGAAGACTCCTCCGCTCCGGATCTTCAATGTCGAGGAATGCCCTTTTGAAATCGAGGAACCATTAAGTACTAGAGAAAGAGACAACATGGTTAAGCTAATGGAAGAGGCCATCAAAATGCTCGTCAGTACTAAAGAAGAAGAAAATATTTTCAAATTGGCTCAACTCTGTGTCCCTTAGAGTAAAAAGAGATTGTTAAATTCTTAAAAGATAACCTCTTAGTATTTTCTTGGGAGACCAGAGACTTCGAGAAAAGAGACCCTGACTTCATCTTTCAAGTTAATGATAGATCTAGACCCGTCTCCCATAAGACAAAAGAGGAGAACATTTGCTTTAAAATGTCATAGGATCATCAACGAAGAAATCTAGAGGCTACTTGATGTTGGGATGATAAGAGAGGTATTCTACGCTAAATGGCTCACTAATACAGTCCTCGCAAAGAAGAATAATAGCAAGTGGAGAGTTTGCATAGACTATACTGACCTCAATAAAGGTTGTCCTAAATACAGCCTCCCTCTCACCAGAATTGCTCAACTCGTGGATGCTACGACAGGTCATGAACAATAAGCTTCATGGATGGTTACTCTAGGTACAATCAAATCTAGATGTAGCCTTCAAGCCAAGAGAAAACAGCCTTCATATCAAAACAAGGTCTTTATTGTTATAAAATGATGTCATTCGGTCTAAAAAATGATGGTATAACATATCAAAGACTTGTGAAAAAAATGTTTAGCCTCTAGATCGGAGATACAATAAAGATCTATATCAACGATATGCTTGTCAAAAGTGTTCGAAAGGCAAACCACATCTAACATTTATCCAAAACATTCAGTATCCTGAAGGAACACGAAAAGAAACTCAACCCATCAAAGCGTACCTTTGGGATTAGAGAGGGAGAATTATTGGGGTTCCTGGTCTCGCAAATAGGAATTAAAGCAGATCCTACCTAGATCAAGGCTTTGATTGATTTAGAATCTCCTAGAACTAAGAAAGATATCCAATGCCTGAATGGTAGGACAGCAACATTGAATAGGTTTATTCTAAATCCACGGATTGTCGCCTTCTATTTTTTAAGGCTTTGAGAGGGAGTAAGGCTTTGGAACGGACCTTTGAATGTGAATAAGTCTTCTAATAACTCAAGGAGTACTTAGCCTCTCCCAATCTTCTTTCAAAACCTGTACCAGGAGCAAAACTGCTCCTATCTTTGGCTGTTAGAAAGTACGGTCAGCTCTGCCTTAATTAGAGAAGAAAAACAGGTTCAGAGGCCTGTCTTCTATGTCAGCAAAGTGCTCCATGTACCGAAACAAGGTATTCCGAAATTGAAAAAATTGGATCTATCCTCAGTGATATCTACTCGAAAGCTTAGGCCATATTTCCAAGCTCATCTCATCATAATCCCCACATCTTATCCTCTAAAATTAGTTTTTCACAAACCTAAAGTCTCTGGACGATTAGTTAAATGGTCCATGGAGTTAGGAGAGTTTGACATATCTTATGTTTCACAAACTACTATCAGACACTTTAGCATGGCTACTTTACATGGATGGTTCTTTTACAGACAAGGGCTCTAGAGCAGGGTTAACACTTCAATCCCCTAGTGGGATCATAATTGAAAGGACCGTTAGCTTGGGATTTAGAGCCTCTAATAATGAAACAGAGTATTAAACACTTATCCTTGGGTTGAAGTTAGCTTTGGAATGTAAAGCTTTAAACCTCAACGTATTTTCTGACTCTCGACTTGTAATCAGTCAAGTCCTTGGGGAATATTCAGCTAAAGATAACAGAATCATGAGTATTTAGAGCTAGTGGAGTTATTAAAGAAGTCTTTTCTCAAATTCACCATTCAGAAGATTGAAAGAAATCAAAACTCCAAAGCTGAGGCACTAGCAAATATGGCCTCCCACCTGAGGCCAGAAAGGGATTCTACAATGAAAATCTCTTACCAATCGAGTCACAGCATTGAAATGCCACAGGCCCTCCAGGTTTCAGAACAATCTCTTAATTGGATGACTCCTATTATCAAATTCCTAACAGGTGGACTACTTCCAGAAGATAAAAACCAAGCTAGAAGGGTCCGAATCAGGGCAACTCGGTATTTGATTCTTAAGGAAAAACTTTACTAAAGATCTTACATGCAACCCCTCCTATTGTGCTTGGCTCTATAAGAAGCTCAATACATTCTAGTTCAAATACACGAGGAAATATGTGGTAACCATAACGGTGGGAGAACTATTGCCCACCAAGCTCTCACTCAAGGTTACTATTAGTCCAGTATGCTGAGGCAAGCTAAGGAGTATGTTTAGAAGTGAGATAAATGCCAATGTTTTGATTCCTACCAACACTGACCTCAACATGAGCTCGCCTCCATAGACAGTCCTTGGCCCTTTGCCTAGTGGGGATTTGACATTGTGGGACCACTTCCAAGAGCCCTCTCAGAACAAAAGATTTCTATTGCTCGCCATTGACTACTTCTCAAAATAGGCAGAAGCATAACCTTTAACCAATATCCCAAAGGTGGAGGCGAAGAACTTTACTTGGAAGAACATTGTATACAATTTCGGCATCCCTAGAGTTATTATTTCAAATAATAGAATACAGTTTACATGATAGGTATTCGGGAAATTTTGTAAGGATCTCTATATTAGTTATCATTTCTCATCTCCAGGACATCCTCAAGCTAATAGGCAAGCTAAAGTCACCAATCGTACCATTCTAGAAGCCATAAAGAGGAAGTTGGAAGAGGCCAAGAGGAGAGCTTCCTACCGTCCTCTAGGCCTACAGAACTACTAGGAAAACTCTAACTATAGAGACACCAGTTTTTGCTCGCTTGTGGGACTGAGGCAATCATTCTTGTTAAGATCGGCATGCCGACCCTCAAAACAAACCTCTTTGATCAAAAAGTCAATAGTCAGAAGCTCGTTGAAAATTTCGATCTTCTAGAAGAGAAACGTAAACAAGCACAGATCAAGACTAGAGCCTACCAATAGAGGATGGCCAAATACTTCAACAAAGGGCTAAAGCCCATTAATTTCCAGCTTAGAGACCTCGTCCTGAGAAGAGTGTTCCTACACACTAAATATCCTGCTATGGGAAAAAAGCTTCCCCTAATTGGGAGGGACCCTACTAAGTAACCAAAATTATAAAACCTACAACTTAATGGTTGGAAGATCTGGTTGGTAAACCTATACCTAGGCTTTAGAATGTTGAGCACCTGCACAAATATTATCAATAAAAGTCCCAAGATTTCTGTCCACTTCAGTGTTTGTTAAACAACCAAACCCCTAAAACCTTGTATCATTTACAAGTGTTACAGGTCTGGATCCTATTGCGACTTTGCCACCAGACCCCTGAAAAACCTTGTTTCTTTTACAAGTGTTGCTGGTTTAGGATCCTATTGCGACGTTGCCACCAAACCCTAAAAACCTTGTATTCTTTACAACATTACAGGTCTAGATCCTATTGAGGCATGCCACCAGACCCCTAAAAACCTTATATCATTTACAAGTGTTACAGGTCTGGATTCTATTACAGCATTTCCACCAGACCCCTAAAACCCTTGTATCATTTAAAAGTGTTACATGTTTGGATCATATTGCTGCATTGCCACCAGACTCCTAAAAACCTTGTATCATTTACAAGTGTCACAAGTCTGGGTCTTATTACGACATTACCACCAAGACTTCTAAAAACCTTGTATCCTTTATAAGTGTTATAGGTCTGGATCTTATTGCGGTGTTGCCACTAGACCTCTTAAAAACCTTGTATCCATTGCAAGTGTTACAGATTTGGATTCTATTGCAACATTATCACTAGACCCCTAAAAACCTTGTATCCTTTACAAGTGTTATAGGTCTAGATCCTATTGTGGCATTACCACCAGACCCCAAAAAACCTTGTATCCATTACAAGTGTTAAAGGTTTGTATACTATTTCGACTTTGCCACCAGACCCCTAAAAACCTTATATTCTATAAGTGTTATAGGTTTGTGTATCCTATTACTATGATGTTCTCTCCATGATTCAAATCTCCTAAAAACTAGTACCTTTACAAGTACTACTGGCCTAAATATTGGAAGTATTATTTATTTCAACTCATACTTCTAATTAGCTCAAGAAGTTAACAAATTGAACACGAGTTCTAAAAAGATAAATTTTATATATTAAAAACCCCGAAAGGAAGGAAAACAGATAAGAGAGAAGATACAAGAAAAGTCCTATAAAGCTACTCTTCAACAGGCTCGGTAGTCTCATGCAGCTTGGCTTGAATTGGATCTACAGTCGATTATTCCTTATCATCAGCGTTGCTAGCTTCTATCTCAGCCTCAAAGACCAGGATGTCGTTCAGACCAATCAAACTCAAGTCAGAGTACATCTTCCCAAGTTTCTTCCTCAAGGTCCTATAATCGTGCTCAATAAGCTCCTCTCTTAGCTCTTGAACCTTGGCCTTCAAAGCCTTCTCAGTTGACGCATTTTTTGCTTCAACACTATCATAAAGCTTTTGGGAAATAGCAACTTTAAAGTCGAAAAACTTCTTCTTTAGACCTTCTAACTCCAAAGCATTCTTCTCTAATTCCTGGATGGCAAAGGCATTAGCCGCCTCCTTTAGCTTCTCCTTTGAAGTAGTAGCAGTAGATTAGGCAGACCCACGTTGAAGCCTGACCTCATCAAACTCGGACTGAAGAACGTCAATTTTCTTTGAGTCTTCAATGTTGTCCATTATGGTTGCCAGTCCATGAACAACCTAAAAGGATGCTAATGGAAATTAGTGCCAAAAGAAGTTTCTAAAAAGAATTTTAAAAATTAAATAAATAAAATGGGAAGACTTACCCTCATATGGATAGTCATTAAGTCTTTGGCTATTTTTGTAGGCTTCAGCCCAGTATATTTGGTAGGACTTGTCGCCCAGGAATCTTTAAAGGCCTTCTTCACACCACTTGAGACGAAGTCCTCAAGCATGGGAGGGGCAGCACCTACTTTTCCTTTTCCCATTTTCTATTTTTGCACTACGGGGGAAAGGAAGGGGAAGAACCTCCAGAGCTGGTAAACAAGCTAGTTCTTCTGAGACTATCCGCTTAGAAGAATCAGATAGCAGCCTCCTTCTCTTCTTTAGAGGGGGGTTCAGCAAGAGTCGAAGTCTTCCCAACCTTCTTCTTTTACTCTAGTTTCCCTTCAGAGTAGATCGTTTTCTTCAGCCCTTCGTTCTTATCTTTTACCAAACTAGCGTCCATCAGGTCTTTGAGCGTCAAGATAGCCTCGTGGGAGTGTTCTTTGGTTTGGAGAAGTTGGTTGTATTTGTCTTGAAGGTCGTAAGTAAAAATTGACATCTTCCAAGCTCTTTTATCTACACGACATGTTAGAACAAGATGTATCAGGTCAAATGATAGAAAAATGAAACAAAAAAGTAATAAGCTATGTGGAAAGATGGGCTCACCCATAACACCAGTTCTTCTTGGAAATGGCCCGTTTCTAGAAGTCCTCATATTCCCAGCCTTCTTTTACGAAAAAAGTACCACTTCTTCCATGTCTTATTGGAAGGGTGTACAAATAAAAGGGGTTTGAACCCCTTGTCAAATGACATGTAATACATACCTTCTAACCTCAAGTATTTCATATCCATGTTGCTTCTAATTAAAAGAAGGTCTACATTGACCTTATTCAGATGATCTAAAACTATAAAGTCGATCAACTACCTCCAACTGTTAATATTTAGATCAGTTGGGCACATGTTAAGCCACCTAAAAAACTCCCTAATGATACGATGGAATGAAAAATACATTCCGACCTCAAACCACTCAAGATAATCACAGATCTCATTGCTCTGAATATCAGAAGGGCGATCTATAAGGTTTGGTACCTTACAGGACACGTTTTTAAGAAAGTCAAAAGTGATCTTCAGAGCATCTATCATACTCTTAGTTATGACGCTATTTCCCTTTTCTCTCTTACAAGTTCTACCAGAGGTCCTAACGTCCCTATTTCTAGATTTTAAATGGGCTTCAACTATTTTGACCCCAGAACTAAAGGCCCGACTATCGGTAGGTCTATTTCCTAAACTCTCCACTGACCTACTAACCACCAAGTTTAGTTCTACTTGATTGTCAACCCCCAATGGTTCTATATATTCGTGACCAATACTCAGCTAGGCATCAGAAGTGTATATTTTTTAGCAATGAAGAAGAAATAGTAGAAACGCAGAGATGAAATAGCAAAGAAATGAAAATGGGGAAAGAGTGCACTCGGAACCAAACCTAGCCGAAGTCTTGATCAGAGAGACTCTCTAGCACACTGAAAATCGCCTCAAAGATTATTCTTTGTGTAAAGTCTTAAGTCAGAATTCAAAAGTGATAAAAGATGGGCGAAGTGACGTGTTTGCTCTCCTTTATAAAACCTTAATAAAAACTTGTCATTAAGGCATCCCTTCTGAACTAGCGCGGCAGTTGAGGTAATGATGGTCTCGTTTCCCCAACTGACGGCTGACGCAATAAAAGTCATGTCAATAGTTGGCTCATCATAATTAGGAATAGTGCATTTATGACCGAAGCACTCGTGACACCTCAGAAACCCTAACCCCAACTCTGAATGGATCCCACGGAGCTAAGGCTCAGGGGGGAGTAATTGATATACCATAATTTAGCTATAGTACTCAGAGCACGACATGTGTCTATAAGAATTTATTTAGTATACAAATCATAAAATGGCTTTTTCATCCGACCTACCAGCACACAAAGTTCAGAGGTAAGTTATTCTAAGCCCGTCACCGCCTTCTATGGGCTACCGACCTCAAAATAAGGAAATAGAGTTCAACATGGTAACTACTATTCATGGATATCTTCAAATCCCTTCTTTCAAGGCTTCTAATCCTACTTAACTTGGGAGATCTACAGCCTATAAATAAGACCATAAGGTACCCATTCGATTCATGTTTAATTCTTCTCTTGAATTACTGTTTTTATTCTTTTACCAACTTTATCATTAGAGCAGCTACCACCAGAACCGTCCCAGTGACTCTCTCACCTTGAGTTCTTGACATGCAATTGCCTTTATAACATGGGTATTGATTGATGTTGCTGTGCAATTATGGCACACGAGATTTGTCTTCAAATCTTGGCCAAGTCCTTTAAATGTGCAACTTTGTATTACTGGACAAAAGTCTAGTTGTAAGGTAGTACAAAACAAAAAACTCTATAGTCATGCATATCAAAATTTGGCACTTGAAATATGTTTATATTGGGGTAAATTACATTAATCTCCCTTAAAATTTATTAATATCTCATATGCTTCCACTATAGTTTGAGAAATTACATAGATATCCCTTATGCTTTAATATTGGTAATAGAAACCTTCCCTCTATTAGGTAACTATTGGTTTACCAAACATATTATGTTGATAGACCTTTGCCAAAAAATTTTCTCTCACTACTGCCTCCACCAACAATGTCACACACACACACACACACATTACACTCAAGAAATACAAATTGCCAAAAATGAAACTTCTAGCTACAACCACACTAATCAGTACAGTCAAATTTTTTTCGCTTGTTAATTTTTTACAAAATGTTACCCAGATATTTACCCTAGAGGGGTGAATAAGGTATTTAGCAAATATTGACAACTTTTAGAAAATTTAAAAATATAAGTTGATAATGTACAAGTATGTAAAAGACTAGAGAGAGAGCAAACATAACGATTTTTATGAGATTCTAAAAATTTTCTACGTTCTTAACTCAAGCAACCCTACTTGAGTTTTTTTACTATCTCAATCTCCTTACAGGTGGAGGTCGAACATTTACAACAAGAGCTCCTCACTCTTTTCCCAACAAAATATCTCATTTTTACTCACAATAGTACACTACAAGAAAAGTTACTTTTAGCGACACTCGAAATTGTCACTAATAATAGCAATAGGTGTCGCTAAATGGTTTTAGCGACGCACACGTGGGTGTCGCTAGAGGCGCCATGAATATTCATGTCGCTAATACTATTAGCGACACGCATACTTGTATGCATCACTAAAGGTAACTATTAGCGACGTTCAAAAGGTGTCGCTAATAATCAGGTGGGTGCGTCGCTAATACTATACATAGGACGCAATGGGCATCGCTAATAATATGTTTTTAGAATTATTTAGTGATGCCTTCAGTATGTCGGTAATAGTATATTTATAACGACGAATGTGAAGCGTCGCTAAAAACTAATTTTTGGATATTTTAGCGATGCCTTTGTGTGCGTCGCTAAAAGTTAATTTTTTTTTGGCACATTTGGACCTGAATTATTTGTTTTTTTTTTTTTTGTTTTATTCCTGTTTAAAACCTGTATCAATCATCCTGATATACAATAATTTCAAGCATTCTGAAATTAATATATTAAAAGAAAAATGCATTCATATTATATATATATATATATATATTATACTAATTACTTACAATTGTAAAAGTAGAATTTATCAATAAATACAAAAATAAAAAATTGTCTCAAAAAATGTAACTACAGATGTCCATGAAAAGAAAAAAAAAAACAAATGAGAATAATAAGTCCTGATGCAGAACAAAAAGATGGCGGCGCAATAATCCTGATCAATCTGAAATAAAGATCAAATAATATATATTAGAACACTTATTAAATATATATATATATGAACATAGAATGTGAATTTTTTTTTTTTTTTTTTTGCATGCATAAGTAGGAATGGCATAAAGTAGCATAAGTTGCAAACTAGTGATCCGAACTGAGTATCGTAAGTTAATGCAAGTCTATTTTGTCATTTGTGAGGTGTGTGATGGGGTTTCGAGGTAGTTAGGCCGATATCCGGCATTTTTGTCTGTCAAATTCCCAAAATGGGTCTTTTTGGAGCAGAAACTTACATAAGTTTCAAACCGGTGATCCGAACTGAGTGTTGTAAGTTTGTGCAAGTCTATTTTATCATTTATGAGGTGTGTGATGGGGTTTTGGGCTCGTTAGGTTGATATCCGGTGTTTCGGTCCATTAAAACCTCAAAATGGAGCTTTTTGAAGCGAAAAGTTTGATAAGTTTGAAACCGATGATCTAAACTGAGTGTCGTAAGTTCGTGCAAGTCTATTTTATCATTTTTGAGGTGTGTGATGGGGTTTTGGGGTTGATAGGTCGATATTCGGCATTTTGGTCCGTCAAAACCCCAAAATGGGCCTTTTTAAAGTAGAAACTTGCATAAGTTTGAAACCGATGATCTAAACTAAATGTCGAAGTTCGTGCAAGTCTATTTTATTATTTTTTAGGTGTGTGATGGGGTTTTGGGGTCGATAGGTCGATATTCGGCATTTTGGTCGGTCAAAACCTCAAAATGGGCCTTTTTAAAGTACAAACTTGCATAAGTTTCAAACTGGGCATCCGAACTGAGTGCCTTAAGTTCGTGGAAGTCTATTTTATCATTTTTGAGGTGTGTCATGGGGTTTCGGGGTCGGTAGGTCGATATCCGGTATTTTGGTCCTTTAAAACTCCAAAATAGGCCTTTGTAGAATAGAAACTTGCATAAGTTTCAAACAGGCATCCGAACCAAGTGTTTTAATTTCGTGCAAGTCTATTTTATTATTTGTGAGGTGTGTCATGGGGTTTCAGGGTTGGTAGGACGATATCTAGCATTTTGGTCTGTCAAAACCCCAAAATTGGCCTTTTGGAGCAAAAACTTACATAAGTTTCAAACCGGGCATCCGAACCAAGTGTCGTAATTTTTTACAAGTCTATTTTATCATTTTTGAGATGTGTGATGGGGTTTTAGGGTTGGTAGGCCAATATCTGGCATTTTGATCTATCAAAACCCTAAATTGGGCCTTTTTAAAGTAGAAACTTGCATAAGTTTCAAACCGGGCATCCGAATCAAGTGCCGTAAGTTTTTGGAAGTCTATTTTATCATTTTTGAGGTGTGTGAAGGGGTTTCGGGGTTGGTAGGTTGATATCTGGCATTTTCGTCCGTCAAAACCCCAAATTGGACTTTTTAGAGCAGAAACTTGCATAAGTTTCAAATCGGGCATCTAAATCGAGTGCTATAAGTTCGTGTAAGACTATTTTATCATTTGTGAAGTGTGTGATAGGGTTTCGGGGTTGGTAGGTCAATATTTGGTATTTTGGTCCGTCAAAACCCCAAAATGGGCCTTTTTGGAGCAAAAACTTGCATAAGTTTCAAATCGGACATCCAAACCGAGTGCGTAACTTTGTGTAAGTCTATTTTATCATTTGTGAGGTATGTGATGGGGTTTCGGGGTCGGTAGGTCGATATCCGGCATTTTGGTCCGTCAAAATCCCAAAATAGGCCTTGTTGGAGTGAAAAGTTACATAAGTTTTAAACAGTCATTAGAACTAATGAAATTAAGTAAGTTCATGCAAGTCTATTTTTATATTTGAAGTGTGTCATGCGGTTTCTAGGTCGTTAGGCCAAAATCTAATTTTTTTTTTTTTAGGTAACATTTTCTATAAATAATAAATCCACCAAAGTAATTAATTTTAAAAACTTACTAAGGCTGAACAGAGCCTCCCTGCTGGTTGAGGAATGTCTACATAAGAGTCTCTAGTTGGGTCGTGCGAGTGTTAAGGTCTGTCATCATCTACTCCAGCTATGCATTCCGTCTTTCAGTTGCCTCAGCTCTCTAGGTGGCTTCGTGAAACCTAGCATCGCTCTTAATGGTAGAGGACGATGCTGTCGACTGCACCCCACTCCCTAAGCCACGTACATATCTGCTCCTACTGCCCAGAATAGTCTCCCCATATCTGGTCATCAATTGGTGGATGCTCACCCTTAAAGGTCGGCTGAGCACGCAGCTAGACCATCTCCTCTTATAAAAACATAAATATATGTTATTACTTTTATAACTTTAGATTAATATTAAATTAGTATTGGTATATATACGTAAACAACTTACATAAAGCCGCTGAGATTCAGGCCCAGTCCAACCCTTCTCGGGGTTGTAGTGCGTCATGTGCCACAAATCAATGGGGCTAGGTGGTACACCGGTCTCCTTGTCTCGCTGCAACAAATAAACAGTAGCTTGTGAAGATTAATTTCATGAAAAGATTATACAGTAAGAACTTGATACATTTATTAACTTACCATCTCATGTCTATACCTAACAAAAGATCGTGATCCACCACAGTGGGTCACCTTTTGCTTGCTTCTGCTCTCGCTATTTTTCTTGCTAAGTTCTTACACTTGGCCAAAACAAAGAAGATTAGTATAAATGACAATGATTTATCATACAACAAAATTAATTTTAACAATTTTTACCTGGAATGCATTACTAGCGAATCAGTGGCATAATAACATCCAATCCTCCACCGTCAACCCCGTGTAGTGTCTATCGCGAGGCTCTCTATCGATTGCCACCTCCGCCTCGTATTGCAT
The DNA here is from genome assembly GCA_008638375.1 of Nyssa sinensis. Lineage (NCBI taxonomy): Eukaryota > Viridiplantae > Streptophyta > Magnoliopsida > Cornales > Nyssaceae > Nyssa > Nyssa sinensis. The sequence goes on along the minus strand of CM018044.1, from coordinate 26,282,135 downwards.
GTGGAGCTTGTATTGATAGGCCCTGAAACAGACTCCTACGTAATGGTTCACTGCCTTCACGACATGAGGCAAGTGGAGATCGATGTCAAACTTCTCCTGTAAAGCATTCCATTGTCAAAACATTACTTCATTAGATATGTTAAAATTTAGTTGAATACAATAATAAAAGACATACCAGGATATGCGCATAAATATCTCGTCGCTCTTCATCAATGACGAGACTCTAGTCACTAATATCGAGTGGGGCGCGTAGTGGGCAAATGATGTCGACTTCAGTGGTGAACTACTGTGCCCACCCACCGACGGGCTTCAGCAAGCCCAAAGGTATCTCAATCCAAAGTCGCTCGCCCCTTGTTGCCTCCATCTAAACCTGCAAATTGCGGTTCTTCGACCTACCGTGCCCTCGTCTAGAAGCGGTGGCCAAAGCTTTAGAAGAAATAAAATAGAAACAATTAGTAATGTCTTTATATAATCATTAATAAAAAAAGGAACTATGCATACCATTGATGACAGGATCGGTCGACCCTATAGATGAAGGGGAAGAGGTCAATGGGTCCGACCGAGCTATGCGTCTACGTGATCCTGGTCTAACCATATCTAAAAGAAAGTTTAAAAATAAAATTTCATTGCATCATACAAATGAAAATCCATTACATCATAAAAATGAATACCCATTACATCATAAAATTGAATATCCATTACATCAAAAAATTAAAAATTCATTACACTTGATCCTAACACATGTAACACCTATTAAAATTATTCATCTGAGTCTGTATCATCATCTGTTCTTAAAATTTCTTAACTCTCGGTACAATACTGTAACAATGTATAATCATCAAAATCACTTTCCTCGTCATCATTATCATTAATGAAAGTTGCATCCCCCGAGTGCCGTAACTGTGTGGTATTGGTGACGTCAGAAGCTACGACATGATCTGGTTCTACATCAGTTCTATTCAACCGATACGAAGTAACATCTTCTTGATCATGCCAAACAACACCATCATAGGCAGATGGAGACTCTTCTTGTAGTGCTTCCTCTATCCTCTCCAAATCTTCCTCTCCCTCTTCAACTTTTAGTACATTATAAACATTTCTAGACTTTATTTTTTGGACAACATGCCAATCACCCTAATTTTTGTGTCCTTCAAATAGAAAACTTGTTTGGCTTGAGATGCCAATACATATGGATCATCTTTAAATGCTGTAAGTAATGTATTAACACTTATAAAGTGCTTATCAATCTGCATTCCAGTCTTTTTGTTACTTACATCCCACCAATCACATTTAAACAGATATATACACAGAATGACCGAAGTAATAATGTAATTGTATGATATCTTGTAAAACACCATAGTACTTTACAGTTTGTCCTGCTTCATAATCTCCCTAAACAAGGACACCGCTATTCTGTGTTCGCCGGCTGACCTCACGTTCCCTCGTATGAAATCGAACACTATCAACAATTAAACTAGTGTAGCAAGATATCCTTTGATCAGGGCCCAATGCCAAGGAATATAATTGATTGTATGCCTTGGGAGATTGTTAGTGGCCTAATAACTTCATCTATTAATTCAATACAAGTACAAAATTAATTGAATACAAATGCATTAACTAATTCAATTACAATTAATTGAAACCTATTCTTACACATTCTTCGAACCACTTTGGAAACAAATTTTATTGTCTTTGCTCTAGATCAGTATCAGTAACATGTTCTCTCTAAAGCTCAGTCGTACGCTCACTTGCATAAGATGAGATATGTTATATGTAACTTACATTTATGTACTAACGTAGTAGTGCAATGATTTTGATAAACTTACTTAAAATATGGCAATGTCTCATCGCAGTTGTTGAGCACGGTATAGTGGGTTTTTTTTAAAGTTTTCAAGATGATACCATTCATATATACGGGCACCTATTGGCCGCACATTCTGATTAAACACTACAAGGCCAGTTCGTCGCTACCCTGGACATCTATCAGAATTTTGATCTTCATGATTAAACCTTGTCTCAATATCTTCAAGATGCATAGAGCAAAACGTAAGACTTTCAGCATCAACATAAGCTTCAGTAATTAACCTTTCCGATCGTGCTTTGTTATGCACATATTGCTTCAATATGTACAAATATTTATTTTAATAATTAATCAGTTATAAATTAAAATAGTTAGGAGGGATAAATAAAATAATTCTTAAAATTTAATGTACCTTTCTATTGGATACATCCAACGTTATTGGACAGGTCCGCTAATTTTTGCCTCGTGCGGTAAATGCACAACTAAGTGGACCATAACATTAAAGAAAACTGGAGGGAAAATCTGTTCCAACTTGCAAAGGATCATGAGAATGTCCCTTTTGAGCTTTTCTAGTACTTCCAATTTTAACATCTTCGCACTTAATTCTATAAAGAAGCAGCCCAACTCAATCAATGTCGTTGATATGTCATCGGTGAGATATTCACGTATTGTAACCGGAAGAAGTCATTGTAAAATGACATGGCAGTCATGGCTCTTCAATCCAGATATTTTTCCATCTTTAACATTTACACACCGAGATATATTTGATGCGTATCCATCTGGGAACTTCACCGATTTAAACTAGTCGCAAATCCTCATTCGCTCGTCGAATGATAACGTATAGCATGCAGGAGGCATGATATATTTATCAACGCTACGTATTAGGTGCAACTCTTTTCGTATTCCCAGCTCCTGCAAGTCCAACCAGGCTTTAACAGTATCCTTCGACTTTCCTTCAATGTTCGTTAAAGTTTCCAGCACATTATTACAGATGTTCTTCTCGATGTGCATAAAATCTAAATTGTGCCTCAACTTAAGGGTACCCCAGTACGAAAAATAAAAAAATATGCTCTTCTTCGTCCAATTTAACTCCACATTAGTATGTTTCCTCTTTTTAGTACCCAGTCTCTTCCCAAACATCACTAGTTGGATGAGTGCCAATTGCACTAACATGTCTTTCCCAAACAACAATGGAGGTGACAATCTGCACTCAAATTTTCCATCAAATAGATGCTTCTGCCGATTTCGCTAGTCATGTGATGGCAGTAGAAAACGACGATGGTACATGTAGCATATCTTATTTCCATTGGACAAATGTAGGGAACATACATCTTTATTGCAAACCGAACATGCTAGATATCCCTTAGTGCTCTACCTAGACAAGTTCTCGTATGCTAGAAAGTCATTTATAGTCCATAATAATGTTGCATGTAATTGAAATGTCTCATTATTAGAGACGTTGTATGCCTTCACCCCAACCTCCCATAATTCCTTCAACTCGTCTACTAAAGGATGCAAGTACACATCAATTTTATTACCAAGAGACTTCGACCCTGGAATAAGCAATGACATAAAGATAAATGGTTCTTTCATACATTTCCACGGTGGCAAATTATATGGCACAAGCAACACCAGCTACATGCTGTAAGCATTACTTATGTCACCAAACGGATTGAAACCATCGTTAGCCAGCCCAAGGCGTACATTACGTGGCTCATTTGCAAATCATTCGTGATTTTTATCAAACTCAGCTTAATTTTGAGAATTTTTCGGATGCTTACATACATTTTTCTCAGCAACACGCTTCTCCTTATACCTCCGCATCTCTTCTGCCATCTTTTGAGAGATGTACAACCTTTGTAGCCTCGATTTTAAGGAAAAATATCTCAGCACCTTGTGCAAAATTGTCTTGCTCTTTCTTTCATTCAGCTTGTACCTGGATTCGTGGCATATCGTACATTCCATACATTGTTCAATCTCCTTCCAAAATAACATGCAATCATTTTTGCAAGCATGTATGGGAATATACCCGAGGCCCAAATCTCTTAATATTCTTTTCACCTTATAATATGATTTTGAAAGGGTCTCCCAATAGGAAGTTTTGTTTTAATCAATTTAATGACCATATTAAATGATTTGTTACTCCATCGTTTGATGGTTTTAATATGAAGGCGTTTCAAGAGAAAATCCAGTTTTGAAAACTTATCACAACCCAGATATAACGGTTGCCTTGCTTCCCTCAACAAAGACTCAAACGCTTCCGATTGTCTTGTGTCACTCTTATGACTACGAGCCCCAATTGTAGCCACTTGCAAGTTTGTCAGCATTTGTGGCAAGCCTTCGTAACCAACCTTAACATTATCACCTAAGTCATCATCGTCGTCTTCTTCTTCATCCTCAAATACCATTAGTACGTCACGATGTTTCCCATGAAATTCCCAACATGTATACCTCTTCTCCATCTCGTGTAGGAGTAGGTGCTCTTTGGTCTTATTTATGTGCATATAATCCCTATTATTGCACCTCCTACTTGGACATCCTATCTTATTGCTCCCATTTGTAGATGCAGGAACACATTTGCAGATGCAGGAGCAAACTCAATAAAATCTTTGATCCCCTTCACATACCCTAGCAAATGCTTGCCCCTCAAGTCCGTCCAACTCTTATCCATTTTCGTCTACCTAATACAAGTAAAAAATGTTGCTCATTATAAATATGAAACATAAATCCTAGCACCTCCAACTTCTCTCTAAAGGGTAAGGTGGTCCTACCCCATTCATGAATGCACAATCTACATTGTAATTAGTAGCAAATAAAATGCTTGATTCCACTCGGAGAAAATTTTGGCAGCATCTCCCCATGGTTCTCCAAGTATACGAGATAGACGTTACCACGCCTAAATATATACCTAGAGAACAATAGGAGATCGTGCTGAAATTTTCTTATAGTGAAATATTCAAGCATGCGCTATTGATTGCAATGCAGATTTATGCATTCCCAAACTGCCCTACTCTAGGTAATTCAAGAATCGATTTTCATACACACAAGCCCAATCGTGAATAAATTTTGCAACAAGATTCACATGTGATGAAAATGACTCACGAACAGGGCTAGGCTTACATGAATGCAATCCCTAACTTACAAAAATAGTCCCAATTTTTTTTTTCACGAACTAATCCCTTAAAAAAAAATTCAAATAAAACGGTAAGGTTTTTCACAAATCAAGTTTGAAGTGTAGCATAATATAAGCAAGGGTGGAGTTCTCTCCCCCCCCCCCCCCCCAAATTTGCAAAAAGAAATAAAAAATTTACATGTAAATTAACTTGCAGCTCAAACTACATTCAACTCAGTTTTACACGGAAAGAAGATATACTAAACCCTTTTGCTAAATATCATAATCCTCTTTTATAATTTTTTATTTTTATTTATTTTATTACTATTTTTTTTTTGGTGAAGTTGCTTTAAAACATAATCGAAGAGTTTAACTCTAAACATGTAGAACCTACCAATTACAGAGTAATTCAAATCCTATAACTGATTTTCTGATTTATTTGTGCATTGTCTATACTATATCTATACACACACATATATACACATATACATATGCATATGAATGCAAAAGGAGCTTGCATGCTTTGAATTACAGGAACATCACATTGAATGGATATGAATCTATATTAACTATCTTATCAATTAATCAATAGTTACGCACATATGCTATAAATCACTCTTGTTTGTGGGCCCAGTCCTCTTAGGAAAGAGCTTCATTGCACTGTTTTATCAATGTATAAGCTAACTAATCACCAGAATCTTCTTAATTGGTTGTATTATAGTTATCCTTGTGTATAATACATCTTGCCACCACAGCCTTACCTACCTACTTCTATGCTTCTACCAACTAAAAGGCATAATCAGTGCAAAAATCTCCCGTCAACTATAAAGTTTACAGAATATTAAATATCTGTAATCTTATATCTATATTGAAATATTATTTTCACAATTCAAACTCATCATATTCTTCTAAATTGGTTGTAGTACTATATTTATATATATCCTCATGTATAATAGATCTTTCAATATATCACAAGCTTGCTTGGTAATGGTAGTTGGTGGTTCCAAAGGAGGACAAATGAGGGCCACGCCCTCTTCTCTAAAAAAAAAAAATTGGATATTATATTTTATTACTAATTTTGTTAAATATTTTTAACAAAATAAGACTTATCCCTCTAATTTTTATTTTTGTATATTCATATGAACCCCACTAAGTTTTAACACTTATAATTTGGTCCCTTCTAACCAAAATTTCTCAATCTGCCACCGCTGATATCCTTATCCTGAAAATAAAATGTGCTCTTAATGCAATAATACCCACTACAGGGTACCCAAAGAGAGGTTAGGCCATGCATCCAGATGGTCCAAATGCACACTAGGTGGGGACTACCATTTCTTTTCCACTAGCTATGCTAAAATCTTTTCACTAATTCAAGTGTTACAATGATATCATTCATCTATAGGCATGACTTACATACAGTATTCAACACACAACATTTTTGGCAAGTCAAAATTTTACTAAGAACCTTAGCAATATTTTTTTTTTTGGAATAAAAACCTTAGCAATCATACAAGATTTGTAAAAAATACAAAAAGGAAACCATGAGTCATTGCTCTAACTAAATACAGTGAATCGAGAGAGAGAGAGAGAACAAAGAGAGAGTTACTGTGTTGCTAAAAAAGTCATCATCGCCAATTGGGCCATCCGCCGCCGTCGCCAAATGTGTCGTCTGCCGCCGTCAGGAACCGTGGTTGGGGAGTGAGAGTGACAGATCGAGAAGGACTTTTTAGCGATGCACAGTGCGTGTAGCTAAAAAGTCCTTGTGTGTCGCCTAAAAAACCATAACACGGCGTCGTTCTAGTAATCAAACTATTAGCGACGCTCACATGTGCGTCGCTAACTTTCATGTGTGTCGCTAATAAATCCTTTTCAGTAGCCAAAAGATTCGCGCCTATTTTTTCGCATGGGAAACCCCTTTTGTAACTTTTTAGCGATACACGTGGTGTGCGTCGCGAATAATGGCTTTTTGCGACACTTTATTGGGCATCGCAAATAAGGTGCATCTTAAAAAATATAATTTTTTGCAGTGTTAGTACCTACCCGCAAATCTCATCGCAATGAGAAGATATAAAGCTTGTTTATCAACAAGCACTTTCTTAAGAGTAGATTTGTACAGTATATGCTCACTCTCTATAGATAGATTTGGTGTAAGCTCAAAGTATTTAAGATGAGTAGAACTTTTAAATCTATGTTTAATAGTTAGATCTAAAATCAATAATAAAGATGTAGAAGTGTAAGCTTGTAAAGAGATAGCAATAAATTCTTTATAGAACCTCTATTTATAACCCTCAAAAAAATATGGTCGTTATATTTTAAAATAAAGTCATTCCTCTTTTTTTTTTACTATTTAAAATTTGAATTTCGAAATGCCAGATCGCCGAATTCATCCGACTGAATCATCAATCAGTTGAATAGATCAAGATCTGGTCGACTGATCAAATCAGCTGAATTGTCCAGATGGTTTGAGGGTCCATTGTTCAAAAATAATCAGTCGACTGGTCTTTTAGATCAGTCAGTTGGTTCTAGTGTACACTATTTAGCCTTTGAAAAATAGTCGACTAATTCATCATTAAGTTCGACTGTATTTTTCATGATGTACTTTTATCAAAACCTTTTGATTTTTCAAAACTTAAGGTATGGCAATGTTTTGTTTTGAAAAAACATTTGAGGATAGTTCTTAGTTCATCATTTTAAATAGTAAGAACTTACGACCAATGACCAATCTAATCCAAAATAACTCAAAACCCAAAATAAGGAAAATAAAAGTTTTCTCTTGACTTAAGTCTTGGTATCTTGGGCTTGAGTGTGTCCATTTGCTTGAATCATCATAAAAGTATTCCATTTGATTTGAATTCAGTCTTGAAGCATATACTTGAGTGAAATCTTTTAGCTTGATGGACTTTGTCATCTCTTAGTCGACAATCTTTTTTGACATAAATGACCTATTTGTATTGTCACTTAAATAAAACATTAGTTCACACGGACAGTACCTTGTTATCATCAAAATTACTAAAATTTCCTTGGTTGAAAACCCTTAGGGCTAACACAATCTTTATTCAACGACTTCCCACATGAATTTTCTATTTTTAGAGGTAAATTTGCATTAAATGCAAAAAAAGAAGGATTAATGATCGAAGAACCTAATGTCTCTAGCATCTCACCCTCAAGGTTATTATGAGACTTGTTGCCTAGAAATTTACCCTAGAGGGGGGTGAATAGGGTATTTTGCAAATATTGGTTTCTTTTTTAATCTTTAAAAATGAAAGTTGTAAATACACAATAAATAACTAAGAGAGAGAGCAAACACAATAATTTTACGAGGTTCAAAAAACTTCCTATGTCCTTGACTCAAATATCCCTATTTGAGTTTTTCCACTATTATAACCTCCTTGCAGATGGAGACCAAACATTTACAAATCGAGGACTGCAACTCTCTTATCCCAGCAAAATATACCATTTTGCCTTACCGGATAGCATGTAATCACAACTCTTACCACAATGAGATGATACAAAGACGTTTACCAAATAACACTCTCTTCTTTAGTAGTTTTAGTGCAATAAGGTGCTCACTTTCTATAGATAGATTAAGTATAAGCTCCGAGTATTTAAGATAATAATAACTTTTAGATCTAGATTTGGAAGATGTTAGATCTAAAGTCAATAACAAAGATATGAAAGTGTAAGATTGTAAGTAATGGCTTAGAAATCCCTAGAGAACCTCTATTTATAACCCTTTAAAGTATATATCTGTTACTTTTCAAAAAGAGTCATTTTTTCATTTTTTTTGTTTATTCAAAATTTGAATTTGCGATTACTAGATCGACATAATTAGTCAACTAAATCATCAACCAGTCAACTACAATGAGGACTGGTCAACTGATTAGATCAACAGATTTGTCTAGAGGGTTTGAGGTTCATTTGGTTAAGAACAATCAATCGACTGGTTTTAAGAATCAGTCAATTAGTTCTATTTGTACACTATTTTTGCTTTTGAGAAGTGGTCGACTGATTTGGACAGTGTGCTCAGGCAATTCATCAATTGGTTATCCAGTTGACTAGTTCTATGAATTAATCGATTGGTTTTATTTGTACACTTATTTTGCCTTTAAATGTTAGTCAACTGAATCTCCTTAGAAGTCGACTGATTTGGACAGTGAGTCTTTAAGTTGTTTTGTAAAACATCACTCAATCGACTGGTTCTTAATATCAATTTATTAGTTTAATTAGTGTAACAAATAAGTTTTAAAAATCAATCGATTGGTTCCATGAACTGATCGATTGATTTTTTTTTTATGAACTAATCGACTAATGGAAAGTGAAGAAGATGGTTGAATCCCAAAATCAATAAGGAATCGAAAACTAGTGATTATATGTGTGTGTATTATAAAAGCCCGTATAAGAATGTAATCACCAACCATAGATAAAGTGGCCTTTAATTAAATATGGGTCTTTGATTTTACAGTGAAGAAAGAGAAAAGATATGAGTTTTGTTTAAAATATAACAATTAAAAAAAATTAAAATATAAGATTAGCTATGGTAGAGTATAAGGATAATAAGATAATTTTAATTCATTCATAACAATATCAAAAGACCAACTCACAGAAAATATTAGTATAATTTTCGTAACCACAAAGGTCAATGTGGTATTGATAAATCTTGAGTGAGATTACTGATAAATCTTAAGTAAGGTAATCTAATTTATCCTTTATATTATAACAATTAGATGATATCAATTATATTCACGCGTTAGGTTTTAATATACATTATTATGAAATTTTTTTGGTATAATTTTATTATTAGATTTTTTTTCTTTAAAAAAAATGTTACTATAAACTGAGTTGATATAAGACCAAATATTTTAATCATTCAATAATTTTAAAATAATAAATAAAAATTTAATTCATAAATCATTTAATAATTAAAACAATACTGTGATATAAACTAAAGTTTATAGCAACGTTGTAATACTGTGTATCACTTAAATGGTCCGCTGACCAACCAATATGAAAATGCCATGTCACTGACAAAACTATGTTCGAGCCCAAATCTTGTGCACTGTAGCATTGCCCAATTGCTACTCCAGCCAGCAACTTGAGGTCATGACTCACGACCGCCAGCCACTCGGATTTCTGGTGACGGTGCGCTTTCCGAAATCATCTCTGTCTCGGATCGCTGACGTGTACGGCCGCGATTCAACTCACTAGTGTACTAGATTCGACTCCGCGTCTTTATAATCTCTCGCCTCTCCGCCCAAATTTTTCCATCGTTTCTGTTTCGTTCACTCTGTATTTGTTTCAGCTTCTTATTTCCTGGCTTTAAATTCGATCTCTAGCCATTGAATAATATTATCAAAGGTCACGATCAGAAACTCCGTCAATCAGATCCGACATCACGATCCGATTTCCATAGAACATTCAAATCAAATCTTATCGGATAAATTCTCAGATCTAGGCCAAAAATATACTAACCCTAAATTGAAATTTCGTACTTCTCTCGACAAGATCTGTGTATAATTCTTCTGTATCTGTGTGTGTGTGTATATATATCGGTATATAGAAGATTTTATTTCCATATGCTTGTAGCTGATTTGAATCGATCTGTATTTAACAATCGAGAACAAACGCTAGTAATGGGCAGAGACGAATGTCAGTCAGTCGAAGACGTAGAGGAAGGCGAAATTTCTGATTCGGCTTCTGTTGAAGAGATCAGTGAAGAGGACTTTAATAAGCAGGAAGCAAAGGTTTCGAATTCGAATTCCGACCCGAAGCCTAGGGTTTGGACGATGCGTGATCTGTATAAGTATTCGATTTCGCCTAATTATGCTTCTGGTTTGTACAATTTTGCGTGGGCACAAGCCGTGCAGAATAAGCCTCTGGATGAGATTATGGTGGAGTTCAAACCTAATGAGAACTCGAACTCGAACTTGAAGCGATCTTCATCTTCAGAAGATAATAAGAACAATACTAGTAGTTCAAATTCTTCCTCCAAGGAAATGGGTAATAAGGTTATAATTGATGTGAGTGGTGATGAGACTGATGATGTTAAGATGGAGGATGTGGCCGGAGGGGAGAAGGAGGAGGGGGAATTGGAGGAGGGTGAGATTGATTTGGATTCAGATGTGGTTGTGGAGAGGGTCGAAGATGGGGTATCAAGTGATAATGATTTTGATGTTAATAAATCAAGCACTGATTTGAGAGAAAAGGAGATGGAGAAGCAGGTTAACTCCATTCGTGAAGAACTCGAGTCTCTGACTCTAAATAATGCTGAGAAGTAAGTTGATTGTTTTTGGTTGATTTCTGAGTGGTATGATAAATGAAGATTGCACAATTGCAATTCTTTCGTGAAGTTATTGACAAAATGGGTCATAATGGATTGATGTTGATTTGTTTGTTGTAGATCATATGATGAAGTATGTTCACGACTGCAAAATTTATTGGACAGCTTGCGAGAAGTGGCTTGGGAAATTTCTGTTCCTAATAAGGATGCTCTCATTCAAATGTCATTTGCGGCTATTCAATCTGTTAATTCTGTAAGATGCCCAAAACTCTCTTCAGTTCACTTGCATTTCCTCAATTTCTAATGATTACCAATTGGCGAGTTGAAATGAAATCATTCTAAAGTTTAAAACTTAATTCCTTGCAGGTTTTCCGCTCCATGACCCAAAATCAAAAGGAACCGAATTGGAATATTTTATTAAGGTTTTTGTTGTGTTCATTGCATTGTTTTTTTGTCTCCCCTGATGGCTGATGCTATGGATGGGTTACTTATCCCTTCTGTTCTAAATTTGGTTACAGGTTGCTTGCTCATGTAACAAATCAAAATCCTCGTATTTTTTCCCCTGAGCAGTTGAAAGAGGTGTGATTTTTGTACAACTTATTAGTTTAGGGAGAATGTATTGTAGTCATGGAAACTTAACATGGTTTTTGTTGTCACAGATTGAGGTCATGATCACATCACTGGATTCTTCTAATGTTTTGTCCCCTACTAAAGACAGTGATAAGGAGGAGATACAGTTCACCGAGAGAGTGAATCAGAATGATTCTGATGCTTCAGCTGAAAATGCTACTCGTGATTTGGCCTCTTCAAAGAAGTGTGTAATAGACTCTGTGTCTATTGAATCTTTGGAACAGAATGATCCCAATGTTTCAGTGGAATCTTTGAAATTAGGACTTGGTAGTTCTAAGAGTAGAGGGATATTGCTTCCCCTGCTAGACCTTCACAAAGATCATGATGCAGACAGTCTGCCGTCTCCCACTCGGGAAGGCCCCCCTTGTCTTCCTGTAAATAAAGCATTGGCTTGTGGAGATGGCATGATGAAACCAGAGTTCCCTACACCAAGGGCCGCTCTTGAGACAGATAATACTGCAATGCATCCTTATGAAACTGATGCTGTCAAAGCTGTTTCTACCTACCAGCAAAAGTTTGGTCGAAGTTCATTCCTTTTGAAGGACAGACTCCCGAGCCCAACCCCTTCAGAAGAATGTGATGACGGTGCTGGTGATACTAGTGGGGAGGTTTCCAGTGCTTCGGCTGTTGGTAATTCCAACACTGTAAATGCACCCATTTTGGCACCACCAAGTGTTTCTTTCGTTTCCCACATGGACATTTCCAGTGTGCAAGGATTGATTAGTGCTAGGAACACTGGCCTTCTAAGTTCTGTCTCTAATCCTGCATTAAGAGCTACAGCGAAGAGTAGAGACCCTAGGCTTCGGTTGGCCAATTCTAATGTGGGTGCTTTGGATCTCAACCAATGCCCCTTGACTGGGGTAAATAATGAATCTAAAGTGGAGCCCCTTGGTGGAACAATAAGCTCAAGGAAGCAGAAGATTATTGAGGAGCCTCTTTTGGATGGTCCAGCACTGAAAAGACCGAGGAATGGGTTGACAGATTCTGGGGTGGGGAGGGATGTGCAAACAGTTTCTGGTAGTGGTGGCTGGTTAGAGGATAGAGGCACAGTTGGACCTCAGTTTTTAAGCAGAAACCAGGCTGTAGAGGACACTGGAAATGTTCCCATGAAATTGGAAAATGAAGTAACTTGCTCTGGCACTAGCAGCAGTGTACCCAATGTAACAATTAATGGAAATGAAGAACCGTTACCAGTAACAAGTTCCAGCACCACGGCTTCCTTGCAGTCTCTATTAAAAGATATTGCAATAAATCCAGCCATGTTGATGAATATAATTAAGATGGAACAACAGAAATCTGTTGATCCTGCAAAAATTACATCACAACCTCCAAGTTCGAATTCAATACTGGGAGCAGTTCCGTCAATGAATGTTGTTCCTCCAAAGCCCTCGGTGCTTGGACAGAGATCAGCAGGAATTCTTCTGACTCCATCCCAAACAGCGTCACTGGTGAGAAACCTTTGAAAGAATACATAATGATATGTTATGATGCACATTCTTCTTAAATTAATTCATGTGATTGTTTTTGTGATGGACTTTGTTTCTTTTCTGTTTTGTGCAACTCGGTACTTTTCCTCATTTTTTTTGTTGCCGGCTGATAAGTATAGGTTGCCTTCAAAATGCAGTTTTGATAATTAGTAGCCATTATGTGGATTTGAGCCTTGAATATTTAGTCCGGACAATATTTGGGTAAACTTGGTTTTTCATGTCAATTTGGTAGGCATGATGTTAGTTTGGTTATGTTGAGAGCTTAATATACATTGTTGGCCCATTCTCTAGCAGCTTAAGCTTTTGGAGCAATTGGTGATCTAACATGGTATCAGAGCGTTGGTTATGAGAAGTCTTGGGTTTAAGTCTCTCTATTTGTATTTATTTTCCGTTTACATTTGCACTCTCTTCTCTATTTGTCTGGTTTCGTTGTCTTTTCACGTGCGAGCCCGGGGTCACACGTGAGAGGTAATGTTGAGAGCTTGATATATATTGTTGGTTCATTCTCAAACAGTTTAAGCTTTTGGAGCAATTGGTGATATAACAGGTTATTTGATATTGAAATAAGCATTCATTTTATTTAATATTTATTTGAATATGCTACCTAAGAAAGAGTGTCTTAATTATAATTGGCATTGCTTAGATTTAGTAGTCGCATTCTTATCCCTTACCTCTTGGGCAAAATTAAATGGAATGAGGGAGAGATTTTTGCTTGTAATATTAAATATGATAACATATTGAAATTTAAATTTGTACGACTCTTTTGGGCTTGCACTTTTCTGTTCCTAGATCAATTTGTTTTCTTGAGATTAAAACTTTTGAGAATGTCTAATGATTTACAGAACGTGCAAGATGAGCTGGGAAAGATCCGCATGAAACCTCGTGACCCTCGCCGTGTTCTCCATAATAATACATTTCAAAAGGATGGGAGTATGGGATCTGATCAGTTCAAAACTAGTGGAGCTCCCACAGCAAGCTCTCAGGGGATAAAGGTTAGCTTGAATACCCAAAAGCAAGAGGATCAGTCAGATAAAATGTCCATACCTTCTCAATCCATTGCACCTCCAGATATTGCTCGGCAATTCACCAAGAATCTGAAAAATATTGCGGATATTATCTCTGTTTCTCAAGCACCTTTGACTACAGCAGTTCCTCAGATTCCTTCTTCGCAGCCTGTGCAAAGTCATTCAAGTAGGGTGGATGTAAAGAGTGTAGTTTCAGAGATGGGTGACCTGCAGAGTGGGACTGGCTCTTCATCTGAAGAAATTGCTTCAGGTCCTCAATCACAGAATGGTTGGGGAGATGTTGAGCATCTGTTTGAAGGATTTGACGACCAGCAAAAAGCTGCCATACACAGAGAGCGAGCAAGGAGGATTGATGAACAGAATAAAATGTTTGCTGTCCGCAAGCTCTGCCTTGTCCTGGACCTAGATCACACTCTCCTTAATTCGGCAAAGGTACTATCACTACAATCATTCCTTGGCGCTTGGTATAACTTTTTGTTTCTGATCCATGTTAGAGAATGTCTATGCTGTAATTTTTTTAAACATATATCCATGCTTTCAGTTTGTTGAAGTAGACCTAGTGCACGATGAAATCTTGAGAAAGAAAGAGGAACAAGATCGTGAGAAACCACAAAGGCAGCTCTTCCGGTTTCCTCATATGGGAATGTGGACAAAATTACGCCCTGGGATCTGGAATTTTTTGGAAAAGGTATTTGTAAGTTTTGTTATTCTTCTCCTAAATCAATTTGTACTTGACTGTATTGTAATGCTCTCAATGCATTCCCTTCTTCAATTTTAGGCCAGTAAGCTTTTTGAATTGCATCTTTACACAATGGGGAACAAGCTGTATGCTACGGAGATGGCAAAAGTGCTTGATCCAAAAGGGATTTTGTTTGCTGGACGAGTTATCTCTAGAGGTGATGATGGGGATCTTCTTGATGGTGATGAGAGGGTTCCCAAGAGTAAGGATTTGGAAGGGGTCTTGGGTATGGAATCAGCTGTGGTAATAATAGATGATTCGGTTAGAGTCTGGCCACATAACAAGTTGAATTTGATAGTTGTAGAAAGGTAAGTATGCCTTTGATTTCAAATGTCTAAAATATCGAACTTTCTTTCTGCTTGTATAGTATGTGGTGAGGCATTGTCCTTCTATCTGTGTTCTTATCCTCAACTATGTGTTTTGCAGGTATATTTATTTTCCTTGTAGTAGACGCCAATTTGGGCTTCCTGGCCCTTCTCTCCTTGAGATTGATCATGATGAGAGACCAGAAGATGGGACTTTGGCGTCGTCTTTGGCGGTGAGATTGTGATTTAGCTTGCCATGGTTTTTTTTTAATTAAAAAAATTGACCCTTCCCTCCCTGATTATTTGTTTGTTGTCTCGGAAATAGGTCATTGAGAGAATACATCAAAACTTCTTTTCACATCAATCATTGGATGAAGTGGATGTTAGAAATATCCTAGCCTCAGAGCAACGGAAGATTCTGGCTGGTTGCCGTATTGTATTCAGTAGGGTGTTTCCGGTTGGCGAAGCCAATCCCCACTTACATCCATTGTGGCAGACTGCTGAACAGTTTGGTGCTGTGTGCACCAACCAGATTGATGAACAGGTCACCCACGTAGTTGCCAATTCTCTTGGGACTGATAAGGTATTGTTGCCAATTTGATATGTGCCTTCTAAAAGACTCATCTGGAATTTATATATTATATGGCCTGGTGCAACTGTGCGAGAAGGATCTTTCTTGAATTTTTTGAAGATGACAAATCTTAGGGACGTGCAAAATTGCACGCAAGAGGACATCTTAATAGTATGTTGCTTGCTGCACATGTTGGGGGGGGGGGGGGGGGGGGGGGGGGGGCGGGGGTTCAGGCATCATTCTTTTTTTCTTTTCTTTTTTTATAGTTTCTGCTAGGAGTTTCTCTTGATTTGGGAGCAATCTATTCAGTCACTTCCTTGAACCTCTGTAATGGACTTGTCTGGTTATACCAGACTAGGCTAGGAAATCATTAATAGGACAATTGAATCCTTGTGAATCTTGTGATCTTATATTCAATCTGAAATTGTCCTAGATAGGCTCTGTTTTACTTAGCGAGAAGCCTTCATCAAAGCTTAGATTTCTTTATGTTTGATTGAAGCCTGATTTCAGTTTTTCTTTTTGCAGGTGAATTGGGCTCTTTCCACTGGAAAATTTGTTGTACATCCTGGCTGGTAAGAACTGCCTCTAGGTTTCAATTTGGTAAAATTTTTTTATAGAAATTTTATTGCATTTGGATTTGACATGTTTATTATTTTTCTAATATAAATATATAAACATACATATATACAGGGTGGAAGCATCAGCTTTGCTTTACCGGAGAGCCAATGAGCATGATTTTGCCATTAAACCATAATCAACACCCTCCCCAACTGGTAAACCCCAAGTTTATGACCTGATAAAGCATAAAATTAAGTATCAATTGAAGTTGGGGAAGGTTCCACCAGGTCATACTTTGGCTAGACCTGTGACAGTTTTGCTGATTAACTCACCCATCTGGTGGTTTGGTGGGTTGCACTACTACTATATGGCCAATTGACGAATAGGAGTTTCCGGTGATAAGATTTATCCCAGCTCTGAAATTTAAAAAGTTTCCCATGGCTGGATTAGGCTTTATTAAGGGGGAAAAATGAGTGGATACTGGAGAGGTAGTTGGCCTGGGTGGGAACTGGGAATGGAGCAGCTTTGTGCAAGCCTAGCCTGCCTTTAGCAGCATGGTGGTCTGATGAAATTGGCTTGGCAAGTTCTGCTGAATCGGAAGTAAAATTTCCAGCAGTTATAAGCACTTTCCCAATGAGTAACGATAGATGAACTTAAAAATGTATAATTGTGAAAACCCAAGTGCTAAATTAAAAGATTAATTGATACTAACAGTGAGAAACTGAAAGTTCAATAGGGGTGAGAAAACTGGCGGGAAAATGAAGATGATAATTTTATGGAATGAGATGATAACAGAGAGATTTTACTTTTCCAGAAAAAATAAGTTATTTTTAATTGTTCCTACCCAAAAACATGTATTCGGAAGAGAGAATTCATTACAATCTTTTCTTTCTTTGGTTTTTTCCTTTTTTGTTTTTTTTGGTTTTGATGATGATTGATTGGGGAGGATTCATTAGGTTTGAGATTATAAAATTTATTGGCGATGGCTAGGAATTATTTTGAAAATGCAGGCCTCAGTAAATGTCTACAACTCAGTCAAGTTTCCTTTTTTATTTTGGTAAAACTTTTGTTATGGATGGTCTATTTGAAGCCGAAGCGAATATCGAAGAATAGAAACGGTCCCAATGACTCATCGTACATTGGCAGTACGTTTCTCATGGCGATTGGCTTTTAGGGGCCCTTCCATTTCTCCACCAAGCCATAGCCTTCCATTTCCTTTATTTGCCAATGAAAGTGAAAGCGATTGTCAAAACAAGTTAAAATATCAACCCCAATAGAGGTAGGGGACCAATTAAATGTGAAAAACAAGGCCTTGGAGATTTCTTTCCCAAGTTTGTGAGACTAATTAACCTGACTTCTCTCTCTTCTTCTTTTTTAATAAAAAAAAAAAAAAAAACCACAATGTTTATTGAAAACTCAATAATCTTTTGTACAATAATTTACTCTTAAATATATCCATCAAAATCCCAAAATAATTGTGTTGTAATTACTTTTTTGAACCGGTTATTCAAAATGTTTGTTTAGGTTTTTAAAAACAAATTTTTAATTCAAAACACGGAATATGGGTTTGGAAACTATTAATTTTAATTTTTTTTAATTTAAATTATCATATTCAAATGTATTTTTATAATTTTTAAAATATTAATTACAAAATTTTTAAAATTTTTTTTAAAAAAAGTATTACTAAATTATTATCTAAGCAGCCCTATATTCCGACTTGCACCACCAAATGCTTAAAAAATGAGATTAGAGTTTTATCATTTTTTTTTCCTTCCCCTCTCTCTCTCTCTCTCTCTCTGTCTCTCTCTCTTCTAAAGCATAGAAGATGTGTCAATATACTAAGAAACAATTAGTTATCAAACTTATCAATATCTCATGATTACTTTTGAATTGTTGACTCAACTTGAATTGGTGACTTAAAAGAAGTAAGAGGAACGTTTTGTCTCATAATTTTTTTTTGTGTAACACAACTGTTCACGTTTGAGTGTGATGGGTACGAGTCATATACTTCTATGAATAATTGTGCTAATTGTATTATAAAACAAAATAATAATAAGGTCAATCAGAACTTATAAATTGCAAAAATTTTGTTTAGTAAGTAAAATTGATTATATCCATTTTTTATAATTAAAAAAAAAAAAAAAAGTTATGCGTGAAATGTGATTTAGGTTAGCACATTAAAAAAATTATATATTAATTGGATGGATGGATGCCAACGAGGGCCCTTAAACTATCAAAAAAAACAACAGATCCAAGTTTAAGTTTATTCAAAGGGAAATGAATGCTAAAAATCAGGAAGTGGTTGGAAAAGAATAAATTGGTAAGTTGGAATTTAAAAATGTGGTTGCTCATCCTCCGTCCAAGTTGTATCCATAAAAGGTAGGAAACCTTTGTTTATGGAGGAGTCCTTGAAATATTTAAAACTCAAATCTCTGTTAATGCCTAATGGAGAAGGACAGCAGCCATACACTTGACCACGCTTCTTCCAATTCATGGTGGTGGAATAGCCATAACCGCCCACATGATCATCAATCTCAATGGCTTCAGGCTACTTTATCAGGTCCCTCTCTCTTTCTCTGTGTTTTCCAGATTTGGGATTATGATTTAAGAGTTAAGACATGCTCTTATTGTAGATGGTGATTCAATATTCTTGTTTTCTGTCTCCGTTTAAAAGGCACACTGGGTAATTTCTTGTCAAAGAATGGTTAAAGGCAAAATTATCATCTTCTTGTGATCTCTCTCACACACCAATTCATGCTTTCTTCCAACTTTGTTATTTGGGGGAAACGGAATGGAATTCCTGACTTTCCTTCTTACTGCTATTGCTTGGATGACGTTTTCAAACAAATTAAAAACACTTGACCCATAACACACAGCGCCCGGGGAAAGATAATCAAAATTAGTCTATTATGTTTTCTGATTCATTCTACACAAACAAAACTATAAGGAATATATAGGAAATGCTTTTTCTAATTAGATTGGATTGCAAGTAAAAATGGTTATGGTTATGGTTATATATTGTTGTATACAAGTACTTATGAGAAGAGTTATATTTGGCACTAGTTTGGAACTACAAGTATAGAAGTACATATTAAGTATATAGGAAATACTTTCTTTT
This sequence comes from Nyssa sinensis, assembly GCA_008638375.1. Taxonomy (NCBI): domain Eukaryota; kingdom Viridiplantae; phylum Streptophyta; class Magnoliopsida; order Cornales; family Nyssaceae; genus Nyssa; species Nyssa sinensis. Next base: position 26,262,512 of record CM018044.1, on the reverse strand, counting down.
TTTTTTTTGTGTTCGTTTGGATAAATTGAGAATAAGTTTAATTTGAATTAAGTTACTGTTTGAATAAGTAGTGGTGAAAAAGTGTTGATTGAATTAAGTTATTTAGTATTTGGATTACCTTTTGAAATCATTACTAGGGTTAAGAAGTAAAACCAAACATATATATATATACATATATATATATATATACACCTCTGGAAGTATGACTAGATACAGTTTTGTCCCAATAATAATTGAGTTTGTTTACACTTGATTGTGAAGTGAAAACTAATTACTAACAAAATTCAAAGCTTGCAGAGTTGGAGGAGAAGACAAAGATGATAGTAAAATCCATAGAGGATGATGGAGATTCATTTGCTAAGAGAGCGGAGATGTACTACAAGAAGAGACCTCAACTCATTCATTTGGTGGAAGACCTCCATAGATCCTACCGCTCTTTAGCTCTCAACTACAACCACCTGCTCATCATCACATCTCATCATTCAAAGATTAAGAAAGAAGAAATCAAGGAAAACTGCAACAGCTTAGAGTGGAACCAACTGAGGGAAAAGGTGTCAAAACTGATGGAGGATCATTTGCAGCAGCAGGCTGAGTTGATAAGGAGAAATTATGAGAAGAGAAAAGCCATCAAGGATCTGCATTTTCACCTTTACAAGCTAATGGATGAGAAGAGGGCTTTGGAGACTTGTCTCTCACGCTATAAACTTGATATGAAGCAAAACAAGTCTCACATATGAGAGAACGTCAGGTTATATATTCTTATTTTATCAACCACCTTCTCTCATATTTTGAGTTGGAAACACTATTTATTCCCTCTAATCATTTAAAACCCATCTTGGATTTCATCTTTATTTGAGGAAGAAAAATTAGATGCTATCTCAACTGAAAGACATTACTCGGACCGTAAAATATGAGAGAACGTCAGGTTATATATTTTTATTTTGTAAAAGAATTCATTGGTCCATCTTTAGAAAACCCATAAATGTTTTATTTTATTTTATGAATGGCCTGTGCAAATATGAGTCAAGAAACTCACAAGACTATAGAAATTCGTACTAAAATTACCTTCAAAAACACAATTTGAAATTGATACTAAAAAATTACCCCCAAAAAAAACACAGTGAGGATTTGATTGACACGTGGAATCAAAATTTTGAGTTCTAAGCCGAATACTGATTATCAACTGTTAATAAACAATCCGAGTCCGAGTATGGTTTTCAGGTTTGTTTATGGATATGCAAATTGGGAGGAAATCAAAAGGAGTTCACACATAGTAGCAAATTAGCGAATATGTTAAATAATCCAACGATGGCAGTGCATTTAAGAAGGCTAGGAAAATTTTGATGCGAAAATTTAATCTATTTTAGATACCAAGCACAACCCATTATAAAGATCTGATATTTCATGACACATGCAAGAGAGAGACTATATTAGTGAAGTGATTTTTCAAGGGAGGCAAATCCAAATTTTCATTTATAATAATAGTTGGGTGCTTGATAAAATGAGAAGTTTGTGTGATGGGGAAATTTTGTGACATGGTGTGATGCGGTTTGCAACAAACTATATTCCATTGGACAGTTTGTATCAGAATATAGGAAGGTGAAATATGTTTTTCACTCAAGAAGAATGAATTAGTCATTATTTGAGTTGTACAAATATTGTTCAATATATTGAAAGTTTAATAATTTTTGGCAAAAGGTGGTGGAAATATGTGCAAGTTATAAAAGATGTTGTTGCAAAATCAAGTCGATACAATAAATGGGTTCTCAAAATAATTGATAAGCGATGGACAAACACAATTCGATTATAATTAATGTTTAGGGATGCAAAACAAAGTGGATTTATTAATAAATTTTGTAAGAAAAATTAGTAAATTTATTTTGGTAATTCTTTTTCAAAAGGTTGTAATTCTTTAGACATATGATTGTTGAGTCATGTTTGAGTCAAGTAGATTATTGCTAGTCATGAAGTGAAAACTCAAGAAACCTCATGACTACATTAACGTATGAAGAAGTGCAATTCAAGGTATGTGTTTATGCATATCACACATTACATTTAGGCACTACACCTTAAGACTATTTTTGAGTTTAAATATGAGGCTTATAATGATTTAAATGACCTTAAGTATATGTCACACCCCGAATTTCCGACGAACCCGGGGCGCGAGTAACGAGACAGAAAGTGAAATAAATAAAAGGACAAAAGTAATTAAATTCACTAAACATGCATCCATCATCATCCATACATAAGGTAACACCGAATACATTGTTCATCAGTCATTCGGGCTTAAGCCCTTACATAACAAAATACAAGTCTCATGGGTCACAAATACATCACGTGCTTCGCCCTCTCAGGGCATCACTAAGTCTCATGTGGCTGGAGGATCCTCATCTGAAAATGTTGCCCACGAATGGGTCAGCACAACTGCTGGTATGATGAAGTGCTAATGCCAGAAATAAAGCTAAGGCGTGGCATGTGCAAAGTGTACATTTATTTCTAAATGACATTCAAGCATCGCAGTAGTATATATGAATAGTATGCGTGACACACCCATGCACAACTCTATGCCACACCCATGTCTCGTTTACGGGTACTCCCCGATGGCTACGGAGTACCAATGCAATGGCCAATTTTGGGTTTTTCACCACAGGATCTACACCCTCATAATGCAAAGCACCACGTGCTTACCCACGCCATGTTCTCAAAGGATTCATCATATGCCAATATGCCAATGCAATCTCAATGATACATGGTTTCCACAATATAGCATGCTCGAGACAATAATACATAAATCACCCAACTGATTCCACATGCAAGCATATCTCGTAAAATCAACATATACACATGTCATGAGTCACATTCATCATTCACTAAATATCCATAAGGTACAAGTAACATGTAATCATGTGAACCACCAATTCCAAATAAATAGGTAAACACATTACAGGTAAACACATACAGCATTCAATCATTCACAAATATTCCTAACTTAACTTCATTTCTAACACTAGCAAAACACCATACCTGATGGGTTGGTATCAACCCTAGAAGATCGTGAACTATATGTAACTGAACAGACGGATGAAAATGTAAGAGATCAGATCGCCTCCTCCTGTCCTGTCAGTGTCCCTAAAAGTAGGAATTACAATTCAGTCCATTGTTGTTTGAATGTATGCTATTCATCAAATTTTATGTCTTTAAATTCATAGGTTTCTATTCTGCTAAATTAAACTCTACCATTGGTTTTAGAACGTTTAAGAAAGTAAGTCTAGGTTTTCGTAGAACTCAATTCGGACACCGGGGTTCAAAAGGGCAAAACAGTCATTTTGCACTTTACATGTGTCCTTACACTTCGTGACCTCTTTTCACAAATCGGACTCCACGGTTGAGTCCGAAATGTTCGAGATAATAAAATTCCACTATTTGTTTACCTAATTCGGAGTTCGTTTGACTGTGTTTCAATCTAGGGGCATTTTGGTAATTTTAAGGGTTACTACGGGTCTTTTATTTTTCGGGACCCTGTCTCGTAAAACGGACCTCACCATTGATCTCAGAATGGTCGAGATAGTCAAAATACACCTATGACTTGTCCCATTTGGACTCCGGGATATTTTTGAATATTTAATTAATTAAATTAATTAAATTAATTAATTAATTAATTAATTTAATTAATATTTTATTAATAATTTAATCAGGTGGGTCAAAGTGCAATTTCTAACAGTTGGGGGGTCAATTCGTAATTTCTGAAAGTTCAGGTTAAGGTTCAAATTCAAAAGGTTCAAATTCAAAGGTTTAAATTCTAAAAGGTTCAAATTCATTTAATTTAAAACAATGGCTGGCACGTGGCAGGGGCGACCCGTACCCGCCCGAACCGGACCCGGATCCGACCCGAGAACCGACCCGACACCCCACCTTCTTCCCCGATTCTCCGGTGAAGCAGCGGTAGGGTTCCGGCGCCTTCTCCGGCGCCGGCGACCGACCTCCGGCGTGTTTTCCCCATTTTCAAAATGCCATTTCCTCCCTTTTTTCACGTAGATCACATCCCCAACCCCCATTTCCCTCAAAACCCCCTCCATCTCCACGAAATAGAGGGTCAAACCCTCGGTCAACTCTCCGGCCACCCATTTTTCCCCCACTTTCCCCCACTGTTTTGAACCCAATTCAATCCCATTCACTTTCTGCACTTCATAGGGTTATTTTAGGATCGTTTAAGGGAAGTTTTACACATGAAATGTTGAGGTTCAACCTCCATGGCCGAGACCTGCAACTAGGGATTTCTCCCTAGTTTCTCAACCATTCATTCTCATTCTTCTTGCAAAATGATCCCTACATTATGCTCTCTAAGATCCTATAGTTCAAATCAATTGAAATGCTTTTAAAAAAATTGAAACAGAAGTGACCCACTTACAGTTTTTCTTGGCCGTTTCTCTCTCTAGCCGTGTCCTCCTTCTCCCTTTCTGGTTCCTCCTCGAGCTTCCTCTCCTTCTTCATAGTCTAGAACTCTCTCTCTCTCTGTTTCTCTCTTCTTTCTCTTTCTTTCCTTCTCTTTTCTTCTCACCCGAGACACTCCCCTTTTTCCTTCACTCTCTCTCCCTATATCTCTCTCTCTCTCCCCAAGACCAACCACCCTCTGCCCACTTCTGCACTCTCCCACTCCTGAATCACACACACACAATCACCCATACCCCTTGAGTGGTAACCTAGTCACACAAACACAAACGGGACACACACATAACACATTTACCCATAGATAAACATATACAACATATAATTACACTTTATTAAACATCATATTTTTTACACATTTATACTACATACAAATAATAAAAAAAGAATTTATTCATAACATTATCCATAATATTATATAATAAAATGATATTATAATAATTATATCAAGAATAATTTAATGAATAAAATATACAAATTTTTTTTTTCAGCTTACAGTATAGTTAGTTTTGAATATAGGCTAAGTCTACCTATAGAAATTACATATTATACTTATTTTAATGTTTTATAAAAATTTATTGAAAATTTTACGTTTATTTTGTCGTAAAATTGAATTATGATTTCTAGTAGCTTCCCTATCCGAAGGGGGGAAAGTCCCGTTCGAACATGTGTCCAATTTTGTGCCCTGATTAGGTAGCACTTGTTAAAATTGTGTATGAGACCTTTTCCAATTAGGTTTAGGCTTTCTCCATGAATTTTTTTTAGTATAAATAGGCTGGAAACTATGTGATATATATGAAAAAAATCAGTCTCTTGAAGCATAGAGAGTTATTGAGAGACTTACAAGCTTCAATTTTTCTTTAATATAGTCAGCTTGTGGTTGAGCTTAGAGGTGTCAATTGGGCTGAGCCGGCACGGGCATGACACGTTAAGAAGCAACACGGCACGGCACGACACAATAGTTGGTGGGCCAGGCTAGGCAAGGCACAACATGGTCGCCCGGGTTGGGCCGGCATTCCTAGGTTCGTGGCTCGGCAAAGCTCGACTCGCTTGGAGGCACGGCCTGGCCCATTAGCTCGTCAAGCACGACACTACTTGCTTGGCCCGCCCGCCTCGGCCAGCGGCAATTCCCTCACATTTTTTTATTTCAAAAGCATTCTTTTACAAATTTGCCCCTCCAACAATCATATTAACTACTAGTTGAAGGGGCATTTTTGAAAAGTTGGTTAAAATGACCATTTTTGCCTCTTTAACAACTATATTAACAACTAGTTTTAGGGTAGAATTGGAAATTCACTAACTAAATTTTTCTATAAATACCCTACCACCTCATTTCATTTTTTCTTATCAATTCACTCATCTTCTCTCTACTCTACAAGCTCTCTCATCAATAGTAGCTCAATTTATATTTTTATAAGCATTCTTTATAAGTATTTTGTAATTTTGTTGGAGATTGAAGTGTGATCAAGTCTACTACAATTGCAAGTTTGTGAATTGGAGGAAAATCAATTACATTCAATTCAAAAATTCAACGAACCAGTATATTTCTTTATTAGTTGTTATTATTAAATAATAATAATAATTGTTATTAGATAGTTGTTATTATTAAAAAATTAAAATAATAATTGTTACTTAGTATTATTATTATTTAATTAGTATTATTGTTTAATTGTTATAATTATTTAATTAGCATAATTGTTTAATTAGTATTATTGTTTGATTGTTATAATTGTTTAATTAGAATTATTGTTTAATTGTTATTATTATTAGTATTATTTTTAATTGTTATTGTTTAATTATATTAAATTTGAAAATAGACCCTATTGAAAATATTAACCTAGAAAATCTTAACTATGGTGAATATAATGAATTTGATGATGAATAAGAACAACCTTTTGTCGATACTAGTATCCCTACGCCAAGCGACGCCACATCTAGTCGTCCTCCTAGGCCTAAGAGATCTCGCATATCGGGAGCGTGGGTTCATTTTTCCTTAGAACAATTGACAATTAATAATGTTTGTAATATTGCAAGACTAATTATCCATGTAAAAGTAGTAGTGGTACGGGTCATTTTAATAGACATATAAAAAAAATGTCTAGAAAAACATAGCATTAATGACCCTAGACAAGCACAACTTAATCAAAGTAGTAGTAGTGGTGCTGTGGGAAATTGGACATACTCAAACGACAATGCAAGGGATGGCATTGCTAAATATATAGCTGTTAGGGAGCAATCTTTACTTTTTGGGGAAGATATTCATTTTCAAAATCTAATGCATGATTATATGCAACTTGATTATAAAACAATTTCTAGAAACACTACTAGAAAAGATTATATGAAAATATTTAAAATTTTAAAAAATGATTTAATTTATGATTTTTCTTCTTTTAATACATCTATTTCTTACACATCTGATTTATGGAGTGGTAAGAATAATGTAAGTTATTGTTGTGTGACGGCACATTATATTAACAATAATTAGATTTTAAATAAAAAAAATTATTGCATTCTGTAGCATGAATCCTCCTCATAATGCAAGTAATATATTTAATTGTATTATGAATGTTTTTAGAGAATATGGAGTTCAAGATGAAAACTTTAGCATTACTTTTGATAATGCTACTGCTAATACTACTTCTTTTGACATGTTTAAACATATTTTACGTTCATCATTTTGTGGTGTTTTTTTTCATGGTAGATGTGTTTGTCATATAATTAATTTAATAGTGCAAGATGACTTGAAATTAATTGATGTTGAAGTAGCAAAAATTAGAACAAGAAGTTTTTGGATTTTTAATTCAAATTCTAGAGCTCATGAATTTTAAATTTAATGTAGAAGTTGTAATTTAAAACCAAAAAAATTTAAAGCATGTGTTACAACTCGTTGAAACTTGACATATCTCATGCTCGAGTCTTGTGAGAAATACGACCAAGTAATTACTGATTTTTTCAATGAGAAGCATGGCAATCACATTTTAACTACTCTAGATTGGGCCTTAACTTTTACATTTAAATCATTTTTAGAAATCTTTTAAACTACAATAAATAATTGTTCGGGTGTTTATTATCCCACTTCTTATACTATCTTGTCTGAATTATATAATAATTCTTATCCTTTTGCAATATATAGGGGAAATGAGAATTTGAAAGATATATGTGCAGTAATGGAAGAAAATGTTAAAAAAAATTGGGAAGAATTACCCATAATTTTTACTTTAGCTGTAGTATTGAATCCAAAAAAAAAAATGACTAGTGTAGAGCATTTTATTGATGGAATAGCTGAAATTTTAAATTTTCAATTAAGAATTACTAATGAACAAATAAAAATTTTATTACATGATGTATTTAATAAATATGTAATAAAATATGATAATAATGAAACTGAAAATGTTGTTTCCACTTCTTTTTCTAACATTTTGAGTAAAAGTCATGCATTTGTATTTCTTAGTAGGAGAAGATCGTCGAGTACTTCCTCTTCTTATTCTAACTCTAAACTAACTAAATATTTAGAAACTCATCTTATAAGTTTCCTAACTGTTAAAGAAATGAGCAATTTAGATATTTTGACATAGTAACAATCAAATGAAAGGAGTTTTCTTGTGCTTTCTAGCATGACCCGTAATCTACTAACACCTCCTGTCTCAATAGTAGAATCGGAGTCTGCTTTTAGTGCAGATAACAGGGCATCAGACATTTTGGAGGCCCTCATTGCATGAAGAATTGGGAGGAATCAAGACTTTGCATTCAAAATCGGATGGATGAGGAGACGATAGCAGCTTTCGCAAACTTAGATGTAGATACAGATTTATCGCAAGCTTCATTGGAATAAATTATTTTTTTATGTATTTAAAAAAATTACATTGTAATACAAATGTAAAGAAAAGAATTGCGTAAGGCTTGATCCTAAAAAGGTACATAGGCAGTCTAGTACTTATTATAAACTAGATGCAGCCACCAAAAAATATTTATTTGTAATTCATTTTCATTTTCAATAAAATGTTGATGTTTATTCTTATTATAATGACAAATATTTTAAATCTTATTCTAAATTTTTTTTTTTAAAAAAAAAAGGTAAATAACTTTAAAAAAATATAGCATGTAATCTTTAAAAAAAATTGACCAAAAAAAAATGAAAGGCCAGAAAAAAAAATAATGAAAGCAAAGTAAATATATATATATATATATATATATATATATATATTAGACTAACTAACATTTAACTACAACGTAACAACATTAAGTAAGTAAATCTTAATCTAACATTTTTTTTTTAAAAAAAGGTAAATATATTAATCTAACATTTTTATTAAAAAAAAGGGCAAATAACTTTAAAAATATCATGTAATCTTTTTAAAAAAATTGAAAAGCCCGTAGGCTGGGTTGGGCCTAATGGTTTCGAAGATCGGCACGGCATGGCCCGTTGGCCTGAATGGGTTGGTTGAAAAGGGCCAACCCGGCCCGTTTGACACCTCTAGTGGAGCTCTATATACCTAGTATCAGGGCAGTACATGTAGGTGCATATAAAAAGGTTAGGCATGAACTTTCATTGCATAGGGAGTTGCACATTATTGTCATGGTCAATTTGTGGGTCGTGGATGGTGTTGGAGTTGCAAAAGACTAATCAAGGTTGAAGCAGTCAACAAAAAGATTCAAGTAGACTAACGATAATCTATTGGAGGTGGTCGACTAGTTATTTGAGGTTAATATCTTTGTGAACTTGTACTGCGTTCATATCGATTAGTGGATCTTTTACAGCTGGTGTGTGTTTTATTCTCTTGAGGGTTTTCCACGTAAAAATATTTGTGTCTTTATCTTTTGTGAATGCATGTTTTATCATTATTATTATCTTGATATTGGTATGAACTTAAAATCTTATATATTTAACAATCGAATATCTTCGATGATAATTTTTCTTGATCTAAATAAGAATATTAAAATCAACATTTCTTATTAATTAAATAGTGATTTAATTAATTAAAACTTGATATATATATATATATTTTTTGCATTCTTGATAAACACTAATATAATTAGTTTTTATATCAAATTGAAATCATGTATATTGCACAAATCTAATATTATCAGTGCTATTTTTTAGATTATATTGTTTAGGGATGCAAAACAATCTTTTGGTCACAATTAAGACTATTATTACATCAAGGGCTACCATTGCACTTGGTGAGTAGTATAATAATTTGTAATTATAAAATATATTTTCTTATTAGACTAAATGGGTGTTACAACTAATTAATTTTTTTTCCTTTTAGATTTCAATGTACAGCTAATTGGTGGATAATGTATGGAAGTTGTGCGCCAACCTTGCAAAAGTTAGCTATTTGAATATGACCTTATATTGTATGCTTGTGAACAAAATTGGGGTACTTTTACTCTTATTCACACAAAGCAACTTAACCGGCTCAGTTACCAATAACTTGAAAGACTTGTATTTTCTTATTATAACATGAAACTCCAATTAAGGGATATGTAGGCCGAGGAAGACCGTGTGATAGATTTGAATCCTTTGGATCTTGCTTCCATTTCAGTTGATCTTGACGATACAGGTGAGGATCCACAATTTGGGTGAATAAGGCCATCAAATTTGGATAAGCTAGATGGTCCTCCAGATCCAGACATAGTTGGACATGGTCAATTTATGGGTATTGATGTTAATCGTGTAATGGTAGAAGAGGTAGGCACAAGTAGTGATGGCGTAATGAAGACAATTATGTTAGTATTATGCCCTAAAAGTCAATAATTGAAAAAAGTGTTTAGGGATGTTATGTTTGAAATAGTTTCATTTATCTTAATAATAATCAAAGGGCAAGTTTATTTATCATGATTATACTATTATTTGTTTACATGATAAATCCATAAGTTAAAATTGAAAAGATATGTTCATAAAGAGTTAAGGATTGGATACTTTATACTTTTATGTACTTTATTCTTAAATATGTTTTTAGTCATGCGATTACTAATTGGGCAGTATTAATTTAGATAGACTAGCACATATTATGTTTGGTTTTGGAAATCATGACGAGTCTCAAAAGTCATTAAGTATAGAAATACTTAAACAGGCATGTGGGTGTTTGTTAGTATTAGAAGTATAGTAGGGTTAGCTATATTATTGTGATATTAAGGTTAGCCGTCACAGTATTTGTTTCATTTTCCTTTTAGGACTCCCATATACTCTCTTATATAAGGAGGTCCATTGTATAGGTTATTTATCAAGCTGAATAATACAATGTAGTCACTCGGGGTTTTCCCTTCTCTTTCTCTCTCCTCTCTCTCTCTCTCTCTCTCTCTCTCTCTCTCTCTCTTCTTTTTTATATTTTCCATTAATTTTAACAGTTAGAGAACAAGTACACTAAGCGTGAACAATTGTTAAGAACATTCATATGAAATTTTACTTGTCTATCAGTGAAGTGTTCTTAGTTACAATAGTGCAAGTAATTCTTAGACCTGATACATCATGGTTGTTTTATATATAAGTTATGATACTTTAATAGTATGCGATATTTATGTTTCTTTCATAGGACATGTTGGCTAATTAAACCAAGCTAGTACAATTTTAGTAAGACTCTTAATTTTGAGTCTTATTAGTATTTGAAATATTTTGGATAAGCCTTATCTTAGATAAGAGTTGAATAATTAATTAGTAGTGGGACTAAGAGTCTTTATACTAGTTGAAATAATATTATTAATTTGTATAGGATTAGATGTCCTAATTAATATAGGACTTAGAGTTAGTAATATATATGTGTGTGTGTGTGTGTGTGTGTGGGCCTCTGTCACATTGCATTGTGAACCACAAAAATATTAGAGTGGTGGCTGGAGAAGAAACGACTGAAAAATTTGTGATTGTGGTATGGAGTGTGATGGCCAAATAAAAAGAGGCTGTGAGATTATGGCCAAGAGTCTTCCACTGAATTAGAGTTGTTGTTGTGAGTGATAAAGCCTTCTTGTCTATTCTTTGATTTTGTTTTGTTATTTGATACACAAGTTAAAATTGCAGGTTGTGGGTTTCTAGTATGTGTTTCTATTTCGAATTTTTTATTATTATTTTGTTTCGGCTTGAATTCTACAATTAGTACAAGAGAATTTTAAATCCTATAGTAGTTGGTATCAGAGTATTTTTGGGTCCTACATTTGGTATCAAAGCTTTTTTGGGTCCTACATTTGGTATCAGAGCTAGGTTGGATCTTGGGAGAATTTATCAATGCTGTCGAAAAATTAGAGTTTGGTCTCGTTTATGGATTATTGTAGAAAACTGTAGTTCTCATGTTGCTTAAGGTTGCGATCTTGAGTGGTTTGTTAAAGAGTTGTTCGATTGGGTTTCGAAAACTATTTGAATTAGAAAAAGGTCCTACGAAAGTACAAATAATTGTGAAGAAAAAATGTTCCAGTTTAATCAATAGGGAGGCCAGTTTGATTAGATTGAAGAAGAAAAAAAATGGCGAGATCAGTTTTTTGATAAACCTAGGTACGTGATTTAAATAAATTGTTGATTTGAAATTATGGAGAAAGTTTTAATTACTGGACAAAAGTTTGAGATTTTGAGAGTATGTGATCATAATATTGATGAGTGATTACATCGTGTTACACTCTATTTTAATGCTTCCAATATGTTTAATGTATTAGATATTGTATTGAAGCATTTATCAAAATAGCTTTATGACAAAAAGTTAAATGGTTCTATAAGATAATAAGGAAGACAATACATTGGGTACATTAGAATACTTTTGTTTGCAGACAAAACTATCCACCACCACATAAGTTTTGGTGTGGTCTTATTTCAACATTTAAAAACAAATCGTGAAATGGTTATGAACCTCTGATAGATAGGCATTGGCTGACTGATTTTGAAAGAGACAAATTTGATAAAAATAAGGTGATTTATGGTTCAAAATTGTTTTTAGAATTCATTCCAATTTGGGATGATTCATATAATGTGTTGAATTTAGATTCGTATGATATTGATTGCTTCCTCAAGAATTCTGAGAAAGAAAATAGTTTGGAGGTTGAAGTTGAAAAAACTAATTGTGCGGTTTGAAGTTTGGATTTTGCTCATGAAGATGAAAATTTGAATTTACTGAAAATTGCTTTTGGTGAGTTAGGAGATATTGTAGAATTATTTCAGCCTACTTCGTTTGAGAATTTAATAGTTGAGAAATAATAAATTTTTGCAGTTTATAAAATTGATGCAATTGAAGACTTTAAAGATTTTGGTCTTGCTACTTTGTTTGATTTGCCAAACACTTTAGAATCAAAACATGGTGAGATTGAAGGATTTTACAATTCAAAAATTGTTGATTTTATTGGTACTGATAATTTTATTACTCAAGGATTTGTTGATTTTGTGGGCATTGAGAATTTTATTCTCCAATGCCATGTTAATTTTGTGAAGACGGGAATTTTAGAGTTTCAATAATTGTTTGGAATTGAAAAACCCAAATTGTCTGAAATTTGTGATTTCATAGGTGTTGATAAATTTTTGTTGGTGAGCTACAATAATGGTTTGTATCTTAATAATTTTATTGTTGTAGATTTTGTTCGATAATATGTTTTTGGTATTGTGAAATTTTGGAAGGCTTTGCATCATTATGATGGTAGGATTATTGGTATGGATGATTGTTTTGCTAACTCTAATTCTGAATGGGTTAGCATGAATTTTTTGTTGGATCGTGTTGAACAAGTTGAGAAGTTATATAGAAAGTACAAGATTTGACTGCATCCCTGTGTGAAGATCAAGATTGATGATTATTTGAGATTGCTGTTGCACCAGCTTCTTACAGCGACAAAAATTGCTTTGAAGTTTCTTACTTGTGAAGGCATTAGAAAACTACTTTGGTGAGCTTGGTTTAAGGCAGACGTTGTCGGCCAATTAAACTAAGCTAGTGCAATTTTAGTAGGACTCTTAATTTTGAGTCTTACTAGTATTTGATATATTTTAAATAAGTCTTATCTTAGATAAGAATTAATTAATTAATTAGTTGTAGGAATAGGAGTCTTTATCCTAGTTGAAATAATATTATTAATTTGTATGAAATTAGATGTCCAAGTCAATATAGAACTTAGAGTTAGTATTATATATATTCGAGTCTCTGTTACATTGAGTTGTGAGCCACAAAAATAATAGAGTGATGGTCGGCGAAGAAACGGATGAAAAAGTCGTGATCGTGGTGTGGAGTGTGGTGACCAAATAAAAAGAGGCTATGAGATTATGGCCGAGAGTCTTCTACTGAATTAGAGTTGTTGCTGTGAGTGATAAAGCCTTCTTCTCTATTCTTTGATTTTGTTTTGTTATTCAATACACAAGTTAAAATTGCAGGTTTTGGGTTTTTAGTATGTGTTTCTATTTTGAATTTTTTTATTATTTTGTTTCCGCTTGAATTCTACAATTAGTAAAAGAGAATTTTAAATCTTACAGTTCGTATCAGAGTATTTTTGAGTCCTACATTTGGAATCAGAGCTTTTTTGGGTCCTACAGACGTATACATATATTGTCGGGCATGGTAGATTACATATGGACGTATGTGGATGCACAACAAGGGATCTGTCACTCAAGTAAAGAGAATGATATAACTAAGGAAGTTTCTTGGCCATGGCAGGGTAAAAATTAGAAAAGAGTTTTCTAATTTCACCAACTCGAATTGATATCATTTAGATTGAGCACATATGATTAAGTTAGGGTTTGATAGCAATTCCATACCCATGTTACTTAATCGAGATATTGCATGATGAAATGATTGAGTTGTACGGTAACTATTAACGAAAATGTTCACAACCAAATTTTTACTATCTGTGTAATCATGATATGCTATTAGGTATCACTCATAACTTGTAAAAGCTCGAAAAATAATAATAGGAATTAATTATTATTTTCTACCAAGGGAGAATAAGAAAGGGTCTAATTCAAATTAAATTAGAAAAATTTCTAATTTATAATACTAGAAAATATTTATTCATACTACCAGCTTAGTATGAACCTAAGGGGTTGAACACAAAAGGGTGATGTTTATTTTGAAAAATTAAGAGAAACTTATTTTGTATTAAGAGTTAAAAGTGGTAATATCCTAATTTAGCCAAATCCCTAGTGTGACTGGGTTTAGAGTTGACTTTATTATAAATAAGTCATGTAGAGACAAAAGTTAGCACTGTTGCTTCAACTCCAAGGAATGGCCATCATTTTCTCTATATAGTTGTTCTCTTTCCCATCAAGAATTGAAGATTCAAGTTGAGGTGTAGAAATTCTTTACGTACGGGATTCACCTATGCAGATACGCTTATAAACTAGATAGTTGTGCGATTGTTATAGATCGTTTACAAGGTTTTGGAGAGCACGCTACAAGGATAATTATGGTCTATCCATCTCGTAGTGTGTAAAATTAATTTGTATACATCATACACAGATCATGCGTTGGTAGAATCAATTTTTTTTTTAATTTTGCTGTACATAAGATGCATGATAGTTCCTTTCAAATTAATGATAATGATGATGACGACGATCACGATGGCAATGATGGAGCGACACGTAAATGGAGAAATAATGGTAGAGATATGGAAAATGGAGTAAAAGAAATAAGTTAGAGATCTATTATATTTTAGTGTGAAGAAGGCTTTACACATGCCGCGTAAGATAAAGGTTATGGATCCTGAAAAGCAAGATCAAGTCTAGGGGCAGGTTCAAAGAAAATTCACTCAATAAGTAAGAAATGATAAGTCAACAAGAGAAAGATTCAATTTCCTTCCGTTTTGATTCAATGAATATTAAAATTGATCAAAGTTCATATGGTTATAAGATAGGGTTGAGTCAAGATCCCTAGTCACAAATCTCCTATGGACATGGACATGGATGACTAAGCCAAGACTCTTGGTTACAATCATTTTATAAATATGAACAGGGATAACCAAACACTTATGGATTTGAAAAATAATATGGATCAACATAGATCATTTTATGGATCAAATGAATGTGGAGAAGTATGGTGTCCATATCCATATAGTTTTGGACAAGATGAATACTATTCACATGAGCTTAAAAGTTTTCATTATCATTAATTTACACTACTCGGGTTCTGGAAAATGTTGGTCCACTAAAGTTTCAAAGGCATATTGATCAATGGACAATATTTTATGAATATCGTATGACGGGATTGAGTACCGTCAACAACTCAGTAATAATACTTTAACTCCTGATATTAGTGGTTCAAATAGAGAAATAGTGATATTTTTGAATTTGAACCGTATAAGAATTCAATGTGCTATAAATTGACTAATTGGTTGTATAATATTGTTAATTTAATGAACTGTTGTATTTAAACTTGATTTGATATGGATGCATATGTGACCCTTATTTATGTTAATATAATTAAATTTTATGTATATTATATTGACAATTCTCATTAGCGCATACTTTCTTAATCTTACGTATCACATATTTGTCAAATATATATTTTATTTACAAAATATTAATTCAACATTAGCATCCCAATTAACATTTTAAAATTTTTTGTTCAAACATTTTATAATTTGATACTAATATCCATCGTTTTTTTATTTTTAAATTTTTTGTGATCGATACGTGATTGTGATATATTCAGATTTTTTGACTTGCTATATATATATATATATATTTATTCTTTTAAAACGCGTAAAAGTAAAATTCTTTTTCGAGGTACTCTTTTTTTTTTTTTTTGGTCCTGAAAAATTACCAAACAAATTAACTTATTGCCGACGGTGATGCAATAGAGCCAATAGCAATAGTGCTCAACCACTACTGCATTTCTACATGGTACTTGAGAGTATTTGACCACTCTCCTCCGACAACCACAAAAGTATCTCCGTCCATCCCTCGCCTGAACTCAACACGGTGCTTTCTATCTTACTTGAAGATCTAGCCCTTTTATAATTTCCACGATTCTCTCTCTCTAACCATTCACATTAAATTAAATACATGGACCGTAGACGAACCGATAGTCCGGTCTACTCCCGCCAGTGGAGCAGCGAATCCAGCTCCACTGCCCGTTCCTCCTCTCCGGTTATGTCCCCAGTTCATCATCACCACGCCCGCTCTTCCTCTGTCACCGGAATTTCCAACATCAAGCGGACTCAGAACTTCGCCGCCAAAGCTGCGGCTCAGCGCCTCGCTCAGGTCATGGCTTCTCAGGCGGCTGCCGACGACGACGACGACGACGAAGACGACGACCTAGGTGTCCGATTCGGTGGTCCTCCACCCCTGTCTTTAGGCAGGACTGTCAACACTAAAACCAGCAACAATAAGCCAGCGATTCCGTCTTCTAACATTACTAGATCTCCTTCACCTGCGGTAATTTCGATTAATTACAGTTTGTTTCTCACTGCATTTTCAAAGATTTGGTTGATTACGATGATATCGAGTTTGATACTGATTGTTAATGATGATGATTTCGTTGTATCATAGATTCTAAATTTATTGCTGCATTGTGTTCTTTACACTATCTTGGAGTGAATTGTTGAAAAATCCAATGATTTTGAGTATGGATTGAATGTTCTATCAGATTAGTCGGGTTGTTTTTTTCCCCCATATTCTACCGTGAATGAGAGACCTCTTTTGCATTCAACTTTTTTCGAATCACGGTTTTGTTGATTGACATTTCATCTAATACAATGCAGGATCCGTGATATAGATGCTAGTATGAATTCTAGCGTAAGGCAGGATCATAATTGTGTTGATTGTGATTGTGGATGCTGATTTAAGTTTAAATGTAATTAATAACCAGAAATTAGGTTGCTTTGTGAAAGTTCTCTCAAATGTTTAAGCATGCATTAGGAGGCTTAGTTCTTGCAGTATAGCAAAACAATAAATGTAATGTTACACCTAAGTTACATATAGTATGTGCATACTGCATATGTATGTATATAGTGTTTGAAGGGGTGGTGTTGGATTAAAATAAGAGTTAATTATTAATAGGTCCTTGCGAATATGTGTTTATAAGATTAGGCGCAAGGCAAAATATTGTAATCCAAAGAGTCCTTACTTTTTTAATTATTGGAGATTAAGCCCAAACTTGCTGAGGTGTCATTAATGTATCTTTTTAATGACTATTTTACTCTTTAAAATAAACAACCCACTCGAAGGGCCTTCGATGCAAAGCAGAGTCTTCCTGAGGCCACCTCGATTGATATCTTCACCCAAACCCAACACATGAAAGGAACATGATGCATTGTAAAAAGTAAATACAACCCATTTCAGTTACTTGATCAATAACACTAGCTGCTGAAGGTGAAAGATAAGTAATGGCCATTCATTTATTCTTCATTGCTTGGAGTTAAACCACACAATAACATACTTCTATGCTGTGAAGACCTTAATAGGGACATTGATGTGATACAATTTTAAA
Organism: Nyssa sinensis; assembly: GCA_008638375.1. NCBI lineage: Eukaryota > Viridiplantae > Streptophyta > Magnoliopsida > Cornales > Nyssaceae > Nyssa > Nyssa sinensis. The sequence goes on along the minus strand of CM018044.1, from coordinate 26,244,684 downwards.
CAACTATAAAATTTCAAAAAAGCATAACTTCAACATGGTGAAGAACTTTTAAGGATGTATTGTCTAGATTTGAAGAGACTGGTGCTTATTTCTTTAAAATTTAGAATTACAGGACATTTTCAAGACATGTTATATTCTTTTTTAGAGTTTTAGATGATTTGATCTTTTGAAGAGCTAATTTTTTTTTTTTTTTTGATAAGTAAACATAATTTTGAAGAGCTATTTTGGTGCTCCTGTATACATCTATGTGCATGGGTAGTGCCCTATTGGCAATTTTTTTTTTTTTTTGTTTTTAATGAATACTATTACTTATATATATATAACATATAATTATATTCTCGTCATCTTCCTCTTACATTTAGACTTCTGAATATACCTTCCTCTGCACTTCAATTTACACCTTCATTTATAGATTATATTTCCCCAGAGCAAATCTCGTACAACTGTTAACTCAAGGCCACCCACTTCTTTAGTGAACAATTATATTTCCAATCAACTAAATGATTTTTTAGCTCATTGACAAACTAGGCCCAAAGAAAATCCCTTTGCAATATGTCCCAATCTATCAATAACTGATCAAGGAATTTTGAGGACATGAAATATGCCAAGAGTTTGGCGACATACTATATATTATTATGAGCTTGACTCCTTTTGAAACATACATTATGTGATATCTCCTTTTGAAATATACGTTTTTGTTTGGATATTCTAAACTTTAGAATTTCACTGAATTTGAATTAAAGTCTTCAGAGAAGTGATCCAATTGGAAAGCAATGATCTCACAATTGGACTAAATAGTGAAATTTTTGTCAGATACAAACAGAGAAATTGCACTGTTTGTTTTCTCAAGTTTAGTTGAGAAACTTTCCTATTCTTTTTAATTTTTTAGTTGTTATTCTCAAACAAGAATGGGTATTGCTGAAGTATCATTTTGCAGAGTTTTTTTTTAATAATTAGCTTTTCAAAATTCTAAGATCCATGAAGGTTACTAGGAAACAACTAAATTTCTCAGTCTGATACAAATAGGGAAATTTCGCTGTCGTTGAATCTAGAAGTTAAAACAATCTCAAACACTATATTTTTTATTAGATAGTGAAGTTATAAGTGTTCAGGACTATTAATCCCCCTTAAAAATTTAAGTTTTCAGGACTGTTAATCAAATTGTATGTCGGGATGAAATGAAACGACACAGTAAGAAATGAATCAATGTTGTGCATGCTTGAGATATCATGAAGGTTTAGAAAACAGAGAAATTTCTCAATTTGTCAGTTAAAATTTTTTTTATTGTGGATATTCTCTCTATATCTGATTTTTCTGTTTTATTACTGTTGGAGTGTCACCACTTCTCTAATTACAGTGGATCTTTTCACTGTGTACACTCATACCAAACTGACAAAAAAAGGAAAGTGAAATTTCTTTGTTTCAAAAACAGAGAAATTCAAATGTAGTAAGTGAAATCTCTCTTAGTGAATTTTTTTTGGCAGAATTTCATATGCAATATGGATCTTGTTTGATAGATCTCAATTTTTAGAGTTATAGAAAATAGATTTATATATTATAAGTTATTGAGTTTTAAAATATGAAAAAAGTGTAGGTGACGCACATGAGTTTGTTCCAATGTGAGATTTGTAACATAATGGGTTATTTTGTCACAAAAGTGTTGAGGGATTTTTGAGGTTAATAAGAATGGGGTTGCACCTTAGCTTAAAAATGACTTATTTAAGGACCTTTGACTGAATGTCCCTTAAAATAAAAGACTAATTGGACTTTCTTGTGTTTTAATCAGTTGGCTCGGAACTTTATGGAGGAAACTCCATCAGTTCGCTCAACATCAGCTGGAAGGCCATCAATGTCTATTCGCACCACTCCATCTGTACCACCTAGCAGAACATCTTTGAGGACTGCAGTTTCTATGCCACCAATTGATCCACCTACCAGTAGGCAAAGAGAGAAAAGGTAGAAAATTCTCTTCTATTGCTCTTTTCAAGTACCATTAGTCTTACAGGTCAATACTTACAAGCATGAATTTATTGGGTTTTTAGGACTGCCTGCTTATTACATGTGCAAGTGGCACATTGCATGGTTAAAGGTGAACCACTGCTAAAACTATCATCATCGTAATAGAAAAAGGGGAAAAAAATTGAAAAATACTTTATGAATTGTTGAATGGTTTTGAATTGTTATCTATTATCATATAGCAAAGATGAGTGTGCACCTACCCGCATGCACTTGTGAGTTAATCATCCTATATGTGTGTGTATGCGCGTGCTCACATGCATGCGCGTGCTCACATGCATGCGCATGTGTGCCTGAACATCAGCGTAGGTTGGCCTGGATTGAGTGCATGGCTGTGATTGAATAATACCAATTTTGTTATCTTTTTGTTGTATCTATAATTTTCAGGAAGTTAACCTATGGAATAAGTGGAATATAATTAGTAACACAAATTGCAGATTCTCATCAGATGTCGGGCAAATAAATTTGAAAGATACAGGAGATCAACGGGAGGCTTCTGCTCTTCGCGATGAAGTATGTTAGTTACATGCCTCAAGTTTATTATCTTTTTGTTTGTGTGCTAGGTTAACATCTGAATATGCATCATGAGTTTGTTATCTGGAGAAGTAAGTGGAGGATGTTATGTTTTGCTATGCCTAAAGATTCTCCTTCCAGCTAATGCCTTCTCATTCTGCAGCTTGATATGCTACAAGAAGAAAATGAGAATATGCTAGAAAAGGTACATTTTTCTTTCTTTTTCTCACCCCCTCCATGGATTTAACGTGGCTATATGTGCTCTCTGTGGTGTGTAACATTTAGTTTGGAATATGTTGTACAGCTCAGAGTTGCGGAAGAGAGTTGTGAAGAAGCAGAGGCGAGAGTTAGGGAGCTTGAGAAACAGGTCATGTCTTTATTAGTTTGTTTTTACAGTAGAACATAAGACAATGCGCTTAGCTTCTAACTTTAAATCTCTTATTTGGGTCTTTTTCACGTGGATGAGGCCTCTCTATCTTGATAGGCATCCTTGTAATTCTTCACATTGATTCCGGAGGGAATATTACAAGAAGGACTTGACAGTTTAAAAATATTTCCTTTTAGTTTATTGTGGTGATAGTTTTTCTCCTCCTCTAGCATGTAAAAAGATCATATAATTCCTTTTTGAACATGTGTATAAAAAGTTCCTTTTAGTTTATCAATATTATTGTAATGTTGTTGGAAGTTGACACACACACACACATGTTAGATACTTGATGAGGTTTTCCTACTTTTCCTCCTAAGAAATTGAAATTTCAAAAGAATTGCCTACGGTGAGGTAATGGTTTTTTTTTTTTTTTTTATAATTCTTTAACAAGGTTTTCCTACTTTTCCTTCAAAAATTAAAATTTCTGCTGAAACTTCCTTCTATCCTAGAGTGAAGAGTTCAGTTGAGGTAGCTTCATGGCTCTTTTTATTTTATTTTAAAATTTTTTTGACAAGGTTTTCCCTCCAAGAAATTAAAATTTCTGCTGAAACTTCCCTCTATCCTAGCATGAAGAGTTTAGTTGGATAGCCACTAAAGTTTCATTACATTAGTAGAACATTCTTTTCTTTTCTTTTCTTCTCTTCTTCTTTTTTCTTTTATTTTTTTTCTGTATCGAATAAATTTTGTGAAAAGTTGAAAATGTTAGCAATAAATTACTATTTTTTGGGTAAGTAAGAAATAAATTACTATTTAATATATTTCTTTCTATGACTTGTGGACTAGTTTGAGTATATAATGGATGAGTTTCTCTTTTTTTTGTATGTTGTGTATGCTTGCTAGGGGTAGGCTTATCCAACTCAGCCCAAGCTCTAAGATAGTCAGCCAGAGCTCATCCTGAGCCTAACCTTGATCCTGAACCCAACCCAAGTTCAAATTGATTTGTGTTGAGTTCACCTGGGTTGTTGAAATAAGTCCAAAATCTAACAAATGTGCTCAATTAACAAGAAAAAAAACTCAAGAAATCGAAATCAAGAAACAAGCAAAAAAACTCAAGAAACCGTAATCAAGAAACAAAAAAAATGTAAAATTAAAGAATTAAAATTCTAATATTGAAACAATAAATCTACTTATTCACAAAACCTTTAAAAAAAAAAAACCTAAATCAAGAATCATCAAATCAATATCTATAGTAACCCCTCAAAAACAAATCAGTAATCAGAAATCAAGAACAATAATTAAGAAATGCCATTAAAATTACATAACACCTTAGATCTGTTTACGTGCTTATACTTCTTTTGGTGCCTTCGATCGGCAGTCTCGATCACAATTCCATTGAGAGTATTCTTCATCGGTGCCTGCTTCTCTCACTGGTAGTCTTCTTCATCGTATTTCGTTGGAGATCTTGTATAGGCTGGGAACATAAGTAATGAGGATATGCTTGAGCTGGACCTTCTTCTGGTACTTTTCTTTGATTGTTTTCCCAACAGAGCTAGTGGGGGAAATTGTTCCAGTAGTGGGGAGTCGATCGTGAGAACTAGTGGTGGGTAGCCTTTTCAGATCATGGGGATCACGAAGGGGGTGTATGTCGCAGCTACAAGGTGATTGCAGGCTTATTGGAGCTCCCTTTCAATGGCACGACAAGGATAAGACGAGCGAAAAGAGGCCTCTATTTCGAGGTTTCCCACGACAGTATGGGGAGGAAAATGGATTTCTTGCAAAGCTGTTTGGTTGGAAGGTTTAATAAAGGGGAGGGTTTTATGGAAAAAATTGAGTGGGCTTCAAAGGTTCGGGGGGGTTGCAACAGGGGTTGGGGTAACGAAGTTTCCAGATGATTTGTTGCTCTTTCCACTGCCGTCTCATGCGGAGGTAGTTAGGGTGTTAATGGAAGGTCAAAGATGGTGGGGAGAGGCATGGCTGATGCTAGATACATGGTCTTTCAGAGTTGGCTGCTCTGGAATACTTCGTCGCCAAAAGGAACTAAGGGTGGTGTTGTATGGGCTTCCTCTTCATCTTTGGAGTTAGGCCCTCTTTCAGGCCATCAGCGCTGAATTGGGAGGGTATATGTATGTAGAAACCGAACTTAGACATGATGCGTCACAGGTAACGCTGCTGGTTAGGGAAGGGGGCAATATTCCGGCAAGCATCTTTGTTGCAGATGAGCATTCTTATTTTCAGATCTTGGTGACTGGTGGAGTGAACCTCAGACTTAGTTCCAGATCCAAACTGGGAATGAAGTGGAGGTGAACGACAAAGGGAGAAATTGCAGTTTCCAAGTGATTTTCAGAGCCGAGAAGCCTACAGTGTAGCCGGAGATTCGATGGAATGATGTAGTGGGGCAGATGCATTGGGAACACGTGGGGAAGGGCAAAGTTTAGGCACATGTGGCTGGTGGGGGGAGCTGCTCACTAATTGTTTCCAGAAGAATCTTCGGGGTTAGGATTTAAAATTCAAACAACTAAGGGAAGGTCGACTGATGGACCTAGGTTTGGGGCAAAGTTGAATGAAGCAGGCCTAACTAAGTGACTGGAGGGCCAAGAGCAGAGGAATCCAAGATGGAAAAGGGAGGCCCAAATATTTGCACCATATGACAAGTTAAAAGGGGTTGGGCTTGTTCAAAGACGACCCAATTTGGATAATTGAAGCCATTTAGGCTGCAACGGATTTTTCCAATCTGCTCGGAGGCCTAGCTCACGGCATATGCAACTCAATGTTAGGAATATAATCACCTAACCAGGATCGGTGAAACACGAAAGCAAACAAGAAAATGAATTTAAAATCACACACACACAAGAACACAAAGATTTACATGGTTCACCCTAGAAGGTTATGTCTACGGCTGCTGCGGTTTCACTATGATCTGAAAGCATTACAAGTTACAATGAGATGCGGCTCTTCAATTATAAATACATAGAATTAGGACAACAGGTAAATAATGTGAAATACCAAAATACCCTCAGAAAAAATTCGCCTCGGGGGCATGCCCCCACTCCCCCACCTTCAGGCAAGGGAGCTCCCACCCCCCTGCAACCTTTCAGCCAACTTACCGCAAAGTTGGATCCACGGAGGAAGGGCTAGTATTCAGTACTTATCAGGATCCACACTATCCGACACTCAAGTGGTTGGAAAAGGGTAAGACTAAGGAGCCTAGAGGGGAGCGCCCAAGCTGCCAAGCCCAGTATGAACAGAAACAAGTTCCATAGTGCCATTGGACTTCTTTCCTCTTCAGGCTCTTATGCCGGATGGTTGAGCAACAAATAAGTATGCCGATGGGGACCGGGTAATTGAGGAGGTACAAGAGTGGCTCAAAAACAACATTGAAGACGTAGGAAGGGAATTGGGTCTTTCATATGATGATAGACCCTACGATGCTATTCACATATTTGATTCTATTGATCTCGAATGGGAAATTAGAAAATCCAAGAAAGGTGCTAGAAAGGGGAGTAGTTGGGGGGGGGGGGGAGGGGGAGCTCAAGAACCTGATTACAGAAATCAAACTGTGAAGGGAGAGGAGGAAAGGGGGATAGCAGAAGTAATGCTAGAAGGAGTTGTAGAGGCACTGAGAAGCGGCAGGGGGGAGGAAGAGGCCAATGTCTCTAATGAAGCTAAGAATCATGTCCTGGTATGTCCAGGGGCTGAACAACCTGGACAAGAGAGCTGTGGTGAAAGCATTAATTAAAAATTAGAGAGCTGAAGTTGTGTGTTTGCAGGAGACTAAGATGGAGCAGATGACCATCAAAGAGATAAGAAGTTGGTGCTACAATAGGTATGTTGATTGGGTCAGTTTAAATGCTAAAGGATCTGTTGGGGGTGTGCTTGTCATATGGGATAACAAAGTGATTTCTAAGGAAGATGTCAGAATTGGGGAATTTTCGGTTTCTTGCAGATTTCACTTGGTGGAAGAGCAGTTTAGATGGGTTTTCTCTCGAGTATGTGGTCCTGTTGATGGTGGGGAGAGGGTAAAGACTTCTGCAGGAGCTGGTGCAAGTTAATACTCTGTGGGATGACCCATGGCACATAGGAGGAGACTTCAAAGCCATTCGCTTCCCCTTTAAAAGATCTTCTATTCCCAGATTATCCAGGTCTGTGGAGGAATTTTCTGATTTTATTGCTGAAAGGGGCCTCATGGATATTCCTTTAATTGAAGCTCAGGTCACTTGGTCCAATAACAGACAACCACCTATGTTTTCTGGAATTGATCGCTTCATGGGAGGAGAAATTTGCAGATGTTAGTCAGATGGTTCTTCCTAGAATTGCATCTGATCATGTTCCTTTACTGTTGGACTGTGGGGGCATCAGAAGGAGCAGAACCCCATTTTGTTTTGAGAATATGTGGCTGGGGGTTGATGGTTTTGTGCATCTTGTTGAAGGTTGGGGGCAGGGATTTTCTGTGGAAGGTTCTGCTAGTTATGTTCTAGTAAAGAAATTGGGTCTTTTAAAGAATGAGCTAAAAAGATGGAATAAGGAAAGCTTTAGCAATATGAGTTGGAGGAAATCAGTGGTCATGGAAGAGGTTAGAAGGCTGGATGAGCTGGAGGAGATAGGCGGGCTTTTGGAAGCAAATTGGCAATTGAGAGAATAGTGCAAATTTGAGTTTGAGCAGCTGGTCCGGTTGGAAGAGACAAGCTGGCGTAAAAAAATCAAGGGCCATTTGGTCAGGGGCGGGGGAGGACAATAACACAAAGTTCTTTCACAGGCTTGCAAATTCTCATAGGAGAAACAATTTCATGGGGAGGATTTCTATTAGAGGCCAGGAAATATCAAATGAAGAAGATGTCAAGGAAGATATTATAAATTTTTATAAAAAGTTGTATTCTGACTCTGGGCAGTGGTGTCCTAGGGCGAATGGGTTGGACTTTAAACAAATTTCGATTGAGGAGAGAGATTGGCTGGAAAGACCATTTTTAGAAGAGGAGATAGAGTCATAGCCTTGAATAGTTGTAACGGTGATAAAGCCCTAGGCCCATTTGGCATGACCATGACATTCTTTCAAAAGTGTTGGAAAGTTGTTAGAGGGGATGTGATGGCTATGTTTTCTGAATTTTTCAGTACGGGAGCTTTTGAGAGAAGTATGAATGCCACTTTCATTGTTTTAATTCCAAAGAAAGTGGGAGCTATGGTTTTGAAGGATTTTTTCCTATTAGTTTAGTTGGGAGTGTCTATAAACTCTTAGCTAAGACTTTAGCTTTAAGGATTCGGAATGTGATGGACAATGTTATATCGGAGGCCAGAATGCTTTTGTGGGTGGTCGTTAGATCTTGGATGCGGTGCTTGTTGCTAATGAATGTCTTGATTCAAGGTTAAAGTGTAGAAGGAAAGGGCTGATTTGCAAATTAGATGTGGAAAAGGCTTATGATTATGTAAATTGGGATTTTTCAAATTATATGATGGAGAGGATGGGCTTTGGGGTTAAATGGAGAGATTGGATAATGTTTTGTGTTTCTTCGGTGAAATTCTCAATCTTAGTCAATGCACAGCTGAAGGGTTTTTCTCCAGTTCTAGAGGGTTGAGACAGGGGATCCTCTATCCTTATATCTTTTCATTATGGTGATGGATGCTTTTAGTGGAATGATGTCTACAGCAGTGGAGAAGGGTATGATTAGAGGTTTCTTGGTGGGTGATGAGCGAGCCTCACCCATTGAGGTTTCTCACTTGCTGTATGCCGATGACATTATTGTCCTTTGTGATGCAGAGGCACGTCAAATGGGATATCTAAAATGTATTTTGGTGTGCTTTCAAGCAGTCTCAGGCTTAAAGATAAACCTCAACATGAGTGAGCTGGTGGGAATTGATAATGTGGAGGATTGTACTACTCTTGCACAACTTTTGGGATGCCATCTTGGGTCTTTGCCGATCAATTACTTGGGGTTGCCTCTTGGAGCCTCGGTTAGAGCCTCAAAGATATGGGATGCGATTTTTGTAAGATTTAAATGGTGCTTGGCGGGTTGGAAGAAGCAATATTTATCTAAAGGTGGTCGCCTTACTCTTTTAAAGAGCACTCTTTCCAGCCTCCCCACTATTTTATGTCTTTATTCCCTATCCCAGTGTCAGTGGCGAAGAAATTAGAGAAATTACAGAGAGTGATCTCCTATAGGGGAATGGGAGATGAATTTAAGTATCATTTGGTTGATTGAGATTCTTCACGCTCGTCACAATACAATTATAGTCTCCATTGCAACCATTGACGCACCACTGTTACTTCACAGATCGTCCCTTCTACCAGAAACTCCATCACAGAACTCATCACCGCTACAGTCATCATTGTTGCCGCCGACCCCATCGTCGCCGCCGACCCCATCATCGTCATACCAACCCCATCATCGTCATACCATACTGAAGCCATCATCGATCTGTTCTTGTTGCAGTTGCAGCGATCGTCATCGTGCCTCTATCGACTTCATCGTCGCTTACCCCAATCATCGTCTCTCTTCATCGTCAAACAGCCACTGGTGGCGCTAGAGAGACTACCATCGAACACCATCCAGATTGTGTTTCAGGATGCTGCGTCTTCATTCTTGTCGCAAAGCTCTTTGGGGTGTTTTCTTTGCCTGGGTATTAACTATTCTGGAGTTTCATTTTCTTTGGTAAAGCAATAGTGGAATAAAGACAAACTCCACTAGTCTAATACAACTGTGAAGCATAGCACCAAGCCGAGCCATCAAGCCGTCCAAAAAAAAATGCTAAACCCTAATATTCATTCCAAATTGGTCACCCAATTCCTTTGCATTCCCCATCACTGGTGTTCTAAATAAGTTAGATTCAGTTTATGGGTCTAGTGTTTGGAAGAGCATTAGAAATGGCTTGGAATGAATTTTCGAAACACATCAGATGGAAGGTGGGCGATGGAAGCCGAATCAGTTTTTGGTCGGATGTTTGGAGTGATCGGGGTTTGCTTCCTATAGTATTCTCGTGTTTATATAAGGTGGCAGTCAATAGAAGGGCTACCGTTGGGGATTACTTGAGAAGATCTTACAATTCCTTGGTGTGGGATGTCTCATTTATTAGGTTTTTTCATGATTGGGAGATGGTGGAAGTCCTGGAGTTTTATTCTTTTTTTAATAGAACCCCTTTTTTTGATTCAATAGAGGACCTTTCATGTTGGGTGTATAAGGGGGGAGATTTTTCTGTAAAGTCTTATTATCTCCTTTTGTTGGGTGAGAGGAGTCGGCAATTCCCATGAAAAGTTATTTGGAAATCTAAAGCTCCTTTGAAGGTTGCCTTCTTTGTTTGGACGGTAGCTTGGGGAGGTATTAACTATGAATAATTTGAGAAGAAGGGGACAAATTTTAGTCAATCGTTGATGTCTTTGCAAGAGCCATGAAGAGACGGTAAATCATCTACTCATTCACTGTTCATTTACTCGGTAGATTTGGGGGCTCTTGCTTAGTCTGTTTGGGACATGTTGGGTCATGTCGGAATCCACGTTAGATGTTCTTACAGCTTGGAGAGGAAAGTCTCCTTCTAAAAGAGCTAGAATGGCGTGGCTGTTAACTCCTCTTTGCATCTGGTGGAGCATATGGTGAGAGAGAGAGATAATAGAGTTTTCGAGGGGGGTTGAAGCTTCTTTATGGACAATTAAAAATTTTGTTTTGCGATCCCTGTTTTTTTTTGGTTGTCGGGGGGTCATTCGATGCTTTTAGATAGTTTTTTGTCCTTTTTACACTTTGTTTTGAGCCTTGGCTCTTTGTAATTATTTTTGTTCGTGGGTGCACCTCCTTGGTGCTTCTTTAACAAAAGTTTACTTATAAAAAAAAAAAAGAGAACTGGCGGAGTCTAGCGTGGAGGTAGTTGTGTGGTGATGTGATGACGAGGTTTCAATTGTTTGATCTCAAACCCCTAAATGACAAAGATTTAATAAAAATCAACTGGATAATATTTAATCTGCTTATTCCAATGGTAAATAGATAACTAAAAGACAAATATATATATATATATATATTTGTATGTGTGTGTGTGTGTGTAAATATATATATGTATTTATTGTTTGGGCTCAGGTTCCTGAAGCCTCAACCCTAGTTCAGCCCAAATTGAGATTGGGCTTGAGGTACTCTTTATTTATAGGTAAATTAAATTGACCTCCCTTGAGGTATATCGATATTACACATGGACTCCTGTGGTTTGAAAAATTACACCGACCTCTCATGTCAGAGTTTGTCGTTTGACAGTGTTAATGAAAAAAATAAAATGACCTTATTACCCTTGTATTTTAAATTATTCTTTATTATTAAAATTAAATAGATTAAAATAAACAAATATCAATCTTTTTTCTCTCTTTTCTAAGAATCAAGCACCCCAAACATCTAAATTTGCCCCATATTTTACAAAACTCACTTGAATTTTTTCAAAAATTATTTTAGAATTTTGATTTACAAATGTAAGAAGTGATATTCAGTATAGAAAGTGCAAATAAACACACATATCTCAGGAACCCGTCACCATTGAAGGACCGGGGCTTCCAATTGTTTTTGGCATACGATCGAGGGATTGAATTATACACATTTGTGAAACAACAATTCAAGATTTGTTGAGAACATTGAACTGAACTCTCTCTCTCTCTCTCTCTCTCTCTCACCAAGATGTCCTATTATCTTGTATGATTTTTTTTTTTCTCTCTATGTATGCACATCAGTGTGCGTGTAAAAAGTTTGGCTTTTATTTCAAGATTTGGCTCTAAATGACGACAGTGGCTATCAATCACCCAGAAAGGATGCAATTTCTTTCATGTTTTGTTTATTCCCATCCCTCCTTTTCTCCTGAAGATATCATATTTATTATTAATATCTTCAAATTCTCAAAATCTTCAAAATCACTAATTCATAGATTCATATCATTATTCAAAATTATCAAAATTCCTCCATGGATGTTGATATAGCCCATTCGAAGAACCCTAACCTTCATAAATGGTGGCATTCACCAATTTTTTTAAGTATATACATATATGTTGATTTCAAGGGAATGGGCATGGGATTGCGGGAGTCGGTCGGTGACTATATATATACACATATATGAGATTTGATTATACACACACACACACACATATATGGTTTGCTTGATGAATAGCCATCGATGAGTAAATCCTTCTTCGCCAATAGAACTTTGGGAACTTCGGGGTTTGATTGAAGAACACCTCTGGCCATTGATTTTATTCTTGAGAATGCAGTAACAGTTTTTTGCATATAGAGAGAGAGTTGGGATTAAGAGAAAATAGTAAGAGAGATGAGTTGAGTTAGAGAGAGGAGAGAGAAGAGAAAATCTAGGAGTGCAGAGTAAATCCAGTAGTTTGATTAACAAGGTTGAGTTAACTCAGTAAATTTTTTTAATGAGGAGGGTAAAGTTGGTACTTAAAAAAATATAGGTGCTGAGGTCAGCAAAATATGTTTGGTCAACTAACAATTGACTGACGGAGGGGAGGTCTTTGTTACTCACATTAAAGCTGAAGGGCTGTCAGTGTAATTTTTTAAATCAGAGGGGGTCTCTGTGTAATATCAATATACCTCAGGGGAGGCCAATGTAATTTACCCTTTATTCATTTATCTATTTATTTTCAGGCCCGCCTAAAAGTATAAAAAATACAGCCTAAGCCCGAAAAAACTTGGGCTAGGTTTGGGTTGGGCTAGGGTTGGTTGGCCTGTCTGAGTTGCACCCCTAATGCCTACCAAGCCTTGCTTCCCTTTTCTAAATTTGTCATAATTTTACATTGAACCTTGCTGCTTGATTCTGATTCTTCAGGTAGCTGCTCTTGGAGAAGGAGTTTCTTTGGAAGCTAAATTGTTGAGCAGGTATGTTGAAGTTAGTAAATGCCTCCATGTCTGCACTCTGCCCTTTAGTATTTAATGTTCTGCTTATGCCCATTTACAGTTCATGTTCTGATTATGACATGCCATGTTATTCATCTGCAGAAAGGAGGCTGCATTGCGTCAAAGGGAGGTAATTGGGTTATTCGTTTTGAATTAATCTATGACAAATGTAAAGGTTGACCGTGGACTTCAATCCTTTGAGTTGGATGAGCTAATCTTGTATACTTAGATCATTGAATGAGTGGGTTTCTTACTTACACATATCACGGACTTGGAGTTTTGGACTACAAAAGCAACTTGGCTGATCACTTCCTTTTACATAGCATGTTATTCCCATTTTCCCACTGCCTTCAAATTTAATGAATGAATAGTTTTCACCACAGGCTGCACTTAAAGATGCAAAGCAAACAAAAGATGGGATAGATGAGGAAATTGCATCTCTCCAGTCCAAAGTTAAGGTAAAATATGTTACTAAGTAACCATATACTCTCTATTACACATTTGTGTATTTGCTAAATTTAGTGTAGAGGGTTCTGTCAGTGCTGCAACCGCCGCCGCCAATTGTAATTATGCTTTGATATTTTGCTTGAATCAGGATGCAAAAAATGAGGCTGCAGCTGCTGTAGACCAGCTTCAGGGAACTGAATCTGAAGTTAAGGCTCTTCACTCAATGACACAAAGAATGGTTTTAACGCAGAGTGAGATGGTGTGTACTTAGTGGCACAGAGTCTAATAGTATGATATTATCATAAATTGATTAATTGGATAAGCCTAGATACATTGCAGGAGGAAGTTGTTCTTAAGCGGTGTTGGCTTGCACGCTATTGGGGTTTAGCTGCACGACATGGTAACTCAGAAATAATTTTTTTTCAATTTTTTATTTTTGTTTTTATAATGTTCGTTTTACCTACTCCAAGTAATTGAGATTAGGGGTAGTTAAATTGATTTGTTCCTTTTACTCCCGGTTTTGACTTAATTTTCATGTTCAAATATGTATTGACTAACCTTTTTGTTATCTTATTTCTTGCTTGCATAAGTTCAAGATATGCTGTAAGAAGCTTCAAATTTTCTGGCTCTAATAATTTTGAAGTTATTTTCTTTTGTTCGGATTCTTCGCATACTCTGATACTCCTAATTATGATATTTGAGACTTCAAAACATACCCACACTTGAGTGTGTCATGTTCGTATGTGCTTTGACATCATTTTTCATTTTAGTTCTGCATAGTTTGTTGTTTGCATCATTGATGTTTTGTTTACACCTACTTGATTAATATCTGTTTTAGCTTTAATGAGTGGATTTATGTCACAGTTGACCCTCTCACATCATGTTTGTTCTATTATGCTGTTCCTTTGCTTTTTAGGTATCTGTGCGGATATTGCGGTGTCAAAGCATGAGTACTGGTCTTCTTTAGCACCTCTTCCCTTTGAAATTGTCATTTCTGCTGGACAAAAGGCTAAAGAGGAATGCTGGGAAAAAGGCAAGGAACCTCTTATTGAAAATTTGATGTTAATATTTTTTTTCTTTAAAAGTGCAGAAACTGTAGTTTTCAACTTCTCATGATATGTTTGATGAAGTCTCTTTCTGTCACATTGTGAAGTCTCATATTACAACATTGAGCAGGTGATGACAATCCTGAGAGGAGCAAACTTGTTCAGGACTTGAGCGATCTAACTGGAGAAGGAAATATTGAGAGTATGCTTTCGGTTGAAATGGGCTTGAAGGAGCTTGTTTCTTTGAAGGTTTCCTCATCAATTTTAAGATCAAACTCCGTTTATGCTATTTTTTTATTTTTATTTTTTCTCTTTGTTTCTTCTCGTGATTAATTATTAGTTTTGATTCTTTTAATGAAGGCACTCACTGCATCTTTTTCTTCATCTTCAGGCTCTTTAACTGCACTTGTGTATGTTATGGTTTAGTATTTCTTTCTTGGGAAGTGTTGCTATATCTGCTTATCCATTTTACAATTGTTGTTTCCCAGGTCGAGGATGCAATTGTGCTTGCATTGGCCCAACAGAGGCGTGCAAATTCTGTTCGACTATCCTTCTCAGGTTTGTAATATATATGCTGCTTTGGCTTGTTTTCCTACTAATGCCTACCTTTTTTTTTTTTTAAAGAAAATTTCCATTTAAATATGTTTTCTCTTCTTTAAAATCACAATTGATTCCCATGTTTTTGATGAGTAACACACCCAAGGATCAAAATTTCTTTTCATAGGGTTGTTTCGGTCACCCAAAAAACGAAAACATTTTAGAAACGTTTCGGAAATATAATAGAAACAATGAAAAAATTAAAATGAGTAGAATCACTTGGAAACATAAAGTAAAATATATGAATGTATTTTAGGGTACTTGTCCATCCACACAAGAATATAGTAGGGTGAAATTGAAAAAAGAAGTAAATGTAAATTAGTCATTAATACCAAATAATTATTTACCAATTAAACAACAGTATAAAAAATTTAGAGCTAATTTTTTATGTAATATAAAATTATTATATATTTATTATAAAACATGTAAAATTATTATAATTAAATACAATAGCATAACATAATATATATATATATATATATTGTGTAATATCCACGAATTATACAATTGACAGAAGTTACATATACAATAGTAAGTGTGGAATCACCAACTCATTTAAAAGCTTAAGCTGTTAGAGAGGGTGTAACTTTATTATTATATTTTCTACGCGCCCCCTCACTGGTGGCCAATTTTTGAGGCTATACGTGTCAATTCATATTGTGAGCTTGACGGTGAGGTTTGAAGCCAAGACCTTTGTCTGCTCTGATACTATGTGAAATCAATAACTCATCTAAAAGCTTAAGCTATTAGAGAGGGTGTAACTTTATTATTATATTCTTTGCAATAAGTAAAACAAATAGCAATATAAACATATTATAATTAGTAATTAAGTATTAAAATAAATTGTTTATCTACATTTTATTTCTATTACTTTTAATTTTCCTTGTCTACTATTGTTGGAAAAAAATAGAAATATTTGCTTGTAATTTGGGGTATTAATCCTTCAATCTCTTTCTTCATTGAAATATAAATGGATATTATTTTTTACTAACTTCTAGAATTATTGCTAATACGAAAAAAAATGTTTCCATTAGTTTTGGTATATTTCCAAGGAATTTTTGTTGTGAATTTCGGTATTCCATTAGTTTTGGCTATTTCGATGGAAAAGAAACAAAATTTTGATCCTTGACCACACCCCTCTTATACAAGGCAAAGAAATGTTATAGTTAGTACATATGTACTTGTTCAGTGCAAGGCTTTGAATGAATGATGATTTTTTTCTGAAATGGGATTTCCCTTTTATCAAAATAGGTGGTGTCTAAATCGGCAGCCGCTTGAATTTTTAAAACAGACTCTTGGCACTGGTGCCCCTAACTTCGTTTTAGCACTTGTCACTTGGGGTTCAATATTTCCTTTTGTCATGCTTAGTACTTAATACTAACATTAATTTCCTTTCTAATTGTCAAACAATGTGATTTAATGACCAAAGTGCTCATGTCATGCCCAATATGTGCTATCCTGGTAGCTTCCTTGCTTTTTTTTTTTTTTAATTTTTTAAGTGACTGTAATTTCATTGAAAGCACTAAAGAGGAGCACCCATTTACATAAAGGCGCCATACAACTATACTTGCAAAGGGCTTGGGTAATATTTCCATTGTCTCATCCCAAGGACCACCACTTACCTATCAAAACAAAAAAAAAAAAAAAAAACCTTCACAAAGTTACAAAACTATCTATAGCGAAGGCTGAGTTCCTTGTAATAAAAATAGGGATCTCACCAAAGCTTCCTTAACCTCCTAGATGGCGACAACCCTTCGAATGATCTTTGATTTCTTTCCTTATAGGTCATCCACCATAGGCACAAAGTAGTCAGACAGGTTGTCAATGATCACTATCCTCTCTAGAGCTGTGGTCCAAGTGCAACTAAAAAAGGCCACCTTAATGGGCTTTCATATGTCCACATTGCCTTCTAGGGGAACACCTCTTTCACCCCTCAAGACGTTATAGTATGATTTGACCTCAAAAGAACCATTCCTAAACCTGATCCACCTCTATGAGTCCTCTTCCCCCCTCAGGAATGCGCTGCCCCTATGATAGAAGCCCAAGCCTCCTCCATCTCCCAATCTTGCAACTGTTTAAGGAAATTTATATCCCTTACAATTCCTTTGTGTGTCCACTTGAGGCAATCTGCAACTATGGCTTGCTTATTAGTTACAATTCTGAAAAGATAAGGAAAAACCTCCAAAAAAGTTCCAAATTTGCACTTGTTATCTAACTGCAATTTGACCATCCTTCCATCTCCTACCCTTATCTGATGTGCATGGAAAACTCTTCCCAGTCTTTTATAAAACTTGTCCACACTCCTACCTCATAGGAAAATCTCTCTCCTGAGCACCAATCTCCTAACTCGGACCCATGCTTTCCTTCCACCACTCTTCTCCAAGGGTCCTTCACTCCACCCCAAGGTTTTAAATCGCAGTATCGGTATATGTTTCGGAGGGATACCACTAGGATATCACTTAAGGTCCCAAAGGGTGAATATTACCTTGAAAATTGGGGGGGGGGTTGAATAGGTAGGTCTTGAATAAAAATTTCTTTCTATTTTAATTTCAATTCTTGGTTAAAGCAAAGGATGACACGCAACAAAGTCACTCAATTTGATTAATTCAACATTTATACCCATCGACCAATGAATTATCCAAGAATCATTCAAATACACCAACCTATTAACCTTCACCAAATTTATCAATTTAGCTTAATTTTATATGCAATTTTATCGATTCAAAGCAAATTCAACTAAGTGATCAATTTATGATTTCAATCAATTTACTCAATTAATCAAATTAAGGAACAATTATGAATTTCATGAAAACTCAATTTCTATATTCTAGCAAAAGCATTCAATTAAAACAAATAGTAAATTGAAAGAGATGGAGAGAATGAGAGAATTGCAAATCGATTGATGACGGAGAAACCACTAAGAACAACAATCCTTAGAGTAAAACTCCGGAGTTGGGCTAATGCTCAAGGAAGACTTCCACTATGATGGAAAATGAAATACAACGTATCTACGAACAAGCTTAGTACCTCAAGCTTCGTTCTCCCCGATTATGTCTTCAAATTCCCCTTGAGTCCTCAAGCATCTCATAGTTGGAACCTTCAAACAACCGGAATCCTCGACGGCCTCGAAATCCTCGACCGTCTCGGAATCCTCCCATCAAGCCACTCAACAATCGCGAATCCTCACAACTTCAGTATCCACCGATCACTCAACGCCGAATCCTCAAGCTTGAACTCCATCTTTCGTCAATGGTGAAATTGACATGAACCAAGGCTCTTAGATCTGATTTGGACCTAGTGGATGATCTAAATCGATCAAAGAACAAGAGTAGAAATGTGTATGAATGATGTGTATGAATGATCTCTCGTAAGAGTTTCATGATCTATTAACAATTTTGCTCTCACAATATGAGACTCTCTCACTCTGTTTTTGACTACTTTCAATTGTATTTTGTGTATTTTCGCAAAGAGCTTGATTGATCCCCAAATGGTTTGAAAATAGAATATAAATCTGTTTTCTGTCCAAGGTTTGTTCGAACGAGCATAGTTCGTTTGAACGAACAAGGAACGAATATCAAACGAGCACAACTCTGAGGTTGCAACCCTTCGTTTGATACAGAACCTTCAAACGAATGAAAACGAACTTCTCTGTTATTCGTTCGAATGAGCATCTTTGTTATTCGTTCGAACGAGCAACAGAGAGATGTTCATTCTTGCTTGTCTTGTGAACTAAATTTTTTCCTTAAGTATTTTAAAGATACATTTTTGGGAAAATTGGTCCACAATCACAAGTCAATCACATACATGATGTTATGATAAAAACTATATGCAATGCATTGCATGCATGATGTGAGTGTGTGAGATCCAAATCAAATATAAAAGTCCAATATACACTTCCAGAATCAAGTTGACCGATAGTAATGCACGATAATGTCTCTTGGAAGAACTTAGAGAAGAACGGGCATTGAGGTACTCACTCGTAGGACTTATGTAAGTATTGCACACAATACACGTTTTGTCAAACCGGATTAGCCAATTACAATATCGGACCCCGTGGTCCTAACAGTATACGTAACAATCGCAGTCGCTGTGTAATGGAATCGGGAGTATCGGTCAATACGTAACGGGAATTGTTTATTGTGATCGTGAAATTTTTTTGGTCACTAGCAACCCCTAAAATCTAAATCATACACATGTTTTGACATTTGTTTATCACATTATAATATAATTAAATATTTATAAGGATGTTATAACTCCTACAAACATGTTTTCTTAATTGTATTGGACTTAAAAAGTTACTGTTACTAATGAAACGGAAGTATTAGTAAAGACTAAAGAGTAATTTTAGTACATAACTAGTTCATAGTATTTAATCATTACACTAAGTCCTTAAAATCATCACTTAATAGTCATTACACATAATTAGAAATTAAAATAATTCCAAATCCATACATCATAAGGTCACCTCCAAAAAGAATGGCGTGCAAGTTCCCGTTCTTCAAAATTTTGATCATCATCATCATCATCATAAGCTTGCTTTCTTGGTCTCTATCCAACTCCAAAGAAGTAGTTGTAAGCTTCCAATGTTTGGTTGCTTTTACCACTTGATTCTTCCCATCGTTGTTGCTGCTCATAATGATCATATGGCCTAGACGACCGAAAGAAACCATGACCATGACTCTGGGGTGGTGGGACTATATTGTATGGTGGTGGATAGTATTGAGGGAGAGGGTATGGTAAATGAGGTGGTGGATAGTAGTATGGTGGTGGAGGGGGATAAGGATAAACATACGTAGGAAGCGGCACTGGCGGGTAATTTTGAGGAACCTGTTGTTGTCCTCCCACCCCAAGCTCTCTAAATCGGTGGATCATATCACGATTATCATAACTATCATCATTTGATGAGCGATGTGCATGTCTCCTTGACCCCCCAACATTAGAAGACTGGCATTGCATCATACCATGAGCATCATAACTATCATCATCTGATGAGCGATGTGCATGTCTCCTTGACCCCCCAACATTGGAAGAGTGGTGTTGCAATTATTGTCCCTGTGGAATATCTCCAATTTCTTCACCAAGAGGAAAACCAGCCATTTCGAACTCTCCTCGATAAGGCGAGGAACTACTAGCCTAATGTCCAGAAGTCCCAACCTCATATTGACCAATTTGCCTTTGTCCACCACCAAGTCCACCACTACCACCATTGCCTCCACTATGACTTGGGCTTCTCTCATTACCACTACCACTATCCTCGCTTGGTGGGCTCAAACCACCACCACCACTACCAGATTCACTTGTAGAAGGACATGAATTTCGATTGCCTCGATGTGGATGACTAGTAGCATCAGCACGATCATCATCACTATCAATATCTAATCAATCAGAGTTGTCTTGATTATCCAAAAGTGGTTCTTCCCTCTCTTGCAACCATGGAGCTAATGGATCATCATCTTCAAAAATATAGTCCAAATTGATGGGATTAAACTGCTCCTCTAACTCCTTTTGACTTTTTTCAGGTAGCATGCCTGATCTTTAACCTCATATTATAATAAACGTAGACAAGTGTATTTAACTTCTTGTATTTGAGTCGATTCCTTGTCTTTGTATGTATGAGGCTAAATGTACTTCAGTTGCGCTCACAATTTGATGATGATGTGGTTTCATTCAATACTTTTAAGGCTATTTGTTGAAGTTCTGGAGCAGATGAGCCATAATGTATCCACCACTCAGCTACATAAAATGAAAATACAAATTAAAATATAATAATAATAATTTCAAATATTAAAACAAAAAGTAAGAGACTTAGAATTACCGGGATTTGTTTGTTGGACTGCTCTTTGAGCCAATATAGTACCAAATGAATCTTGCTTGTCGTGAAAGATGAGAAGTTACAATATTTTAAATTAGAAATGATAAGTAACATTAAATGTGTTAATTGTTAAATGAATAGAAAACTTACCTGGTTAATAGCTCTAATTTGGTTGTCAATGTCTGGTTCAAATTTTGAAATCACTTTTTTAACCCCATCCATTATTTCTCTATGATTTGAAAGAGCAACACTATATTGGAATTGGGGATTAAAAAAATAACCTAACATATAATACAAAAAATTAGAATATTGGATAATTAAAATACATGATGTAAATGTAATTGAAAGTTTCATGCAAGACATTATCTAATTAGTAATTACTCACCAGCTGTGTGCAAGTCATGATGTAATTGAAAATTCCACCGCTTATCAATTATTTTTCAAAAATCTTTGTAATAGCACCAATCCTTTTGAATTGCAAATTTGGCCCGATCCATAGCTTCATAAATGAAACCCATAGTAGGCTTCTCATCCCCATCCACAAGTCTAAGCACTTTCACTTGTGGTTCCTACACCTTCATAATATCTGCCGACTTACTCCAAATATCCTTCCCGTGTATAATCTTCTTTACCTCTTTAGCTTTATTCTTCTTTGCCCATCTAGAATAGTTCCACTCTTCAGAATTGAACATGTTCTTCAAAGCTTGTTTGTACCTGACAATACTTTCCAATGCAATAAAATTTATGGCAAAACGGGTGACAGCGAGGCGTAGCAATTCTCGACCTTCAGTAAATCGCTTCATAAAGTCAACAACCCAACTAGAATTGTAAATAAAGCTAGTGATTTTTCTTGCTTCGGACAACACTTTTGCCACACTTTTTTTTTTGCCAATATTATGCAACATGAGATCAATGCAATGCGTTGCACATGCTATCTAATACAGTTGTTGTCTTTTTTGCATAAGCTTCTTACCCGCAAGTTTCATAGCTGCTTTGTTATCTGTGACTATTTGGACTACATACTTTTCTCTCCAATTTCATCAACCACCTTATCCATAAGGGCAAAATAATAATCTGCTGTCCTGCTGGGTACATTTGTAGCATCTATGGATCTATGAAAAATTGTGCCCCGATTACTGTAAACTAGAGAATTAATTATGTGTCTTCTTGTTAGTCCTGTCCATCCATCACACATTATGGTAACACTCCTTTCTTCCCAAATAGGCTTGTGGGATTCAATCCATTTCTTTAGTAAATCATATTCTCTGGGCAAATAAACTTCAGTTATCTAAAATTTAAAGAAAAACAAAACAAACTGTGTAAAAAATTGTTAATTTTAGAATAAAAATGCAACAATTAAGGGAGAAAATAAATTAAACAATAAACTTCAATTACCTCATATGGAGTAGGAGGTTTCACTCCCTTTCCCACCTCCCTAGCAACATCCAACATTGGCTCAAACCAAGCATTAGTAACAACATTTGCAGATTGTCGACCATAAATCACAAATTGACTAACTGCTATACCCAACTTCTTCCTCAATGGCTTCATCACTTTGGTAGAGATTTTTGATTGCTTAGCACTTTTACTTCGGTGAATTTCAACATCAATTTCAGCCAATCTAGATTCCGGTGTGCTAAGATCAGTCCAATTCTTAGTACCAGGCTCACGAACACTGACAGATCGACGAGTACCTCCAGGCATTTGTTCTCGTCCTACTTGCCCAGCTGACCACGCGGCAAAGGGGAAAAAACTGGTGCCAGAAAAAAAGAAGATCAGGGAAAAAAAGAAATAAAGAAAAAAAGAGAGAGAAGGATCTAGAATTCTAGATCTCGCAGAAATCGTGCGGGAGTAAAACAAAAGGGCATGGACCCTTTGCCTTCAAACGAACAAAGAAGACCAGAAAGGAGAAAATAAAAAAACCCTAACCCTCCCCCTGTTTCGTCCCCCCATCGCCATTCCCAGGCCAATCGACTCCCTCGCAAGCTTTTTTCCAGCCCATCGACTTCAACGAAGACCAAGAAAAGAAAAACAACTGAGAGATGACATTCCTTTGGCTTGATTAGAAGCTTCTCTGGAAGATTGGACCCAAAGTCTTGAAGTTGTAGGTGATGGAAAGCAGCAACGATTGGCTTCGAATGAGAGAACATAGGAAAATTTATCAGAAAGGGGCTCCAAAAGAGGTATGTTCTTCACTAACTTCACTTTAGTTTCAGAGTTTGCACTTCATACTTTGCTTTCTTTCACTTCAGATCAGATTTTCAGTTCCTTTTGTCACCATCTCTGTCCATATTCTCAGAATCTTTTACTTTTTCTTTCAAATCTGTTTGATAGTGTAATCTGCTTCAATTTTTTTTCAATTTTTTACATGTTTCTTGCTGTCAACAATGAGTAATGGACGTTACTGTGGTGTAACGGTGAGTAACGGCCGTAATGGACGTTACGGCTGCATTTTTTTTTCCAAATCGATAAATCGGTGCGTAACCGACTCGTAGCCAAGGAAATCTATTACATAATGTCCGTTACATTATGTAACGGACGATATTTTGAAACCTGCTCCACCCCATATTTCCAAAGTCACTTCCCTAAACTCTGTCTTTGAGGGAACAACACATCCCTTTCCAATTCATCAAGGTACTTAAATTCATCCTCTAGGCAACCTCATAGGAAGTCTTGTTAAAGTTTTTCTAGTTTGCTCACAACTAACATTGGAATGGGGAACGAGAACATTAAGTGGTCGTTTGGCGTTGCTGAACTTAATGTAGAATTGATTTTGAGTTAATTGATTAATAGAAAATTATTTTAGTGCTTGGATGTATATATGCCAGAATTGATAAAATTTGTTCAGAAGAGATTTTTTATTATGAAATGTCCTATTTACCCTTTTTTGTACTAAAAATGTTAAACTAATTTAAATATAAATTAAAGGGTAAATTACACTTTTCACTCTTGAATTTTACCCCGAATTTCACTTTAATCCATGTCCTTTCAATTTTACCCTCCAAGTTTTAGCCCCACTTCAATTCCATCCTTCCGTTACAATTGGCTATTTAATGTGGATAGAAAAAGACTTCATTTAAATTTGCACGTGCCTCGCACGTGGTCTTTTCTATCTACATTAAACACTCAAATATGATGGAAGGATGGAATTGAAATGGGGCTAAAACTTGGAGGGTGAAATTGGCAAAATTAAAAGGTTAGGGACTAAAGTGAAATTTGGAGTAAAGTTCAAGGGTGAAAAGTGTAATTTATCCTAAAGTAAATAATTAATATTTTAAGATATTATATAATTAAATAATATAAATAGAAAATATAAAAAATGATATAAAATACATATAATATAAGTATACAAATGGACCCAATTATTATACATAATGTGTCCTCACCAATTGGCCAAGATATTCCTCACATGTGATGTACATTGTAGCACATAGTGCTAACTTGCATAAAGGAATGCTTTTGCAGTATACTAACAAGAAGATTGTGTTGAGGTGTAGGAACCACGGTCCATGCCACGACTGGTAATTATACCGAACTTTTTGTCCAAATTTTTAGAACAATACTCTGGCTCACAAAATGTAGTTCAATAAGCTATAAAAACAAGCTTAACTCAAACCTCCGTTTTGACAGAAAAGTGAGGCCTGCAACCGACTAGCTGAACCCATCCAAACACCTTACTTTTCAACTTAATCCGAAAACACGGTGTTGTGCCATGAATTTAAGTTTATAATGGGGGGCCAAACGGGCTCTAAATATGTAGACGAGCTGGACAGAGTGCTCTTCACAAGAATCAGCCCACTCCTTTTGGATAAATACTATTTCTTCCATTTGGCTAGTCTCCTCTTGAACCTTTCTACCACTGTATCCCATAGACCTGGGAATTTAACTGAAAAAAGGAGGAGGCCAAAGCAAATACAAGAAGTGATCCCACTCTACACTCTAAGATAGTTGTTGGTCTGCCAAAGTCCTCCACCTCTCTTAATGCAAACATCTCTCTACATAAATTGACCAAAATTTTCTTGATAGTAAAGGAGAATACACCTCAAGAATCTTAGTTAAATGAAATCTGCATTGCAAAGTACCACTGTGTCATCCACATACAATAAATGAGACAACCAATGGAACATAATCACATCCCTATTGAAACCCTCATCATCCCTCTCTCCATTGCTCTGCTCATAATTTGATTAAAGGATTATATAACCATTATGCAAATATAAGGGGGAACATGGGATCCCCTTGGTGAAGCCGTCTCTCATTGATGAAAAAACCTTCCGGACATTCATTAATCATGATATAAAACTTAATGGTGGATATGCAAAAAAGTTGTCCAATTATTCCAATTCTACTTAAGTCCTATCATTTCCGTCATATAAAGAAAGAAACTCCAATTTACATCATTGTAAGCCTTCTTTATGTCTAGATTGCAAATAACCGCCGACACTTTGCTCCTAATTCTTGAATCTAATCACTCATTTTGAGGCTGAAAGAGACCTTCATGGTCATTTATGTTGTTGACAGTATGAACATGTGACCTAGAGGGGGGTTGAATAGGTCAACTAGTTAATTCTACCAATTTTTAAATTAATTTAATCCCAGCAGGTAGATTCTTTAGGGAGCACACCCTATGTGATTATTTTTGTTCAATATCAATGCAATAATAAACAATCAATAAAATAATAATGTGAGAACACCAAGGATTTTTTTTTTTACGTGAAAAACCCGACTGGGAAAAACCACCTCACTTAATCCAGTTAGCAAATTCACTCTAAATAAGAAGCAATACAAGACTCAACTCGACTCGCGAATTGACACACAAATCCACAAGCTTCAATTACACCATTCTCAAACTCTTTGCTTGTGTTAGATTATTTCTGTTTATTTTCATTTATTTTCCTAAGGGTATTAATGTATTTTCTCTTACGTTAATATATAAAGGCAAGGTATAATGGTAGAATAGATGAGTGAAGCCCTAAACCTTTATTTTAATTTCTTCTCTTCTCTTTTCTTTTTTCTTCTTCTTTCTCTAACCCTATATTTCATACCTATACACTGAAGTACGGATACTCTATTATGCCTCACGTATCCGTGTTGGACGTGTCGGACACGTGTCAGACACGCGCGAACATGCAAAAAAAGTCTAATTTTTTTGAATTTCGGACATGTCCCAGACACGTTACGGACACGTCTCGGATACGTTAGGGCCACGTTTTTAGATTTTTTAAAATTTTTTTGGGATTTTTTAAAAAATTTTCTATCCTTTTCTTTTCTTCTTCTCCACAATTTTTTACACACACAAATATATGTGTGTGTGTGTGTGTGTATATATATATATATGTATATAATAGTTAACAAATTGGTTTTGAAATTTGAATCTTAAATTTTTATTCATTGACTTTTTAATTTTGATATATTGATAATATTTACGTGATTTGCATATTTTTATGTCAGTTTTTATTGAAATAATATTAAAATTTTATTATATAGGCATATAAAAAATATATATATTTAACGTATCCTCAACGTATCCGTGTCCTACTTTTTTGAAAAATATTGTGTCTGTGTCGTGTCGTATTCATGTCCCGTGTCTGTATCTGTACTTCTTAACCTATATAACTTAACTTGATATCAAAGCATTACATCTACCCAAGAACTTCTTTGAAACACATTCACAACCTGATCTAAGACAAAAAAGAGATCCAAATAGTTGTTGACGTTAGCATCAGGACTGATGACGTTGTGCTGATGTCATCATTTTGACGATCGGGTTACATGGAAAAGCTCGTCTCCTTTTGTTGAAGCCTCTGATGTTTTTTGCAAATTTTTTTGTAGCCATTTACATACTCTTTTCTATTTTCTATTGATCTTTGGAATTTCGGCCCGTTTCTTCTCGATCTGAAGTTTGGGAGCTTTTTCTGTGTTTGATGCTTCGATGCAGTCCTAAGAGGTGCATTTTGGTCATAGAAACATTGTTTCGAGTGACCCATAGCAGATTGATTAGTTTTTGAGTAGTTTTTTTGGACATTACCTGGTTTGGCTACATGTACGGGAGTTCCCTTTCTAATTTGTTTGTTGTTTTCATGCTTTGACTTGTTTTTAGTCCTAGCTGTTGTGTTTGGAGAAACCCAGGACTATTTGTGTCACGACCCACACTCCACGTAAGATGGAGTTATAGTTATAGTCCATGACCTGCCACCGAGACCTTATACAGAATCGAATGGGCTATATAATGGATAGTTTATTAATATAGCGGAAGCGTAACATTTTTAACCTGTCAGGTTCACATCAAACTCATACCAACCACATTCAATCAGAGCAATTCTAAGTTTAATATCAAACTCACACTTGCAAAATTTATTACATGTCATTTACATCTACAACTGGCCAACACACAAAAATAGCCATTGTATATATACAGAAGCCTACATAGGCTCAAAAGATATATTTGCAAGTCTTGCTATACAATTTTACAAACTCTTCTTCCTTAAGTTCCCTCCTCATCTTAAGCTTCATTACCTGAAAAACTGGTTGGGAAATGGGGTGAGCTAACAAAGCTCAATGAATAAAACCAATGCCCTATCATGGGTTTTTATAGCAAAAGAAACTTTAAATAAAACCATGGATATCAAGCATTACTGAAACAATTCAAATGCATTTTCAGAAATAGAATTGCTATTTAAACATTTGAATAACAATAAGTAGCCTAATAAAGCTCATAATAGATATCAAATATCATTTAGTGTGCCCATTACAACGGTTGGAACGGAAGAATCTGTGTCGACTCGGATTTTGAACAGAATATCATATATAATGACAGTCACTTACAGTGACATTAAAGAGATCTCTGGCCTATTTACGGGCCTACCGGCTCTTGGTCCCCTGGTAAGGACATAATAAAAGGGACCCGTGTAATGGAATTTCCAAAAACACATTCTAAATCATGTGATTATCCATGGATTTGCAAATCTATTTATCAAACATACTTATAAAATGTACTTCAATTTCATCAATAGAGAATATAGCATAATGCTTTGCTTGTTAAAACACAGAATAGCATGTTTAACAATATCTCATTCAATTCACTATTTCAGGGAACCATATTACTCACCTTGTGCTCTTAAAGCACTCATTGATTCTCTTTCTCTCCTAAGAAACTCTACATACATATATTTCATATTAGAACCATATTTGAGTGTAATGTAACATTATTTAGTTATGTTTGTCCCATTATAGTTCAAATAACACAATCTAGGATTATGATAAAATCTCTCACATTCTAATTCCATTGGAGTGTCCTTTGACTCTTGTTGAAATTCATTTACATCAAATATAAGGTTTTTAAACAATTGGGACAGTAGATGCACCATCCCCATTTATTCTGCTTATAAGTTTTATTTTTAACTTCCAAGTGTTGGTCGTTTCAACACTTATATCTAGCATCTTGAATTATCATTTAGACAAATCATTTAACTTTAATTAAAGTGTTTTCCTTTAATTTTCAGCAGCATTTTTCCTTACCATTTCTCGCATTTAGAGTTCCTTTGATAATCTAATCATGCTAATTATAACCTAGGTAGTGCTAGGATTGTTTTAACACCATTAATCATTAGTCAATTGGTTTAATTAACACTCATTAATCATGATGCATCCTTTTACATCATTTATGTTGCTCTTGTATCCATGTAATTACTATTCTATGCAAAACTTGTTAGGACTTAAAGACTAGTTTAGAATTTCATTCAATTCTTAATTAAATTTGAGTTCTTAGTCATTTTTAAATGTTTATTTTCCGATTAAATTAAAGAATAAGAGATTAAGACTAGAATGCATACTTTGATTGTTCAAGAATTCAACCTCTAGGTTAGTCTTCCTTAAACTTCTCTCTTTCTCCTTCTTGTTCTCGTGTTTTCTCTACTTTCTTTCTTGCTTTATTATTCTGTCCAACACATTTTAGAGAGCTTCTTGCTCGTCTCTACAATTTATTTTGTAAGGCATAATAGATACAAACATGTATCTATATGTGGGCTAGGTGTCACCTTGTGAACTCCTACATATTTGAAGTGTCTTGCTCTTATTAGCTCTATATTTCCTCTCTCTTACTAACTGATTTTTTTGTCCCTTTTATGTATATATATATAAATATATCATATGTATAATTCATACATATATATATATATAGATACATATATATATATATATAGACAAATCTCTACACAAGCTCCTCAAGAATAGTCAAGAATGGTGGGCTAGATATTCCAAATTGTGGGTCCCTTGCCCATGTGAACAATTGTCTTTTTTACCTTTCTCAAATTAAAATTAACTTGGATAATTATAAGGTTTAAGTTATAACCTAGGATTAGTACAAGTCTATCTCACTTAAACATCTTAATTAACCCAATTAGGATTAACTTAATTCACTAATCATGTATTAAGGTTACTAATTAAACATAATTAGTTTAGATATAACAATTTTTAAGAACCTTCCAATAACCTATCACAAACTAGGTTAGTTTAGTTAAGTATGCTCTAATTATGCTTAACCTTAGAACATGGATTAACCTAATTAATTATATTTTAGCTCAAGAATCATTTTAAAAGCCTACTAGAAATATTGTTTTGTTCCTAATTTCTCCTACTAGGATTTTAATTATTACCTCACTATCCATACTAGTAAACTCATCACTTTGAATCACACAGTCATGCTTAAAGTATACTCTAATCCATACTTTATCATTACTTAAAGTGGATTCACATATAGCAATAAAGTATAATGAAAGTAATAAGATGTTGGATATTACAATTTGATTACGTTTCAACCCATTTGAGGTGTTTTTGGTTGTCTGTTCAAGAGTTTGAAGGTTGGGTCTGCTGTTTTTTAGCTTGAACTTGGTGTTTCTAGCTTATAATTAATCCTATTTGATTTCATGATGCAATTTGTGCTCTATTATGTGATGGATGTTTGAGAATCAATCTTATTTGGCTTGGTCGAAGATCTTTGCTGCTCATTGAAGGCTATTATTTGCTGTTTTTGTTTGTTATTTTGGTTCTTCGACTTTGAGAAGATTCAATTCTCTCTTTGTGTGGCTAGGGTACTTGTTGTAGACTTGGTTTGTGTCATTGTTGAAGACAAGCCATCCTTGATAAATGATGATGATATGCCGAAGTCTATTACTTTGAAAAAAATGAATGGTCTTAATTACCTTGCTTGGGCACATGTTGTAAAGGTGTTTTTGCGTGGGAAACGTAAATTGAAATATTTGACAGATGATTCTCCTGCTAAGGCAGACTCAAAGTATGGAGATTGGATGTGTGAGGATTCAGTTCTTATGGGATGGCTTTGGCACAGTATGGAACCCCACGTTGCTACTACCGTTGAATTTTGTGACTCTTCAAAGAAGATTTGAGACTGTTACCGAATCATTCTCACAACAAAATAATGTGACTCGGGTGTATGAGTTGTATGAGAAGATTTTTACCACTAAATAGTTTGGGAAACCATTGTCCGAGTACTATAGCACCCTTAAGAATTTATGGGATCTGCTATTGGAGTATCGCCTCTTCACTACTGATTCGGAGCAACAAAAATGTCACTAGGAAGACTTTATGATTGCCTCCTTATCATCTGGTTTAGACTCGGACCTCCGTGACTTTAAGTACCAAATTCTTGCTAGTGAGAGTTTCCCTGTGGGTGCTAATGTGTATTCTCGCTTGTTACGTTCATCTCTGGGGCAGAGTTCCCTTGTGACAGGCTCTACTTCTTCTTTATTAGGGCCTTTTGCTTTAGTTTCGAGTAGTGGTGGTCGAGGTCTTGGCTCTTGTGGTTCCCATGGTGGTCGTGGTTCTCATGGTGGTCCTAAGAGGTGGTGGTTGTGTTGGTGGACGTGGTGATAGGAAGTGTGATCACAATAGTGGCACGAATCATACATAACTGTATTGTTGGATGAAGTCTGGTAAGCCAAATTATGTCAATCAGGTAGTAGATGGTACTACATAGCTGTCGCCTGCTTATACTCTGCGTCATCTGGACCTCTTATTCACAGTTCTAGTTCTCATGATGCACTTATTACTCAGCTTAGCGAGCTAGTTCAGACATTGCGCACTGCTCTTTTTTCTCCCTCTACTGCTACCTTGGCTAATTCAGGTAATATTGCATGGGAAAGGTATTTTACATCCTACTCATTCCTTATTTTTATCTTCTAGTCTTTATGTCCTTGGTTGTCCTTTTAACTTATTGTCTTTTAGTCAGTTAACTAAAGAATTACACTGTACCATAACCTTTTCTCCCACTTCCTGTATCATTTAGGACCTTAAGACGAAGAAGATGATTAGTTCGGGACATGAGAAGGATGGTCTTTATTACTTGGATTCCAGTAGTTCTTCCTTCTAAACTTCATCTGCATTAAGTGTAATAGTTTCACCTCTTCAATGACACTTTCGTTTGGGTCATCCATCTTTGGATAAAATCAAGTTGGCTATTCCTAGTTTGAGTCATGTGTCTGTTTTGGAATGTGAGGCTTGTCAATTGGGCAAGCATCATTGTAGTTCTTTTTCTAGTAGTAGGCATGTTCGTCCGTCTGAGTCGTTTGATATAGTTCATATAGACATATAAGGCCCTTCCCGTTCTTCTAGTTTGAATGGTTTTAATGACTTTGTGATATTTGTGGATGATTATACTCGTATGACCTGATTATTTTTTATGAAAGAGTAATTTGAGATCCCAAGTATCTTTTTTAAATTCTATAATGAAATTTTTGTTCAGTTTGATAAACGAAAGAAAGTTCTTCACTTTGATAATGCATTAGAATATACACAATCTGTTATGGATTCTTTTTGTGCTGCTCATGGTATTATACATCAAACTAGTTGTGCTCACATCTCTCAACAAAATGGTGTTGCTGAAAGAAAGTATTGCCATGTGTTGGATGTTGACCACACCTTGATATTCAATATGCATGTACCCAAACATTTTTGGCATGATGCGGTTCTTACTGCATGCTATCTTATTAATCGGGTGCCATATGTTGTTTTACATCACAAGTTTCATTTCTCTCTTTTATATCCTAGTCTCTCTCCTTTTCACTTAACTTCTCGTGTATTTGGTTGTGTTGCATTTGTTCATATTATGAATCTGGATCTTGGTCAGGACAAGTTATCACCTTGTGCTCGCAAGTGTGTTTTTCTTGGGTACTCCCAAAGTCAGAAGGGTTATCGTTGTTACAGTCCTGAGTCTCGTGGGTATTTTGTAAGTGCAGATGTTACATTTTTTGAATCCACCTCTTTCTTTTCCTACTCCGCTCAGGCTTTATATATTTGATCTCTTATCCAATCGTGAGGGGGAGTCCTCTATACACTCTCTTATCTTCTTTGCCTCTTTCTTCTATATCTAATTCTCCTTTATAGGTTTTCAAGCGATCCCATGATAGGCACAGTGCTTCTTATAGCCCAAATGCCACATTTGTACCGTCCAAGGTTCCTGCTCCTTCATCAATTGTTCCTAGTACCAATGATTTACCTATTGCCTTGCGGAGAGGTAAACACACTTGTACTCAACATCCTATTGCTAATTTTGTGGCCTCTAGTCGTACTTTATCTTGTTTGCAGTCCTTTGTCTTCTATTTATATTCGAACTTCTTCTCAACAGAACTTGTCTTCTTCTTGTTGGAAACATACTATGGATGAGGAAATGCGTGCTCTTCATAAGAATTAGACCTAAAAATTTACAATTTTACCCCTTGGAAAACAAATAGTTTGTTGTTGTTGGGTTTACACTGTTAAGTACCTTCCCGATGGTTCTATTAAGCATCTCAAGACTCACTTGGTTGCTAAAGGATACACCTAGATGTATGGGGTTGATTATTTTGAGACGTTTTCTCCTGTGACTCGTTCGAATTTTGTGCGAATCTTGCTTTCTGTTGCTGTTTGTCTTTCCTAGCCCTTATACCAGCTTGATATTAAGAATGCTTTTCTTTATGGTGATCTTTAGGAGGAAGTTTACATGGCTCAACCTCTTGGCTAACTTCTTGTTGGTAGTAAATGTCTTGTTTGTTGTCTATGAAAGGCTTTGTATGGTCTAAAGCAGTCTCGTTGCGCTTCAGCTGATAGATTCAATACAGTTGTGCTTAAATATGGTTTCAGCCGTTCTACTTCTGACTACTCAGTTTTTATTCGTCACTCCTCTGCTAGTGCCATTGTTCTGATTGTTATATCGATGTTGTCATTATTTTCGGCAGTGATTTGTTGGTATTGCAGATTTAACAAAAAATCTTAGTCAACACTTCCATACTAAAGATTTGGGTGTACTTCAACATTTCCTTGGGATTGAAGTTGCTTGTTCATGTCAGGGTATCTCTCTTTCCCAACGGAAATATACGCTTGATCATCTTTCTGAGACTGGTCTGCTAGGTACTCGGTTTGTTGATACTCCTATGGAGGCGAGTAAGGGGAACTGTTAGCTGATGTAGGTTTATACTGCATGCTGGGTGGGAAGTTGATTTATCTTACTGTTATTCGGCTGGACATTACTTATGTCGTTGGTGTTGTTAGTCTGTATATGCATGTTGTCAACCTTATTTTGATGCTATTTGTTGCATTTTGCGTTATCTAAAAAGTGCTCTTAGCCGAGGTTTTCTGTACAAGCCTTCTACTTTCATTTATGTTACAGGTTATAGTGATGCTGATTGGGCTGGTTTTCGTGATGATAAGCAATCTACTTTTGACTATTGTACCTTTATCGGAGGACATCTAGTTACATGGCATAGTATGAAGCAGAATGTTGTTGCGCGCTCTAGTACTGAAGCCGAGTATGGAGCTATGGCTCATACTGCATTAGAGATGTTGTGGGTTCGTTCTTTTCTTTAGGACCTTGTTGTCGGTGTGTTTGACCATATGCAGATGCATTGTGACCATCAGGCTGCTATTTTCATTATTGCTAATAATCTTGTTTTTCACGAGTGTACTAAACATATAGAGGTTGGCTGTCAATTTATTCGTGATTTGCTAATGAGGATACAGATCGTCACTTCCTTTGTTTGCTCGGATATTCAACTAGGTGATATCTTTACTAGGCCATTCGCTCAGGCTTCATTTCATCATTTGTCTGATAAGCCGGGTATGTTGATTTGTATGCTCCAGCTTGAGGGGGAGTGTTAGAGTATTTCTATTTATTTTCATTTATTTCCCTAAGGGTATTAATATATTTTCTCTTACTGTTAATAAATAAAGGCAAGGTGTAAGGACAGAATAGATGAGTGAAGCCCTAAATCTTTATTTTAATTTCTTCTCTTCTCTTCTCTTCTCTTTTTTCTTCTTCTTTTTCTGACCCTATATTTCATACCTATGCAACTTAACTGCTTGAATACACAAGTTCTCTTCACAGTAGATCACATGTCCAAATCCATGAATGCCAACAAACAATCTACTGCAACGGGTCTTAGAATCCACTGATTAGTAGCACGCGAACAAGGAATCCACCAATGTTGCACAATGCACAAGTTGTGATTAATGTTGTAGAAACAGGTTCGAAAACTTGAGACTAGAAGTTCTCTCAATGATTGTGTAAATCACAGAATAAAAAACATATGAGAAAACTTTAAAATAGTTCTTCAAAATACGAGCCCTAGCCTCTCATGAAAGCTTTAATTCTCTTCGGAAAAGTTGAGTTTTTATGAAGTCCCAAAACAAACCTGAACAAAATAGGAATACTGTCCAGCCATTTGAAAAACATAAGACCCCCTTCGAATTCCAACCATTTTGGTTCAAATGTAGCCTGGAGTTATTTCAAATGCCTGTTTTTGAAAACTAAAACCCTTTTATTTCGCCCTATTACCTAATAAAAATCCTACTGGACCCCTCACAACACCAGACTCTCCTCCGGCCTCCCTCATCCCCCCTAAGACCAACCCTGAATCAACCATAATCCCCAACCCCTCTGTGACTGGCTCTCCCCCAGCCTCCTCCGGCCTCCCTCCTTCACCCCCCTGAGGGCCGTGAATTACGTGCCAACAAGCCCACCCATCAAGTTCACTTGCACCTTGATCAACACCTTTCCCAAAGTCCCTGTCATCTGCTTCCCTGGTCCTCCTTCTTTTGCTGATTCGAGCTTCGTCTCCTGTGTTAATGGCGCCTGAACATGTCCCCTTATTCCTATCTGCTACCATCCACTAACGTCAATCACCTGCACCCTGTTATCAGCAACCAGGCCTCCTCCACCGGGCTTCTCAGTCCCTAACCCGGCCCCTATACCTGCTCCCTAAGCTCCTTTTGACTTGGAAGGCCCAACTCCCTTGAAAAACTTCTTAAACTCGTTACTGGGCTGCCACTTGGCTTATATCTATTGGTCTCTGTCCATTTCCCTTTCTCGGCCCAGAGCATTTCCTGCTCCCTGTGTTGGGTTGAGGCCCAGACCAGGTGGATCTTGGCCCAATACCCCACCTGCTTCGGGCTGCCCGGACCCGTAATTTGCGTCCCCTCCCCACCTCTTTTTTTTTTTAAAAAAAAAAAACTTGAAGCCAGCTGCATCCTAACGCCCATCCAATGTCGAGTCTGCATCCTGGCTCAACTGTGTCTCCATCTTTAGCTTGAGATCCCACCTACCACCACACACCCCTAGCAGGTCAATACCCAGTTGCCCACACATCTTCCTCACCCCTCTTGGCAAGAGTTTGGGCTTCTCACTGCAAATTTCTTTCTGGTGACTTCTCTTCAATGCAGAAATTAATCCCACCGGTTGCTGTGACCTCACAATTTTCCCTGCCCTTGCCTTGATCCTCACCCATTCTAGTACCGGAACTAAATCTGAATGTTGTCAACCACAATAGACCTTGCAACAGGTGTGTTCATCAGAAGTGAACAGCATTCCATTCCACACCACTATTACGACTCTCTCTGCGCCAATTTTCATATCAACATCAGCCCTTTGAGCCGAGCACCAGAAATGAAGGGGAAGGCCTAACACCAGAACCCTCTTTCCCTTCTTTTTCCTTCATAATTCCGGAGCTTCCAACCCGAAATGACCATGTATCTATTAGGGGGAACACCTCTCCCCACGGTCATTGACTTTGAGTAAGAACCCTAATTGCCTCTGCATGTGATGGTAGCTTGAACAGTAACAATGAATCTGGAAACTCATGCACACCCTTACCCCTGTGGCTATCTTCCATGCTTGAGCAGGCGAAGCTCCTATGTTTTTGACCAAACCCACCTCTCTGTTATTTCTGCCCCCAAACATGATCAGAAAAATCCCTTCTCTGCCCAATGCAAGTGTGAGACTTGGAAGGACAAACTCCTGGCTATATTCTTCACTGTAGCTAAGCCGGAAAGGGGGAGCTCTGGTAGGGCCACGACCTACCGAAACAACCACCCTCCCGATCCCTCAAACTGGGCAAAACCTTTCCACCGACGAAAGAGTTTTCAGTTGGATATCTCACATCTTTGATGGAAGAGCTCATCAGAGGAGCTCTTATCCCTCTAATCGTCGTATTATCTCCTTCAAATATTATTCATATTGAAATGGGGTGCAACAATTATCTTGCAATTATTTGATGATAGCAGTTGGAAACACTGGTGGATAGATGCCTGAAAGTATATGGAACTATTGTAAAAAATATCTAACTATAGGGGCAAAGTAAAATATGTTGAAACATAAGAGTCACCTGTGTGGAACTTATCAAAATAAAAAGTCACCCATGTGAGAAAACCTTGTAAAAGGTTAACTTTACCCTTTTTTCACTATCATTTTGACCTATGAAGTATGGACACTCTATTTGAGCTTATATGTCCTTGTCGGACACTCTATTTTGGCTCGTGTCCGTGTTGGAGACGTGTCAGGCACGCTTGGACACGTTTAGGACATGTGTCGAACACGCACAAAAGAGTGTCCAAATTTTTTTTCCTACCCCCAGACACGTTATGAACACGCTAGAACATGTTTTGTACACGTTTTATGTTTTTTCTTTTCTCCTCTTCTCCAATGTTTCTTTTTTTGGTGATATATATATAAAAATATATATGATCTATGTAGTAGGCCGTAAATTTGTTTTGAAACTTAAATCATGTATGTTGATGATTGAATGAAGAAGTTTTTGAATTTTTATTTAATGGCTTTGTTATTTTAATATCTTAAAATATTTTTGTTACTTGTGTGCTTTAGGCCAATTTTAATTCAAGTAATGTTAGGTTTTAAAATTTTATAAAATATATATATATATATATATATATATTCAACGTGTTCCTAACGTATCTGTTTCTTACTTTTTTGAGAAATGTCATGTCCACGTATTCGTGTTGTATCCGTATTTGTGCTTCTTAAATTTTCACCTGTGCATTCTATATATTTTTATTTTTGTCAGTTTAGCTTGTCAGCCAAACCCAAGAAGTTGGGTTGACATTAGTCGGTTTAGCATGTACGGTATTGGTATAACTTCAAGTTCTGGACTTTTTTTTTATATAAAATATTTATTTTTGCAACCATTTTTCTTGTCTGGATGCTGATATCGATTAGATTGTAGGATTTAGTAATGTCCATTGGCATGTGAAGTTCTCTTTCAGAGAAAATTATGTTACTTCATAGCTGTGGCTTGGAGGTAGTTTATGGGCTAACCAGAAAACAAAATTAAAGAGGAAAACCTCAGGTTCAATAATATGCACTGAAATAGCTGTATTTTTTCTTTTTGTTTTATATGCAGATATCAAGTCACCGGGTGGTGATCCAAAGTTTATGGATGCATTTGGTATGTTGCATTTGAATTTTTCATTGCATTTTTCTTCATGCTGACACCAAATAGGTGGAATAAAGGCTTTTTACTGTTGTGTTAGTGCTGCATTTTGCTTTACAATCTGTATAGATGGATGCTGATATTGCAGAAGACTACTAATAGAGGCCTTAACCGCATAACACCTATTTAAGAGATTTTCATTGTCAAAAAGTTTACCTACTGGGAAAATTTATGTTAATGGTGGCCGGAATTAGATGCAGCGAGGTCCCACCAAAACAGAATCTTGGATCCCACATTTGTTCCCTGGGGTTGTATTTCGTTATTTTTTGATACACCTATTTAACAGATTTTCATTGTCAAAAGTGTACCTACGGAAAAATATATTTTAATGGTTGCATGATTTAGATGCGATGATTCCCACCAAAACTTGTCTCTTGGATTCCACATTTGTTCCCTTTTTATTGGTTGTATTTCATTATTTTTTGATATCATATTCAAGGATCAAAATTTCATTTTGGAGTATTGTTTCTGTCATCTAGGAAACGAAAACATTTTGGTAACTTTTCAAAAATACAATAGAAATGATGAAAAAAAATTAAAATGCTTAAAAACACTTGGAAACATAAATTAAAATATATGAATTTCTAAAGACAATTTGACACAAATTAGATGTGGACTATTTAATATACACAAATTAGACATTTTGACACAAGTTAAACATAAAATAACAATCTAAGTAAAACAATTAGCAAGTCAAGCCTATTATAATTAGTAACTAAGTATTAAAATAAATTGTCCACATATTTTTTCATTTCTACTACCATTTTTCTTATCTACAGTTTCTAGAAAAAAAAGTAGAGATATTATCGTCTTGCGATTTCGGGTATTTAATCCTTCATTCTCATCTTTTGTTCAAGGAAAAAATATTATCTTTTACCAACTTATACAATATTATATTTTTCATATTGCGGATATGAAAGAAATATTTCTATTGTTTTGATATGTTTCGACCAATTTCAGTATGCTTCCTTGAAAACAAAGTATGTTTGATGTTTCCATGAAAACATTTAAATTTTTGTATTCACTTGTGTTTCGTTTCGGTTCATTGAGAAATAGAAACGTTTTGCTATTTCAATGGAAATGAAATTAAATTTTGATCCTTGATCATATCATATATGTGTTTTTGTTTCATTTATCTTGTCATCTCATTCTTTACTTGAATTTGTTATAAGTTGCAAGTCTTTTGCCTTTTTTGGGGTATGTTCCAGCCAACCAAGGCATTGTTCATGCTATTTTGAACAAGTACAAATCAGTTTACATGTAACCCCATGTGTGATGACACGTGCATATACAAAGAACATTCCAATTTTCTATTGTTGTTCCATCCAGTCTTGATGCTAAAGAAGTCTTCAGTGTTTGAAATTTCATTAATACCAACAAGCTTTAACT
Organism: Nyssa sinensis; assembly: GCA_008638375.1. Taxonomy (NCBI): domain Eukaryota; kingdom Viridiplantae; phylum Streptophyta; class Magnoliopsida; order Cornales; family Nyssaceae; genus Nyssa; species Nyssa sinensis. Next base: position 26,205,871 of record CM018044.1, on the reverse strand, counting down.
TGGTCGGTATCTCCTCTACCTTCCCATATGGGAGGTTGAGGGTTCAAATCCCGTTAAGGGCAAAGTCTGTGTTTGTGCTTGTGTTTTTTACATATAAAAAAATATTTAAAATTTCATTAATAGAGCCTTATGCTGTCTATCATGATGAACTTGATCATAACATTGAATTCCTTGTTTCTTGCAGAGCTGAGTCCAGAGGAGTCCGAGGATGTTCTCTTCAAAGAGGTCTGGCATTTCTTTCTCAGTTACCCGTGTTTGTATTCAAGTAATGCTAGATAATATATTTTTGACACTTCTCCAGCAACTATCTTTTATATATATATATATATATATATATATATATAATTGGTTAAAAAGTTAATGATGGCTTTTATCAATATTTGTATCTTAACATTTTCAAATTCATATTAGTTCATTGGGTCTGGAAACAACTTCATTGTTACCAATATTAATGAAATTAGCCGAGATTTTCCCAATCAGAAATGAATAAACAAATAAATTCTCAACTTTAAATTGTGACTTCCATTCAGTATAGCCCCATCCTGATATAGTTTTGTCAATGATTTGAATAGCCTTTGTGCCTTGTTGTGAATATAATGTGATGCACATGGAGATTTTCTATTTTATTTCAAATTTTCCCCTCACCTCCATAGAACTCCTTAGAAGAGTTAGCACAGTTTAAGAATTCATGGTTGAAATAGGACTATTTAGTGATCCACACTAATATTAGTTCTTGGTATTAAATTTGTACAACTGATTTTGAGATTGAATCAACGTGTTCATATCCTTGATGACTATTGTTATTTACATCACATTTAACTTGAACAGGCATGGCTTACATATTTTTGGAGAAGAGCCAAAGCTCATGGTATAGAAGAAGAGACTGCCAAGAAACGAGTTCAATTTTGGATTAGCCGTAGTGGACACTCACCAACTTCACATGATGCTGTGGATGGTAATTTCTAATATTTTAATCCCCATGAGTCACATAGAGCTATTAATCCTTTGTTTCAGGAATACCATTCCAAAAATGTGGAGGAGAATAGTCATTTTCATTTTGGAGATCTATTGGCCAAAGTTCTTGATGTGTCTAGTGCAGTAAATAATTTAGACTACAAACTTCCATGTCTTCTGGGAAATTAAGCAGTTTTTTTTTTTTTTTTTGGGGTGGGGGGGGTGTTGGGATATGCTATAGGATTGGGGATTGGGGAAAGATTCATTTGATCATGTTTGTGTTGATTCATGAAATTTGTTGAGTTGTAAATTGTGTCACAAAAAGCAGTCATTACTTGATTTCCAGGTGATTTTGTGTGTGCATTCATAGGATTAGTCATGACTCAAAATTAAGTGATGTCAACATTATATAAACTCATGGTGGTGTTACAAGAAGTATTAGATTAGAAACTAGACTCTTTATATATATATATATATATGTATATGTATGTATGTGTATGTGTGTAAGTAGTTATGTTAATAAAAAATTGCTCTCTAAAAAATGTGATGTTAGAAAAATTCTTCTATCAATAAAACACCTATTTTTATTGTTTCGGTATTTCACTTTGAATTATGGCGCTGTTCGATACTTTGATAAAACTGAAAGGCAAGTACTGAGAAATTTTAGTACTAGCTTAGTAGTCTTGAGGACAAGCACTAAATTTCTAGAACTGAAACATTTAATGATAAATTTGTAAATTAAATTAAATTTTAAACAACTTTTTCGCTTAGCTCATCCAGTGTTCGGTGATAAGTCTCTTTCGCTTAAAATTCAGACTCCCTTTTTGTAAGTAAATTTTTTCTTTCGAGTGATAACTGGTGTTATGTTATTGAACACAATTTATTAAGCACTGAATATTTTCAGTAATAGTGTTTGAAAACAAAAAAAAAGAAAAAAAAAAGGTGAACCTTTATATTTCTCTAGCAGGTTCTCACAAGTCATAGTCAAACACAATTCTTAAATGGTTTGTAGTTCAGTGGCTCAGATTATTAGCACATGCACTTATATATGCATGTATTTATTTTGTTAAAGCTACATTTGCTTACCCAAGAAAAAAGTGAAAAAGTTAATTAAGAATTGCTTTTGATATCTAAAATTGCATTTATTGGTTAGTAGATACTAGACAATGATAATTATTATTATTATTTTGATAGGTAAATATTCATTAAAGAGCCTGAGATGGGCAAGGAAAAACAAAAAAGGGCTGTATATATTAATGGCTTAACCCCCTCCAAGGATCAAAGTTTCGTTTCTTTTCCATCGAAACGGCCGAAACGTTTCCGTTTCTTAGGGAACCGAAACGAAACACTAGTAGAATATCGAAATTCACATGTTTCCATGGAAACATACCGAAACTAGTGGAAACATACCGAATCAGAGGAAACATTTCTTTTATATCAACAATAATTATAGAAGTTAATAAAAAATAATATCCATTTATTTTTCAAAGATTAAGACTCAAAATTACAAGAAGATATATTTCTATTATTTTTCCTAAAATAATAGAAAAGTTGTAGGAGAAATAAAGTGTAGAGAAACAACTATTTTAATACTAAGTTACTAATTATAATAGGTTTAAATCGCTATTTGTTTTACTTTTTATTTTATATGTAACTTGTGTCAAATTATCTAATTCGTGGATATTACATAGTATGTATCTATTATGTCATTTATCATAAATTAGTATCATTTATCATGAATATGATGTATATGCCTTAAACATTCACAAATATTCAATAAATAGGTTTATTTGTATAAATAAATGAATTTTACGTTATGTTTCCACAAGTTTTAATTTTTTCTCCGTTTCCATTATGTTTTCGAAACATTTCCGAAACGTTTCCGTTTCCGGACAGACCGAAACTATACATCGAAACGATATTTTGATCCTTGACCCCCTCAGAAAATTTACAAAAGAATCTATACAATGGGGAAAAGATTCCACATCCCAAAAATATAGTAAGTGTAAAATTCTATCTTTTAGCCTATTAGGGGGAGTAATCTTTCCCCAAAAGTTCTTTTGTTTCTTTCATGTCACGAACTCCAAAAAATGCATAAAGGATTAAGCCGCCACACTTTCTTCTCATTGTAAGAAACCCAAGGATCCATGCCAAATCTTCAACAACTCTCTAACCTCCCGAGGCATAACCCAAACATGCCCAAAAAGCAAAAGAAAAATGTTCCAAATATCTCTAGCAAGCTTGCAATGCACAAAAAGATGGTTAATGTTCTCCTCCCCCTCCATGCACATCACACACCTATTAGCCAAGAAAACATCTCTTTTTTGCAAGTTTGCAAGTTATCCATTGTTAATATAGTTCCCCCCCCCCCCCCCCCCCCCCCCCCCCTAATACGGTCCACACAAAAAGCCACCTTAGAAGGAGCTTTGGGCCTTCATAGTCCATATTGCTTTCCAAGGAAAATCCTCTGTACCTTTTTTTGACTAGTGAGAATAAAAGTTCTTCACTGAGAATTCCCCTTTTGGATCTAACCGCCACCAGATTGCATCTTCCTTATCTTTATCCATATTTACCTTGTGAAGGCATTCCAACAAGGCTATGGCTTCCTCTACTTCCCAATCATTCAAATTTCTACGAAAGTGAGGGAGCCCACATATAATCATTCCCATTAAAGGCTACAAAGTCCTCCACCCACACCTCACGATTGGAAGAAACTAGAAAAAGTCTTGGGAATTGTCTTTCTAGAGGAGCATCCCCACACCATCAATCCTTCCAAAACTTAACCCTCTTACCATTTCCTATCACAAAAGAAATATGCCTGTGAAAGTCATTCATTTCTTTTCCAATAGATTTCCACAATTCCGCCCCATAGGGACCTCCCACCATGTTGGAGAACCAATTCCCTTCTCTACTCCCCACCACCCTGGCTTCAATAGTATTTCTCCAACTAGCATTTTCTTCCTTAGCATAATGCCAAAGCCTTCACATGATATTTTACCTTTTCCCAACAAACTAAATTCGAACCATGATCCCCCTCATATCTACTTCAAAGGATTTCCCTTTGAAGTTTGTCAAGATGATTAGCCACCGCCACCAGGATAGGAAAGAGAGCCTTGTAGTATATGGGTAGACTCTCTAGTGTACTTTTAATGAGAGTACTCTTCCCTCCTTTAGACAAGTATTGCTTCTTTCATCCTGCTAGTCTTTTATGGAACCTATTCACCACCAGATCCCAAATGGCTTTAGATTTCGGGGATGCTCCTAGAGGCAAGCCCAAGTATGTCGTTGGGAGGGATCCCACTTTGCAAACCAAATTCCATGCCAACTCCTCTACTTGCTCTACATTGCCAATTGGGATAATCTCGCTTTTGCCCAAATTAATTTTTAGACCCGAAACCACCTCAAAGCACAAGAGGACACATCTTAGATAACGAAGATGGTCCTTATTTGCTTCACAAAAAATAAGAGTATCGTTTGCAAATAGTAGAAGCGAGATTTCCACTATAGTATCCTCATGATTAGTCACTGTGAACCCTTTCAAATAACCCATCTCCACCGCCCTCCCCAACAATTTGCTTAGCTCTTCCATGACAATAACAAAAAGGAAAGGAGACAAGGGATCACCTTGCCTAAGGCCCCTTGAGTTCTAGAAGAATCCCATGGCCGAACCATTGACAACTGACTAGCACGAAGTAGGATACTGAAGATATGCAAGCCTTGGTCCAATTCCTCCAACGTTTTCCATATCTCATTCTTCGAAGAACATAAAGCAAGAACTCCCAACTGACGTGATCATAAGCCTTCTCTATATCAAGTTTTCAGATCAAGTGCACCTCCTTTTTCTTCCTCATATCAATATAGAACCGTGTCTAGAATCTGCCTCTGTCCAACAAAGGCATTTTGGCTATCAGACATAAGGCCTCCCAACACTCCTTTCATCCCACTAGCTAGGACTTTAGCCATAAGCTTATAAACTGCCCCCATCAAGCTAACAGGCCTAAAGTCCCTAATGTATTCCACGCCCCTTTCTTTGTAATTAGAGCTATAAAAGTTGCATTCAAGCTTTTTTTAAACCCGCCATGATCATAGAAAAAATGGAGAGTCAGCATCACATCCCTACCCACTATCTCCCAACAGTGTTTGCAAAAGGCCATGGAATAGCCATCTGGTCCGGAGCCTTATCTCCATCACAAGATTTTAGGGCTTCCAAATCCTCTTCCTCCGTGAATCTGGACTGCACTCTCTTCAACTCCTAGAGAACTAAATGGAATTCCATCAAGAGTGGGTTTGCTGTTGTTGGTCTCAGTATACAAATGCTCATAGAACATTGTGATGCCCCTCTTCACAGTCTCTTCTTGCTCCAGCTGCACTTTCTCAATCTTCATCCGCTGATATTATTCACTCTCCTGTGGGCATTAGCTATCCTATGAAAAAATTGAGTGTTTCGGTCCCCTTCTTTCAGCTACAATGCTCATGATTTTTGGTGCTAGCTAATCTCCTCTATTACACCTGACACAGCGCCTCCTTGATAGCCTCCCTCCTGGACCTTTCTTGGCATGATAGACCCCCCTGGTGTTCCCGACCCTCCAAGTCTTCAATTTCCTGAAGCAACTGGCCTTTCTACTGCCAATATTCCCGAAAACCTCCCTGTTCCAGACCTTTAAATCTCTTTTCAGCATGTGCAGCTTTTTAGCCATAACGAAGCTGGGATTTCCGTCAACTTGGTAGCCTCTCCACCACCTATCAACCAATTCCTTGAACCCTTCCTGTTTGAGCCACATATTCTCGAATTTGAAAGGACCCTTACCCCTTCTTTTTCTTCCACAGTCAAGCATCAAAGGGGTATGGTCTGCCAAAGCTCTCGGTAGGCACATCTTAGTTGCACAAGAGAAGTGTTCCTCCCACTATTGAGACCAGAAGTCTATCCAGTCTTGTACGGGTTGGAAGCTCCCCTACCACTGTTCCAGGTGAAGCATCCTTCTTCAAGAGGAAAATCTACCAATTCAGCTGAATTAATAAAAGTATTAACTCTCTCATTGCTATGCCTTCCCCCTCATCCTTTCTCTCGATAGGGCCCCTGACAACATTAAAATCACATCTTAAACACCATGGTTTGTTCCACCTCATCTGGGCCTGATGCAATTCCTCCGAATGCTGGTGTCTCTCACCATCCACATTAGGGCTGTATATTCTAGAAAAAAACCCAGCAAAAACCATCTTCAATACCTTCAAAAAGGCAGGAAAGAGAATCTTCCCACTTGATGCTCTGCACACCTAAATATCCTGGAATCCTACATTATCAAAATGTCACCCGCTGATCCTACTGCCTTCACACACCTCCTTTCAACTTATCTGTTCCCCTACATTATTTTTCTTTGTTAGAGACAAGATAATTATAACCATAATACCAAGTGGATTCCTAGAAAAGTGATTGATAGTGGGTGAATATGTAGAAAATATTCATATTATGGGGGTCCTGCTGTATATCTGTAGAAGTTATATAATTAAAAACATGGCCGATGGAGATATGTAGATGATTTTCATGCAGATGGGTGCCCTTGGGAGAGTGGTTTCTAGAACTAATCTATCCTTTACCCATCTTAATTGTGACAAATTCAGAACAGATGACAAGCTCTGATGATTTCATTTTATGTTTGTAGTTTTTTACTCATGTTAAGCATTTTTGATGTTTTAGTGGAGCAAGGTCTGGTGGAGCTGAGGAAGTTGGGTATTGAGCAAAGACTCTGGGAAGCATCCCGCAGAGAAATTGAGCACGACTCTTCCATTTCTACTGCACGAAAATAAGTGCCACAAGGCAGAAGAATTCTTCATAAATGCTGACGGACCCTGAGATGTAACTTGTATTATTTCTGGATCCATTTCTTATAATTATATTTTCCTCTTTGCTTGTTGGAGAGTACTTCATTTGGCTGCACTAGCCCTGTCTGTCTGCCACGCTCAAGTCTCATTACTTGTGCCTGTTTGTTAATTTGATTTGTTGAATTGCACAAGACAGATTAAATAGTCAAATTTTGTATAATTATGATTGAAATTAATCACTCAAATCAAAGATGAAAGAGTTATACCCAGAAGGAGAGTAAATTTTGGGTGTCCCTAGTCTGTTGAAGTTGAACTATCAATCTGTGGTCCTGTGTTTATTAAGCAGCTCACCGTTGTATTGACCAACGGCTGCATTGCGGGTTTTTCTTCTGTCATCAACTTTGGGTGTCCCTACTGCATGAAAATAAGCCACCAAATCTAGAGGGAACTAAACCCGACTGCAAGTAAGTCTAGTGTGGAGAAAAGGGATTTTCCTTTTGTCTTTATCTTTATGACATGTATTTTTATTGTGGTATTCTGGGCAGCCAGATACGAATTTGTTTAATAACGCCTATTTAGGTTGCGCCTTACATTTAGGTTCCGCAAGCTTGGATTGGATCTTGAAGTTATCGTTGACACTCTCATATGGCGAGGTACTAGGGTTTTAAGACAACACGATGTGTGGCTCTCAAAATTCAAATGCCAAACTTTCTTTTATATTAATTTTATTTTCTATAGTTCAATTTGTATTGCTACAAATTCATTACTCTTATTTTTATTGTTCTTAATATTAACTATTAAGTTGAATTTAATTGTATATTGCTGCAATTCAATTATTTAAAAATGGAAATAGAGAATTTTAAGAATATTTTTGAACACTAGAATATCTTACTGCTCACACTAGTCACAGGAATTAGTAAATTAGACGTGAGAGTTGTGTAGGTGATCGATCTTTCGAATGTGAATTGAACTTTGGATCTCGAGCATATGACACAAGTCTCTTCTCAACTCCCATGGTTCAGTCTTAACATCCTATTAGTCCCAATGCACCACACTTGAACAAATGAATGTATTTTTGACACCTTATAACTGTAAGGTAGTTTATAGAGTTAATTAATTTGAAGTCAAGATCCACGTGTATTTCACTTTAAGCTTAAGGACAGTATGGTCATTTTCTGTTTTAAACTCAGGTCTATTTCACCAATCAATTTTTGATATATCATTTTTTTGCCCTTAGGTTATTTATAATCTATTGTCTTTTCTTTTCAAAAGATGTGCCCAAACAAAGTCAAGATCTCGCGTTCATCGATGGGGTTGCCACCGAACCTGTTCGTGATCCTCATCCATTCACCGCCATGATGTTGCCGCTGCTGCCATGAGGCTGACAACCACTATCGCTCAACCGCTACATGGATGCTGTTCCACTCCACCACTGATGGCGACAAGGTCGTGTTCCTCCTGGTGAAATCTAAGAAAAGATTCTTTATTGAATAGAGATGCAGCCCATGAATGGAGCATGATTTGGGGCCAGATCAGACCCAGATGCAACAGGTTCAGATTGACTTTGAAGTGGAATCAGTTAGAGAGCAACTTCTTGTTTACGGGGATAGTGGTCTGAGCTAGGGCTGTAAACGGATCGGATTTGAATCGGATCCGAGCCGATCCGAATTCGATCCGTTTAATAAGAAATTCGATCTGATTCGATCCATTAATCCGACGGATCAGGCGAATGTTAATTCGTATCCGAATCCGTTAATAACCTGGATATCCGATCCGTTAATCCAGTCCAATCCGTTTAAAATTATAATATATATATATATATTAATAATAAAATTAATATATTATATATAATATATATATATATATATAATTTTTTAAAAATTCTGCCAAGACCTGCATATCAATCAACATTTCTCCTCACTTGGTCATCCCCAAGCCAATGGGCAAGCAGAGGTCACTAACCGAATGATCCTTGATGCTCTTAAAAAGAGATTGGAAGGAGCCAAAGGAAAATGGGTTGAAGAACTCCCTAGAGTACTCTGGGCCTACAGAACAACTAGAAGAACACCAACCTCAAAAACTCCATTTTCACTTGCCTATGGTACTGAAGTTGTGATCCCTGTTGAAATCGCTATACCTACCCTAAGGACTGAAGCTTTCAACTAAGAGACCAATGACCAGCAGCTCACGGAGAACTTAGACTTACTTGAAGAAAAAAAGGAGCAAGCCGAAGTCCGGATGGAAGCATATCAGCACAGGATGGCCAGCCACTCTAAATTAAGTTTAAAACCTGCTAGCTTTCAGGTTGGAGATCTTGTCCTAAGAAGAGTATTTCAGAACACCGAGTATCCCACTATGGGAAAGTTATCACCCAACTGGGAAGGCCCTTACAGAGTAACGAGGACTGTCAGACCTACCACTTATTGGTTAGAGAACATGGATGGGAAACCTATTCCCAGGCCTTGGAATATAGAACATTTACAGAAGTATTAGCAATGAAGATATATTCTTTCAAATATTCTTTGTAAGTGCTTCTATCTCAATGTACAGACCTCGTGCTTGGTCCATCTCAATGTACAGACTTCGTGTCTTGTCCATCTCAATGTACAGACCTCGTGTCTAGTCTATCTCAATGTACGGACCTCGTATCTGGTCCATCTTAATGTACGGACCTCGTGTCTGGTCCATCTTAATGTACAGACATCATGTTTGGTCCATCTTAATGTACAAACCTCAAGTCTGGTCCATCTGAATGAACAGACATCAAGTCTGGTCCATTTTAATGTACAAACATCATGTCTGGTCCATCTTAATGTACAGACCTCAAGTCTGGTCCATCTGAATGTACAGATATCAAGTCTGATCCATCTCAATGTATAGACCTCGTGTTTGATCCATCTCAATGCACAGACCCCAAGGTTGTTCTGTTCTAAATACAAACCTTCAAATCTGTTCTATCTTGTTAAAATCACTCGGTTGTTTCCCAAACTAAAGGGAAAAGGTCCAACTCAGTTGTTCAGCTACATGGTTGCAAACATTCCTTCAGTCAGATGCCCACTCCAACCAATTATTATGATTCTAGTTGTTTAAGTTCTTATCAATAAGTTCTGGAAGGAATAAAGGTGCTGATTATTAAAGTTTCCCTCAAACACCATTAGTCCAATTATTATTACAAGTCCTTTGGCTCGGCAGGTGAGCCCTAGACAGTTTGCTTCCACAAAACCTACCTATCAGGTTACTCAGTACAAGATCAAATCCAAATGCCTACAACTCAGGCTCAGTAGCTTACTTTGATTTTCCTACCTTCGAAAAACTTATATAGTTATTACAATTTTGTTTGAATTATCGTAAGGTGTGCAGCTCAGCAAACAACTCACTATTCATGACCGATCAAGGAGTCACAGTTGGTTCTTGAACACCTTCACTTATGTCAATTGCAAGAGTGAAGGGCTGAAGCCCATTTATACACTACAAAACAGTGGGACTTGGGACAATGCTTGAACAAACCATAAGATTTACAAGTATTATCATTCAAAAGAGAAAGAAGGCAAGAAGCTCTAAAGAAAAGATATTATTATTAAATCTGTGTGTTCAGGTACATAAAAAAGAAAAAAAGAAAAAAGCAGAACTACAAAATTTTTCTCTTCTAAGTTGGAGGGCTGGCATGGGCATCATCATTATCATCATCATCATCATCCTTGTCAATACTCGATAGATCAATATCTGGGAATTTGGCAAGAAGCTTGGACCTAAAGTCATTATAATCGAACTGCACAAATTCTCTTCCTATCCGCTTCACCTCAGTCCTCATCTCAACCTCGGTCTCAGCCCTAGCTTCCTCAACCCTCAGAACAAGGGAGACTTGAAGAGTAGCATTCTCCTTCCGAAGTCCCTCCAGCTCTTGAATGAGGGATGCCTTCTTTGACTGCAAAGAGTCCCTCTCAGACTTAAGAGAATCCCTCTCGGACTCCATAATGGAGAGGGAATTCCTCACTTCCTTAAGTTCTTCCTCGGCAGCAGAGACTTTTGACTGAGCTGTGCCGAGCTGAAGTCTGGCCTCATCCAGCTCGTCTTAAAGTTCCTCCACAACTTAAGGGACTATGACAGATTCCATCAGAGCAGCTAGACTGTACAAGGTATGTAAAACAGCAAGAAACCTGATCAGACATGAATAAAAACTAAACACCAAAAAAGATAGAACGATCGTTACCTTCAGATGGGTGCTCATGGGGCCAATAACGGTCTCCTGAGTGCTCTGCCTGGTGCTGCAAGAAGGGGAGTCCTGATGAGGGGTATCCATCCAGAAACCATCAATGGCATCCTTTACGGCCTTATACCCATCAGGCAACAAGGCCATGTCAACTGCTGCCCTCACTTTCCCCTTTTTAGAGACCTTTGGAGTCGAGGAGGGGGCAGGCTTAGAAATCACTATGCCCTGTTTGGGCAGTGCAGAGGAGGAGGGTTCAGTGATCACTATGCCTTTCTTGGGCGGCGCAGAAGAAGGAGGATCAGAAGGCACCATCGCCTTCTTGGTTGGTGCAGAGGTGGAGGGGACGGCAGCAGTCTTCCTCTTCTTGGTTTGGGAATAACCCGCAGGAGGTAAGGGATTCGCCACCCTCCTCTTCTTTACAGAGCCCCAACTATCAAAAACAAATTTCTTCACATCCTCAACTCTGTTCTTGTTTTTTGGGGCCATTGGGCTACTTGGCTGGAGGATGACTCTGAAGTCCCTATTTTTTATCTGAAGAAGCCTGTTGTACTGTTCTTTTAGAACAGGTGTGAAGAACGGCCTCTTCTTGACGCTTTTTCCTACACAGGATATGTAACAGCAACAATTAGTCAAGCAACACAAAAGTGGAAGTTAAGAACAAAAGCAAAATCACAAAAGAATGGGGGTTTCACCCATAAACCAGTGCTCCGGGGGAATGTAGAGATCTGATCCTCAGGGTCTGCCATTTCTAACCTCCACTAATGAAGAAATACCGGTTCTTCTAAGACTTGTTGGAAGTCGGTACGAAAGAAAGAGGTCTGAACCCCCTATCAAAAGACATGTAATATAGGCTCTCCGATCTCATATACTTGAGATCCATTTTACTACGGATCAAGTCTAGAGAAACCTCAACATTGTTCATACGACCTTAAGTTATGAACCCTAACAGATGCCTCCAACTATTCAAGTTCAAATTGACAGGGCAAAGATTGAACCAACAAAAAAACTCCCTAAGCAATTTAGGGAAAGGAAGACGCAATCCCATCTCAAACTAAGCAGTATAAACGCAAATCTCGTCTTCCCTAATATCTTAAGGACGATCTACGGTATCAGGAACCCTAAAGGTGACATTTTGAGGAAAATCAAATTCCTCCCTTAAACTATTTAACAGAGAAGAGGTTACAATGCTCTGTCCCTTTTCTCTTTAGGAGAGTCTGCCAGAGATCTCCCCCTTTTTGTTCCTAGGCTCTAGGAACGCATCAACAATCCTAACCTCAGGGCTAGAATAGGTTCCTTCCGACCTATTCCCCAAGGAACTATTATCTCTAGTAGAGGTTTGGGACAATGCAGAAGTCTCCAAAAGACTCCCAAAACCACTGCCTACACCAAAGGATGCAGTGGAGGTCGACATTTCAAAAAATAACCAGAAAAGGAGAAGAAAGACAAGGACAAGGAAAATATGAACGAAGAGACCAAAATCAAACCTGAAGAGAGAGAGAAGCTTCAGACAACGAATACTCCTCACAGTCTAGCTTGCTAGTTCAACAATGACAAATGCTTTCTTTCTTCCTTCCAAAAATACAAGAGAAGCAATAAAAAGGCATACAAAGCCCCCTTCCATCCTTACATACACTCAAAAAATGGGGCCTACCAAGGCGAACCTGTCGCGACGGTTACAAGTAATGATGGCCTTGGAAGCCCAAAAAATAGATTGTGCAATAAATGACGCGCCAACAGTCATCTAGGAAAACAAGACGATAGAACGCGTGACTTTTCGGAAGCTCCTAACCTTAGTTACGCCATGAGCTCAAACTAAGGCTTGGGGGGGGGGGGGAGCACCTGATATACCACAAAGTGACAGACCAATCCTCACTTGACACGTATGCCTACAGACCAGCCTGTGCTTGGCCATTCAGAGCATACATGCAGAACTCATGGATCCTAGCACAGACCTTCAGAGAACTCCCTATGCTGTAGAGCTCATCACCGCCTTAACATCTGCCGAGCAGAAGATAAGGAAACAGTTTTCTATAAGGAAACTGTCATTCACAGATATCTCTCAAGCGCAGTATCCAATAAGGCAACTGCCATTCTCCGATGATCAAATCCCTACTTTCGTGGTTCCAAATCCTAATCGACTTGGGAATCACTAAGCCTATAAATAAAACCCTAAGGTACACTTTTACTTTCATACTCATTCTTTGGCTTACATTATAGTGTTTTCAATTCAGTTTATTGACTTAAGCATCGGAGCGACTACCGCCGGAGCCAATCCGGTGGTCCTCTAATCTTCTTCTTTGAGTGTTATTCAAGGAGCCGAGCTCGGAATCTACATTGGCCAAAAAGTGCAGCATCATTTTAGATGCATCTTATATTATTTATTTTTAAGAGTTAATTAACCTTTTTTAAAGAGTTAATTAACCTTAAGTCGCACAATCTAACTACAACAATAAAAACCTTTATTAACTCATTTTTTTCAAATTTTATAAAACAGTAAAATTTTACACTTGGATAGTGTCAAATTTTACAACATGTGGCCAAAGATTTTTCTTAATTTTTTTTTTTATAAAATTGTGAAATTTTACAATTTTAAAAAAGTGTAAAATTTTACACTTTTGACTAGGATTAAGCTTTCTAGCAAAAGTGTAAAGTTTATACATTCATTAATGAAATTCTACACTTTTGAAATAATTTTTTTATTCAATTTTTCATATTCAATATGCATCTTATTTGATAAATCTCGATATTTAAAATTTAAATATATAATTTTTATTAAAAATAGATTTAGAAATTTAAAGTTATTGAATTTTAAAGTTTTAATTTTTTTTTTTTTTTGAGGATGCTCCATATTTTGTGGAAATTCAGTGGAAAATATATTTTTGACATTGAATAACTAAAAGATTTTATGGGTTAATATATTTGGACTTGAACTAAAGAATAATTTTAGTATTTTTTATGGACTCTTAACTACATGGCCCTAGTTTATATATATGGACACCTTGATTGGAACGAGTTGGGTGGTGAACGATAGAATTTGTGGTTACAGTTGGGCTGGATTTGGGGAAGTTGGTTGCGGCCCCAACTATAAGCCCCCAAAAAAATCCCCTCTATTATTAACAAATCTATTTTGTAACTTTTTTATGTTAATAAAGATTCTTTTAAAAGGCTCTGGTTCTAAGAAGTTGGCATATTCGTCAGCGCATACACACAATATTATAATTTATTTCTCTATGTATCACAAATTAAAAACAAACATAAATGAATTTTCCACTCTACACACAGCTTGTATAAAATAAAAAACCAAAGAAAAGATTGCCCCCTCTCCACATGGTTGGTAATGGGAAAAAAAAAAAAAGAATTTTTCCATCACTACGTAGCCTGTATCCCAAAAGAAAAGAAAAAACTACTATTCTCATATGAGACCTTTCCTATTCCTAATGTAAAAAGCACTAGTATATATACGACAGGCATATACAGGTGCAGTAGAAACGACTTTAGAGGGCAGAGATTAGAGAGGAAGGATATTTGTCATTTTTCTGCTTGGAAGGTTATAAAATGGCCGTTAGGAGATTAGAATTTCCAAAATAGATTGGCTCTTTTGACACGTCTATTTATCTTCTGTGCGGTGGTGGTCCTCACGAGCCCAATGACATTTCGCATTCTCTGTATGATATATATATTTATATATATATATATCTATAGAGAGAGAGAGAGAGAGAGAGAGCAAGCTTCAAATTTGAATATGGGCTAGATTGGGCATGTGAGTCCTTAGATATTAAAGTGGGTGTGGGGTCTTTCAGTCTCGGTGGACGGGACGCGCAGGAAAAAGAAAAATGCATTACTTTAGGTGGAGAGGTGCGCATGGGGATAGAAGAGAAAATATATAAATAATTCTCATCTTAATCAAAAGGGAATTTTTGAGTTGAGTGAGCCTCATATCTAACAGTCTCTCACTTTGTGTTAAGTGTCATAGGCCTTACACGTCTTAAACTAAATCATATTTAATACACACTTTATTAACCTCTTTCTATCTCTAAATTATACTCCATACATTTTTTTCCAAGGCTAGAATGTCCTTGCTCGTTTTACTCAAACATTAATTCTTATAAAACATGTAAATCGGATAATTTTACGAAAACTTAAAATCCTAGTTCTTCAAAGCTGTTGGGTTGTCGTCATTAATTTTTTTGTATAAAATTTTTGATTCAATTTTGTTTTTGATATTTTTTGTCACCAAGAGAAATTCTATTAGTTTTTTTCGTTCGAATAGGAGAAAGGTTCCATCCGAACATATTTGGACATACATAAAATTCTTAGCGCCGATCCTACATAGGGTTAGTGTGAGGAGAATTATTTTGTGAGTAGGTCGTTATTACGTGCAAAGAGAATTTTAAGGTTTATGAGTGTTATACTTTTATCATCTCTTTGATACATAGTGTATTGATCATCCATACTTCTGTAAACATAGGTATCTTACCAAATTACATACATCGTTTGTATTTTTCGTATATTTTTCTTATCTTTTTTATTTGAAATCGATTTACTATTTAATTTGATACCTTCCGCACAATATTCACCAACTCTATTCATACAAATTTCATCTTAAATGTGAGATCCTATAAGGTGCCGAGGGGATTTGTAATTATTTTGATTTTTTTTAATTATTTTAAAGTTGATCATCCAGTTTGGATATGAATAATAATGGGTCTTTTCAGGTTCCCAAACAAAGATCAAATCATTGTATCAAATAAATTGTACCAAAAACTCCCATTCTAAAATAACCATTTATTTTAATTGGGATCTATGAATATGTTTAGAACATGTAAATATAACCTTCAAAATTAATGGATTCATGTAAAGTTGCTCTGATACCAATTATTGGGTTCGTAACCACAGCGGAAGAGATTTTAAAAATCTATTTGGATTTTTTTTTTTTTACATGAATCATACAATTTTGAAAAGAGGGCTTAGAATTACCTTGTTCTTGATAATCTTGATTGTTCGAAGAAGGCTTCTTGAAGAGATTGATGCAATTAATCTTCTTTCTCTTGTTCCTTTACGTCTTCTCCTCTTTTCCTTTAGGCAAACCTGCATCGTAAGAGAGTGGGCTGCCTCTTATTTTTGTCTAGCACAAAAACTTATGATAAACGGCTCCCTACATATCATATATATAGGGCTTAACCTAATTAGGGCAAGAGAAGGGATCTAGTAAGTCCTACTAAGTTAGCTTCCAATTTGTCAATTAGATCTTAATTATCTCATAATTAATTATTAATCACTTTCAATTAGTCATCATTTCAATAAACAATTTACTGAAAAGACCAGATCCGAATTTTAGTGATTAACCCATTGAATTAGCATGAAGGTGATATCCATCTCTCTAATAGATAGAGTTTAGGATTCCATCTTGAGAATATGTGTTCCCATAGTCTGAATAATAGCTTTCCAAGATACCGAGGTGTTGATCTAAAAGACCTCACTCATTGGTAACTTAAAGTCATCACTATTTAGAACTTGAGAGTTCACTATCCTCTTAGGATTAAGAGCTTACTCCGAATAATGAATAAGAAACTTGTTAAAGGTGACAGTTCCAAATGATGCATTTCTTATAGTGATCCAGTTTAGTGTATTCCCAATACACCAATACAATAACCTAGAGTCCACTACTCTGATGGTTGAGATAAACCACCTTATCACATAAAGGTTAACTGTATTACAGCTTTACAAATAAGATGTTCAGTCTTATCAATAGTTGCGAACAATTCTAGAATTGCCTATATAAGCAATTCATAACTCCTGTGTATAAATCTCATTTATACACATGAACCACTCCTAATGACAATTTAAGGACTAATCATCTCATGATATAAAACAACATCCAAACATATGGTAATATGAAACTCAATAATAAATCAAATCTTTTAAATAATAAATAAAATGTCTTAGATATGAGGGCACACATCCTAACACCCTCTGCTTCTTCAACTTGGTGGCTAAAAGCTTTTAGTACTCAGTTGTCTCTACCTTGGCCTTTGCAACCACCCCCCCTCTTCTTGGTAATTTTGCCTCGCTTTGTTCTACAAAATCAAGGGTGTAACCAACTATTGTGTTTTGGGAACTTTGTTACACCTTTTCCCTGTCAAAGCAATAATGAGTCTAATGACACCACTTTTTCTTAATTAAAAATAAATAAGTAAAATTATATGTTTTCGGAACCATCTAATAGTATTCATAGTATATGTCATGACCTAAAACTCACCCTATGCGGATTGGGGATCGCGGGGCTAGCCCTGTGGCCATCCCTACTTTTATTTTCTTGTATTAATGATAACAATGTGTAATATATAAAAACTTAAATAGTTAAATTGCGAAAGTCTTAAATAAACATAATATGGTTCTACATATATCAAAACGGAAACTGACATTACATCACCCTTAGGTGGTGAATACATGAGAGAACTACATCCTCAATGTGGCTTTGTCAAAACAATAGATACACTGCCATAATAAATAGATAGCCAATCAACCATAAATCAATGAACAAACTTTCAACATAAGATTATTCATAGGGAATAACATCATCTTATGAATCCAATAAACATTATGATATCAAATCAACCATAAGTGATGCACTTATTCTGTTCAAGGCCTGGCACACCCTCGGTCTTTTAGGGCCCTGGTATACCCCCAGTCAAAAACTCACTGCGTATAAAATGCCATCATTGCCATAGGTCCATTCATGGACTATCATAGATTCCCACACTTAAGGTTCCAAAGGTCCAGCCTTGCTCGAATTAGTGAATAGCCTCATGGATTTGACCCATAGGTCTAGTCAATCAGAAAAGCATCAGATGGACATTGTGACTGAACATAACTCTGACATTCATAATATATCATGATCATTCATAATTCTATAAGAAGTGTAAATAAATGGAATATCATTCATTTCCGTAAGAACATAACAGTCGGCCTTTCAAGTCATAGTACAAAATGTACAACATAAACATCAATGATATAACAGTCAATCAATGTCCACAAGATAGAACAAGTATCACATTGTGAAAACAATAAACATCAGGTACGTTTAAGAGTACAACTTTGACAGTAAATGAATAAACATGGCTGAGAATACCACATGTAAGAGATTGGGTTTTACTTACCTTTAATAGTCTATTCTACCTCAGCACTCAGTAACTTTCCCCTTTCCCTTTGACGTTCCTATAAATCAGTAAACAGTTTTTAGGTTAATACTACATATGGCCTATTGCCCTAAAATTAGTTAATTCATACACATCGATATTATAAGTATCTTATTTGGAAAAACAAACTCTACTGTTGAGTCCGAAATGTCAAATAAAATAAGTTCAGGCTTTTACGGCTCTCAATTTGGCTTTGGGCATCACTAGGGGCATGATGGTGGTATTTCTACGGGTATTCATTTAGGGAACCCGTATCATGAAACGGATCCTTCCATTGGCTTTAGAATGTCTAAGACATTAAGAAAATACTATTCATTTACTTTAATTGGACATCGAAAAATAATACAACAATTAACTTAATTTATTTAATTATTTATTTAAATTTAAATTTTATATTTATTTTGGTGACATAAGGACACACGTGCCTTGGTGGGATAGTGGTCCGCGTGTGGGGCATAAGTTCCCACACGCTCAAACGTCTTGGTTTCGAACCCTAGGGGCAGCAACCCCTTTTTTATTTTTCAAGTTATTCTTAAAACAAACAGCGTATAAGGAATTTAAATAGGAATAAGGTATCCTAATTCCAGTTGTGTACATGAAATCAATTAATTAATCCTGTAGCCAAACACCCTTAGTTTCAATTTTAATTTAAAACACTACATGTTTAAATGACACTGTTTCTATGTAAAATGACTCAACATGATGTTGTTTACATTTTCATATTCATCATCTTCTCTGATGTACTTCAGGTGCCTTCTCCAGCACCGGCTAACTTTTTCGGTGGAGTTCCGGTGTTGGCCCAATGTGGTTCGATTCCAAATTCTTCAAGGATTTCATATCTATGATTTGTTTTAGGTTTTAGTCATCGAAATTTGACGAAATAGGGTTGGACAATGGGCTCCGGTGGAAGCCCGATTTTCCCGTGACCTACATTTTTCCTATTTCGTGGCTTTCTGCCACTCCATTTTCTTCCCTTTTCTTCCTTTCTACTTCTGAAAGTTAGGGAACAATTCCCCATTTATAAAATCACAAAAACTCCACAAAAATCTTATTTCCTGAAACCTGCAACTTGGTTTCTCTCTTTCATTTCTTCACTATTTTACCTTTTGTTTCTTCCTATTTGTTCCATTTTCTTTCTAGATTATAACCTTATAACTAAATACAAGCTCTAAGTACATTTCATGAAACCCAAAAACAAATTTCAGAATTTTAGAACTTACATTTTCTTCTTGTAGTGGTTTGCAGCTCTTGTTTGCCCTTCCTTCATCCTTCATTATTCTCTTCTTCTTCTTTTGGTTCCTTTTCTTTTCTTCCTTAACACATGCAATGCATGCTATATTTATAGAAATTTTTTTTCTTCCACTACCTCAGTTTCTCTCCCTCTCCCTCTCTCCCTCTCCTGCTTCTGATATTTCCTTTTTTTTCCTATTTTTCTATTGCTTGATATTTTTAATATTAGTTGATATTTGTATATTATATGCATGTATATATCTATTGAGGTCGGCACCCTCACACATCCTCCCACACACACACACCATTACACCAACCGACACACATATATTTATATATATATATACATGCTGCCATATATATACCTATATATACGTAACACACTCACACACACAACAACACTTATATATATATATATATACGTACATATATACATGTAATATACACACACTTATACACTTGTATCTACACACACATACCTACGGTTACACACATATACACTAACATATATATACACATTATACTAACATATATACATATATATATATATATACATACCCATATATGTATATATATATACATATACGTACACATACATCATACTTACTCATGGCTTGCTCGGGTATTACCTAGGTATTATCTATACATTCGAGACTGTTCGTATTCCAAACCGGCCAATTCATTCAATATCAAAATAAAACCCTAACAATTCGGGTTTACAGTGGTTGCCCGGTTACATTTTGGGTCGGGGTATTATAGTGTATCTTTCAACCATTCTTCAGAAATTTAAATGTGCATGTGTGTCCATGTGTTGTTTCTATGATTTGCTCTCTATACACTTCAAAATTCACAATATTTGGCTGGGAAAGTACAACAATGTGTTCACATACTTCCTAACATCACTGTCGTTGGAAAAGCTTAAAGAAATCTGAATTTCTTGTGCTCTTCAATGTCTAGCTCTCGGTTTCCATAATTTCTAAATGCCCACCAATAGTCGTAAAATGCATTAATGCCTAACCTTCTTCAATAAGGTTTCTTTTAACTATAACTAATAAACCACAACTAATAGAATTTTCAACACATGATTCATCATGTATATACACTTCTATTAAATTTAAAATATATATGTACATATTGCCAATTGATTTTAAGTTTTTATAGGAATCAATATATCTTAGAATAAGTATTACTTTTCAACAATATTCTCCATCCAGTTGATGAATAAGTTTGATGGAGGGATGGCAGGTTGTCTTTAACCCAATAATCCTTATTTTCTTCTCCAGTTGATCAAAGCTGAAAATCGTTGAGTAAATGAAAAGAAAAGAAAAAAATTAGAATGTCTTCCTCTCCAAAATAGTAATTAGAAACCATTAATCATACACCATGCTATTTCATACAAGATGATGCTGCACTTTTCGGCTCGCAATAAGGGAGGACTCCGCGACCTGTAGAACACTCAGAAAGACAATCAGAGGTCCACCGGATTGGCTCCGGCGGTAGCCGCTCCGATACTTAAGTAAGTAAAAGAATTGAAAAACTGTATTGAAAGCCAAAGAATGAGCATAAAAATAAAGCGTACCTCTAGGGTTTAATTTATAAGCCGTGGCTCTCCTAAGTTGATTAGGATTTGATGCCATGAATATAGGGATTTGATCATCGGAGATTGCAATTACCTTGTGGAGCATTGAGTCGTAGATGGAGATAATCATAGATAGTAGTTTCCGTGTTGAAGACTGTTTCCTTATTCCCTACTTGGCAGTTGTTAAGGAAACCATAAGGTCGGAACCATATGAAGTGTCGAATAAATATTGCCCAGAACAGAAGGTCTGGAAGATATACGCATGAGAATGCCTTGAAGGTTTTGCCTGCACTGTATGACCGAGTTTATCGGCTCTGAATGATATATATATATATATATATATATATATATATATATATATGAGAATGCCCTGAAGGCTGTGGATGCTCTGTATGACCGAGTTTATCGGCTCAGTATGATAGACGTATATGAGAATGCCCTGAAGGCTTGTGGCTGTTCTGTATGATCGGAATTATCAGTTCTGTAGGATCGAGATTTGTTAACTCCGTGGGCACACGTGTCTCATGGTGATTGGTGTGTCTGTTTGTGGTACATCAGCTACTCCCCCCCGAGCCCTAGTTAGAAGCTAGGGCTTAACTAGGGTTATGGGTTTTGTGAAGAGTCATACGTTTTGCTTTTCCATTTCTCGAAACGTCGGTTTAATGCGCCATTTATTGCGCAGCCGATACTTTGAGAATCCATCATTACCTTCAACCGTTGTGTCGGCTCATCTTGGAAGGCTCATATTTCGAATGTGTATACAAAGAGAGGGAAAGGTCTTTCATACCTTTCTTCTACATTCACTTCTACAGTACCAGACCGCCATTTGACATATTCTGAAGTTTGAAGGATATCCGGTGTTCATAGTCCTTTCTTGATTTCAGGTTCGGCTTTTAGTCCCCTTTTACATTCCCTCTTTTCATTTCTTTCTTTTGCTTGCCATGTCTGGCTTTGAGTCACGCTCTGGTTCGGGCAGTCCTTCCGAGACCGTTCCTCAACTGCAGTTAGTGAATCTTCCATCCGTAGATATTGATGAGAATAGATTGGTAGAACCCCCCTCTAGTCCGGGAGTTAGGATTGTTGATGCATTTGATGAGCCCCCAAATAGGGCTAGTGAGACTTCTGGTCGATCCGCTTACAGAGAGGAGGGTGAGAGTGTAATTACTAAAAGCATGTTGAAGGAATTATGGGCGAAGTTCAAACTTCCCACAAATGTTACTTTCAGGGTCCCAGATTCTGAGGATCGCCCGAGCGACGTCAGAGAGGGAGAAATCTGTGCCTATCTGGCCTGGTTTGAAATGGGTCTTACACTTCCCCTTCCTGATATAATAAAACAATTCTTTTGTTGGTTTAACCTTTGCCCTACAGACTTGAACCTTAACAGTTGGAGACATCTGTTGAGCTTCATCGTGTTAGGGCATATGAATAATGTCGAGGTGTCCCTCGATTTGATCCGTAGCAATATGGATCTAAAACTTCAAAAGGCGGAGGGTCTTTATTATATGTCTTTTGATAGCGGGTTCAGGCCCCTTACTTCTGTGCCCTCCTCCAACAAGACCTGGAAGAAGTGGTACTTTTTTATTAAAGGAGGATGGGAATTCAAGAACTTTGAAGGTCAACCCTCCGCATTCCCTCGAACCACTGGGCCAAGGGGTGAGGCTCAACTTTTCCGTGGCTGTATTGATTTCGTTTTGTTTGCCGATTGTTGAACTGATCAATTTCTGTGCTTACTCTGCAGTCAAGGGTGCGTGGAAGAGACCAGACTTCTCCCCCGCGATTCAGAAGCAATATAAGAAGCTCTTAAAGCCCAGCATTCGAGACCATTCTTCTATTGTTAATCCGGATAGATTGATGGCTGCCAGGGGGAGTGTTGAGGAGATTGCTGGCAATGTGATGGCTCAGTGGGAGACCGGGCCATCGCCGCCCGTGGCGGCGGGGGAGGCTTCTTGCTGATTTAACCGCTCTTCAAGGTTAAGGTGAGTTCGTCGGGCCCTTACTTTTCTTTTCCCTTTTTTTCAAGTGTTTATGCTGGTATTAAACTTGTTTATTTTGTATTATGCAGACCCTGCACACCCTTTCTGCTTTGGTGGAGGTTTCTCCACCTGCGGAGGAGTTGGACCAACTCAAGGCCAATCTGGATGATCTGGGACTCCAGCTTGGTACTGCTCGGTCGGAGGCTCACGACTCTGCGGAGAAGTTGAAGGAGTGTCAGAACTCCTTGATTGTGATGGAGTCGGAGAGGAACCTTGCCGTTGAGCGGGCAAAGAGGTTACAGGCGGAGATGAACGGCTTGCGGTATCAGCACCGTAGACAGCTCGATGAGGCCGTGGAGCAGGCATTGATGGATAATGAGGAGGAAATGAGGTCGAAGTTGGAAGGAATGACCCATCGCTTGATTACGTTTGGGTTCAATAACTTCTGCTCTCGGCTTCTTGCCAAGTTTCCTGACCTGGATGTCTCCTCTATTGTGCCGCCTGGATCTGAAGCTTCAGAGGTTGTTATCTAGGGTGAAGTGGCTGATGTCCTCCCTGCCGATCCCCCGGAAGAGGTTGTACCGACTGAGGTGGTTGATACTGCTCCTGCTGATCCTTCTCCGGTCGTTGATCCTGTTCCTGCTGATCAGGCTTAGGATGTATATTTTGTTATTTTCAACTTCCAATGTACTTGAAATATACATTCGTTAATGGAACAGTCTTTTGCTTGATGCTCGTCTCCTTAGTTATATTGCTCTGTAGTATTTGTGCATGTCTTGAGTTATACTGCTCTGTAGTGCTTTAACTTGTAGTTGATGGTGGTAATTGTTGCAAGTAGTGCTGCTCTGGAGTTTAACTTCTTTTGAAAACATTTCAAAGCTGACTGTTCTGAATCCGGAGACTTAATAATGAATGGACATTTCGTGATTGTAGTTCGGTTGATCAGCACTTCTGCCTCCAGATCTGTTAAGACAAGGGCCAAGAAACCTCATAGTTGATGGACCTCTGTTGTATACGAGGCCCATCAAGTGTTAATGACCTGGAGAAACTGTCATGTCATATACGTGGAAAAGACCAGAAAGTCTGTATATTACGTATGTGGCTTTGCCTTTTGCTTCTGCCGAGAGGGCAGTTTAATGTCTCATTTATTGCACCTCCGTCGTTTAGGATTTCGAAGCTGACTTTTCACCTAACCGTTGCGATGGTTCAACTAGGTGGCCTTTGGTCTTCGAAGGCCTATATATGTGGAGGAGGATCATACGGTTGCGCTCAATCCTTTCATTCCCAACTGTTCCCTCGTAGGAGGGTTTTTAGATGTTCTTCCAAAAATTGCTGTTTATTCGAAAATGATTGACGATCTTCAGCCTGAGTTGGGAATGATAAAACTGTGGCCGAGAGTTAACCTTCCCTTTGATTCAGTCTCCAAGGAAGGGTTAGAGGAGGTTGAGACCTTCTTGTCCATCTTGGCATCCGGTCGAGATTTCTCCGATGGGAGGTGGTCCCTCCTTGATTCAACCGAGGCTTGGAGCATCGGTGATGAAGACGAAGGTGAGATGCTTCCTTCCCTCTGTATTCCGGCAGGCACCCTTGCTCAAATCGGCGGGGGTGTGACAACTACTTTGAGGGAGATGAATGGGGGCTGTTTTCTCTCCTTTGTGACTTGGCAGAGACCCTTGCTTCAATCAGCCAGGGCGTCATGCCGATTACAAAGGTGGAGAATGAAAAGTCTCCTGAGGCCCAGAGCCCTCATCATCCGTTGGTACTGAGATCATT
This sequence comes from Nyssa sinensis, assembly GCA_008638375.1. Lineage (NCBI taxonomy): Eukaryota > Viridiplantae > Streptophyta > Magnoliopsida > Cornales > Nyssaceae > Nyssa > Nyssa sinensis. The sequence goes on along the minus strand of CM018044.1, from coordinate 26,181,133 downwards.
GATGGCGATGATGAAATGGCCTGGGTACTCCTTGATGCAGATTGGGGTTCAGGGTTCCTTCCTTTCAAATGGAGCCGGCGGCGGCGGTGATGGAAGGTTGGATCCTGTGCCTTTATATCATCTCAGGAAGAAAGCCATGATGCTGCAAATAGTAGTGATATAGTGGCTTTTCTGTAGTAGCCTATGTAATGGTGTTTTTGTTGTAGCCTTTCGCGTACTTGTTCTGTTTCCAGTCTTTTTGTACTGATGTAAATCTACTGAATCATTAATAAAATTGAGCTCCTTCTTCTCAGATCTGGTGTTCTTCGTATTTGAATGGGCTCTTCTGTAAAACATTTTCTTGTGTACTTCTGATATATGAGTGTTCTGAGAATAGATCAAAGAAACTTAGAAAAATGCTTGAATCAAAGTACTTCACTTTTGATCGGTATTATGGTACTTCTTGCTTGTTTGACAGTTAAGCCAAATATCATAAATATCAGATCTGAGGCGTTCCGATCCAGGAAACTTTAGTTCGTAGATGTTCGGAACTTCTGTCTTTAGATGGACTGGATCATAGAATCAGCTAATTGAAAATGGACCAGGCTCGGAAGGCCTGTGCATTAGGGTAGTCCAGGCTCTAGAGACCTGCGTATTTAGAAAATGGATCAAGTATTTATGACCTGTACATTCAATAGATGGACCAAGTGCTGAGACTTGTACATTTTATGGACCAGGCTCTAGAGGCCTGTGCATTAATAGATGGACCAAATACGAAGACTTGTACATTTATGGACCAGGCTCTGGAGGCCTGTGCATTAATAGATGGACCAAGTGCTGAGACTTGTACATTTATGGACCAGGCTCTGGAGGCCTATGCATTAATAGATGGACCAAGTGCTGACACTTGTACATTTATGGACCAGGCTCTAGAGGCCTGTGCATTAATAGATGGACTAAGTGCTGAGACTTGTACATTTATGGACCAGGCTCTAGAGGCCTGTGCATTAATAGATGGACCAAGTGCTGACACTTGTACATTTATGGACCAGGCTCTGGAGGCCTATGCATTAATAGATGAACATTTTATGGAAGTAAAAGAAAACCTCTCTACTGATAATACTTCCGCAAGTGTTCCACGTTCCATGGCCTAGGAACAAGTTTCCCAGTCATGTCTTCTAGCCAGTAGGTGGTAGGCCGAACAACCTTTGTTACTTTGTAGGGGCCTTCCCAGTTTGGTGACAACTTTCCCATGGTGGGATCCTTGGTGTTTTGAAAGACTCTTCTTAAGACGAAGTCTCCAACTTGAAAGCTAACTGTCTTGAGTCCTACCTTGGATTTGTTGACCATTCTCTGTTGATAGGCTTCCATCCTAATGCTGGCCTGATCCCTTCTCTCTTCGAGCAAATCCAAGTTTTCCATCAACTGCTGATCATTGGATTCTTGCTCAAAGGCCTCAGTCCTTAGGGTTGGCATACCGATCTCAATCGGAATTACTGCTTCTGTTCCATAGGCTAGTGAGAAGGGAGTTTCAGATGTGGGAGTTCTTCTGGTTGTTCTGTAGGCCCAAAGAACTCCAGGGAGTTCTTCTGCCCACTTCCCTTTGGCCTGTTCCAACCTTTTCTTTAACCCGTCAAGAATTGTTCGGTTGGTGACCTCTGCTTGCCCATTTGCTTGTGGATGGCCTGGAGAGGCAAAGTGTTGCCTAATGTTAAGATTTTCACAGAATGCCTTGAAGCCTTGACCAGTGAATTGTGTCCCATTGTTCGAGATAATTACACGTGGTATGCCGAACCTGCACACAATGTTCTTCCAGGTGAAGCTCTCAACTTCCTTTTCTGTGATATGTGTTAAAGGCTCGGCTTCGGCCCATTTAGAGAAATAATCAATGGCCACCAAGAGATATTTCCTGTTTGGAGGTGCCCTTGGCAATGGACCTACGATGTCCATCCCCCACTGAGCAAAGGGCCAAGGACAAGGAATCGGGATAAGCTCGTGATGAGGCTGATGTTGGTATGGGGAAAATCTCTGGCATTTGTCGCACTTCCGCACATATTCCTTTGCCTGTTTCAGCATGCCAGGCCAGTAGTAACCCTGTGATAGAGCTCGGTGGGCTATAGTTCTGCCCCCATTATGATTCCTGCAGATTCCCTCATGTATTTCAGCCAAGACATATTGTGACTCGTCTGGAGCCAAGCATTTTAACAGAGGTTGAGAATACGACCTTCTGTAAAGCTTGTTGTTCAGGATCAAGTACCGAGCCGCTCTGATTCGGATTCTCCGGGCTTTGTTTTTATCCTCTGGGAGGAGCCCGGATCTTAGGTACTGGAGGATTGGAGTCATCCAGTTCTGGGGCTGTTCATCAATTTGAGCAACTTGGGCTTCCTCAATACTGGGTCCTGGCTGAAAGGAGATTTTTACTGTGGAGTTTGCTTCAGACTTGAGGCGGAAGGCCATGTTAGCCAGAGCATCTGCTCTGCAATTCTGACTTCTCTCAATTTTTTGGATAGTAAATGTCTGGAAGGAATGCTTGAAGTGGTTTACCAGTTCGGAATACCGGAGCATCCTGTCATCTTTAATGGCGAATTCTCCCAAGACTTGGCTCACCACCAGTTGGGAGTCCGAGAAGACATCGAGGTTCTAAGCCTCGCATTCCAAGGCAAGCTTCATGCCTAAGATTAGGGCTTCATATTCGGCTTCATTATTAAAAGCTTTGAATCCCAGGCTGACTGCTTTTTCTGACGTAAGCCCATCAGGGGACTGTAGTACCAGGCCTACCCCTGAACCTTGATCGGTTGACGATCCATCAATGTAAAGCAGCCAGGTTCCCGAGGTTTCGGTGAGTTGTGCCCTGTTCTGAAGCGTCGTGGTGAACTCGGCTACGAAATCAGCTAAGGCCTGCCCTTTAATGGAGTTTCGGGGTACGTATGATATGTCGAACTCCCCTAGCTCCACAGAACACTTCACCAATCTTCCCGATACCTCAGGTTTCCTCAGTATTGACTTCAGAGGATAGGCAGTCGGGATCTCGATTGGATGGGCTTGGAAATAAGGTCGAAGCTTCCGAGCTGATATGACTAAGGCATAGGCCAGTTTCTCTACTTCTGGGTATCTTTTCTTCGTGTCAAGTAGTGCCCTACTGACGTAGAAAATAGGCCTCTGTACTCCTCTGTCCTGTCTGATCAATGCGGAGTTGACTGCGTTTTCGGAAACTACAAGATACAGGAGCAGCTTTTCTCTTTGTACTAGTTTTGACAGGAGTTCTGGAGAGGCTAGATACTCTTTTAGTTCTTGAAAGGATTCTTCGCACTGTTCTGTCCACTGCAAAGCTTTGCTGCCCTTCAGAGCTTTGAAGAAAGGTAGGCAGCGGTCAGTGGATTTGGAGATAAATATGCTCAGTGCCGCAATTCTGCCATTCAATGCCTGAATTTCCTTCCTGGTTTTCGGTGACTTCAGCCCAATCAGAGCTTGGATCTGAGTGGGATCTACTTCGATACCCCTCTGAGAGACAATGTATCCCAAGAATTTTCCCTTCGTAACTCCGAAGGTGCATTTCGAGGGGTTGAGCTTCATCCTGTGCTGTCTGAGGATATCGAAGGTCTGGGCTAAGTGCTGGAGGTGGCTACCTTTTTGAAGACTCTTTACCAGCATGTCGTCGATGTATACCTCCATGGTGCTGCCGAGCAGCGGGCCGAACATCTTGTTCACCAATCGCTGATAAGTGGCCCCAGCATTCTTCAAACCGAAAGGCATCACTCTGTAGCAATAGAGCCCTCTTTCGGTTATGAAGGCAGTCTTCTCTTGATCTGGAGGGTACATTTGGATCTGGTTGTATCCAGAGTAGGCATCCATGAAGCTCATAAGCTCATGCCCCACAGTGGCGTCAACCAGTTGGTCTATTCTTGGCAGTGGAAAGCTGTCCTTGGGGCACGCCTTGTTGAGGTCTGTATAATCAACGCAGACTCTCCACTTGCCGTTTTTCTTCTTGACGAGCACGGTGTTGGCTAGCCACTCGGGATAGAATACTTCCCGTATCATCCTGGCGTCCAGCAGCCTTTGGACTTCTTCATTTATAACCTGATGCCGTTCAGGAGCGATCGACCTTCTCTTCTGTCTGACTGGCGGGTGATCCGGATCCACCATCAGCTTGTGAGTTATAAGATTGGGATCTATTCCCTCCATGTCTTTGGTCTCCCATGCAAAGATAGAGAGGTTATCTTTCAAGAACCTGACTATCTTTTCCTGCTCAGTGTGTGTGAGGTCTGGGCCGATGTACAAATAACGCCCCTCAGCTTCTGAACTAACCAGTACCTTAATGGGCTCGCCAACAGGTTTGGCTCGGCTGTCACGTCCCCTTGGGCTCAGGGGTTCTTCAATGTTGGATGGGCAATCCTCCACCTCGGGAGAGTGAGTGAGAACTGAATCTGCACAGTCCCGGGTGTACTGTAATTGCTATTTAGGAGCCTTCTCCTTAAGGGCAATAGCATGGCACTCCCGGGAGGTTGGTTGACACCCTCTAACAGAGTGAACGCTCTGGTTGTGGACGTACTTCAGACATTGATGGAGGGTCGAAGTGACTGCCCCTATCTGATGCAACCAGGGTCTCCCGATTATGACGTTGTAGGGAGATCTCATGTTTAACACCATGTACTCCGAGATGGTGGTCTTCTGCCCTTCACCCTCTCCTACAGTGGTAGGAAGGTCGACTCTCCCCAGCGGGGTGCTGAGATTGCCATTAAAAGCTGCCATCACGGCAGTGGTGGGCTTGACGTTATCATGGTCTATCCCTATCTGTTTGAGCGGCTCATAGAATAGTATGTTGACGGAGCTACCAGAATCGACCAGGACTCTCCTGGTCTCGAAGTTGGCGATTCTGAGGGTAATAACAAAGGCATCACTGTGAGGGCAGTGTACCCCTGCTAGATCTTGCTCGGTGAATTGGATCTCCAGTGCTGGGTTGAGCCTCTTTTCGACGTTGGAGATCTGTAATACGTTCAGGGTGGCTCTAGCTTCCCAAGCGTATCTCTTTCTTGCCCTGTTGGACATTCCTGTGACAAGGGAGTCAGCATGGAGGACGTAGATGACGTGGTTGTTCTGCCTCTGAGGCTCGTTTCGTCCCTCCCTCTGCTCCTGCCTCTGTTCGGGCCTCTGGTCTGGCCGTTGCTGAGGCTTATCTTCTTGGGGGTTCTGCCTTCCGTCCGGCTTGACGAACTCCCGAAGACGCCCCTTCTTTATGAGCTGCTCTATCTCATATCGGAGGGTCCTGCATGTGTTAGTTGTATGTCCATGATCTTTATGGAAATTACAATACTTACTTTGGTCCCGCAGACTGGGATCTCCTTTTATTGGTTCCGGCCACCTCAGGTTCTCCCGATCTCGGATCTGCCGGAGTACCTGGTTCGGTGTAGTGTTCAAAGGAGTGAAGTTGGTGAACTCCCTTGGTCCGGAGTTGTACACAGCTCTGGGTGCTGTTCTTTTCTCTGGGCTCCTGGCCCTCTTTTTGTTGGAGTCTCTTCTGTGATCCTCCTTCTTGTAGTCCTCCCGCTTCGGATTGTCCCTCTGGGTCTGATCTCTGCCCTTCTGGGACGTGCGGTTGGCTTCTTCCAGGTTGATGTATTTTCTGGCCCGATCCATTAATGCCGCCATATCGGTTGGAGGGCTTTTTGTCAAGGAGTCTCTGAACCCACCTTGGGCAAGCCCAGCAGTTAGGGTTGCTACGAGGAACTTTGGGCTGCAGTCAGTGATCTCAGTGAGTTCGGTATTAAAGAGCGCAATGTAGGCGCGGAAGGATTCCTCCCTGATCTGCTTGACGTTCAGCAGGAATTCTGGCCCCCTTCTAAGCCTCCTGCTGGTCATAAACCTGTCCAAGAACTGTCTACCGAGCTCGTAGAAGCTGGTAACTGAGTTCGGAGGGAGGTTATGGAACCACTTCAGAGCAGTGCCCTTCAAGTTGGTGATGAACGTTCGGCACATGAAAGCATCAGAGGCTCCGTGAAGGGCCATCGTATGCTGGTAATGAGAGAGATGATCTCCTGGATCTCCATATCCATTGTACAGGGTGAACTTGGGCACCATGAACTTTCTGGGCCTCTCTTCTGACAAGATGGCATGAGTGAATGGGGTGGCTAGTCTTCCGAGCAGCCTGGCCAGTTCGTCTTGCTCTTGAGGGTTCTGAGGTCCTCTCAAGGTAACTGTCCGGTCTATCGACTCGGCAATTTCCTCTACCCTCTGCGGGTCTCTGAGTCTGACATCTTGTGAACCCTGCCTGACAGCCTCGGCTTCAGGGTAGTAGGGTTGATTATGCCCTTCGGACGGGAGGAGGATTCCGAACCGGAGGGATTGGTGCTGTATGATGAGGCTCCTGCAGTGCCGGGTGTGCTCCCGAGGCCCTTGGAGTTGGGGCTCGAGTAGTGCTCCGGTAATGGACGTCAGGAACGAAGGCGGATGTTCTCCAACCAGGGACTGTTGATGGCTGCGGATCTCGGCTAGCGCGAGCAACGCCTGATGGGTGCCCAGGCTAGGTTAGTTGGAGCCTGCGCATGAAGTTCTTCATTCTCCGTGGCAACTAGGAGGTTGCGTTCCCGTAACTGAAGTTGACCGGCGGGCTAGGAGAACCCGCCGCTTGGTTCTGCGTGAGTGTTGCCAGCGTTCTAGTGATGGCGAGCAACTGCTCCTGCACCAGTTCATTGTGTCGTTTTATTGCTTCGATCTCTTGTCGCATAGGATTGGCCACTGGCCCCTTTGTGCGAGGAGCAGGCGGCTGACGTTGAGCGTTTTGCGAACTCTGAGTATTCTGTCGTGGTCGGAGATTTGGTGCTATGGTTTTCCGGTGAGGAAAGAGTTGAGTTTATGAATAGAGCACTTGGAGATTAGTCGTTTCCCACAGACGGTGCCAAACTAATGCTGCACTTTTCGGCTCGCAATAAGTGAGGGCTCCGCGACCTGTAGAACACTCAGAAAGACGATCAGAGGTCCACCGGATTGGCTCTGGCGGTAGCCGCTCCGATGCTTAAGTAAGTAAAAGAATTGAAAGACTGTATTGAAAGCCAAAGAATGAGCATAAAAATAAAGCGTACCTCTAGGGTTTAATTTGTAAGCCGTGGCTCTCCTAAGTTGATTAGGATTTGACGCCATGAATATAGGGATTTGATCATCGGAGATTGCAGTTACCTTGTGGAGCATTGAGTCGTAGATGGAGATAATCATAGATAGTAGTTTCCGTGTTGAAGACTGTTTCCTTATTCCCTGCTTGGTAGTTGTTAAGGAAATCATAAGGTCGGAACCATATGAAGTGTCGAATAAATATTGCCCAGAACAGAAGGTCTGGAAGATATACGCATGAGAATGCCTTGAAGGTTTTGCCTGCACTGTATGACCGAGTTTATCGGCTCTGAATGATATATATATATATATATATATATGAGAATGCCCTGAAGGCTGTGGATGCTCTGTATGACCGAGTTTATCGGCTCTGTATGATAGACGTATATGAGAATGCCCTGAAGGCTTGTGGCTGTTCTGTATGATCGGAATTATCAGTTCTGTAGGATCGAGATTTGTTAACTCCGTGGGCACATGTGTCTCATGGTGATTGGTGTGTCTGTTTGTGATACATCACAAGATAATGTTGATTACATCATTTTTGGTAAAAAAACAGTCTCCTTAATATCTTGCTACCCTGGTCTCTTAAAGAAATTTTTGAAGTTGGAATTTGAAATCCCAGTTAATTTCAATCTCAATCTCAATCTCAATCCCAATCCCAATTAATTAATTTCTTTCACGTGTTCATAGTCTTTTCTCCTCGTGTGTTTCTCCTAGCAACTGAATAATACAAATACATTCAAAAGATAAATAAAGATAATCAATCCCAATTAATTAATTTCTTTCATATGTTCATAGTATTTTCTCCCAGAACATGACAAATAGATCCAAAAGAAAAATAAAGATAATTAATTCCAATTAATTTCAAAATCCAAATCCAAATCCCAATCCCAATCCCAATCTCAATCTCAATTAATTAATTTCTTTCATGTGTTCATAGTCTTTTCTCCCCATAAGTTTCTCTTAGCTCGGACTGGACATACATTTGAAAGATAAATACAAATAATCATTTAAGAAATTTTTTTTTAAAAAAAAAAAAAGAAAGAAAGAAAAAGTAACAAATAAATTGAAGGAAAAATAGTAATATTTATTTAAAAAATATGTTTTTTTTTTTGCAGAGAAATTGAACACATACAAATGCAGTGGTGTGCCTATTTTGTATTGAATGCGTTTAATCACTTGAGTTATATATCTACTATATATGCCACAACTTCAAATTTCATATAAAACCTACTTAGGATACAACTCAGCTAACAAATCCTTAATTCTAACTATAAAGCAAACCACACATATCCTCTTTCATTAGTTTTTCCTTTTTTGTTTTTCTAGGAGGAATATAATGGAGCTAGATCATAGTTGCGTGAGGCATTATTTTTCATATGAAATGGTATCAACTCATAATCCTAACGAAGAAATCCACCTAAAAGTCACCAAACCGAAAACATTATGAATCGGTATATCATATTTTCGCACAAAGACAGCACCCTTAGAAAACAAGATGTACAGAATCAATAGCTTCAACTTTTTTAAAAGATTACAAACTTTTGAAGGATCTAAGAGCACATAATATGAAACACCATTTGATTTTTGTAGTCCCTCCATGACAAGCTTCACATCTTCAGATTTTATGGAAGCTATTACATAATCCATAAATTCATACCATGAGCCCCAAAAGCCAAATGAGAAGTAAACCAATGACAGTCATCTTGTTGGGAGATTATTACTAAGTTTTTACAAATATCTACAAAAAGAAAATCCCCTCATTTCTTCCTTTCAACTTGTGCTCCAAGAAAAACGATTGTAAAAGTTTAGTGAAATTCTAACCATATGGATAAATGATTGGACTAAAATTGAATGATAATCGTATCTCGTTGAATGTTGACCAAAAAAATAGAAAATAAAAAAAATCTCCTCCCAATGGGATTCAATATATTGAGCAATGCTCTATTTCCCTTTTAATAAATTAAAATTAAGTGAATCAAAATGAATGGTTGAGCTTAAGCTCCCATAGCTATTAAGAGAATTGTGAATGTTCTGACTATTAGAATATTAACAAAAAAAAGGAATTCAATTAAAAGATCAAACAATACAATAATAACCCAAACAGTCTTCATTTGAAAATTCATAAGTTTCAAAAGCATAAGAGAATTGTGAATGTTCTGATTATTAGAATATTAACATAAAGAATGAATTCAACTATAAGATTAAACAATAAAATAATAACCCGAACAGTCTTCATTTGAAAATTCATAAGTTTCAATACCATAATAAAAACTTGAATGATTACTAATACAAAAGAACTTGTGTAAGTAGTAAACTTAAGCGTTCAGTGACAGGTGATCTAGGAGGGAGGGTCCCACTCCAACAAAATCATCGGAAAAAATATTGAAGAAAATTGTAACAGGTAACAAAAATTTTCAAAACACTGAGACTGTTTAGGCTTGGTTCTTTATACTTATCTCTTGTAATAAAGCAATACCTTCAACATATATTTAGAGTCTACAAAATAAAAAAGAAAAGTAAATATAGAAAAAACACGGCACAATGCTTTGATTGGTTTTATTAAGCAAAAGTATTCTAATCAATTAATATATTTTCCCTTTTATAAACTGGTTTAACTATAGTGGTTACACCAGCAAAACAGTTCCTACTAATTCATGGAACATCTAAATGATACTTAAACATAACCCTTACTTTTTATCTCCTTAAATCTAGTAACATGTTTTGTATACAAATTTTTGACATTTACTTCCCATGGCTTATGTGTAATTCACATGAGATAATTCAAATTGACTGACTTGATCTCTTTAAAAACCATAATAGAACGCAACATAGTTAAGAACAATATATAAAATTTATGTTTAAATATTTTCAAAGAATACCCGTGGATCGAATTTGTACAAATCAATAACAAGAATCAATTTGAGCTCAATCTCCAGTCCTTCAACTTATACAAATAAATTTAAATGGATTGTCCTTTATTTCATTGAAAACAAAAACAAGACAACACATCAAGAATAGTAAAATATAAATTGGTTAATTAATGGTTTTGAGATAAATAAGGAACATCCCATACCAAAAAAAATTGTATACATTTTTTTCCATATGAATCAAGCATAAAAAATTGTGTTTTTATTTCTCACATATCAATTGCATATGTAGATACTTCTAATATCTGCGATACAATGTCAATAACGTACTAACTTCCTCAAACATTGATGAAGTCTTATGGCACAAAATTTTATATGGAAGGCAAATACACCTATAAAAAAAAGAGAGGAATGCAAATAGAGATCATGATAATGTAATACAGATAGATAAGACAGATCACATATCAAGTTCTAGAATAGCTTTTAAAAAGCTAACTATTCACAATAAAAGTACCAAATAAAAATTTTAGTTCTCCGTGATGAAAGGAACATGAAGTACTTAACTAAATGAAAGGTTAGAGAATAGTAAGCCCTATAAAATCCTAGGTGCTTAGCTTAAATATATTTTTTTCCTTGATATGTAAAAGGCCCTATCCTTATCTTAAATCTTAAAATTCAAAAGCAAGCCAATTGTCATGCCCCGAATTTTCATAAACTCGAGGTGTGAATGAGAATAATAAAATAAAAGAATTAAATTAATATATTTGTTTTCAATTGACTTTTACTTGTTAATCTCCAAGATCATGTCTTATAATGGCTTAAAGTATAGGCTAAACATAGCCTAGGTGCCCAACTTCAAGGTGGTGACCAAGCATGGTCCAAGTGGTTGCTTAGCATAGCCTAAAATGATGACAAAGTATAGTCAAGGTTGGTGGCCCAATATGACCTAAGTAAAGGTCAAATATTTCTCTAAATAGTGACCAAACATGGTCCCAAAGGGTGGCCAAACATGGCCCAAAAGGATGGCCAAACATGACCTAGGGATCGGCCAAACATGGCCCAAGGTGATTGGCCAACATGGCCTAGGGGTTGGCCAAACATGGCCAAAGGCAAGTGGCCAAGGGCTGGTGTCAAGGGTGCAAGGGGCTGGGCACACGGGGTGGATGCAGGCAAGCAGTGCGTAGGCGTGCGGAGCGGCCATGCGCACGCGCAAGGCTGGGCGTGCGGGGCATAGCCTGGTGTGCTATCACTGTAGCTACAGTGTAATTGTTGCAACCTATTTTCTTCCACTTTTTTGGCACTCTTCTTATTTATATATGGGCATTTTACACACCCAAAAAGTCTTTTTAATTCACAAAATTTTGACATGGTCTCCTTTATTTTTTAAGCATTTTTCACCTAATATTTTATAACATAATCCACAACTCTTAAACTAACTACCAAACTATATCATCATACTTAACTAAACCATTCGTACATAATTTAAAACATACATCCACCATCCATATATATATGTATATACTTGAAGCTTAAGTGTCATGAGTTCTATGTTCACTACAATTTTAGGGTCTTGCCCATTGTTTCAACGCTATACAAAATTTTACAAGTTAATACATATGTCTTAGGGCTTATGCCCTCATATAATAAAAAATATGCCCCAAGGGCCAAATGTTCTTCAAGGTCTACTTCCCCCTCCATGCTTCAAGACTTTATCAAGTCTCATGTGCCGGGAGTCTCATCTGTAATATGTAATCCCATATAGGATAAACATGACTGTTTGTATGACATAATGCTAATATAAAGAACAAAGGTAAGGCGTGACATGTGCAAAGTGAACATTTATAAGCTATAAATCTTTCCAATTCATTAATGCAATGCAATGGTAATATGCATGACACACACATGCAACTCTATGCCCACCCATGCCTCGCTTCACGGTCCGCCCCCGTCAGCACGTGATTACTATCATTGGCTAGATTTTGGATTTTTCACTACAAGATCTACACCCTCATAATGCATAGCACCGAAGTGCTCAACACATGCCATGTTTTCAAATATTCAAGTATGCCAAGATGCCTTGATATTTCTATGCAATTTCAATGAAGCATTTTGTAATATCCCGACCCGGGATACCGGGTCACATGGCACGTATTACGAGGCAATGAAAAAGTTGTGTAAAAGTATTTACACTAAAGAGGAAAATTGATTAATTAAATAATTAATTAATGTATGATATTGGAATATATTTAATTATTAAAATTAAATATAAATAAGCACACATATACACACATTATGGTGTATTGTGTGTGTATATTATGAAATGTGTATAAATATATATATATATATAAATACATGTATACAAGGAAGAATATCTATATATATAATGTATATATATATATATGAAAAGTAGGTGAACAGTGTAGTGTGTGTTTCTTCACATGTAAGTGTGTGTATTATATTATATGTATATATATATATATGTGAAATATCTTACAAAAATTTAATGTAAAGTGGAAAAGAGAAAAAACAAAATTGATGAGAAGTGAGGGGCTAGTGTAGGGCTACAATTCAGAATGTAGAGAGAGAGAGAGAGATAGCTGTAGAGAGAGAGAAAACATGAAGAGAGAGAGAGGTCGGCTACCTTGCTTTAAAAGCCAAACATGCAATGCATGTTGATCTCTTGCAAAAGAAACCAAAAGAAGAAGAATTGAGGAGATAGAAGAAGGGTTTTAGAGCAAGAAAGAGGAGGAAAACCGAGAGAAAGAAGGTGAGAAAACTCAAGTTCCATTTTTCTCTCTCTAAAATTTCTCCATTTATAATCTGTTTTTAAGCTTTTATATTGTACATATGACATGAAAAACATATTTAGACTTGTTTAGCTATGGATTTTGAGCTTCAAAACACCCAAAAATACCTAACCCAAGAACGACAGCCATTGAAGACCTTGCCCATGGCAGGTCTGAACCGAGTTCCTTTAAACTTGTCTTGGCTTATCAAGGCTTCAAGAAGAAGTTATGAGGGTTATAAAAACTCATAGCCGCGACCAAAAATCATAAGAAATGGACCTCTAATAACCAGTTGCAGGATACGGGTGTAGAGACCAACCTTTCGAAACCCCATCTAAACGAGTATATGAACATGGAAATTTAAACTACATGGAAAATAGATCATAAAGAAACAAACCCCAAGGGTTTTGGCCCAGAAATAAGCATGTATGACCGACTTACAGTTCGGATTATCATGTTCAAAACCGAATTGATGAAGGAATTTTAAAGCCCAAAATGAATGCCAATCGATTTATATATGTCTTAGGAATAATTTGGGACCAAAACAGGGGAGGTTGGCTGAGTAGAAATGCACGAAATAGAAGAAAAAGGGAGACTGAAACTAGGGTTTTTCAGTCGGTGGAGTGGGGAAGATGAAAACGAGTCAACTCGTTTTAAAAATGGGGCTGAGTTGACTCGGACAGGTGGCAGCCTCTGGGTTTGCCACCGATTAATTAAAACGCCACCGTTTTGATTGTCGGTTGATTTAAAAAGAGACCTAGGGCTGACGTCATCATGACGTCAGCCACACGTAATAAACCGGATAGACCGGTTGGGTAACCACTGAACCAGACCGGTTCACTTACATTTTAACTAAACCCATTGGTTTTTCTGTTTTAATTAAAATGAAATAAACCAACACCTTCTATAATTACGCATTGGCCCCAACTGTTTTGGAAATTCTACTGTGGCCCAGATTTTGAGAATTTTGTTCAAATACACCCCTGGGAAAATATTTAAATAATTAAATATTTATTTAATTATTTTATAATTAAGGTAAAATTACTATTTTGCCCTTGTGGCATAAATAGAGCAAACGGAGTCCAAATTTAACATATGAATAGTGTAATTTTACTATTTTGGACATTCTGAGATCAATGGTAGGGTCCGTTTTACGAGACGGAGCCCAAAAAAATAAATACACGTAAGGGGTAAATGACCAAAATACCCCTGACCCAAACTTTACAAGTTATTAGTGTATTCTTACTATCTTGGACCTTCTGAGTCCAATGGTGAGGTCCACAACATGAAATGGAGTCCCGAAAAATAAAGACACATAAAGGGGTAAAAAGACCAAAATACCCCTGGTACCCCTAAAGCCGAAATGAGATCAGAAAAGGTCTAAATTAACTTTCTTTGACATCCCGGACTCAAAAATGGAGTCCAAATTACGAAACAGAGTACAGAAAAATGTGACACGTAAAACGATAAAATGACCATTTTGTCCTTTTACATATAACAGTCCGAATTAAATGATTGGAAAGCCTAAACTGACTTTCTTCGACACTCCGGACTAAATGGTAGAGTCTATTTGACCAAAAGAAATGTCTAAAATAAAAAGACATAAAATTTGATGAATAGCATCTGTTAGATGACTATGAACTGAAATGATGCCAAAGTACAAATACTAAGGCAAGTACGAGAAACGAAATACGAAAAGACATGACACGTAAACATGTCAAACAAATAACTTTAAATTAAAGTTAATGGAACTCCCAGAAGAGTAATAAATTGAAATAAATTCAATTTCTAACACGTTAAATTATGTCATAGGTTACAAGTACGAGTTAAATTAAGTACCTATGAAATTGTGAAATCGTTTTAGGATCTAATACGATTTAAGCATAAGTTAGGGAATATCGAGATGATATTACAATGAATGTGAAGTTGATGAGGTGTTTATGAATTGTTCTTAGGAACTACAAGAAAGTGGGAAAGCGCATTTTAGCACTAACCCTAAAGAATCGAGGTGAGTAACCCTGTGTTTGAATTGGAGATTTGACTCCATGGATTTGAAAAAGGTTTAAGTTCAAAAATGTGAAGTATTTGAAGTTTCAAATTCAGTATTTACATGATTCAGCTTTTAATAGTACCGTTTTATAACTCTATATGACATGCTCAGTGATTGGTATTATCATAGTTTTCTTAAAACATATTTCAGCATGTCTAAAGTTTTAAATGCCAAATTATGTTAAATATCCTGAATTTGATAGTTACAAGTATTTGAAGCCCTATTGTAGAAATTATACATTTCATGTTTTAAATACTCATAAAAGTATCTATTGAAGAAGTTATGTGATAAATGTTTTACAAGATAAACGGTACTAAGTACCACCCTATGTGATGTTGAAATCCTTCGGGATTCAACAGTAAATGCCCGGTAGCAGGATCTAATCCCCCAGGCAAATGAGATCGACAGTATTGGCAGTAAAATGGGAGTCTGGTTCGAAACAGATTCCACCTAATTAAAGAGAAAAGATGACAAGTGATTTTGGGAATGAAAGCAGGTTTTACCCTCATTTTCAAATACATATTAATGTGATTTAAGTTATATACTTATCTGATGAAGTACGAGTTTTGCTTGGATACTTTAAATGTTTTCAAGCCATTTGAAATGCATATGTTTTGAGTTATATACTCTATTTGTCGATGTACGAGTTTAGCTTGAATACTTTAAATATTTCAAAGCTATCTGTTTTAAGAATGCATGTACCTTGTATTCTAAATTGTATAAGCAATTGGCAGTAAATGTTTTACAACTTTTATGTACTAAAAACCACTGCTAATTGAAAACCCCATGACGAACACTGGAATTGCTCACAAGCTTTGATTAGCTTACCCGGACTTTGTTCGGACCCCCCTTTCAGGTGATGCAGCAGACAGGGTCTTAAGGACAACGACGATGAGTCTAGGCTGTTTTTGGAAGAATGTGTTTAAGTAGTTTCTTTAAAGAACCTATGAACATTAGTAGTATGTTTTGTATTAATAGACAGAATAAGAATATGTAATAGGCCCTCAGGGCAACTGAATATGTATTGTATCAAAGTATGAAGTCTTTAAGTTTTAGTTATACTCTGAATGTGTAACCATGTATGCTATGTATGGAACAGCAGTATCAGACGGATGTGCCTAATTTAAAAATGAGAAAGAAAACAAAAAGTTTTTCACGCTTCCGCAACCATGTGTAGCACATCTATTCGATACCGCTGTAGATGCGAGCCTTGTCTCGGGGCCCTCGGGTCTCGGGGCGGCGATCGCGATCTGGTAATCCGCAGAGGGTGGGTTTCGGGTCGTGACACTTTCTGTGTTTGTTTTGCAGTCAAGAGTGCGTGGAAGAGGCCGGCCGTTTATCCCGTGCTACAGGAGCAATATAAGAAGCTCTTAAAGAGAAGCCCAGCAATCAAGACCATTCCTCCATTGTTAACCCTGAAAGATTGATGGTTGCCAGGGGGAGTGTTTGAGGAGGTTGCTAATAATGTGATGCTCGGTGGGAGACCGAGGCCATCTTCGTCTGTGGCAGCGGGGGAGGCTTCTTCCCCATTGGTCCCTCCCGTCCAAAAAAGGCGGAGGTTAGTTCTGTCCTCTCCTGAGCCTGCTGAAGGGGAGAGAGAGGATCCTATCCCTATTTCGGTGGTCCTCCCGGCCCCGTCTCGGCGAGCGGGCAAGGGGGCATCGTCATCGGTGGCTCTTAATTGCTGCTTGATCAGGGGGGCCAAGAGGATTCTGGGGACTTTTAGGCCAAAGGCTCAGTTAAGCTCAAGCCCCAGAAGTCGGAGAAGCTTCTTGCTGATGTGACCGTTCTTCAAGGTCAATGTGAGTTCGTTGGGTCCTTTATTTCTTTTTCCCTTTTCTCCAAGTGTTTTGGCTGGTATTGAACTGTTTACTTTGTACTTTGAAGGCCCTGCATACCCTTTTTGCTCTGGTGGAGGTTTCTCCCCCTGCGGAGGAGTTTGACGAACTCAGGGCCGAGCTGGACGATCTTAGGCTTCAGCTTGGTACTGCTCAGTCGGAGGCTCACGACTCCGCAGAGAAGCTGAGGAGTCCCAGAACTCCTTGATCGTGATGGAGTCGGAGAGGAACCTCGCCGTTGAGCAAGCAAAGAGGTTGCAGGCGAAGATGAATGGCATGCGGTATCAATATCGTAAAAAGCTTGACGACGCTGTGGAGCAGGCCTTGGTGGATAATGAGGAGGAAATGAGGTCAGAGTTGGAAGGAATGACCACTCGCCTAATTACATTTGGGTTCAACAACTTCCGATCCTGGCTTCTTGCCAAGTTTCCTGACCTTGATGTCTCCTCAATTGTGCCACCTGGATCTGAACCTTCAGAGGTTGCTATCCAAAATGAAGTGGCTGATATCTTACCTACCGATTCCACTGAAGCGGTCATATCGACTGAGACGGTTGATGCTGCCCCTGCCGATCCTTCTCTAGTCGTTGATCCTGTCCCTACTGATCAGGCTTAGGATGTATATTTTGTTATTTTTGAACTTCCAATGTACTTGAAATATACATTTGTTAATGGAACAGCCTTTTGCTTGATGCTCTTGTCTCCTTAGTTACATTGCTCTATAATGTTTGTGCATGACTTGAGTTATACTGCTCTGTAGTGTCTTAACTTGTAGTTGATTATGGTCATTGTTGCAAATAGCGTTGCTCTGGAGCTTAGTATATACCAAACCAGATTTTCTTCTGTAGGTGGTTGCATTCCGAGCTGCTTTACCTACCATAGGTCAGTAATTAAAGACTTCTTTTGAAACATTTCAAAGCTGGCTGTTCTGAATCTGGAGACCTATAATAATAAGTGGGTATTTCATGATTGTAGTTTGGTTGATCAGAACTTCTGCCTCCAAATCTGTTAAAACAAGGATCAAGGTACATCAAAGTTGATGGACCTTCGTTGTATACGTGGCCCATCAAGCGTTAATGTTCTGGAGAAACTGTCACGTCTACATATATGTGGACAAGACTGAAAAGTCTATATATTGCGTGTGTGGCTCTGCCTTTTGCTTTTCCCGAGAGGGCGGTTTAATGCCTTATTTATTGCACCACCGTCGTTTGGGATTTTGAAGCTAACTTTTCGCCTAACCATTGCGACGGTTTGACTGGGTGGCTCTTGGGCCTCGAAGGTCTATATAAGTGGAAGAGAAGCGTACGGTTGCGCCCCATCTTCTTACTTTACTCTCAGACTGTTTCGTTGTTGGAGAGGTTTTTAGATGTTTTTCAAAAAATTCCGTTTATTCAGAGATGATTGACTATTTTCAATCTGAGTTGGGAATGATTAAACTGTGGCCGAGAGTTATCCTTCTTTTTGATTTAGTCTCCAAGAAAGGATTAGAAGAGGCTAAGATCTTCTTGTCCATCTTAGCATCTGGTCGAGATTTCTCCGATGGGAGGTGGTCCCTCCTTGATTCAACCGAGGCTTGGAGCATCGGTGATGAAGACGAAGGTGAGATGCTGTCTTCCCTCTGTATTCTGGCAAACACCCTTGCTCAAATCGGCCGGGGTGTGACAACTGCTTTGAGGGAGATGAATGTGGGCTGCCTCCTCCCCCTTGTGACTTGGCAGAGACCCTTGCTTCAATCTGCTGGGGTGTCATGCCGATTACAAAGGTGGAGAATGAAAAGTCTCCTGAGGCCCAGAGCCCTCATCATCCGTTGGTATTGAGATCATTGATAGCGATGATGGAATGGCCTAGGCGCTCCTTGATGCAGATTGGGGTTCAGGGTTCTTTCCTTTAAATGGAGCCGACGGCATCGATAATGGAAGGTTGGATCCTGTGCCCTTATATCATCCGAGGAAGAAAGTCGTGATGCTGCAAATAGTAGTGATATAGTAGCTTTCTGTAGTAGCCTGTGTAATGGTGCCTTTGTTATAGCCTTTTGTGTACTTGTTCTGTTTCCAATCTTCTTGTACTGATGTAAATCTTCTGAGTCATTAATAAAATTGAGTTCCTTTTCTCAGATTTGATGTTCTTGGTATTCGAATGTGCTCCTCTGTAGTTAAAAAACTTTCGCGTGCACTTCTGATATATGAATGTTCTAAGAATAGATCAAAGAAACTTGGTAGAAGGCTTGAATCAAAGTACTTCACACCTGATCGGTACTATAGTACTTGTTGCTTGACAAATAAGCCAAATAATATAAATATCAGATCTGAGGTGTTCCGATCTAGGAAACTTTAGTTCGTTGATGTTTGGAACTTCTGTCCTTGGATGGGCTGGATCATAGAACCTATGTATTAAAGATGGACCAGGCTGAAGAGACCTGTGCATTATAAATGGACCAAGTCCTGGGACTTGTACATTATGGACCAGGCTCTGGAGGCCTGTGCACTATAAATGGACCAAGTGCAAAGACTTGTACATTATGGACCAGGCTCTGGAGGCCTGTGCACTATAAATGGACCAAGTGCAAAGACTTGTACATTATGGACCAAGCTCTAGAGGCCTGTGCATTATAAATAGACCAAGTGCAAAGACTTGTACATTATGGACCAGGCTCTAGAGGCCTGTGCATTATAAGATGGACCAAGTACTGAGACTTGTACATTATGGACCAGGCTCTAGAGGCCTGTGCATTTATAGATGGACCGAGTGCAAAGACTCGTACATTATGGACCAGGCTCTAGAGGCCTGTGCATTTATAGATGGACCGAGTGCAAAGACTCGTACATTATGGACCAGGCTTTGGAGGCCTGTGCATTTATAGATGGACCGAGTGCAAAGACTCGTACATTATGGACCAGGCTCTAGAGGCCTGTGCATTATAAGATGGACCAAGTACTAAGACTTGTACATTATGGACCAGGCTTTGGAGGCCTGTGCATTTATAGATGGACCGAGTGCAAAGACTTGTACATTATGGATCGGGCTCTGGAGGTTTGTGCATTATAAGATGGACCAAGTACTGAGACTTGTACATTATGGACCAGGCTCTGGAGGCCTGTGCATTATAAGATGGACCAAGTGCAAAGACTTGTACATTATGGACCAGGCTCTAGAGGCCTGTGCACTATAAGATGGACCAAGTATTGAGACTTGTACATTATGGACCAGGCTCTGGAGGCCTGTGCATTTATAGATGAACATTCTATGAAAGTAAAAGAAACATCTCTATTGATAATACTTCCGTAAGTGGTCCACGTTCCATGGCCTAGGAACAAGCTTCCCAGTCATGTCTTCTAGCCAGTAAGTGGTAGGCCGAACAACCTTTGTTACTTTGTAGGGGCCTTCCCAGTTTGGTGACAACTTTCCCATGGTGGGATCCTTGGTGTTTTGAAAGACTCTTCTTAAGACAAAGTCTCCGACTTGAAAGCTGACTGTCTTGAGTCCTACCTTGGATTTGTTGACCATTCTTTGTTGATAGGCTTCCATTCTGATGCTGGCTTGATCCCTTCTCTCTTCGAGCAAATCCAAGTTTTCCATCAGCTGCTGATCATTGGATTCTTACTCAAAGGCTTCTGTTCTCAGGGTTGGCATACCGATCTCAACCGAAATTACTGCTTCTGTCCCATAGGCTAGTGAGAAGGGAGTTTCAGAGGTGGGAGTTCTTCTGGTTGTTCTGTAGGCCCAAAGAACTCCAGGGAGTTCCTCTGCCCACTTTCCTTTGGCCTGTTCCAACCTTTTCTCTAACCCGTCGAGGATTGTTCGGTTGGTGACATCTGCTTGCCCATTTGCTTGTGGATGGCCTGGAGAGGCGAAATGCTGCCTAATGTTGAGATTTTCACAGAATGTCTTGAAGCCTTTACCAGTGAATTGTGTCCCATTGTCGGAGATAATCACACGTGGTATGCCGAACCTGCACACAATGTTCTTCCAGGTGAAGCTCTCAACTTCCTTTTCTGTGATATGTGTTAAAGGCTCAGCTTCGGCCCATTTAGAGAAGTAGTCAATGGCCACCAATAGATATTTCCTGTTCGGAGGTGCCTTTGGTAATGGACCCACGATGTCCATCCCCCATTGAGCAAAGGGCCAAGGACTAGGAATCGGGATGAGCTCGTGATGAGGCTGATGTTGATATGGGGCAAATCTTTGGCATTTGTCGTACTTCTGAACATACTCCTTAGCTTGTTTTAACATGCTAGGCCAGTAATAGCCCTGAGACAGAGCTCGGTGAGCTATAGTTCTGCCCCCATTATGATTCCCGCAAATTCCCTCGTGTATTTCAGCCAAGACATATTGTGACTCTTCTGGAGCTAAGCATTTTAACAGAGGTTGAGAATACGACCTTCTGTAAAGCTTGTTGTTCAGGATCAGGTACCGAGCCGCTCTGATTCGGATTCTCCTGGCTTTATTTTATCTTTTGGGAGGAGCCCGGATCTTAGGTACTGGAGGATTGGAGTCATCCAGTTCTGGGGCTGTTCATTAATTTGAGCAATTTGGGCTTCCTCAATGCTGGATCCTGGCTGAAAGGAGATTTTTATTGTGGAGTTTGCTTCAGACTTGAGGCGGGTGGCCATGTTAACCAGAGCATCTGCTCTGCAATTCTGGCTTCTCTTAATTTTCTGGATAGTAAATGTCTGGAAAGAATGCCTCAAGTGGTTCACCAGTTCGGAGTACCGGAGCATCCTATCATCTTTAATGGCGAACTCTCCCAAGACTTGGCTCACCACTAGTTAGGAGTCAGAGAAGACATCGAGGTTCTGAGCCTCGCATTCCAAGGCAAGCTTCATGCCTAAGATTAGGGCTTCATATTCTGTTTCATTGTTAGAAGCTTTGAATCCCAAACTGACTGCTTTTTCTGACGTGAGCCCATCAAGGGACTGTAGTACCAGGCCTACTCCTGAAACTTGATCGGTTGACGATCCATCAATGTATAGTAGCCAGGTTCCCGAGGTTTCGGTGAGTTGTGCCTTGTTTTGAAGTGCCGGGGTGAACTCGGCAACAAAATCAGCTAAGGCCTGCCCTTTGATAGAGTTTCGGGGTACATATGATATGTCGAACTCCCTTAGCTCCACAGACCACTTCAAAAATCTTCCCGATACCTCAGGTTTCCTCAGTATTGACTTCAGAGGATAGGCAGTTGGGATCTCGATTGGATGGGCTTGGAAATAAGGTCGAAGCTTCCGAGCTGATATGACCAAGGCATAGGCCAGCTTTTCTACTTCTGAGTATCTCTTTTCGTGTCAAGTAGTGCCTTACTGACGTAGAATATAGGCCTCTGCACTCCTCTGCCCTGTCTGATTAATGCGGAGCTGACCGCATTTTTGGAAACTACAAGGTACAAGAGTAGCTTTTCTCCTTGTGCTGGTTTTGACAGGAGCTCTGGAGAGGCTAGATACTCTTTTAGTTCTTGAAAGGATTTCTCGCATTCTTCCGTCCACTGCAAAGCTTTGCTGCCTTTCAGAGCTTTGAAGAAAGGTAGGCAGCGATCAGTGGATTTGGAGATAAATCTGCTCAGTGCTGCAATTCTGCCATTCAGTGCCTGAATTTCCTTCTTGGTTCTTGGTGACTTCAGTCCAATTAAAGCTTGGATCTGAGTAGGGTCTGCTTCGATACCCCTCTAAGAGACAATGTATCCCAAGAATTTTCCCTTCGTAACCCCGAAGGTACATTTCGAGGGGTTGAGCTTCATCTTGTGCTATTTGAAGATATCGAAGGTCTAGGCTAAGTGCTGGAGGTGACTACCTTTTTGCAGAATCTTCACCAACATGTCATCGATGTATACCTCCATGGTACTGCTGAGCAGTGGGCCGAACATCTTGTTCACCAACCGCTGATAAGTGGCTCCAGAGTTCTTTAAACCGAAATGCATTACTCTGTAGCAGTAGAGCCCTCGTTCGGTTATGAAGTGTAATATCCCGACCCGGGATATCGGGTCACATGACACGTATTACGAGAAAAAGAAATTATATATATATAATTAATTAATTATTATATTAATTAATTAATTATAAGAAATGAATATATGTATATGTATTAATTAAATATATATATGTGTATATGTATTAATTAAATGATATATGTAAAATGTAAAAAGGGTAAATGTGAAAAAGTTGAACAGTGTGTGAAAGTGTGTGTGTGTGTCGGCTGGTGTGTGTGTGTGTGTCTTGTATATATGTGTATATGTATATATATGTTTATATTATATGTATAAATATCTTGAAAATTAAATGCAAAGTAGGAAAGAAGAAAAAGCAAAATTTATGAGATGGGAGAGCTGTGTAGGGCTAGAAATCAGAATGAAGAGAGAGAGAGAGCTGTAGGGAGAGATTGGAGGAGAGAGAGAGGTCGGTCACCTTCTCTATAAAAATCCCAAGCATGCAAATCATGCTTTCTCCTTGCAAAAGAAACCAAAGAAGAAGAAGTAAGGAGAATAGAGAGAGAATTGGAAGAAGAACAAGAGAGAAATCAAGTGTAAATAGGTAAAGTTTCCAATTTTTACATTTTTCTCTCTCTAAAAGTTTGATTGATAGGAACTGTTTTAAGTTGTTTATATATGTAGGATATGTTATATATATGTTTATAAGTGTTTTAAACATGAGAGGAAGCCTTGAAAACACCTTAAAACACAAGACCCAGAAGCATCCGCCATTGAAGACCTTACTTGAAGCAGGTCTGAACCAAGTTCTCCAAAATCCAATTTGGTTGGTTGGAACCTTATCTAGACCATACGATCACTCCAAAAACGTGTGACTGCGACCAAAAATCACAAACAATGGCCCTCAAATGTCTAGTTACAGGTTACGGGTTTACACCCCAACCCTTTAAAACTTAGTTTAAATCAACACCAAGGAATGGAAACTGAATCCCCATGAAGAGGGGATCAGGACAAGCCAAACACCATGAAAAACCATCAAGAAATGAACCTATACGACTGAAATAACAGTTGGATTATTCCGTCCTAAACCGAACATATGACGAGGTTTTAAACTCCAAAATGAATGCCAAGTTGGTCCCTTATACCTTAGGAACATTTTGGGACAAAAACAGTAAGGATCCATGGATCCAAACTGCACGAAATAGGAAGAAAAGGATTTCGGGAATTAGGGTTTTCAGTCGGTCGACGTGAGGAAGACGAAGGTGAGTTAACTCGGTTTTGAAATAAAGCTGGGTTGACTCGGACAGGTGGCAGCCTCTGGGCTTGCCACCGATTAAATGGGACGGCGACGTTTTGGTCGTGGTTAATTTAAATGAGATCTAGGGCTGACGTCATGACGTCAGCCACATGTAAATAAACCGGATAGACCGGTTGGTTTATGACTGAATCCGACTGGTTCATTTAAAACTGGACCGAACCCTTTGGTTTCTAAATTATTTAAAATAAATAAACCAACACTTTACCTATTTACGGATTGACCCCAACTGTTGAGGGAAATTCTACTGTGGCCCAGATTTTGAGAATTTTGTTCAATTACACCCCTGGAAAAATATTTAAATAATTAAATAATTATTTAATTATTTTATAATTAAGGTAAAATTACTATTTTACCCTTGGGTCATAAATAGAACAAACGAAGTCCAAATTAAACATATAAATAGTGTATTTTTACTGTTTTGGACATTCTGAGATCAATGGTAGGGTCCGTTTTATGAGACAGGGTCCGAAAAATAAAAACACGTAAGGGGTAAATGACCAAAATACCCCTTGACCAAAATTTACAAGTTATTAGTGTATTCTTACTATCTTGGACCTTCTGAGTCCAATGGTGAGGTCCACAACACGAGATGAGGTCCCGAAAAATAAAGACACGTAAAGGGACAAAAAGACCAAAATACCCCTGGTACCACTAAAGCCAAAATGAAATCAGAGAAGGTCTAAATTGACTTTCTTTGACATCCCGGACTCAATAATGGAGTCCGAATTACGAAACAACGTACAGGAAGATATGACACGTAAAACGATAAAATGACCATTCTGCCCCTTTACATGTAATAGTCCGAATTAAATGTTAGAAAAGCCTAAACTGACTTTCTTCGACACCCCGGACTCAATGGTAGAGTCTATTTGACCCAAAGAAATGTCAAAAATAAAAAGACATAAAATTTGATAAATAGAATCTGTCAGATGACTTAAAATGTAAGAAATGCCAAAGTACTAATCTACAGCACATACGAGAACATGAATTACGAAAATACACGACACGTAAACATGCCAAATAAATAACTTTGAATTAAAGTTAATGGAGCTCCCAGAAGAGTAGGATTTTAGAAATCTATTTTCCTGACAAGTTAGATTGTGTTTAGGCAGAGAATTTAACAAACACAAAAATGAGCCAAGAACGAGAAGTCCCTCCTATGAAGACCAGGGCCCAATTAGCAAAAGACCCAAAACAGCAAGCTTTCCGGGAACAGCTGGAAAGGCAACTTCAGATGATTCAGAATCGTATTCGAATTTCAAAAACAAATGAAGTGGCCAGTATTAACCCCTTCGTTTACAAGACTATAACCAAGGAGCAATTAGCAGCGAAAAAAATTAAGAAACAAGAAGATACGGAAACGCTGCAGGAATGGCTTCAAAGGTTAAAGGAAGCCAAGGGAAAGGTACCCAAATAGAGCAGGACCAGAAGTACAAGGTGAGTAACCCTGTATTTGAAGTGGAGATTTAACTCCATGGATTTAAAAGATTTTAAATGCAAAGATACGAATTGTTTGGAATTTCAAGTTCAGTATTTTACATGATTCAGTTTTTAATTGTTCCGTTTTATAAACCCATGGTGACATGCTCAGTGATTGGTTTCTGCAATAGTTTTTCCTGTAAATACTTTTCAGCATGTCTAGTTTAAATACAATTACTGTTAAATATTCTGAATTTTCTTATTTCAAGTATACCAATGTTTATCATGAATCTATGAATGTTATGTTTTTAAGTACTCACGAGAGTTACCTATTTTGATGTATTCACATGCTAAATATATTTTAAATGCAAGATTAATGGTGCATAAGCACTTAGACAGGATTCTGAGTTTTCAGTTGCCTTGTAAAATAGGCAGGATTTTGGGTTTTACGGAACTCAATTGCCCTGTAAAATGCCCGATAGCAGGATCTAATCCCCTAGGCAAATGAGATATCTCCATTTACAAGTAATATGGGAGTCTGGTTGGAAACAGATTCCACTAATGGAAATGATAAGATGACAAATGGTTTGAAAATGGAAGCAAGTTTTTACTCTCATTTTCAATATGCATATGTTGAGTTTTACACACTCTGTTTAAGAAATACATGATATGTCATACGTTTTAAAGTTCATATGTATAAGTTTGGCTTGAACCCTTTAAATGTTCCAAAGCTACATGTTTTAAAGGAATGCATATATTTTGTATTCAAATATACGAACAATTGGCGGTGACTATTTTACAAACTCTTATGTACTAAACCACTGCTAATTGAAAACCCCATGACGAATACTGGAATTGCTCACAAGCTTAGATTAGCTTACCCGAACTTTGTTCGGACCCCCCTTTCAGGTGATGCAGCAGACAAAGTCTTAAGGACGACGACAATGTGTCTAGCTGTTTTTGGAAGGATATGTTTAAAGTAGTTTCTTTTGAAGAACCTATGAACACTAGTAATATGTTTTGTATTAATAGACAATGTAAGAATGTGTAATAAGCCCTCAGGGCAATCAAATATGTATTGTATGAATGTATGAAGTCTTTAAGTTTCGTTATACTCTGAATGTGTAACCATGTATGCTATGTATAGAGCGGCAGTATCGGACGGATGTGCGTAAATTTAAATAAGAAAAGAAAAGAAAAAGTTTTTCACGCTTCCGCAAAACGTATGACGCACATCTATTCGATACCGCTGCCAGATGCGAGCCTTGTCTCGAGGCCTTCGGGTCTCGGGGTGGCGGTCGCGATCCGGTAATCTTTACAGGGTGGGTTTCGGGTCGTGACATGAAGGCTGTCTTTTCTTGGTCTGGAGGGTACATCTCGATCTGGTTGTACCCGGAGTAGGCATCCATGAAGCTCATAAGCTCATGCCCCGCAGTGGCGTCAACCAGTTGGTCTATTCTTGGCAGTGGAAAGCTGTCCTTGGGGCACGCCTTGTTGAGGTCTGTATAATCAACGCAGACTCTCCACTTGCCATTTTTTTTCTTGACAAGCACGGTGTTGGCTAGCCACTCGGGATAGAGCACTTATCGTATCATCCTGGCTTCCAGCAGCCTTTGGACTTCTTCATTTATAATCCGATGCCGTTCAGGAGCAATCGGCCTTCTCTTCTGTCTGACTGACGGGTGATCTGGATCCACCATCAACTTGTGAGTTATAAGATTGGGATCTATTCCCTCCATGTCTTTGGTCTCCCAAGCAAAGATAGAGAGGTTGTCTTTTAAGAACCTGACTATCTTTTCCTGCTCGGTGTGTGTTAGGTCTGGGCCGATGTATAAATAACACCCCTCTGATTCTGAACTGACCAACACTTTGATGGGCTTGCCAATGGGTTTGGCTCGACTGTCTCGTCCCCTTGGGCTCAGGGGTTCTTCAATGCTGGATGGGCAATCCTCCACCTCGGGAGAGTGAGTGAGAATTGGATCTGCACAGTCCCGAGTGTACTGTAATTGCTATTTAGGAGCCTTCTCCTTGAGGGCAATAGCGTGGCA
Organism: Nyssa sinensis; assembly: GCA_008638375.1. Classification (NCBI taxonomy): domain Eukaryota; kingdom Viridiplantae; phylum Streptophyta; class Magnoliopsida; order Cornales; family Nyssaceae; genus Nyssa; species Nyssa sinensis. The sequence continues at coordinate 26,153,814 of CM018044.1, read as the reverse complement.
CTCTCGGGAGGTTGGCTGACACCCTCTGATAGAGTGAACGTTCTGATTGTGGACGTACTTTAGACACTGATGGATGGTCGAAATGACTGCCCCTATATGGTGCAACCAGGGTCTCCTGATTATGACGTTGTAGGGAGATCTCATGTTTAACACCATGTACTCCGAGATGGTGGTCTTTTGCCCTTCACCCTCTCCTACAGTGGTAGGAAGGTCGACTCTCCCCAATGGGGTGCTGAGATTGCCATCAAAGCTGCCATCACGGCAGTAGTGGGCTTGACGTTGTTATGGTCCATCCCCATCTGTTTAAGTGGCTCATAGAACAGTATGTTGACGGAGCTGCCAGTATCGACCAAGACTCTCCTGATCTCGCAGTTGGCGATTTTGAGTGTGATAACAAGGGCATCACTGTGAGGGCAATGTGATATCTCGACCCGGGATACGACACGTTTATCGAGGCAAGTCAACTGAATAGCATAACCTGAGCGGTTTTAAGCTCTATGTTAGGGTATTTCATGGAAATGAATAAATGGAAACTATAAATGATGAAATGTATAACCAGTGCCGGGAAACGCCCGAGCACCCCGGGATATCGCATCGTAATACATGCACGCACGCACTTCCATGCCCATGAATATTGCATGCATGCATAGCTTGAACAAAATAAAGGTATGTAAATACCTTTAGAAATACATATATATGTGTACATATAAATATATATGAATGTATATGATTGACGTATATAAATATGTATGTATACATATTTATATACATGTATAATACAAGAAGATTATATGAATATATATGTATATTAAAATATATATGTGTATCTCATGCAAAACAAGAAAGGAAAAGAAAATATCAGTGTGTGCATCACTGTGTGTGTGTGTGCATCACTGTGTGTGTATGTGTGTTTGGGAACCACACCAACCGACCTTGGTAAAAGTGGTGTGTGAATATATGTAAGTGTATGTATATATATATGTGAGGTACGTGGATGGAGGAGGATAAATGGGCGGTTCTCTGCAGTCAAGGATGACTGTAAGAGAGAGAGAGAGAGAGAGAGTGATAAGGTAGAGAGAGAAAGAGGCGGTAGGTGTTATTGTATATATATATATATATATATATATATACGGATTGTGAGTTGAGAGGTTAGAAAATAAAAGAAAGGATCAGGAACTGAAGGGGAGAAGAAGAGAGAGAGATTGATTCAGAAACAGAGAGATTCAGAAGGGGCACCGAGAGCAAACAAGAAAACCCAGGTAAGTAATCGGGTTTCTGTTTTTATAAATTCAAAGCATGAAACCTTAATCTAACTATAGGGCCTTGTAGAGTATAGAATAAGGAACATAATGCAAAAAGAACCATGTAAAATGGTTGAGAAACCTGGTAGAAAAACGGAGTTATAGGCCTTAGGATAATTTCGGTTTTTATGAAAATCATGTATTAAACCTTGTTTAAATGACCCACGTATAATCCTCTAGGGTGCAGAAACCATTTAGAATTAAAGAGGAGTGAAAACAGTGAAGAATCCTAGAGAAATAGAGTTCACCGTAAAATCGCAAATCCGACTAGAAACTACTGTTCCTTCTATTTCGTGAAGATAGGGAGGGGATTTGATGAGAACCGAGAGTGGATTTTGAAATCTTGGGAAGAAGGGAAGCGAATGGCATTCAAACGGGATAAAATAAGGTCGGAATGAGGTCACCGTCACCGGAGAAGGTGACGGAACCCTAATGCAGGCTCACCGGAGCTTCAGGGAAGATAACCGTGAAGTCGTGGGCTATCGGGTTAAGACGAACCGGGTTTGGGTTCAGGTCGGGTCGGGACCCGACCGGAAATGAAATGGGACATTGAAACTGTGTCGTTTATGTTTGGATTTTAAATGGATTTTGGTTGTTTGGTTACAGGGATAGTAAATTGAAATTGGGTTTGGGGTTATCCAAACCATGGATAAGATAGGGACTGGGATATTGTATTCCGGTTCTATGAATTGACCTGAACCATTTGGTTCAGTGAAGAACCGAACCAGTTAGGGTTTCTAAGCAGTGAACCCACTGGTTCAGACCGCAACTCTGAGTATTTACACTTTGACCCCAAATGTTTTAGGAAATGTCATTGTGGCCCAAACAGGAAAATTAATTAAATATTAATTTTTACAATAATGCCCCTATTTCAAATATGGGTCAAACGAAGTCCAAACGATGCAAATGAATAGTCAAAATTTATTATCTCAGATGTTCTGAGTCTAATGGTGGGGTCCGTTTTATGAGATGGGACCCCGAGGGATAAAATACCGTAAAAGTGCAAATGATCATTTTGCCCTTTTTAGTACAAATGTCCAAATGGAATTCTGCGAAAGCCTAAACTGACTTTCTTCGGCATTCCAGACTCAATGGTAAAGTCTAAATTAGTATTTGAAATACTTATGATGGAAAGGCATAAAACTTGATGAATAAAATCTATTCTAAAACGTATTCACTGATATATTAGGAAACTCCAAAGGCAAGGGTACACTCGCGGATTCCTGATCTAGAATCATGATAGAGGTAAGTAAATTCCCTTTCTCTTCCATGTGGTGTTTATAAAGCCAAGTTTATTCTTTACTGCCAAACTTGTACTCTTGAAAGTACCTCACGTTATTGTTATCCACAATGTGATATTGTTCTATCTTGTGGACATTGATTGACTGCTATGTCATTGTTATCATGTTGAACCATGCCTTGAAAGGCTTACTGCTATGTCTTTATTGTGAACCATGCCTTGAAAGGCTTATTGCTATGTCTTTATTAAATATGTGATATTCCATTTTATACTTCTATGGAATTACGAATAATCATGATATGTTATGAATACGGGATTTGTGCTTAGTCACAATATCCATCCGATGCTCTCTGACTTGAGTGGAGACCTAAGGGTCAAGTACATGAATGGACAGGTGGCAGGAATGAATTCCTCGAAGGCTTTCCACCGGCAATTGACTGGCATTTTCATTGCATATCCATTGGCATTTCATTTACATTTGCATTGGAATTTTACCTGATAACAGAGTAAATGCATCTCTTAAGAATTGATATGATTACGTTATTGAATGGCACTATTCCTTATGACTTATGTTAAACTAAGAAGACACTCTTTATTGAATTGATTATGATCAGTTTATTGTGGCAGTACTTCTTGTTGTTATATTGTTGTTGAGAGATTCATGTTGATGTTGTATCCATTTCTCCTAATTGAACATTGTGACCTATGATTCATTGGCCATCAAGGCAACTGTTCTCATTGGCTATCACAGCATCTCTTTCCTTATGATTGGCTATCATAATCTTATTCATGGATTTGTAACTTATCGATACCAGTGTCGGAGATCTGTTTTTACTTGCAAAGCTCTCGTAGCTCATTCCAACCCATTTACCCCCATTTCAGGTGATGACGCTGCAAGACCCCAGTAGGAGTCTGAAAGCATAGGAGGACATTTTGAGGAAACGTATCAGTCTATGTTTTAGTTCTCCCATGTATTCACCACCCTCGGGTGCTGGTTACGTTTGGTTCTTATTTTGTTTATGTAGAACCATATTATGTATTGTAAAGACTTCCGCTAACATTGTGTATTGAAAGACTTCCGCTGATGTACTATTACTGATAAGACTTCCGCTGTTATTGTTTTGAGGTTTTAGTACTTTGCATATTAGTACTATGATACAGGAATGGAAAAAGTAGGGACGACCTTCAAGTCGGCCCCGCGACACGAGATCCGCATAGGGTGGGTTTCGGGTCGTGACAGGCAGTGTACCCCTGCTAGATCTTGTTCAGTGAATTGGATCTCTGGTGCTGGCTTGAACCTCTTTTCTACGTTGGAGATCTGTAATACATTCGGGGCAGCTCTAGCCTCCCGAGCATATCTCTTTCTTGCCCTGTTGGACATTCCTGTGATAGGGGAGTCGGAATGGAGGACGTAGATGACATGGTTGTTCTGCCTCTGAGGCTCGTTTCGTCTTTCCCTGTGCTCCTGCCTCTGTTCGGGCCTCTGGTCTGGCCGTTGTTGAGGCTTGTCTTCTTGGGGTTTTGCCTTCCGTCCTGCTTGACGAACTCCCGAAGACGCCCCTTCTTTATGATGCTCTATCTCATATCGGAGGGTCCTACATGTGTTAGTTGTATGTCCATGATCTTTATGGAAATTACAATACTTACTTTGGTCTCGAAGGCTGGGATCTCCTTTGATTGGTTCCGGCCACCTCAGGTTCTCCCGATCTCGGATCTGCCGGAGTACCTGGTTTAGTGTGGTGTTTAAA